>JALGBA010004030.1:0-606963 GCA_023970755.1 Azemiops feae | reverse complement strand
AAAAAATGGACCCAGGAAATTACAGACCTATCAGCCTGACCTCAATACCTGGGAAGATTCTGGAAAAGATAATCAAACAACGAATCAGCGAATACCTAGAGGCAAACAAAGTCATTACTAAAAGCCAACATGGGTTTGTCAAAAACAGATCATGCCAGACAAATCTTATTGCATTCTTTGACCAAGTGACAAAATTAGTGGATCAGAGGAATGCTGTGGATATAATTTACTTCGACTTCAGTAAGGCATTTGATAAAGTAGATCACAACCTACTACTTGATAAGATAGAAAAATGTGGGTTAGACAGCATCACCACCAGATGGATCTGTAGCTGGCTGACCGGCCGTACTATCGCCGTGTGTCTCAAGGGACCGCATCTACCCGAGGAAGTGTGTAGTGGGGTGCCCCAGGGGCTCTGTTCTGGGCCAGTGCTCTTCAACAATCTTCATCACGCTTTGGGACAGAGATAATGGGGACATCACAATTTTGCAGACGACACCAAGCTGGCAGGATAGCCGCACTCCAGAAGAACCGGCTTAAGAATACAGATGTCGTGGACAGACTTGAACACTGGGCACTATCTAACAAAATGGGGGAAAAACATTTTCGAGGTGAAAAAATGTAAGTTCTACATTTAGGCAAGAAAACCAAATGTACAGGTTAGTCTAAGGGGGTACCTTGCCATAGTAGTAACTGTGGGAGGGACCTCGAGGAAGTCCTAGTGGACAATCATTAAATATGAGCCAGCAGTGGGCTGCAGCTGCCAAAAAGGCCACACAGTGCTAGCTGCATTAACAGAGGATTAGAATCAAGATCATGTGAAGTATTTAATACCACTTTACAATGCCTTGGTAAGGCCACACTTGGAATACTGCATCCAGTTTTGGTCACCACGATGTAAAAAAGACGTTGAGACTCTAGAAAGAGTACAGAGAAGAGCAACAAAGATGATTAGGGGACTGGAGGCTAAAACATATAAGGAACGGCTGCTGGAATTGGGTATGTCTAGTTTAATGAAGAGAAGGACGAGGGGGGACATGATCGCAGTGTTCCAATATCTCAGGGGCTGCCACAAAGAAGAGGGAGTGAAGCTATTTTCCAAGGCGCCTGAAGGCAGGACAAGAAGCAACGGATGGAAACTAATCAAGGAGAGAAGCAACCTAGAACTAAGGAGAAACTTCCTGACAGTTAGAGCAATTAACCAGTGGAACAACCTGCCTCTAGAAGCGGTGAATGTTCCAACACTGGAAGTTTTTAAGAAGAGACTGGACAGCCATTTGTCTGAAATGGTATAGGGTTTCCTGCCTGAGCAGGGGGTTGGACTAGATGACCTCCAAGGTACCTTCCAACTTTATTATTATTAATTATTATTATTATTATTGTTGTTGTTGTTGTTGTTGTTGTTGTTATTATTATTATTGTTATTATTATCTTTTATTCATTAAACATGAACCTCAGTCAACTGAACATTCAAATTGGCTGGCGCTGATGGTTGACACGGGTTGCTACCAGCATCCTAGGTGTCAACCAGGTACCTTCTTAAAATATAAGATGTTCTGAGTAGCACAGTTTTTTGTAACATTGCTGGAGTTATTGCAGGAAGCTGCAATATTTTTATTATTATTATTATTATTATTATTATTATTATTATTATTATTATTATTATTATTATTATTATTATTATTATTATTATTATTATTATTATTATTATTATTATTATTATTATTATTATTATTATTATTATTATTATTATTATTATACACACACACACACACACACACACATTGTTGTTGCTCTCTAACCCCATCTAGTGGCCCGGGCAAATACCAATCTATTGTTTTGAAGCTAACCCAACCCCTTTACCCATGAACCCTTACTCCCAGAACAAGTGCATGCTGGAAAGCCAGACTCCATTTCCTTTAGCATTTGGAAGGAAGCAGAAGCACCAGGAAGAATCCAGCCTGATCTGTGGCACATGGTCATCTGAGGACAAAACCCACACCCCCCAGATGACTGCAAAGAAATACAATCCTTCCATACCCCCCACCACCCAGTCAGAACCTATCCATCCATCCCCCCATCATCCAGTCTCAACTGTCAATACCTATCTTTCCATCCCCCCCGCCTGCCCCGATATCACAACTGATGAAGTTTTTGGGATGAGAAACTAAATGTTTTGTTCTTCTTCCTCAAGGAAAAAACAGTCTAGTTGCCTTTTGAAAAAAGCGCCTTTGAAACAGCTACTGGATGAGCTGGATGACTGAGAATCTCCACAGACATATAGATGAAATTATTATTTTCATTTCTGAAATTATTATTTTCAGTTCTGTCCTGAACAAAGGCAAAAATCATAATTCTGCCCACTTAAGATTCTGAGCAGACCCATTTTAGAATATAGACCACAAGAGATTGTAAAACTAAGATAATGTCAGAACCCATATATTACTAAGGGGAACTCTTTTCTATTTCTTTTTACTTCATTACTCTGGGTTCTGTCATACTCCTGAAGGGGAGGGGGGAAGATGCTGTGGGCTGTCTCTTTGTTTCTCTCTATCGCTACAATGTATCCCTTTCGCTGTTCTGCATATTTGCTCTTTGAACTGTCTCTCCCTTGATGTTACCTTGGGGTGAGAAAGGAATGTGCCTCCGGACATCTGGCTTATCTCCCATTTCGGACGGGAAGGTGTGAAGACCCAACAACATCGCCGCGAGCCTGGGAAAGACCGGTGTTATCAGCTCTTTCCCACAACGGACTTAACACCTGAGGATTGACCCATTCAAACTGACCGGATGAACTATTGGGGTAGGTTTGCTTGGGACTCTTTTAACCTATTGATCTGAGTGGGAAACCCTCAGATCCTGCCTATTATGCCTGCTATCAGCTTCTCCTAATAAAAGTTCCTTTTGGAAGAAACTGCTTCCACGAGTTCTGCTTTCTTAGGATGAGGTTTTGAAGTGGGCCCTGACATTAGGCAGGATCTGCAGTAACAGCCCGGAAGGAAGACCCTTACCGGGGGACTTAGCAAACAATGTCGGATATTGGAACGGAAAGGGAAGAACCTGCGATGGGGGGGGGAAGCCTCCCACCAAGCAGACCCCTGCAGATACAGCTCCGAGTCCTCGAGCTCATCGGAAGAGGTAGTGGTCGCAGAATGCCGCCACAAGCCCAGGTGGTCGATGGGTGTCGGGGAGCCACAGCGCCTGGGATTTTTCCTAACCCAGGTGCTAAACTACATGGAAGAATATGGCCGCGACATACCAAGTGACCAGGGCCGGATTCACATTGTGCAAGCGGCTCTAGATGGCACTGCGGCGGACTGGATAATAGATCTCCACAATGCTGACGCGCCAGAGCTGCAAAATTTCAACCAACCGACATCGTTTCAAAGACCCCCTACCTGATGGGAGGGCATGGGAGCGGATAAAGACCATACGTCAAGGCAGGTGACCCATAGCGGAATACACCCAGGAATTCCGAGCCCTGGCCAGCAAACTAAACTGGCCAGAGGACATCCTGATCAGCCATTTCAAGGACGGCCTGAACTACGACCTCTACGATGCCTGCATTCCCCGAGGAGACCCCGACCGACTTCAAGACTGGTATGTTCCGGCCGAAGAGGCAGAGATCGACCTGGCTAAGTGGCAACGGCGCGGGGGGAGATCGTGGGGAAGGTCACCATCAGAGCCGACCCGCGAGCCATTGGAGCAAGCTCCAGCCGCCAAAAGAACATCAGGATGCTTCAAATGTGGGAAAGAGGGACACCGCGCAGCTGAATGTCACTCATGCACCCCTGTCCAGAAACCTGATCGAGCTCAAGCCAGCAAACCCAGGAAGACTCCAGCGAAGCCGAAAGAAACGGCCATGAAGAGCACGGAAGTCGTCGAGTTCCCTGCCTCAACCAAACGAGGAAAGGGAACTCCGACAAATCCAGGAGGAACGTCCAACTCGTCGGACGACAACTCAGAAGACGAACCCCTGGTAAGTGGACCCATTGCGCCCCTCACAGGGCAGTAGAATTGTTAGCCCCCGGCATGCCCGAGAGAGTGGAAATCGGCATTAATTGACTCTGGCTGCACCTGCTGCCTCATAAGCCCAATGTTAGTGGGAAATTTGGGGATTCCGGTGAGGAGGCTGAAGAAACTGATCTTTCGGTCAATCAGATGGGTCCATAGCAGGGGGGATGCCCACCACACTAGCCACACTGCCAGTCCAGCTTACCATAGGGGACCACGTAGAGACTATAACATTTGTGGTAACCCCTGGCATGGAATGCCCCCTTATTCTGGGCATGGCATGGCTGACCAAGTGGAACCCGTGGGTGGACTGGAGAATGGCAGAACTCAGGCTCCTGAAAGGGGAACCAGCCAAGGCACCAACTGAACCCCAAAATGGTGGAAACCCTGCTGAGAAAGCTGCAGTAGTGGGGGGAAAGGAACTACCAGAGATCCCGGAGGAATATAGAGACCTGGCTGAAGTGTTCAGTGAGGAAAGATCTGATGAACTGCCCCCTCACTGGCCCACGGACTGTTCCATAGAAATCCGCCCAGGTGCGAAACTCCCCAAACCCAAATTGTATTCCATGAGCCCACAAGAATTGGAGGAGATGCAGAAGTTCATAGATAAAAATTTAGAAAGGGGTTTTATTCAGCTGGCAAAGCCAAAAATGGCTGCCCCTGTATTGTTCCGAGAAAAGAAAGATGGGAGCAATCTATACCCTCTTCCCCTCATGAAAGACATGCTGTCCCACCTGTCAAAGGGGAAAATCTTCTCAAAGCTAGATTTGAGAGAAGCCTATTACAGGATCAGGATAAAGGAGGGGGATGAATGGAAGACAGCTTTCAATTGCCCCTTAGGATGTTACCAGTTTAGGGTTCTACCTTTTGGACTACAAGGAGCACCCGCAGTATTTATGCAGTTGATAAATGATGTACTACGGGAGCACCTGTACAAGGGGGTGCTTGTTTACCTAGATGACATCTTAATATTCACTGAGACCATGGAAGATCATGTGAAACTAGTCAGAGCTGTCCTAAAAAAGCTCCGGGCAGCTCACCTTTATGCCAAGCTATCTAAATGCGAATTCCATAAGGAGAAAATTGACTATCTGGTATACCGCATATCACCAAATGGCGTAGAAATGGATCCCGAGAAGGTCCGAGCAGTATTAGAATGGGCTCCACCCCGCACCAGAAAGTAGTTGCAGAGCTTCCTCGGCTTCGCTAACTTTTACCGGCAATTCATCCCCTCCTTTGCCCAAATTGCATTACCAATCACGAACTTACTGAAAACCAAAGGGGAGGGGAAGCCCAAGCCAACCATTATAATGGACAGTAGAATGTCAAGCCGCATTCGAAAGGCTTAAAAGATTATTTTCCGCAGAACCGGTTTGGAGACACCCCGACACTGATAAACCTTTTGTGATTCAGGCTGATGCCAGTGATGTAGCCGTAGGAGCTGTACTTTTACAGGAAAACGATGAGGGGACATTACAACCCTGCGCATATACATCAAGGAAGCTCACAAAGACAGAACAAAGGTGGACGGTCCGGGAAAAAGAGGCGTATGCAGTGCGATGGGCTCTTCTCACTTGGCGGCACTTCCTGGAGGGGAACAAAATTCCTTTACAAGTGTGGACTGACCACAAGAACCCGGAAGCACTAAAAATGCCCAGGAAATTAACTCCCAAACAAGCAAGGTGGTCGCAACATTTCCACTGATTTAATTTCACGTTAAAACACTTGCCGGGGGAAAAAAACTTTTTAGCTGACGCTTTGTCCAGAATGCCCCAATATAACAGCAATCGAAGTGACGTAACAAAACCACTCACGCCAAATAAGCAACTGGCAGCACAAGTCACCACCCGAGCACAAGCCAAACTCCAAAAACCTTTAGCAAGCCAAGCAGGAATCGAGTTCAAAAAAGCGCTAGAGACAGATGAATGGTTCCTAAGCCACAAGAACCTATGCACCATTACAGATGGTCTGCCATGCGTCGGAGAGAAATTATACATACCCAAAAGCCAGAGACTAACATTCATGCAGTTGTGCCATGACTCAAAGTCAGCAGGCCATTTTGGGTTTGTTAAAACATTGCATTTGGTCAAAAGGCAATTTTGGTGGCCATCAATAAAAAAGGACATTGAAAGCTATGTAGCTAGCTACCCAATTTTTGCCTCAGCTAAAAGATTACAAGGAAAGTCACCTGGGTTACTGCAGCCGGTAGCAACCCCCTCAGCTCCCTGGAAGGAAATTTCCATGGATTTCATTGTGGAACTACCAGAAAGTGGGGGTAACATAGTCATCTGGGTCGTAACAGACTTATTTTCCAAACAAGTGCATTTTATCCCCTGCCTGTCAGAACCCATATATTATTAAGAGGAACTCTCTCCCATTCTATCTCTTCTATTGCTCTGGGTTCTGTCATACTCCTGGAGGGGAGGGGGAAAACCGCTGTGGGCTGTTTGTTTTCTCTATTGCTACAATGTATCTCTTTCACTTTCTCTGCATACTTGCTCTTTGAACTATTTCTCTCTTGATGTCACCATGGGGGAGAAAGAAATGAACCTCCGGCCATCTGGTTTATCTCCCGTTTTGGAAGGGAAGGTGCAAAGCCACGACAACATCACTATGAGCCTGGGAACGACCGGTTCTATCAGCGACTTTCCCACAATGGACTTAACACCTGAGGATTGGCCAGTTCGAACTGACCGGATGAACTATTGGGGTGGGGTTTGCTGGGGACTCTTTTAACCTATTGATCTGAGCGGGAAATCCTCAGATCCTGTCTATTATGCCTGCTATCAGCTTCTCTTAATAAAAGTTCCTTTTGGAAGAAACTGCTTCCGCGAGTTCTGCTTTCTTAGGATGAAGTATTGAGGTGGGCCCTGACATTAGACAGGATCTGCAGTAACAGTCAGCCCGGAAGGAAGACCCTTACCGGGGGACTTAGCAAACCATGTCAGATATTGGAACGGAGAGAGAGGAGCCTGCAATGCGGGGGGGGGGGAAGCCTCCCACTGAGCACCCCTGCAAATACTCCAGCTCCGGATCCTCGAGCTCATCGGAAGAGGAAGTGGTCACAGAATGCTGCCACAAGCCCAGGTGCTTGATGGGTGTTGGGAAGAAGGAGGACTGGGAGAAGAAGGCCAGGAAGGTGATGCTCAGATGGGGTAGTCATCAACCAGGTTGGAAGGTTGAGATGGAGAGGTCCCTCCGCCTTAGCGAAGACGAGGAAGACCGGCCGATGCATTCCAGCCGACTGTTGGAGCAAGCAATTGGCATGATGAGAATCGCACTCGACTCCATGAGAGAAGAGAAAGCTGAACCGTACGGGGGCACCATTTGCCTGGGCTCCGCCGAAAGAGCAGACGAAGGAGAGGCTGAACCAGAGATCCCAGACCCTTCCGAAGGCAACATTGAAACCGCAGCTGTCGCCGCCACAGCAGCCACCCCTCATTGAGCAGCAACCGCAGACAGAGAGGGGAGACAACACAAGTGGAAGAAGAGGCACCAATCCATCCAGAAATTCCCGCCACTGGAAGTAAAGTACCGTGGAGAGCCACGGCGCCTGGGATTTTTCCTGACCCAAGTGCTGAATTACATGGAGGAATACGGCCGCGACATTCTGAGTGACCAAGCCAGAGTTCGCATCATACAAGCAGCTCTGGATGGCATCGCAGCGGACTGGGTCGTAGACCTCCATGATGCAGACGCACCAGAGCTGCTAAACTTCAATCAATTCATGGCCGCCCTTAGGCATCGCTTCGAAGACCCCTTAGCTGACCGGAAGGCACGGGAGCGAATAAAAACGGCGAAACAGGGCAGGCGACCGGTGGCAGAATACACCCAGGATGTCATGGTTCCGACAGATGAAACTCTTTAAAAGAACTTCGAGGCATTGTTTACCTTAAAGCATCTTTTATCCGAGAAACAAAGTATTGGCACTACATAGTTAAAGCCAAAAACTGATTTCCCCTCCCCTGGGCACAAAGTAGTAAAGCACAATTCCCTCCTCCAATTAACAGTCATAAATCACATTTCCCAATTAGCTTGAAGTGCGGGCTTTCTCCTCAGCTCTCCAGCCCGCCAAATCTTTATCAACTCTGGGCGCAATAACCTTGGATTCCCACGGCTGAGTTATTATTGTTATGACTAGCTGGACTCTCATCCACATTCCCCCTCCCAGCATCAACGAATTCTAAAAGCGATAGAGAAAAGATGGCTACATTTCCATCTGTTGTCAAAGCAAGAACATCCGATGTTAGCAGCGTTGACACAGGAGTTTCGAGCTCTGGCCAGCAAACTAAATTGGCCGGAAGATACCCTGCTCAGCCACTTCAAGGACGGATTAAACTACGACATCTATGATGCCTGCCTCCCCCGAGGAGACCCCCACCGATTGCAAGACTGGTACGTCCTGGCCGAAGAAGCAGAGATTGACCTGGCCAAGAGACAACGCCGAGGGGGGAGATCGTGGGGAAGATCGCCATCGGAGCCAACCCACGAGCCAGCAAAGCAAACACCAGCCACTAAGAAAACCTCAGGATGTTTCAAATGCGGGAAAGAGGGAAACCACGCCTCAGAATGCCGCTCACGCACCCCTACCCGAAAGCCTGACCGAGCTCCAGCTGGAAAACCCGGAAAGACCCCAGCGAAGCCGGAGGAGACAGCCATGAAGGGCACGGAAGTTATCGAGTTCCCTGCATCGGCCCAACAAGGAAAGGGAACTCCGACTAACCCAGGAGGGACACCCAAGTCGTCGGACGATAATTCAGAAGATGAACCCCTGGTAAGTGGACCCATTGCGCCCCTCACTCGGACAGTAGAATTGTTAGCCCCAGGCATGCCCAAGAGCATGGAAATCAGGGCATTACTTGACTCTGGCTGCACCTGCTGCCTCATTAGCCCAACATTGATGGGGAATTTGGGGATTCTGGTGAGGAGGCTGAAGAAACCGATCTCTTTCGGTCAATCAGATGGGTCCATAGCAGGGGGAATGCCCGCCATGCTAGCTACCCTGCCACTCCAACTCACCATAGGATACCACGTAGAGACTATCACATTTGTGGTGACCCCTGGCATGGAGTGTCCCCTCATCCTGGGCATGGCATGGCTGACCAAGTGGAACCCGCGGGTGGAATGGAGGATGGCAGAACTCAGGTTCCCAAAAGGGGAATCAGCCAAGGAACCAGCCCAACTCCAGAACAGTGGAACCCCAGCCGAGAAAGCTGCAGTAGGGGGGGGGGGGAAGGAATTACTGGAGATACCAGAGGAATATAGAGACCTGGCTGAAGTGTTCAGTGAGGAGAGATCCGATGAGCTGCCCCCCCACCGGGCCACGGACTGTGCTATAGAAATCCACCCAGGGACGAAACTCCCCAAACCCAAATTGTATTCCATGAGCCCACCAGAGTTGGAGGAGATGCAGAAATTCATAGACAAGAACTTAGAAAGGGGTTTTATTCAGCCAGCAAAGCCCAAAATGGCTGCCCCCGTCCTGTTCCGAGAAAAGAAAGATGGGACTCTTCGCCTATGCATAGACTATTGTCGTGATTCCGTGCCAGCCTGTGATCCCGGCAGCTGAGTCCGGGGAATTAGAGGAGGAGGAGGAGGAGCCATCAGAGTCGGAGGAAGGCTCTGATGAGTTAGAAGACTCACAGTCGGAGGAAGAGCCTGGCCCCTCCAATCGTGTTCCAGATGAAACTCAGCTGTGTGGGGAGGATGAGTCAGACTGTGAGGATTCACAGCTGGTAGACATTATTGATGCTCGTTAAAGAAGGAAATTAACTAGAGCAGGTCAGCAGCAGTCAATACGACAACTCCAGGGGAGGAGGAGAAGGCATTGAGAAGCCACGCCTTGGGGCTGCTTTATAAAAAGGGAAGGTGAGGGCAGTGCTGGTTGCTGAAGGCAACCGTTTGTAAAGAACTTCCAGGGATCATGGTCTGTTTGTTTTACCAGTGAATTTCTTGTTTAACTCCTGCTCTGTTTTGCTTTTGTAACCACTTATCTGTTGGGAAAGTCTTTGTGTGTTTTTGTTTTCGAGAAAACCTTATCAGGACTGTTCTTGAAATAAAAAGAGGTTGGTTTTTCCAGCCTACTGTTAAAGAGGGGTTGTTCTTGTGATGCAACAAGGACGGACGTAGGCTGGAACAGAACAACTATAGAGCTTTGAACACAGTGAGCGAAAGCAATCTATACCCTCTATCGAAAGGAAAATTCTTCTCAAAGCTAGATTTGAGGGAAGCATATTACCGGATCAGAATAAAAAAGGGAGACGAGTGGAAAAGAGCATTCAATTGCTCATTAGGATGTTATCAGTTTCGAGTCCTACCTTTTGGGTTGCAAGGAGCACCTGTTGTGAGTCCGTGCCAGCCTGTGATCCCGGCAGCTGAGTCCGGGGAATCAGAGGAGGAGGAGGAGGAGCCATCAGAGTCGGAGGAAGGCTCTGATGAGTTACAAGACTCACAATCGGATGAAGTATTCTGTTGTTTTTGTTTTGAGGGAAAATTATCTGAACTGTAAATTAAATAAAAAGGGTTGGTTTTTCCAGCCTACTGTTAAAGAGGGGTTTGTTCTTGTGACGCAACAAGGACGGACGTAGGCTGGGACAGAACAGCTTCCACAGTATTTATGCAATTGATAAATGAGGTACTACGGGAGCACCTGTACAAAGGGGTGCTTGTTTACCTAGACGACATCCTAATATTCACTGAGACTATGGACGAACATGTAAAGTTGGTCAGGGCGGTCTTAAAAAGGCTCCGGGCAGCTCACCTTTATGCTAAACTATGTAAATGTGAATTTCACAAGGAGAAAATTGATTATCTGGGTTATCGCATGTATTCAAATGGCATAGAAATGGACCCCGAGAAGGTCCGAGCAGTTTTAGAGTGGGCTCCGCCCCGCACCAGAAAACAATTACAAAGTTTCCTTGGCTTCGCTAACTTTTACCGGCAGTTCATCCCCTCCTTTGCACAGATTGCATTGCCTATTACGAACTTATTAAAAACTAGAGGGGAGGGGAAGCCCAAGCAAAGCCAACCGTTAAAATGGACAGTAGAATGTCAAGCAGCATTTGAGAGGCTTAAAAGACTTTTTCAGCGGAACCGGTTTTGAGACACCCCGACACTGACAAACCTTTTGTGATTCAAGCCGACGCTAGCGATGTAGCTGTGGGGGCGGTACTCTTGCAGGAAAACGATGAGGGGGCATTACAACCCTGTGCGTACACATCGAGAAAGCTCACAGAAATGGAACAACGGTGGCCGGTCTGGGAAAAAGAGGCGTACGCAGTGCGGTGGGCTCTGCTCACTTGGCGGCACTTCCTGGAAGGGAACAAAATTCCTTTCCAAGTGTGGACCGACCACAAGAACCTAGAAGCACTAAAGACACCTAGGAAATTAACCCCTAAGCAAGCGAGATGGTCGCAGCATTTCCACCGATTTAATTTCACATTAAAACACTTGCCGGGGGGAAAACAATTTCTAGCAGACGCATTGTCCAGAATGCCACAATACAACAGCACCCGAAGCAATGTAACAAAACCCCTCATGCCGAGTAAACAGTTGGCAGCACCAGTCACCACCAGAGCACAGACCAAGCTCCAAAAACCTTTAGCAAGCCAAGCAGGAATCGAATTCAAAAAAGCACTAGAGACGGACGAATGGTTCCTAAGCCATAAGAACCTATGCACCATGACCGACGAACTGCCTTGGGTTGGAGGGAAACTATACATACCCCAAAGCCAAAGACTAACATTCATGCAGCTGTGCCATGATTCAAAATCCGCAGGCCATTTTGGGTTTGTGAAAACGTTACATCTGGTCAAAAGACAATTTTGGTGGCCATCAATAAAAAAGGACATTGAAAGCTATGTAGCTAGCTGCCCAATTTTTGCCTCAGCTAAAAGATTACAAGGAAAGTCACCTGGGTTACTGCAGCCGGTAGCAACCCCCTCAGCTCCCTGGAAGGAAATTTCCATGGATTTCCTTGTGGAACTACCAGAAAGTGGGGGTAACATAGTCATCTGGGTCGTAACAGACTTATTTTCCAAACAAGTGCATTTTATCCCCTGTTCAAAAATCCCAAATGCAAAGACACTTGCAAAACTGTTTGTTCAATACATATACCAACTCCTTGGGACCCCACAGCGCATCATATCCGATAGAGGAGTGCAATTCACATCAGAATTCTGGAAAGCGTTCCTAAGCTTGTTAGGAACCACCCAGGGACTATCATCTAGTCATCATCCGCAGACGAATGGTGGGACTGAACGGTCGAACTCAGTACTGGAGCAGTACTTAAGATGCTTTATCAATTACCAGCAGGAAAACTGGACTGACCTACTCCCGTTCGCAGAGGTGGCATACAACAACGCAGTCCATTCCAGCACAGGATACACTCCTTTCCAAGTAGCAATGGGACAGAGTTTTAACCCGATGCCTGAACTTCTGACAACCAACCCAGTGATCCCTTCTCTAAAGGAGTGGATCGCACAACTAAAGAACACTTGGCCAGTCAGAAAAGCTCTAGATGAAGCTAGACAAGTGTACAAAACCCAAGCAGATAAAAAGAGAATTGAGCCAAAACCTTTTAGTGTGGGGGAGAAATTTGTGCACCAAATTCCTAAAGTCCCTGCAACCTTCAAAGAGGCTAGGACCCAAATATATAGGACCATGCCTGAACTTCCTTCAAGCAACCCTGTCATCCCCTCCCTAAAGGAGTGGATCACACAACTCAGAAACACCTGGCCAGTGGTCAGAAAAGCCATAGATCAGGGGTTGGCAACCCGCAGCTCCGGACCCTCTTTCATCCCTCCACTGCAGCTCCCAGTCCTCCGCCCAGTCCTCCACCACCTAAAAAAAAAATATCCAATCAATCAATTCCAACTTCTCATGGAAAAAAAAAGATCTCGCGAAGTTGGAATTGATTGATTGAACTTTTTTTTAGTCCCACAAACAAAAGAAGTTTGTGGGCAGTCCAACAAACAAAAGACGTTTGTGGGACTGCCCACAAGCTTCTTTTGTTTGTAAGACTGCACACGGCGGCGGAGGAAGTGACGGAGGACCGTGTCGGAGCTGGAAAGAAGGTGCCGCGTGGGTCCGATCGGGGGCGCGGGGGGGGGGTTCTGCCAAGCATCTTGTACGGAGCCGAGGAAATGGGCCAGGTAGGGGGAGCTGCCAATTCTGCTGCCATGAGGCTTGTCAGATCCCCCCCCATCCAGCCAGCCACCATCGCCCGACCTACCCCTCACCTGGCCGGCCGGCTGGCACAAAGCCTCACCGCTCTTCTCCTCCTCGTTCTCCTCCCCACTCTGCTCCATCCGAGTTGAAGAAAGCGGAGGCGCAGCAGCGGGATTGCTCTCAATAAGCCGGGCACACACATTGTTTGAGAGCAATCCCACTGCTGCGCCTCCGCTTTCTTCAACTCGGATGGAGCTGAGGAGCCGCTGGGGGCCTCTTGAGTGGGAAGGATGAGCTTTGCTGCTGGGCCATGCCTGGGCTATGCCCTGCCACTGCCTCCCAAACTCCACCTTTGCTGCTGGGGAAAGCCGCAGCAGCAGGGCGCTCCGCGCGGGGGAGGTACAAGGGAAAAGCGGCGGCAGCAGGGTGCTCTGCACGGGGGAGGTAGGAGAGAAAAGCGGCGGCAGCAGGGCGCTCCACGCGGGGGAGGTAGGGAGGAAAAGCGGTGGCAGGGCACGCTCCACGCGGGGGAGGTAGGAGGGAAAAGCGGTGGCAGCAGGGCGCTCTGCGTGGGGGAGGTAGGAAGGAAAAGCGGCGGCAGGGCGCGCTCCGCGCAGGGGAGATAAAAGAAGAAAGCAGCAGTGGAGTGCTGGGGGGGGGAAGCAGCAGGGTTTTGTGGCTCCCGGTGTTTTCTTTTTTGTGGGAAAGGGGTCCAAATGGCTCTTTGAGTGTTTAAGGTTGCCGACCCCTGCCCTAGATGAAGCTAGACAAGCATATAAAATGCAAGCTGATAAAAAGAGAGTCGAGCCAAAACCTTTTAACGTGGGGGAGATGGTTTACTTGTCCACCAAATACTTAAAATCCTTACAACCGTCAAAGAAACTAGGACCAAAATTTGTGGGACCATTCCCTATTACCAGAATCATAAACCCTGTCACAGTAGAATTAGAACTTCCCAAAACACTCAGACAGGTCCATCTGATTTTCCACTGCAGCCTTCTAAAACGCGAGCAGCAATCACCCTTAAGACCAGCTGCTGCTCCTCCTCCTCCCATTATGGTGGAAGGAGAACAGCATTTTGAAATTAAGGAAACACCATGGCTCCACCCAATACCTAGTAGCATGGAAGCATCTTCCACCCTCCCAGAATGAGTGGGTCCACAAACGCCACGTTAGGGCCCCCAAGCTCCTTAGCAAGTTTCACACAGCATATCCCGACAAACCGGACTAATCCCTATCTCCTTTTGTTTCTGTTTTCTCCCACAGGTGGATCTCTCTTTCTTTTAAGGGGGGCAGGATGTCAGAACCCATATATTATTAAGGGGAACTCTTTTCTATTTCTTTTTACTTCATTACTCTGGGTTCTGTCATATTCCTGAAGGGGAGGGGGAAGACACTGTGGGCTGTCTCTTTGTTTCTCTCTATCGCTACAATGTATCCCTTTCGCTGTTCTGCATATTTGCTCTTTGAACTGTCTCTCCCTTGATGTTACCTTGGGGTGAGAAAGGAATGTGCCTCCGGACATCTGGCTTATCTCCCATTTCGGACGGGAAGGTGTGAAGACCCAACAACATCGCCGCGAGCCTGGGAAAGACCGGTGTTATCAGCTCTTTCCCACAATGGACTTAACACCTGAGGATTGACCCATTCAAACTGACCGGATGAACTATTGGGGTAGGTTTGCTTGGGACTCTTTTAACCTATTGATCTGAGTGGGAAACCCTCAGATCCTGCCTATTATGCCTGCTATCAGCTTCTCCTAATAAAAGTTCCTTTTGGAAGAAACTGCTTCCACGAGTTCTGCTTTCTTAGGATGAGGTTTTGAAGTGGGCCCTGACATTAGGCAGGATCTGCAGTAACAGCCCGGAAGGAAGACCCTTACCAGGGGACTTAGCAAACAATGTCGGATATTGGAACGGAAAGGGAAGAACCTGCGATGGGGGGGGGAAGCCTCCCACCAAGCAGACCCTGCAGATACAGCTCCGAGTCCTCGAGCTCATCGGAAGAGGTAGTGGTCGCAGAATGCCGCCACAAGCCCAGGTGGTCGATGGGTGTCGGGGAGCCACAGCGCCTGGGATTTTTCCTAACCCAGGTGCTAAACTACATGGAAGAATATGGCCGCGACATACCAAGTGACCAGGGCCGGATTCACATTGTGCAAGCGGCTCTAGATGGCACTGCGGCGGACTGGATAGTAGATCTCCACAATGCTGACGCGCCAGAGCTGCAAAATTTGTCTCTCCCTTGATGTTACCTTGGGGTGAGAAAGGAATGTGCCTCTGGCCATTTGGCTTATCTCCCGTTTCGGAGAACCAGGCCTGGGGCTTCATCCAACCAGCAAAATCTTGTGTAGCAGCCCCTGTATTGTTCAAAGAAAAGAAAGATGGGCTGCTGAGATTATGCATAGATTTTAAAGGATTAAACGCTGTCAGCCTAGAGAACATGTACCCCCTCCCCTTAATGAAGGACATGTTAGCCCACCTGGCAAAGGGGAAAGTTTTTACAAAATTGGATTTAAGGGAGGCTTATTACCGAGTCCGGATTAAGGATGGAGACGAATGGAAAACCACCTTCAATTGCCCCCTGGGAAGCTTCCAATTTAAAGTGACATTGAGAGTTATGTGAGGAGCTGTGCTACCTGTGCTGCAATGAAAAGACGTCCTGGGAAGCCCCCAGGATTGCTGCAACAAGTGGCTGATCCTTCCCAGCCTTCGGAGGAAATAGCCATGGATTTTACAGTGGAGTTGCCTGAGAGCAAGGGGGAAACACTGTAATATGGACTGTAATTGATCTATTTTCCAAACAAGCGCATTTTATCGCTTGCTCAGGACTTCCCTCTGCCCAGAAGCTAACCAAGATGTTTTTGAAACACATATATCGGTTCCATGGAGCCCCGAAATGGATTATTTCTGACAGGGGGCTCCAGTTTACTGCAAAGTTCTGGAGGGAGTTCGTTAAACTGATTGGGTCCATTCAGGGGCTTTTGTCGGCTTTTCATCGGAGAATGAATGGAGTGGCTGAAAAAGCTAACACAATGGTGGAACAGTACCTCAGATGCTATGTTAATTACCAGCAGACTAATTGGGCTGACGACCTGCCTTTCGCAGAGGTAGCCTACAACAATACAGTGCACAGTAGCACTGGACTCACCCCATTTAAAATGGTAACGGGTCGGGATTTTGTGCCTATGCCTGAGTACCCCCAGGAGCCTCCTACTTCCCAGACTTTGGATCAATGGGTGACGTCTTTCCAGGGGGTTTGGGTGAATGTGAAGAAAGCTTTGACCAAGGCTACTCAGGTTTACAAGGAGCAGGCAGATAAAAGACGCTCCCCTCAAAAACCCTTTTATGTTGGGCAATTGGTTTATCTTTCAACAATATATTTAAGGTTAAAGTTACCCAGCAGAAAATTGGGGCCAAAGTTCCTTGGTCCTTTTCCCATCACAAAAATCATAAACCCTGTTACAGTGGAATTGGAACTTCCACGACTGTTGGGAAAAGTCCACCCTGTGTTTCATTGTAGTCTGTTGAAACCTGTGTCTGACTCCTCTTTAAGACCTATTCCAAAGAAGCCACCGGGTCCAGTAGTGGTAGAGGGGGAGACACATTATGAAATAAAACGAATTCTTGATTCTAGGTTGTACAAGGGGAAGTTACAATACCTCGTTCAGTGGAAAGGCTATCCACTGTCAGAGGCTACGTGGGTGAGATGTACAAATGTGAAAGCAGACAGGTTAATAAAAAGGTTTTATGATAAATATCCTCACAAGCCTCGAGGAAATACTTAACATGCTTTTTGTTTCCCATACAGGAGACTCTTTCCTTTTGAGAGAGGCCGACTGTCAACTCTACAATGAGCATGGCTGCAGCCATTTTTTTTTCTTCTCGTTCTAGGTTGCCACTAGAACGGAGGGAGGGGGGTTGCCCAGGTGCTTCGTTTGTCAAAATAATCTTCTGTCCTGTGGGAACCAAGGTCATCTGCTGCTCCCAAGACCAGGGACTGGGTGTTGCATAAAAAGCCTGCCAAATAAGTATATTGGGGAACGTAGTTGCTTGCGTGGTTTTATGGGTGGGACATTTAACTTTGTAGTTTGGCAATTGTTATTTGTGTATTCAGACTTGGTTTCACTTTTGACCATGCCGATACTTTGTAACTAATAAACATGTTCTTTGAGGAATTTTCAAGCCTTCTGAGTTCTGCTTTATTCGTCTCTGTCTGTCAGAACCATGACACCTCCTCCTCCTCTGAATCGGCCTCTGAGAAGGCCATGACAACAACTTAGAGCTGCTATTAAGGCCTACCTCGTGGCAGTTAGAGTGGCAAAACAGCATTATTTCTCTGCCCTTATTTCATCCACAAAGTGTTCCAGATCACCCAGTCCCTCCTGGGACAGGAGAGCTCGGGTGATCATTTTCAGGGCTGTGCAGAGGAATTTGTTCAACACCTGATAGACAAAGTCACTTGGATTTGTTCCCAGTTGGAACCCATGCATGGTGTATGTCCATCTGAGATGCCTGGGGAAAGGTCTTGCCAGGTTATCTGGGAACAGTTTGATCCTGTTGGACCTGAGGAAGTGGACAGGGTCCTCAACACTATCAGTGCAACCACCTGCCAATTAGATCCATGTCTCTCCTGGTTGGTGAAAGCCTCCAGGACAGTGACTAGCAGGTGGGTCCAGGCAGTAATGAATTTTTTTACTGCAGGAGGGGACGTTCCCGGGGCCTTTCAAGGAGGCCCTGGTTCACCCCCTCCTCAAAAAAAATCACTTGATCCTATCTGCCTGGACAATTTTCATCCAGTTTCCCACCTTCCCTTTTTAGGGAGGGTGGTAGAAAAGGTGGTTGCTTGGTAACTTCAGAGGGTTCTCAAATGGATTATCTGGACCCCTTTCAGTCAGGATTCAGGCCCGGTTTGGGACAGAAACATCATTGGTCACACTTGTTGATGATCTCTAGCAAGAGTGGGATAGGCCCCAATGCCAGCAAAGGAGGCATGCTGTGGATCCCATCAGTCAAGGAATTTCAGCTGGCGGAGTCCAGGAGAAGAGCCTTCTCTGCCATGGCCCTGGCCCTTTGGAACATCTTGCCCCCTAAGGTGAGATTGGCTCCCACCCTCGTGACCTTCTGCAACAGTCTGAGGACCTGGCTCTGCCGGCTGGCTTGGGGCCCCAATGGGTGAGTATCACACTGGAGTGATCAACTAATAGCAGTTTCCCACCTGTTCCCCCCCCCTGTATATTCTGCTCCCTTCCTCCCCATCTTTAGTTATAACTTGTATTTTTATTGCAATTTTAATGTGAATATATATATATATTCACATTAACATTAAACCATATATATGGTTTTATTTTAATGTTGTAAGCTGCCCAGAGTCGCCTTTTGGCGAGATGAGCGGCAAACAAATTGAATAAATAAAAAGTAAATAAAAGTGGCCTTTTTGTTTAGCAAACATTTTAAGGCAGAAGCAAATACCAATCACACCTAAATATCACCATGGCTGTCAATCTAAAAAAAGTCACTGACCAATTGTCAGCCATGGGAGGCAATTCCATCCAAGCAAACAAGGGAGGCTCACGTCAGGCTATAGAAGTGTGATAAAAACCTCTGGCTATGATGCCAAGCACAAACCCCTGCCTCAAATCAATGTGGGACAGCTTCCTGTCTCAGTGACTGCCTTTCAAACTGCTGAGCTTGCCTCTATGAAGAAAACCCGCACCATGCTGCAGTAGATACAGTGAGGGAATGAATTATTTGATCCCCTGCTGATTTTGTACATTTGCCCACTGACAAAGAAATGATCAGTCTATAATTTGAATGGTAGGTTTATTTTAACAGTGAGAGACAGAATAACAACAAAAAAATCCAGAAAAACGCATTTCAAAAAAGTTATAAATCGATTTGCATTTTAATGAGTGAAATAAGTATTTGATCCCCTATCAATCAGCAAGATTTCTGGCTCCCAGGTGTCTTTTATACAGGTAATGAGCTGAGATTAGGAGCACTCTCTTAAAGGGAGTGCTCCTAATCTCAGCTTGTTACCTGTATAAAAGACACCTGTCCACAGAATCAATCAATCAATCAGTTTCCAAACTCTTCACCATGGCCAAGACCAAAGAGCTGTCCAAGGATGTCAGGGACAAGATTGTAGACCTACACAAGGCTGGAATGGGCTACAAGACTATCGCCAAGCAGCTTGGTGAGAAAGTGACAACAGTTGGTGTGATTATTCGCAAATGGAAGAAACACAAAATAACTGTCAACTGTCAAGCTGTTTGGCATCAACTCAACTAGCCATGTTTGGAGGAGAAGGAATGCTGCCTATGATCCCAAGAACACCATTCACACCGTCAAACATGGAGGTGGAAACATTATGCTTTGGGGGTGTTTTTCTGCTAAGGGGACAGGACAACTTCACCGCATCAAAGGGACGATGGACAAGGCCATATACTGTCAAATCTTGGGTGAGAACCTCCTTCCCTCAGCCAGGGCATTGAAAATGGGTCGTGGATGGGTATTCCAGCATGGCAATGACCCAAAACACACGGCCAAGGCAACAAAGGAGTGGCTCAAGAAGAAGCACATTAAGGTCTTGGAGTAGCCTAGCCAGTCTCCAGACCTTAATCCTATAGAAAATCTGTGGAGGCAGCTGAAGATTCGAGCTGCCAAACGTCAGCCTCGAAACCTTAATGACTTGGAGAGGATCTGCAAAGAGGAGTGGGACAAAATCCCTCCTGAGATGTGTGCAAACCTGGTGGCCAACTACAAGAAACGTCTGACCTCTGTGATTGCCAACAAGGGTTTTGCCACCAAGTACTAAGTCATGGTTTGCAAAGGGGTCAAATACCTATTTCACTCATTAAAATGCAAATCAATTTATAACTTTTTTGAAATGCATTTTTCTGGATTTTTTTGTTGTTATCCTGTCTCTCACTGTTAAAATAAACCTACCATTCAAATTATAGACTGATCATTTCTTTGTCAGTGGGCAAACATACAAAATCAGCAGGGGATCAAATAATTTTTTCCCTCACTGTAGGCCAGTTGCATTTTAAGTTTATTTCTCTGATTCTATCAATGCAAAGATGGAATCTTCAAGAACAGCCACTTCCCCACCCATACCTCCAAGCTAGGCTTCCCGGAGAAGAAAAGTCTGAGGGAAAAAACCGAGTATCTATATCCTGACTCAGTGCATTACCTCACTATAAATTTATCTGGAGTATGTGTCTTAGTTGAAGACTGCGTTGAACTGGTGGAACTCTCAGCTTAACTGGTATAGGATAGTGTAACATGGGGTACTTGGCCTTTGAGTTCATCCCATATTCAAAATGTACTGGGTGGAGCAAAAAAACCACACTTAATTTTCACTTACAATGTAGCTCTAATTATAAAAAATGTCATCACTTCCAAGTAAGTATTTAATACTTTTGTCCAACTACATTAAAAACTGCAACTTGGTTAGGTCTAGGGGCCTCAGGTTCTGCAGCTCTGCTTTAAAATACATTACACAAATTTCCAGGACGTCTGGTGATGATGGCCAACTGACGATGCGCCCAGGGAGGGCTCCCTGGAGCTACCTGAAGGGGTTTTCTCTGGACTGTCAGTTTTCAACTTACTAACAGAATGAACCAGCATTCCTTTACTTTATACGACTGTCCTGCATTAGGGAGAGTCCTAGAATCACCCCACAAGATCCCCCATACAGCAACAGTCTGCAAGTAGCTTCAGGAGCTGTGCTTCAGAGTGAGCTGGTGAGCTGTTCAGCTACAATCAATTCATTGTTGAAAAAGCAGCCTTCTGGAATTTATTTTTCAAATGGACAATAAGTTGTGCCTTTCATTTCTTAATCACTTTTAGGGATTATCTTTATTAAGCTAAAAGAGGTTCTCTTCAGCCATAGCCTCTTACTCCTTTTTGAAGATTTGCACCATTTTTGGGATTTCTTTATTGTTAAAAAAAAAAAAGAGGTTGCTGAAGGCAAGCTAAAATATGGAAGTGTGGAGTATCTTTTTTTCAACTTTGGAGAAACATAAGGTTAGAAAGTTGTGGTTTTTATTTTACTATTTTTAAGTAAGTTGTAGCTTGATCTGCTTTGCTGTAGGTGGCTAAAACTTTCCAATTTTTATGAATTCTGATTGGTTAGTAATTCTTAAGTGACTTACAAAAAATCTACTCTTTGACCACAAGAGGGAGTTAAGAAGATGGAGCATCGACTTGAGCAAGTTATCAGCGATCCGATGTATTTGAAAAAGTCTTAAATAAAACTCTTCATTTTATAGATCAACTGTGTTCTAAGGATGTTATAAAAACTTCTCAAACTACTTCAGAGATGCAATTATGTGTAGAAAATTACTTCACAAGTAGCTGACAATGCAAAGCACCCAATTGCAATTTTGGAATATAAATCTGACACCAATTTTATTATGATGATGGTTTAAATATAAACCTGTCAGCACAATTGAAAAGAAGAGTTCCAAGAAAAGCTGCAAATTTCAAGAGGACAAGTTTGGGACTTTTTCTTTATGGATACTAACAAGGTTGAGAATTCCTTGAGGAAAAAAGTCTATAATTACTTGATAGACATTCCAGAGAACAAAAAGATTTTATTCTATGAAGATAAGCTAGGAGTGACTTAAATTTAATGAGTTCATTCAAGTTAGGATGGATTTTTTCTAGTCCGATATATATAATTGAAAGAAAGTTTTAATGTAAAGTGGGTTTAAAAATGTGTTTTTTCTTTATTTATAATGCTTAATTCCTAAAGCTTGTAAAATATTATTGAAAGTGTATTTGAAAGTATCTATGCTAAGAGGAAGTTTAAAAAGTTGTATTAGAATTTATTAATTTTACAAATATTTCTGAAGAAAAGTCTAGATCAGGGGTTTTCAACCCGTGGTACGCGTCCCACTGGTGGTACGCCGGCACCTGGCAGGTGGTATGCGTATGATGGGTTGAAAAGCACTGTAAAAAAAAAGGGGAAAAAAAGTGTAAAAGTGGATGAGGTGAAGTGGTGGCAGCGCCGCACAGGACTGTGGGAAAGTCAGCTGGAGCTGCGGTGTTGCTGGGCTCTGCTGAGAGCTCAGGATCGGCCCACTGGGCTCCAGCTGATCGGTGCTTCCAGTGGCCTTGGGGGTGGCAGGCAGCCGCACGCAGTCTTCAGGCGGAGATTCAGCTGGAGCTACATGTGGTGTTGCCGGGACTCTAATGAGTGCCCAGGATTGGCACGTACAACTCCAGCTGATTGGCACTTCCAGCGCACTTGGAAGATAAAAGTACGGGGGAAGAGAGGACAGGATATAAAAGGAGGAGGGGGAGAGAAGAGAAGATATAAAAGGAGATTTTGGAGGGAAAGGGAGAAAAAAACACAAATGGGAAAGGGAAGGGGACAGAGTAAGAGAGACGGAGAAACGCACAGCCTTGGGGAAAGGAGTCAGCTGCAGCTACACCGAAGAGAAAATGAAGGGGGGGGAGAGAGGAGAGGATATAAAAGGAGGAGGTTTTGGAGGGAAAGGGAGAGAAAAAACACGAACGGGAAAGAGAAGGGGACGGGGAAGAGGAGAGGCTTCTTTCAGTCAACCAGAAGGAGAGAAGGGGATAGAACAGTGCAAAGATTAATGTTAGAGAAACAGGCACAAGTTTGCCATTAAAAGTGTGGTAAGTGGGTGTACAGATAGTCCTCAACCTACAACCACAATTGAACCCAAAATTTATGTTGCTAAGTGAGAAATTTGTTAAATGAGTTTTGTCCCATCTTATGACTTTTCTTGCCACATTTGTTAAACGAATCACTGCAGTTGTTAAATTAGTAACACAGTTCTTAAGTGAATCTGGTTTCCCCATTGACTTTGCTTGTCAGGAGGTTGCAAAACGGGATCACATGACCCTGGGACACTGCAACCGTCATAAATATGAATCAGTTGCCAAGCATCCAAATGTAAATCACGTGACCTTGGGGATGCTGCAACAGTCATAAGTGTGAAAAATGGTCCTAAGTCACTTTTTTCAGTGCCGCTGTAACTTCGAACAGTCACTAAGTGAACTGTTGTAAGTCAAGGACTACCTGTACTTTTTCCCTTTTTTTTTTGGTCATCACGTTTCTGACACCTTGCTAGGCGACTGGTGGTACTCGAATATAGCCATATCCTAAAAGTGGTACAATCTGTGAAAAGGTTGAAAAGCACTGGTCTAGAGTTTTAAAACGGATGTAAAAAAATCCTTTAAAGTTAAAGAATCTGAAAGAGTATAGTGAATTTTGCTAATATAAATGATGATAGTCTATAAAGATTAATAAGAGCAAATAGAAATATATATTATTTTCCACAGCAAGAAAAAAAGTAGAGATGGTTAAATTGATTCCTTTATTCAAAGGTAAGAATATATCTAATTTGGCTTTTATTTGGAAAACGCTTCTGGATTTTGTGCTTGTGATGGAAAAATGAAACTTTGATTTTGTTTTTGTTGATTAGATAGGTTTGTTATAGAAATGGCTAGCATATATTATATAAAAGTAAAAAGTTGAGGTTGTAATGTTATCTTCTACTGCGCTAAAGAGAGTTGGAAGTCAACACCTTTTTTTTCTTTTTCCCCTCCCCTATTTCCTAGGCAGCCTGTTAGAGGAAGGAGCCAAAAATACAATTCTCACATACTGAAGAACTGGTGTAGGAGGGGCAAAGAAAATGTTTTATTGATTAGAGCTTTTGAAACTCGAAAGTCTACAATAACTTTAAAAGGCATCACAGAAAGCTTACTGAAATCGCTGTATTCAACAAGTACAGACTCAGCAAATTTCCTGCCTAGGTAGGAAATCTTAAACCCCTCCTTGGCTTTAACAAAGCTGTAAAGACTTGTTCTGTCTTGCAAAGGAGAGAGAGTTATGACTGAAGGTGGGTTTCATGGACACACAAGTTTTATCCCTTCTGGTTTTAAATATTATTGACTTTTTGTTTTTAAACAAAATAATGAGCATTTGGGAATGGGTAGCATAAAAGAATAACACATAAATAATAAATCTTAACTGTGCCTGGAAAAGACAGTATGGGGACTGCCTAGCAGTCCAAACTACTCTGTGGAGGGCAGTCATGCCAACAGCAAGTAAATAAAGACAATTAACTGGTTGGTGGATTTCATGCTTATCACATCATCCACAGCAGGCAGCAAGGCACAAGCTGTCTCTAGTCTCAACTGAATACAGTAGCACACAAGATCTGGATTTTAGCTGATGGGTATAGGGCAGGGCTTTTCAACCTTTTCACCCATTGTACCACTTTTAGGATAAGGCAATATCCGAGTACCACCAGTCGCCCAGCAAGGTGTCAAAAACTTGACCCCCCCCCCCCAAAAATGAAAAAATGATAAAGTACAGGTAGTCCTCTACTTACAACAATTCGCTTAGTGACTGTTCGAAGTTACAACGGCACTGAAAAAGCAAATTATGACCATTTTTCACACTTAATGCTGTTACAGCATCCTCAGGGTCATGTGATTTACATTCGGATGCTTGGCAACTGATTCATACTTATGACGGTCACAGTGTCCCAGGGTCATGTGATCACCTTTTGCAACTTTTTGACAAGCGAAGTCAATGGCCAGGGGGGCGTGGCCAGCTCATCACTCAGGTTGTGGGGTGCCTGTGGGGGGTGTGGGCGGGGATGTGGGGGGGATCTGTGAGTCTCTGGTGGAGGGGGGTGGGACAGGCATGGGCACCTTCCTTTCCTCCCTCTCTCCCTCCCATTGTCCCTTCCTTCCTTCTTTTCTTCCTTCCCTCCCTCTTTGTCCCTTCCTCCTTCCCTCCCTCCCATTGTCCCTCCCTCCCTCCCTTCCTTTCCTTCCTCCTGTCTTTGTCCCTTCCTTCCCTCCCTCCCTCCCTCCCATTGTCCAGCGCTACGGGAGCGGGGAGGGCATAAAAGAGCCCGGAGGAGGCAATTGGAGTTTGGCCGCCGCTGCCGCCACCAGCGCTGTTGCTGTGCGACGGCGGCTGCTGCGGTTCCTGACAGCTGCTTCTCCTTGGCTGCTTCCTCTGAAAAGGAGCGGCGGTCGTTCTCGGTGCAGCCGGGAGCCCAGCACAGCCGCTGTTCTTCCGCAGGGGGAGGAGAGCGCAGGCAGTGGAGGAGCGCACGGGGGCGGGGAAAGAGCCGCGGCTGCCGTGAATGCCAGATTCAAGAAGACGGAGGAAGGCTCACATGTCTCCACCCCAAAACTCCCAGCCAGCCTGCTGGCCTTTCGAACCGCCCTGGGGTTAGATCTGACATTCACGGAGAGCGCAGGCAGCGGAGGAGCGCACGGGGCGGGGAAAGAGCCGCGGCTGCCGGACTCCCTCTGGTGCGTTGCGTGGCCGCAGCCGGAGAAAATCAGCGAGCAGGGAAGCGGCTCATTCATTGCTGCAGCCAGCCCCGAGGATTTAATATTTATTTAATAGTGTACACCCCTGAAACCCTCTTCCAGCTGAGCAACAAAAGCTAAAGCGCCTTTCCTTTCCCATCCGATACCTCGGCACCCTGACAGGCAGCAGATCACCCAACATCGAATCCAATTTTAATTCAGACTCCAACATAATTTACAAATCCATCCAGATCTGGGACTGCCCTGCACCTTTCTGAGCCACAACTAAACCAAGCGATTTCTTTTTTTCCCTGCATCCCCTCACAGAAAAAGGGGTTTAATTCCTTCCTCTTGCAGGCAAGCTCCTACTTTTTTAGGGGATTTCACAGCCACGCGGGCCAAGAGTTTTCTCAGCTGCCGAGACCGAAAGGCTGAAGCTCAGCAAGCCGGATTTCCATAGGGGTGCTCGGGGAAACGCCGGTGCGGTCCTGGGGAGGGCAAAGAAGCCTATCCAGAGGAGGCCCTCCCCAGGACCGCACCGGCGTTTCTCCGAGCGCCCCTATGGCAATCCGGCTTGCTGAGCTTCAGCCAAGGTCAGTTGGGAGCCGCCCGGAGCCACGCGCAGCCCCGGGCATTTCTTTTACGGGCACGGCGGAGCCTCAGCACCAGGCTGGACCCCGGGAGGCTCCTCAGTGCCGAGCCGAAATGCAGCTGCAGCAGCTCCAGCCCCTCCCCGGGTGCAAAGGGGTGCTTTTCGGGCTCCAGCCCCATCGCTGCACTGACCTGCGGGCGAAAACGGGCCTTGCTCTCCAGACGAGAGCCGAGCCCAGCGACCGGAGGGCAGCCATGAGAGTGGCAGAAAGAGCAGGCGGGGCCTTGCCGGAGAGGGCCGCCCCATGCCCTCAGCGGTGGTCGGAGCGACGACGTGCAGCTGCCAATCCCGCCCTGCTCAGCCTGCCCATTCTTATTCCCCCCTCCCAAAAGGCAGTGCTAGTGTAAACTTTACAGCTTTCTGCAAGCAAGTGAGATGAGCAGGAGCACGAGATCGGCGTTTCTGAGCACACGCCAATTCGTGACCCTGCTCATCTCGCTCGCTTGCCGGCACCCACAATCTGCCCGGCCTCCCCTGTAGCTGCGTGCCCCGATCCTGGGCTTGCTCGCGCTTCGCCGGAAAACATGCTGATTGCTAATTTAGCAGAAGCGCCAGGATCAGCGCTGGGCTACAGCTGATTTGCGCTTCTGCTAAATTAGCAAGCGGCATGTTTTCTGGCAAAGCGCGAGCAAGTGAGCTGGGCAGGAGCGCGGAATCGGCGTTTCTGAGCACACGCCGATTGGCGCCGTTGCCCTCTTGCTTGCTTGCCAGCACCCACAATCTGCCCGGCCTCCCCTCTGCCTTTGCACAGCTCCTCCTGGGCCCCCCGCGCCCGTTAACCCTCCCGCCACCATGCAGGGTAAGGTTGGCGCCCCCGCCCAGATGCCCTCGCCTCACCTGCTTTCAGCTGCACTCCCTTTCTCCTTTTGCTTCTCTGCCTTCACCACGTGTTTGTGGGTAAAAAAGAAAAAAAAAGTTCCATGAGACTTTCTAACTTCTCGCGAGAAGTTAGAAAGTCTCATGGAACTTTTTTTTTTTTGTCTCACAAACACATGGCGAAGGCCGAGAAGGACAGGAGAAAGGGAATGCTGCTGAAAGCAGGTGAGTAAAAAAACGCTTGGGGGAGGTGAGGGCATCTGGGTGGCGGCGCGGGGGGGACCCAGGCAATGCGTCACGCAGCTCCAGCGGAATCTCCACCCGAAGACTGGGTGAGGCTGGCTGCCGCCCCCAAGGCCGCCGCCAATCAGCTGGAGCTGTGCGCTTTGATCCTGGGCTCTCAGTAGGACCCAGGCAACGTGCAGTTCCAGCTGACCTGGCCACAAGCCTGTTCACCTCATCCACTTTTACACTTTTTTTTTACATTTTTTTTTACATTTTTTTTCAACCCGTCCTACGCGTACCACCAGCCAGGTGCTCGCGTACCACTGGTGGTACGTGTACCACCGGTTGAAAAGCCCTGCCCTAGGGTAGTCTGACCAAGCCTTCTATGGTATGGTGGAAAATTTCCAAAGTTATTAGGCTAATGGTCATCAAAACAGCTTTTCCCAAGCAGGAAAGAGGAGGAAAGTGGTTTGAGAAGCAATCAAGTCTGAAAACCACAAGGACAAATAATCTATAGAAAAGGCATACCTCAAAAGTCTCAACCCCAAAGCTTTAAAATGTTTTGCATGATTACAGCAGATAGCAAGTAACACACAGCAACCACAAAATGTGCAGAGAAGGAAGGTATATCTGTAAGATGGACATCTTACAGATGGTGGGCACCCTCTTGCTATAGCTCATAGTGTGAGTGAATATGTGCATGCAGTCAAACCAGCATTTTGTTCACGAGGGAAATAGACATGTAGAGGGTTGAAATACCTGTCCTCATTCAAACTGTTGGTTGTTACATAGCTTAGTTCCAGGTCATCTATTGGATTCCAGAGGGTCCATCTTGTTGGATCCATCCACGAAGGCATACTTTGAGTTCCTTCTTGGCAGATCAAGGTGGCTAGGACCCAGAAACAGGCCCTTTCATAGCCGCCCTCTCTATGAAATTATGTTGCCCATTAAGTCTGTACAACACCTTCCCTACACATTTATCTGTTTGTAAAGCAACAAAGATCTGGCTCCTTAGAAAAGAATGTCCAGATGAGGAGGGAAAAGGAGAGATTTTCTTAGAAAGCTACAAAGATTATGACATTCCAAAAGCCTGAATAGAGATGCTATCAGTGGGTTTATACTTACATTAACTTAGCAATTCTACTTTAAAGGCTAACATATTAATTCTGGTAGAAGCCTTTGTGGCAGTGTTCTCATGATCAATTGTTAGGTTTTAACTAGTTCCCTATCATCTTTGTTACGATAAACTAACATAGCATCCTTTCTGAAAGCTGCTTACATTTTGCCTAACTTCACAGAACCTGCAGAAATTATGAAATTTCTCTGAGGGTTGTGTGCCCAAAGTCTGATTTGTTTTATTGCCAAGGATCACAAAGGAAACAAAGACAGACAGTGCTGTTGTTCCAAGGACTAAACATTTGCATTTTATTGGGGAACAAGCATCAGGACTCCACATGCTTATGATTGGTAGACTGCAACTCAGTTTTTTCTTGCACCCTCATCACTAGAAAATCAACTTCTGCTTACAGAACTGCTTGCACTCGACAGGGGCATTCAGCTTTACCATAAAGTGCATTTATCATCATCCATACCATGTTACATCCCTGTTTATTTGAGGTGTATAGCATCTATGAATTAAGACATTTCAATATAATATAATATAATATAATATAATATAATATAGTATAATATAATATAATATAATATAATATAATATAATATAATATAATATAATATAATATAATATAATATAATAATATAATTAATACAATATAATACAATATAATACAATACAATACAATATAATATAATATAATATAATATAATATAATATAATATAATATAATATAATATAATATAATATAATATAATTAATATAATATAATATAATAAATATAATATAATAAATATGTGTATTTATCATTTTACATGTCTATAGTACCTTTTGAGCTGACATGGAGTGACAATTCTCTTGTCTTCATACCCTGATGCACAACAATTTTGCAAGTATACCATAATACATTGTAGAATACTGACACGAATTTTGAAAAAAAAAAAATACCACTTACACATCTTAGCACTTGGGGATAGGAGACGCTGAATAGTCAGATGCATAATCCTTGGTCTCTGAGAATCAGCATAAGAAGATACTTGAGTTCAGATATAGTATCATACTTTTGTTGACCATGAATGGACAACCTTTTTGTAACAAGAGACCAATGGTTCCCAACAAGCAAAACAATTATGTAAAATAAATGAGACCTTTTACGGTTTTTCTATCTGGGGCTCTTGGGAAAGTGTGATGGGTTTTCTTCATTTTTTAAAAAGTATGTTAAATGTGTTTCAAGGCATTCACTACTGTTTTTGGAGGTTTCCTATCTCAAAATGCAAGACAGTATACTATTTTCAGCAACATACAATGAAAATAGCTGCAAGGGCTTTAAAAAAGGAGCCTGGGGATCATAAGCTATGTACCCCTAAATTTGAATTAAACTGAGGACACTTTGACTTGCTTGCCTACTAACCTAATTATTATACAGAATATTGTAGCACATTAAGGGACTAACAGAATTTAAAATGGTATAAACTTTCATAGCCTAAAGGTGATTTGAGGGATAAACAGTCCATGTATTGATAAAGCAGGCTCTAGTTCGTGATAATGTATGCAGTACATCTATTTTTAAAGGTCCCACAAGTTCTTGCTTTTCTTGCAATAGACATGGCTGCTGGAAAGGACAGGGTATGTATGAGTGAACTTAGGTAAAGAATGGTATGTTGTGAGCAAATATATCCCTTTTCACTTCATACTTTTTGTGAAGCATGTCTGTACAATTTTAGCCATGTAGATTACAATGTTTATTTCTTATGTCAGATTAAAGCTGGGGTTCCTAGAACACCTAAACCACACTAGAAACCACATTTCTGTAGTTGTGTAACACACACTGCAGAATGAAATACTAGGAACTCTAGCAATGACCAGGGACAATCATCACTAGGAGATGGAGGAAAACATCTCCTAAACTTGGCATTGGCATGTGTTTGGTTAGTAGGTGGAACATAGCCTGACTAGAGACAGAATTGTACAGGATTTGGAAGGTACTGGAGGGGTGTATCTAAGCTACAAGTAGAAGGGCTAAAGATACAAAGGCAAAAAGTTGATTTTTGTATCTGCAACCTCTCTCTTCCTTTATGTGTGAGCCTTTTCAATTAAAATTAGGCATTCTGACTAAAGTCTGCATTGAAACACATAATGATCACCTCCGATTTTTAAGCAGCCAAATTAGCAAATTCAATGCAGACAATATTTAGCTTTCTTGATTTGCAACACTTTTGCTCTTTGATACCTGCTCCCATGTTGATCCTTCTATAAGTTGAAGGATAGCCCCAGTACCTGAGTGGATTTGTCACTCATATATGACAAGGGAACTCCTTCAGCATTCCAAGGCCACTGGCCCATAAGGTATGATCCAAGGATGGTATCTAATGATGATGTGCACCGTACTCTGGGAGATCTGTTCCAGTAGGCCTTTTCAGCAGGGCCAGCAGCACATGGAACACTAGCTAGACAATAGAAAGGGGGGGGGAGGTATGAACGAATGAACGAATAGGTCTGCTACAAAATGCAAACACAAACTTCTATCAAACTGCTTTCAGCAACTGCTTTCTCACTCCTTGTCACATCTACTCTCAATTATTATTCTGGGCTTTGAGGCTTCCTACATAGCCAGCCACAAATAGCTTTCCATCCCATACCACTTCCCAGCAGTCTGATTCACAATTTGTTCTGACCCGTCACGCTGGCAAGGCAGAGGTTAAGTAGAGTCCATTTATTGCACACTTAACACAGCGCCAAACAACATATTGAATGGCTTGCCTTGGATTCGCACTGAGATCATTCTGTCATTTTGGGGATTGTATCCCAGTATTGCTTTTCCTACTCTTTTATTGACTATGAAGGCTACTCCATTTCTTCTGAGGGATTCTTGCCCGCAGTAGTATACCTGATGGTCCCCTGAATTAAATTCACCCATTCCTGTCCATTTTAGTTCGCTGATTCCTAAGATGTCGATGTTCAGTCTTGTCATCTCTTGTTTGACCACGTCCAGTTTGCCTTGATTCATGGATCTTACGTTCCAGGTTCCTATGGAGAAAAAATCTTTACAGCATTGGACTTTCCTTTCACCACCAAATGCATCCACAGCTGAGCGTCCTTTCGGCTTTGGCCCAGTCGCTTCACTCTTTCTGGCGCTACTAGTACTAGCCTTCTGCTCTTCCCCAGTAGCATACTGGACACCTTCCGACCTGAGGGGCTCATCTTCCAGCGTCATATCTTTTTGCCTTTTAGTACTGTCCATGGGGTTTTCATGGCAAAGATACTGGAGTGGGTTGCCATTTCCTTCTCCAGTGGATCACATTTTGTCAGAACTCTCTGCTGTGACCTGTCCGTCTTGGGTGGCCCTGCACGGCATAGCTCATAACTTCATTGAGTTACGCAAGCCCCTTCGCCACGACAAGGCAGTAATCCATGAAGGAGGGGGAGCATATACAACCCTTAAAATCAAAGTGGTTGCCACACATTTTACAGACATGCTTAAAAAATGGTACTTCAGCAACAAATGACATAGTATCAACTGAATGAGCATTCTTTATTGATTTTACTAGTTTTTTGCTGTAATCAAATGTCTCTAACTGAACATCATTAACTTCCAAGCCGTAATTTTATGGAAAGACACAAACGGCTTTTTCTTTAAAAAAACAAAAAAAACAAAACCTAACAGTAGGGTGAGAAGACAGAGAACAAATAACCTCTTAGCAGCAAGATCCAGCAGCATTTTTCTTTTTCTCCAGACTTGGCAAATATGCATTGTATGTACTGTAAGTCATATGAACTGCTACCGTCTCCTTTTAAAATATACATCAACAGCAAGCAGAGACAAAAAACTGAATATGAAGTGTATGTGAAGTGCTTTACAACTAAAGCAGTTCAAATAAAATTTCCTGAGTCCTGCAATTCAAATTCAAGACTTAGAGAGTGGAGCTATCAATAAATTAGCTTACCCAGTGGCCTTGGGCAACTCATGACTTTTCTCAGTTGAATTTTCCCGAAGAATGAAGATGAAACATGAGACAAGTTGTGGTAACGCTCAGCCCTTGGGATAGTATTCTAATTGCATCTAAATATATTCATTTCCCAACTGCTTCTCTAGCCAACAAGAATGCAATTTTCTCCCTTAGTTTTAGACTGGGCCTGCCGATTATCTCTCCTTCCCTATTGCTGTTTTGCAAAGCTTTAGGCATTTTTCTGGGGGAAAAAAATTACCATTTCCCTAGTAATAACAGTGCAAGACCATTTTTATACATCGTAGTACCAAAGGATACAGCCACATTTATTATTGGCAGTCGTACACAGCAAATTTTTCCATTTCCGTTTCGAGATATCAACATTTATGAAAGCTAGTGAATTTCTCAGTTATCTTCCCCGACAAGAGACCTCCCAGTTGTGTGAGGACTACAAGTCCCTTTATGTTGAACCAGTGGCTATACCAGTAAGGGTTAGTAAAATTCAAGTGTCACATTTCTGGAGAATGCAGGGCTGGAGAAAGCTGAACTAAGATGCAAGAACCTATAGGAAATGTGGCCATGTCAAACCCTTGTTTATAAGCGAGAAAGGGAAACTTATGACTTTCTGTAAGTTGCAGAAATATGGCACAATTGACTAAGAAGTTCACCCCTCCCTAAATATTTCAAGTACAAAAGAACCCACACAATGCTGAAAATAAAAATGTTAGTAGCATTGCCCATCTACACAATATTGTGGTGCCTACCATCTTCTTGTCCAGGAAAGGGATTTTTTTATTTGTATCCCTTTGTTACTTTATACCTCAAGACAGCGAACATAATCCAACCCACCTTCCTGCTTCTATTTTCCCCACAACAACAACCCTGTGAGGTGGGTTGGGCTGAGAACGAGCGACTGGCCCAAAGTCACCCAGCTGGCTTTCATGCCTAAGGCGGCACTTGAACTCATGGTCTCCCGCTTTCTAGCCTGGTGCCTTAACCACTAGACCAAACTAGCTCTCCAGTTAATCTTCACCATGCACACCTTTTCTCACCCTGTATCTAAAAACCTTGTTGGAAAGAGGCAGGGGGCTTTTGTTTTGGTTTTCTGTTCTGTTTCATTTTGAATCTCCTAAATTTTGTGGTAAGATGATATTGAAATATCAGCAAAAAGCTGACACCAGTGTGTATTAGGAGGACAAACTTTTAAAAAAAAGTCATTTGGAGAAGCCTCCTGAATTAACCTCTTCACATTTATTTTATGAATTACATTAGCATTTAACAAGCATTTATTCCATTCATCAGTAAAGCTGACAACATCCTGCTTTCCCTTAACATGGGCTATTATGAACCATGTCCTAATGAGGGGAAATCTGCCCAAAGACATCTACTGATTCTGATAAGGGAAAGGCCAAATCCAAGAAGAAACCAGCATGGTTGCTCAAAGATCTCTCTGATAAACTGAAAGACAAAAAGGACAAGTACAAAAATTGGAAAGAGGGACACATAACTAAGGCAGAACATCAGCAGATAGCCAGAATCTGCAAAGATGAAGTCAGGAAAGCAGACTCAGAATGAGCAAAGACTTGCAACTAAAGTCAAAGATAATTTTTAAAAAGTTTCTTTCAACATATAAATAACAAGAAAAAAATCAAGGAAACAGTAGGTCCACTTAAGAGAGAAGATGGCAAGCAAGTAACAGGCAGCAGAGAGAAAGCAGAACTGCTTAACTCATTCTTTGCATCCGTCTTCACGCAAAAAGAACCTATAGCCCAACCTACCAAAAACATCAGTGTAAAAGATTAGAACTAAAAATTAAAAAAGCAAGAAAATGGTTAGAGAACAACTATCTGATCTTGATGAACATAAATCACCAGGACCTGATGGATTGCAGAGTTTTGAAGGAGCTGGCAGATGTTATCTCAGAACCATTGTACCATATCTTTCAAAAATCCTGGAACACCGGGGAATTACCTGAGGATTGGAAAAGAGCTGATGTGGTTCCCATCTTCAAAAAAGGAAAAAAAAAAAACCAGACCCAGGAAACTACAGACCAATCAGCCTAACATCAATACCTTGGAAGATACTGGAAAAGATAATAAAAAACAGATCTGTGAACATCTAGAAACAAATAAAGTTATAACTAAAACCCAGCATGGGTTTGTTAAAAATAGATCATGCCAAACCAATCTTATTTCATTCTTTGACAAAGTGACTAAATTAGTAGACCAGCGAAATGCTGTGGACATAGTATACTTAAGACTTCAGCAAGGCATTCAACAAAGAAGAGTGCAACCTACTTCTTGGTAAGCTAGAAAAATGTGGGATAGACAACATCAGCACCAGATGGATTTTTAACTGGCTGACAAACAGTACTCAACGAGTTGTCCTTAATGGTACTACATCTACATGGAGAGAAGTAAGCAGTGGGGTACCACAAGGCTCTGTCCTAGGCCCAGTACTCTTCAATATCTTCATAAATGACTCAGATGAGGGAATAGAAGGGGAACTCATCAAATTTGCAGATGACACTAAGTTGGCAGGAATAGCCAACACCCCAGAAGAGAAGTTCAGGATCCAAAAAGATATTGACAGACTTGAACAATGGGCCCCATCCAACAAAATGAAATTTAATGTGGAGAAAAGCAGGGTTTTACACATAGGCAGGAAAAACCAAAGGTACACGTACAGATTAGGCCAGTCATGGCGAACCTTTTAGAGACCGAGTGCCCAAACTGCAACCCCAAACCCACTTATGTATTGCCGGGTGCTGGGTGGGTGTGGCCCACTGAGTGGGCATGGCTACGGTAGTCATGGCAGACTGAGTGGGCGTGGCCAGGGTGGGCGTGGCCACCTTGATGTTGCTCCTGGGGAGGGATGCCTGTGGGGGCCGGGCAGGGTGAGATCCAGGGGGTCTCTGGCGGGTGGGGCAGTGGGCAGGAGGCTCGTCCTGCAGGGTGAGACAAGGCGAGGGAGTGGGCAGGGCGGGGGTGCCATTGCCGCGGGGCAAGGCAAGGCGAGGCAGGGGCTGGTTGCAGACAAAGGGGGGCTCCGGTGAGGAGGCGGCGGAGGAAGAGGGTTTAAGCAAGCTTAGCAACCGGAGTGGGGATCCCCCCCCAAAACAAACGTGCTTCGTGGGTAACCTCAAAGCACGACAGAAGAGACCAAAACCTGCTGCAACCACCCAGCAGATGGGAGGGGAATAAAAACCAAACAGCCCCCCCCCCGCCAATCCTCAACAGAAATGCTCATGACAACGAAAGCCTCAGACAGGGGGCAGGCGGGCGTCTTGCTCAGCTGATGGCTTGGGGGGGGAAGGGGGCAGCTACACCCCCTCCCAAACGCTGCCCTCTCACAAAAGCAGGATGAAAACTCCAAAAAGCGACAAGGAAAAAACATTAAAACAGAAGAGTGTCTCGCGGTGGTTTTCTTCCCCACTTCCTTCTAGCTGCAGTTTAAATATGTAAAGACAACAAAAGAAAAAACTTGGCTTTCTCTTGTTTTAATTCAGAAGGCAGGAACGGGAGGATTGGGGGGGGGGTTGTTTGTTTCAAAGGAAGGGAAAGAGAGGGGCTGGGGGAGCGCGGCAGGCGAATGGCGATGGCGCAAGGCTTCTGGCTATGCAGGGGGGCGTTGGGGGCACGTTCTCTTTAAAAGAGCAAAATGAGGCAAAAAGTAAAAATCCCCCACTCACTCCACCTCCCAAAAACACAATAACAGAGCTTTCAATGATACAACTTTTTATTGAAAAGTAAAAGTTTGCATTTGGCATGCTTTTGAAGAATTAATGTGATTTTTGCTGTTGTATGCATGCTGATAATTTATCTAACCTTGGCTCATATTTTGTAAGTTTGAGAGCAACACATGCAGCACTCAGGTCATCTGTTAGTCTGTTTCTGATGTCAGATTTGATATAATTCAAAGCTGAAAACAGCTGCTCACAAGCATAAGATGATCCAAACAAAGTAAGGAAAGCAATCCCAAGTGCTTTCATTGACTTAAAATTATTTGGCAGAGAATTCCACACTTTAAGGATTTCATTTTCAGAACTGTGCTGTCCTTTGTCATCCCTTCTATCTTCTCAAGTGTTTCACGCAGGTCACAGAATTTATTTTTCCAGATAGAGTTTTCTTGAAATTCCAATAGCTCCATTTCCAGATTTCCTAAATCTAACCAGTGTAAGCAGGAAAGATCAAGTTCTTCAAATTTGGCTTTATCTGGAGAAGTAAGAAAAATCAGGGTTGTCTCCATCTTATGGAACTGTAAAAATCTGTTACTAAAATTCACCTTTGCAGCTGCTACAATGCTAGAAAATTCCTTGTAGATTTCCTGATGGCTTGTAGGATTGTCTGCAAATGTTGTAGAATTTTCTAAATGAATTTTTAGATTTGGAAAATATTTCAGCTGCCCACTTTCAAGGTCTCTTTCAAAAACCTGCAGTTTTCTCTCAAATGTTTTGATATCACAAAACATCCTTTCTGCTGTTTTCCTACACCTTGTAATTGTTTGTTCAGTACATTGAAATGTAGTGTAAAATCTGTAAAAAACATGAGGTTGGTAAGCCAGAGCATATCAGTGAGCTGTGGATATTCTTGCCCTTTTTCGTTCATAAACAACCTAATTTCATCCAAGCAGGCTACAAATCTCTCCAGGACTCGTCCTCTGCTCAGCCACCGGACATTATTATACATAAATAAACAATTATACTGTGCCTGAACCTCCTCAAGAAGTACTTGAAACTGTCGACAATTCAGAGCACGAGCCATGATGTAATTCACTATTTTTGTGACATCTTTGAGGACATCATCAAATTTTTTGTTGCTTTCCCTGGCACAAAGAGCTTCCTGATGTATAATACAATGGAACTGAATGACTTGATGTTTTATTTCTTTAATAAACAACTGTATGAAACCAGATGTTGCCCCCACCATAGAAGGTGCTACATCACTTGTAATTGAAACCACTGTTCCGTTTCAAGCAAAGGGGGTTGCTGTTGTTTGATACAGGCAGATAAACTCCACGGAAAGGGTTTCATGCAGATTACTTTAATTCATCAGGCATTCTCTAAACATTAACTCAGAGTTACTGGAGAGATTCTTCTGAAGCACATTTCATAATCTGACCCCAACACGTAGGTGAAAAGAGGTATTGTCTTCCATGTTAAAGGAGCAAACAGCTCCCCGTGGCTGGAATTCATACAAACCCCGCTGGCCTGCACGTAGCCAGAAATCCCGGTAGCCAATCAGAAGTCCCTCCCAGTGGCCAATCCGAAACACAGATATGGCCAGGTGACTTAAAACTACATTACCCAAAAGGCTATCCCTTAAGGGGACAGTTCTTAATTCCTAAAATAGCTATTTACTCTGACCAGCACAACCACCTTTTCTGGTCTTATGTCTTGTGACAAAAAAGCTTCCTTCACAGCATTGTAGATATCTACACCTTGTGTTCTTTCAGGCAAAGACACCAGTTTCACCAGCTCTTCTCTCATGATGTCACCAACAGCATAACGCAAAATTACTGCTAGCCTTGCATGATTATATCTGTGCTTTCGTCCAAGCACATGGAGTAACAGGCTGCCTTTTGTAAGTCAGTGGTGAGCTGCTGACTAACATCACTTGCCATGCGCTGGACTCAATCTTTCACAGTATTTCTGCTAAGTGGTATCTCAGAGATGCATTGAATAATTTTATCCTTGTTTGGGAAATCATGAAAAAGAGAATCACTCCCAGACAACATGGCCATTTTGATAATATCCCCATCAGAGAGGGGCTTACCAAGTTTTGCTATGCACAGTGAAATTTTAAAACTGGCAGCTGTCAGATGATTTGTTCTGGAAAGATAGTTGGAAAAACTAAGATGCTGGGAATGATAGTTCCTCAATTTCTCTTCAAGAAACTCTTTTCTTTCAGTATCACCAAGTTGGGCAACATTTTTGTGGTTGGTTTCAAAGTGCCGTCTGACACTTGATGTGCGACACACAACACTTTCGTTGCATAGAACACATAACGCTTCCCACTGCGTTCAATCACTCCAAATGACTCTGTCCAGGCCTCTTGGAATGATCTTCCACTATCTGTTTTTTGCTTTTTTTGCTGTAGTCATTTTTGGGTGGGTGTACAAGACTTGGAGTCTACAAAAACACAAAATTTTTAAAAAAATGAAGCAACCAATACAAATCTATCCCTAAATAACTAACACTATTAGTTAACACTAAAGAAATGGATATTCCCTGAATCAACAATCTATGAGGGGGGAATTAAACAATTAAAGCACAGTGTCTTGGATTTTACAGGTTGTTGGAAAAGTACTCATTCATTTTACCAGATGCTGAAAATAAAAAGAAATCTGAAGCAGAATGCTTGTATTAGCAGATGCAACTGATATAAAATCTGGACGAAGAATGCTCAATAAAGCATTCTTGGTTGTCTATTTTATCTTTCCTAATAAGCTGTAACCAACTTCCTCTCTTTACTTTGCAAAACCTATGGGTCCCACGCCATTCCACATACCTGCAAGAAAACAGCTGCAATCCAAGTACTCTAACTCAGGGCTTTTCCAGTGGCCTAGCAAGGTGTCAAAAACTTGATGACCCCCCCCCAAAAAAAGGAAAAAAGTACAGTAGTCCTCGACTTACAACATTTCACTTAGTGACTGTTCGAAGTTACAAAGGCACTGAATAAAGTGGCTTATGACCATTTTTCACTTATGACCTTTGCAGCATCCCCAGGGTCATGTGCCTCCCTCCTTCTCATTCCCATCTCCCTTCCTTCCCTTCCCTCCCCCTCCCCTCCTTGCCTGCCTCCCTTTCTCATTCCCATCTCCTTCCTTCCTTCCTTCATCCTCCCCTCCTTCCCTGCCTGCCTCCCTCTCATTCCCATCTCCTTCCTTCCTTCCTTCTCCCTCCCCTCCTTCCTTACTCTCTCTCTCCCTTTCTCCAAAGCGCAACCACGCGCGTCCTCCTCCCTCGCCCCGAGCTTCTGCAAAGCGCAAACGGACGCCACGTCGGACCTGCCTTCTCCAAAGCGCAACCATGTGCGTCCTCCTCCCCCCGCCCCCCCGCGAGCTTCTGCAAAGCGCAACGGAACGGACGCCATGTCCCACCTGCCTTCTCCAAAGCGTAACCACGCACGTCCTCCTCCCCCCCCATGAGCTTCTGCAAAGCACAAACGGAACGGACGCCATGTCCCACCTGCCTTCTCCAAAGCACAACCACGGGCGTCCTCCCCCCGCCACCACCAGCCTTCTCCAAAGTGCAAACTCACGCTGCTTCGCTCGCTCGCCCTTTCTCCAAACTGCTGCTGCTCATTCACTGCACCGTTGCTTCCAAATGCCATCTGCTCGCTCGCTCGCTCGCTCTCTCGCTGCACTCCTGCCAAAACCTGCTTTTATAGGTTCCCCTCTCCCCGCCCAGCTCTTGCAGCTGTTCCCGCAAGAGCGCTGCTGGATTCGGTTTCCCTGCCCTCTCCAGTTCCCACTAGTCAGGCGCACATGGAGATGGGGAGGGGAGCGTCCCTCTGGCGGGCATGCCGACAGAAAGGGCTCTGTGTGCCCAGTCTAGCACACATGCCATAGGTTTGCCACCATGGGATTAGGCGAAACCTGGCTCAAAAACAGTAACTGTGAGAAGGACCTTGGAGTCCTAGTGGACGATCACTTAAATATGAGCCAGCAGTGTGTGGCATTAGCCAAAAAAGCTAATACAATCCTTGGTTTCATAAACAGAGGCATAGAATTAAAATCACGTGAAGTATTAGTACCACTTTATAAACCCTTAGTAAGACCACACCTGGAATACTGCATCCAGTTTTGGTCACATTACAAAAAGGATGTTGAGACTTTGGAAAAAGTGCAAAAAAGAGCACCTAAGGCCTGGAGACAAAAACATATGAAAAAAGGGTTGCAGGATTTGGGTTTGGCTAGGCTAGAGAAAAGAAGGACTAGGGAGGACATTTCTCAAGTCCCTTATTTTGTTTTACATGCATGTGGAAATTATTAGCATAGGAGAGTGGAAAGTTGTGCCCCATCTCCCTGACTATTTCATTTCATCTGCTCTTAGCAACATTGGCGATAGCTCCTTTCCAGCTTCTGTGACTTCACGATACAGAAGAGGAGCAGAACAGCAGCATTTAGCTGAAATTCTGCAGGCTAATGACACATGTGAAACCCCGTAAGACAGAAGCTGGTTCCACATTCATTTCTACAGGTAGTTCTCCACTTATGACCATTTATTCAGTAACTGTTTGAAGTTAACAGTGGCATTGAACAAAGGGACTTATGGCTGACCCCTTAAGTAATGGCTGTTGCAGAGCCCCTGCAATCACATGATCAAAATGTGCATGCTTGACAGCCTGCCCACACAACCACAGCTCTGGGGCAGCAAGAACTCCCTTTACACCATACTGCAGGGCTGAGCTGGGGTGGACTGAGGCTTCCAGGGGTGACTGTGGTTCAGGGACATATTGCAGCCCAACAACTGCAGGGCACCAAGAAGCCTGAGCTACAGTGTATTCTTTCCCTAGTGTCATGGCTGCCATCCCCCAAGCCAAGCTTTGCAAAGCCAGCAGCCTGACATTAGCAATGGGGGAGGGAAGATGGTTGGAATGCAGGAAGGAGATGTGGGGGGGGAGGAAAACCTAATCATGCCGGCAGAGGAATGAGGAGCACCTGCTAGCCAAGGTCACCCATTGGAGTGCAAAACAGAAAAGTCCGCAAAACTGAAGGCATGTTACCCAAACAATATACCAGCACTTAATTGGATGTTTCCTGATAATAGGGGGGATGGCCAGGGAAAAGGGAATGTTAATTGCATTGTCTGTGCGTGAAAACGCCAGAACCAGCTTCACTAAACTTCTGTAACCATTTAAGCTCCAGTAAAGTATGCTCTTGGCAAAACAATGGTCCAGGAGTCTTTCTTTGCTGGGTGAATGAATGGGATGGTTGACATTAAGCTGGTTCTGCAGAGACTTCCTACCCGGAGGAGGGAACTACCTACTGAGGAGGTTGTGCGACTATGTCTGTCCCTAGGAAAGAGCTGGAGCAGAAGAAAACCAGGGAGGAATCCTAACCCGAGACCCCGGGACAGCCACAGGGAGCCCCCAGGCTGCCCAAGTTGCCAGCACCCACCCAAAAACTACTGGGGGGAAACCTGTGGTGCCAACTGCCATGCCAGAGGAGCACCCAGAGGAGGTTCCCCTCCGAGACACGAAGGATCAGTGGTCCTGGAGGTTCAGGAGAACCAGGGAAGCCGAGGAGCCCCCTCCCGGGGGGGATGTCAGGAGGAGGAACTGCTTGAGAGCCTGATGAGCTGCTGAGTGGGATGACCCTGCTGACTGGAAGTTTTCAGCGGTGGCGCTCAGCCCCGCAGTGGAGCAACTGAAGGAAAAGTTCCAGGGGCTGAAGGTATGCAACCCTCTGATGCAAGAGGTGGCAGTCCTGATGCTGGGATCCGCCACTGCAGCTGCTGCCACACCCGCTGCGCCTGGACCTCAGCCAGTAGCTCAACCAGCTCCATCGGCTACTCCAGTAATGACTGCCCCGCCAGTGCTGGTCCCAATCCTGATTAGAAAGGACCGGCAGCCACCCCGAGGCTCCAGTTCAATGGGGACCCGAAGTAGCTGGCATACTTTTTGGCCCAAGTCTGGCACTACTACATGGAGCAATATGGAGTGAGATACCCAGACAAAGCGGCCCAAATTGACCATGTGGCTCTAATCTTAGATGGAGATGCGGCGGACTGGCTAGTGGCCATCCATGACACTAACGCCAATAAGCTGTACCATTTCAGTGCCTTCATGTGAGCCCTAAGGGAGCGGTTCGAGGACCCCTTCACTGACCAACAAGCAGAGACCCACATGTGAGCCATTAAGCAAGGAAAGAGAACAGTGGCAGAATATATCCAAGAGTTCTGCAGACTAGCCAGTTGACTAGGGGAATGGCCCGAGTGCCTACTGATGACCCACTTCCAAGAAGGGCTGAGTAAGGAGTTATACTACAACTGCCTATCCCGGGAAGCCCCACAGACCCTCCAAGGTTGGTACCACTTAGCGAGGTGGAAATCGACTTGGCCAAATTCCATGAACATACGGGTTGCTAGAGCCGAAGTCACCCCACTCAGGAGAGGCGAAGTACCCAAAATGAGGAAGGGGAGGCACTGCCCCCCCAGGGTGACCAAAGCTCGTGGGGCCCTTACCAGATGCATCCGCTGTGGTAAGGAGGGACATCAAGTGGCTGAGTGCCTCATCCCGCACCCAGCCACCGAACCATGCCCCCGGGGCCCACTGAGGAAGGAGATGGAGCCACCCAAACCAAAAGACAGGGGCCAAAAAGGAGTCGAGGTCATAGAGTTCTCCCCACCTTCCAGCAATGGAGAGGGAACTCCAACCCCAAGACCTCCAGCCACCCTCGAAAGTGACAGTGAAGAGGAAGACGACCAGATGGTGAGTGGTACCATCCTCCCTATGACCGCTAGGGTAGAAATAACAGTGGCTTCCTCAGGGCACAAGGGGCTCCTGACGGCTCTGCTAGACCCGGGATGCACCAGGTGTCTAGTCAGCCCTGGTGTGGTGGGAAAGCTGAGGATGCGACTGAGGGAAAAAACCCATAGCTTTCTCCCAGCTGGATGGGACGGTAGCAGGATGGGCGGTGGCCACATTCCTGACCGAACCAGTGGAGATGAGGGTGGGAACCCACGTAGAAATTATCCGACTCATTGTGACCCCAGGAATGACCGAAACCTTGGTCCTGGGACTTGCATGGTTCAAAAAATGGAACCCCTGCACAGACTGGGAGTGAAACCAAATAAAAATGCAGGGGAAAAAAACCGGTCAGAAAGCCGCAGTAAAATTGATAGAAAGCTGCCATGAGCCGCTAATTGAAAAAGCGAAAGCAGAAGGCACAGGGAAAGCCCAGCCGGGGGAGGAGCCAGATCCATCCAACCCCAGAGAATATTAGGATCTAGCCGAGGTGTTCAGCGAAAGGGAGCCTGACGTGCTCCCCCCTCACTGTCCCACAGATTGTGCCATCAAGATTATCCCCAGGGCCAAGCTGCCTAAACTTAAATTGTACTTGATGACGCCCTGAGAGCTGGATGAGCTCCAGTTGTACATCAACAAGAATTTGGCCAGGGGTTTCATTCAGCTGGCAAAGTCACGCATGGCTGCCCCCGTACTTTTTCGGGAGAAGGATGGCTCCCTTAGATTGTGTATCAAGTACCTCGGCCTGAATGCGGTATCTGTGGAAAACGTGTACCCCCTACCACTCATGAAAGACATATTGGGCTACCTGGCCAAGGGAAAGTTTTTCACCAAGCTGGATTTGAAGGAGGCTTACTACTGGGTGCAGATTAAAAAAGGATACAAGTGGAAAAGGGTGTTTAACTGTCTGCTAGACTGCTTCCAGTTCCAACTGCTCCCGTTTGGGTTACAGGGAGCCCCTGCAGTATTCATGTAGCTGATAAACTGTTGCATGATCATTTGTACAAGGGGGTGTTGGTGTATTTGGACATTTTAATCTATACCGAGATGATGGAGGAGCATGTGAAGTTAGTGAGGGCAGTGCTCGAAAAGCTTCAGGGGGCCCAACTATATGCAAAACTCTCCAAGTGCAAATTTCACAAGACTAAACTGGAGTACTTAGGATACTGGATTTCCCAGGAGGGAGTCAAAATGGACCCAAAGATGGAACCGCCACGCACAAGGAAGCAATTGCAAAGCTTCCTTGGCTTTGCTAATTTTTACCAACAATTTATCCCAGCTTTTGCTCAAATAGCACTGCCGATCACGAATCTTTTAAAAACTAAGGGAGCCGCTAAACCCAAACCGAGCCAACCGCTGAAATGGACTATGGAGTGCCAAGTGGCTTTTGAGAAGCTAAAGTGGATTTTTGCGGCTGAACCGGTATTGAAGCACCCTGAGCCAGACAAACCGTTTGTCATTCAGGCAGACGCCAGCGATGTGGCAGTGGGGGAATTGCTCCTCCAAAAGAACTCGCAAGGGGAGCTACAACCCTGTGCATATACCTCGCACACACTGTCTGAAGTGGAAAGGCGCTGGGCGATCTGGGAGAAGGAGCTTACGCAGTGTAAGGTTCCGAAGGGAAGATGCAAATTCAAGGAATTCTGAGGCATTTTTACCCAGAAAACTCTTTATTTATGCAACATTACTTCAGTACGAATAAAGTGAAGCCAAAAACTAAACCCTCCTACTTCTTCCCACAGTGTCTAAGCATTTTCTCCTCCCTCATGTGACAAGTCATAAATCACATTCCCCAATTAGTTTAAAGTGTGAGCTTTCCCTCCCGCCATACTATCTATCTTCTCACATTTCATCCTTTGAAGATTCTCTGCTGAAATATTGTTATGGCTAAATAGTTCTCAGCACATTTTTTCACTCCCTCCCCCCCATACTATCTAATAGTGGCTCTTAAAGTAATACACAGGTTAAATAGTGAATGTCTGCATCCATATATATTGTCAAGCATAACATTCGATGTTAGCAGCCTTGACATCCGGCCCCCCTTACAAAAACGACAGATCCTGTAATATAAACAAAAGCATATGTTAATGATCAGGTTTCGGTTTGTTGGGATATTTTGCATGAAATCTTTTGATGAGTCTGTCAGCTTCCACCTCGCTTGATTTCACCCAGGTGGCTTCAGATAGCGGGTATCCTTTCCATTGTACTAAGTACTGCAATTTGCCTTTAAAGATTCTGGAATCAAGAATACGTTTCACTTCATAATGGGTCTGCCCTGCAACTACGAGGGGCCCAGGTGCCTTCTTTGGGGGAGGTCTTATAGTGGAGCCCCGATAAGGTTTTAACAAGCTACTGTGGAAAACAGGGTGAATTTTACCCAGAAGTCTAGGAAGTTTCAGTTTTACGGTGACCGGATTGATGACCTTTACGATAGGGAAAGGCCCTAGGAATTTCGGTCCTAACTTCTTGCTAGGTAATTTAAGGCGTAAATATTTGGTTGACAGATAGACTTTTTCCCCAACTTGGAACGTTCTTTGGGGAGCCCTCTTTTTGTCAGCTTGCTTTTTATAGGTTTCAAAAGTCTTTTTTAAAGCAGATTTAGTGTTCTTCCAAACTTCCTCCCATCCCCTCACCCATTGGTCAAGTGTCTGGGAAGCGGTTGGCACTTGGAGATATTCAGGTATTGGGCCGAACTCTTTGCCTGTGGCTACTCTAAAAGGTGTGTAGCCGGTACTGCTGTGCACAGAATTGTTGTACGCCACCTCTGCAAAAGGGAGGAGGTCAGTCCAGTTAGTCTGTTGATACGATACGTAGCATCTGAGATATTGCTCCAGCCTTGAGATGATCCAATTAATTTAAGAAAACTCCTTTAGAACTTTGCTGTGAACTGCACCCCCCTGTCAGAGATTATTCGCTTAGGGGTGCAGTGCAGTCGGTAGATATGTTTCAGGAACAATTTGGTCAGTCGTTGGGCAGATGGGAGTCCTTTGCAGGCGATGAAATGAGCCTGCTTCGAAAACAGGTCTATTACAGTCCAGATGACAGTATTTCCTCTACTTTCAGGTAGGTCTACGATAAAATCCATAGTTATTTCTTCCCAGGGTTGGGAAGGGTCTGCCACCGGCTGCAGTAACCCAGGGGTTTTCCCCGGGATTCTTTTCATTGTGGCACATACGGTACAACTCTTCACATAATTTTCCACATCCCGTTTCAGTCCAGGCCACCAGAATTGCCGGCGGGTGAGATGTAGAGTTTTTAGGTATCCAAAGTGTCCAGCCTGTTTAACATCATGGCTATGTTTGAGAGCATTTAGATGGAGGGATTTGGGTAAATACAGTTTCCCTCCCTTGTAAGCCAAACCATCCCGGCACGTCAAGGAGGTTTGATTATCTTTGAACCATTGATCGGTGAGGAGCTCTCGTTTTAATTTCTTTGCTCCAGGGTCATCCGGATTGGGGACCCTGCGAGGTGTGATTTGTGCAACAGGCTGTGGATTAGAGATAATCGCCTCATTAACTTCTTCACGTTTGCTTTTGTATTGGGGCAATCTAGATAGCGCATCAGCTAGGAAGTTTTTTCCCCCTGGGATGTACTTTAGAGTAAAGTTGAAGCGGTTAAAGTATTGTGCCCACCGTACTTGCTTTGGGGACAATTTGCGGGGATTTTTCAGTGCCTCTAGGTTTTTGTGATCTGTCCATACTTCAAATGGCACTTTGCTCCCCTCTAGGTAGTGTCGCCAGTTTAACAACCCCCATCTAATTGCAAAGGCCTCTTTTTCCCATATTGCCCATCTCCGTTCACTTTCTGTAATTTTTTTGAGGTGTAGGCGCAGGGTTGCAGGACTCCATCCTTGTTCTTTTGAAGTAGTACAGCTCCAACGGCCACATCGCTGGCATCGGCTTGTATTACAAAAGGTTCCCCTGGACAGGGGTGCTTTAGAACTGGTTCAGCGGCAAATAGTCTTTTCAAATTCTCAAAAGCCGTTTGACAGTTCATAGTCCATGCTAGTGGTTGGCCCGGTCATGGCTTCCCTCCTTTTTCCCCTGTTTTGAGTAAGTCTGTAAGGGGTAGGGCAATCTTGGCAAAAGAAGGGATGAATTGACGGTAGAAGTTGGCAAAACCTAGAAAGCTCTGGAGCTGTTTGCGGGTTCTTGGGGGTTGCCACTCAATTATAGCTTTCACCTTGCTGGATCCATCTCTATACCCTCGTTGGAAATTCTGTAACCGAGGTAATCTAATCGGGTCTGATGAAATTCACATTTTGACAATTTGGCATAAAGCTTGGCATTTAGTAGTTTCTTTAATACTTCTCTCACCAGCTTTACGTGTTCAGTCATATTCGTGCTGTATATAAGGATATCGTCAAGGTACACCAGGACCCCTTTGTACAGGTGATCATGTAGGACCTCATTAATCAGTTGCATGAATACAGCTGGGGCCCCCTGTAGTCCAAATGGCATGACCTTGAATTGGTAGCTCCCCATGGGGCAGTTGAAGGCAGTCTTCCACTCGTCTCCCTCCTTTATTCTCACTCGGTAATATGCCTCTCTCAGGTCTAACTTAGTGAAGACACTCCCCTTAGCTAGATGAGTTAATAAGTCCTGTAGGAGGGGGAGGGGGTACTTGTTGTGCACACTTACAGCGTTAAGACCCTTATAGTCTACACAGAGACGAAGAGACCCATCTTTTTTTTCTTTAAATAACACAGGGGCTCCCACAGTAGATTTGGCCCTTTCAATGAACCCCCTCTTTAGGTTCTTGTTCACGTATTGCTGCATCTCTTCCATTTCGAGGGGGGACATGGCGTACATTCTCGGGCGGGGAGCTTGGCGCCTGGCACCAATTCAATGGAACAGTCATTGGGTCTGTGAGGGGGTAGAACATCGCATTCATTCTCACTGAATACTTCTGCTAAGTCCCGGTATTCATTGGGGATGAGTAAATCATCTGGTGACGGTGAGGCAGTTATAAGTGCTCGCTCATTTGGTGGCCTAAAGTGTTCCATAATGTCTGTCGAATCAGGGGGGGGGTCTGGTCCTATTGGTAACCTCACAGTTCTCATCCCTTTCTCCCACCAGATAAATGGCTTCCATTTGTCTAACCAGGCTAATCCTAGGATCACAGCCTCAGTTAGTTTTGGAGCCACTAGGAAACGTATGAACTCCCAGTGCTCACCTATTTCTAGGCGTAGAGGCTCAGTTAGTTGTGTGACAAAAGTTCCTCCCATCAGGGAGCCATCGGCTTGCTCAAACCTCATTGGCTGGGAGAGCGATTTTGCTCGTATTCCCAATTTCATGGCAAAGGGCAAGCTAATGATACATCGGGAGCATCCAGAATCTACTAGCACTTTTAAGTCTGTCTGTGCTCCTGACTTAGGGCTGATTAGCCTTGCAGCCAGTTTGAAAGGAGGGACAAGTTGACTCACCATTGGGTCGTTCTCTCCTTCGTCATCACTGTCAAAAAAGGGTAGAGTGACGGCGGGTCCAGTCTCAGCTCCGGCGTCCTCCTGTGTAGGGGAGGTAGCTTGGGCAACCAGTTGCTGTGTGATCCCACTGGACTTTTCTCTCGACGGCTGTTGGCTAGGTCTTTTCCTCACTGCAGGTGCCGGTTTATTCTGCTGTTGGGGGTAGGGGACTGGGCAGTTCGATGCTCGATGTCCCTGTTGTCCACACCGGAAGCATGTGATCGGGGGACCTGCTGGTGGTCTGGGCCTTTCGGTGGTCGTAGCCGTTGGGGGTTTTCGGGGGGGCGGTTGTCGTCTGGGTTGCTCAGGTCTTATCTCAGGTTCAGGTGGGGGAGGCTTCTTATAGCGGGTGAGTCCAGCTTCACTGCTGTCTGGTACCACTCATGTAGCTGATCAGGTACTGCTCGAATGAGGCAGGCCTGGGAGAGGTGATCATCTAGCCCCTCAATGAAAAGATGGATTAGGGATTGCTCTGGCCACCCCTCTATTCAACCAGCTATCTTGCGGAATTCACGCACATACTCTAGAGCAGGTCTACCGGCTTGCTTTATTTTGTGGATTTGTCCTCCTGCTCTAAGGCTGGTAGAAGGGTCCTCAAATCTCTCTCTGAGACCCAGGAGGAAGAGGTGGGGGTTGCCTAATTCGTGGGCTTGCTCATTGTATAAATTGTTTAGCCATTCGGATGCCTCTCCCTCTAGGTTGGACGCAATCACATCGACCATCGCACCTGGGTCTGGGTAGAGGTGGGCCCAGCGATTTAAATGAGAACGTACTTGATTGAGGAAAAAATTAGCTTCTCTGAGTCCCCATCGAAAGTTGCTCTGAGATGTGGAGCAATCATAGGCTGTTGTGGGGCCCACTGGGGTTGTTGCTGCTGGGCCCAGCCTTGTTGCTGTTGCATGGCCAAGGGTTGCACGTTCGGGGATGGCTGCTGCAGGGCTGGTGCTCTCAGTTGGGGTTGGCCCCAGCCTTGTTGCTGTTGCATGGCCAAGGGTTGCACGTTCGGGGCTGGCTGCTGCAGGGCTGGCGCTCTCAGTTGTGGTTGGCCCCAGCCTTGTTGCTGTTGCATGGCCAAGGGTTGCACGTTCGGGACTGGCTGCTGCAGGGCTGGCGCTCTCAGTTTTGATTGGCCCCAGCCTTGTTGCTGTTGCATGGCCAAGGGTTGCTGAATAGGTGAGGGCGGTTGCTGCCTTCTCTGGTGTTGGCCTGTGGGGGGTGATGGCGCCCTCTGCTGCCCTTGCACCATCCCAAGCTGCTGTAAGACCTCCATTAGCTGACGCATGCTCAGAGGCTTTTCATCTTCCGTCTGAGGGGGCTGCCAAACTCCCCATTGAGGCAGGGCCCCCGGGCTGGGTTTCCCTCTCTCTGCGGGGCTGGAGGCCCTGGCAAGGGGTTCCAGGGATTGGAAAACTGGTTGATCTGCAAGGGAAGGGCTGGGGGCGTCTCTCAGCAGGGACTGTTCCACACCCCTTACTTCTAATGCTTCAAATCTCTCTGCTAAATTCTCCACAGACTCACTATGAGTTGTAAATTGACATCTCCACTCACCCGAGTCTTCAGCTGCCGAAGGCTTGGCAGTTTTCCACTGGCGTGGGGGATGTAATCTGTGAAGATCTCTTTGTTGTGGCTCTAACTCATCCGTCTTGGAAGTCTTTGAAGATGGAGAAGCTGTTACAAAATCTCTGGATTCCACACTTGTCTTGTCCCAGTCTGAAGACCAAATCAGCTCTTTTAATCTTTTTGGCTTTGCTCCCAGCTGGGGGACTTGTGAGGGTTCTCTCTCAACAGGTTCGCATGCTGCGGCTCCCATCTCTGAGGGACTTACAGCTGTAGGAAAGCTAGTCTCTGGTAATTCCTCTCCTTCCATGATGTTCCCTTCATTCGTCAGTCTACTCCTTTATTTTTGGAATAGTGACTAGGAATTCAGATCCCTAAACATCTAAAAATTTTGTTGGTTTTTGGCTTGATGTAAGGTTCCGAAGGGAAGATGCAAATTCAAGGAATTCTGAGGCATTTTTACCCAGAAAACTCTTTATTTATGCAACTTTACTTCAGTACGAATAAAGTGAAGCCAAAAACTAAACCCTCCTACTTCTTCCCACAGTGTCTAAGCATTTTCTCCTCCCTCATGTGACAAGTCATAAATCACATTCCCCAATTAGTTTAAAGTGTGAGCTTTCCCTCCCGCCATACTATCTATCTTCTCACATTTCATCCTTTGAAGATTCTCTGCTGAAATATTGTTATGGCTAAATAGTTCTCAGCACATTCTTTCACTCCCTCCCCCCCATACTATCTAATAGTGGCTCTTAAAGTAATACACAGGTTAAATAGTGAATGTCTGCATCCATATATATTGTCAAGCATAACATTCGATGTTAGCAGCCTTGACACGCAGTCCATTGGGCTCTCCTCACTTGGAGACAATTCCTAGAGGGCAGCAAAGTCCCTTTTGAAGTCTGGACCAACCATAAGAATTTGGAAACTCTTAAGAACCCCCCGAAAGTTATCCCCTAAGCAAGTCAGATGGGCTCAATACTTCAATCCATTCAACTTCACCCTCTGCTACCTCCCAGGAGGGAAGAACTTCCTGGCAGATGCCTTGTCCAGGATGCCCCAGTATAACAGTGCCAAAGAGGAAGTTCTCAACTCCATCATCCCTTCCAAGCAAATAGTTGCTGCCACCCTCACAAGGCAGCAAAAAGCCTTCAAAAGAACAAATAGCTGGTGACCTGGCCCAAACACTGAAGGGGACTCTCATGAAAGACAAGTGATTCCAACTGCATAAAGAAGAACTTTCACTAAGAGACAACCTGACATGGATGGGGGGTAAATTATACATGCCTGCAAGCCAGCGGACCCTGGATCTGCAACGCAGCCACAATACTAAGGCCGTGGGTCATTTTGGGTTTGTCAAAACCCTCCACCTGGTGAAATGCCAGTTTTGGTGGCCACGCATGAAAAATGACATTGAAAACTATGTGGCCAGCTGCCCAGTCTGTGCCTCACCCAAAAGACACCCCGGGAAGACCCCAGGACCGGTACAACCTGTCGCCAACCCTACCGCCCCATGGAAGGAAATATCTATGGACTTTATCGTGGAATTACCTGAGAGCGCAGAAAACACTGTGATTTGGGTCATTATGGACCTGTTCTCCAAGCAGGCTCATTTTGTGGCTTGCCCCAAGATCCCGTCCACATGAGCCCTAGCAAAACTTTTCCTGCAACACGTTTATTGGTTGCACGGGGCACCTGAGAGCCTAATTTCAGATTGCGGTGTCCAATTCACATTGAAATTCTGGCAAGAGTTTCTGAAGATGTTGGGTACCTCCCAGGGCCTAAGCTCCTCCCACCACCCCCAAATGAATGGAGCTTGTGAATGTATGAATGGCATAGTAGAACAATACCTCTGCTATTATGTGAATTACCAGCAGGACAACTGGGCTGAGCTCCTACCATTTGCTGAGGTGGCATATTATAATTCAGTGCATAGTAGTACTGGATTCAGCTCATTCCAAGTGGCCACATGCCTGGACTTTGTCCCCATGCCAGAACTCCCTTAACACACCCCTCAGCTGGCATTCCCGGCTGAATGGCTCCAAACCCTACAGACCACCTGGCCTATAGTTTGCAAGGCACTGGATGAGGCAAGAGAATCCTATAAGCGTCAAGCCGACAAGAAGAGAGTGCCAGAGAAGGAATTTAAAGTAGGAGATAAAGTTTACCTTTCTACCAAATATCTGCAGTCACGACAACCCTGCAGAAAACTTGGTCCCAAGTATGTGGGACCATTCCTCTTCACTCAGATCATAAATCCGGTGACAGTTGAACTAAAATTGCCAAAAAACCTTAAGTGCATCCACCCAGTCTTCCATTGTAGTCTTTTGAAGTCAGTTATCAGTTTCCCCTTGCATCCTGCCCCAAAGCCACCACCCCCTCCCATACTAATAGAAGGGGAACAACATTTTGAAGTCAAGGAAATCCTCAATTCCCGCCTGCATAAGGGGAAATTGCAATACTTAATACTGTGGAAGAACGTTCCCTCCTCAGATACTGAGTGGGTTGATGTGTCCCATGTGCGGTCCCCCCACTCACCTGTCAATTCCATGCTACGTACCCAAACAAACCCAAGTGAAGGAATGTGTATGTGCTACTGCTAATTGTTCATGTGTTTTGTCTTACAGGGCTACTCCCTTTTTCCATGGAGGGGCGGCATGTCATGGCTGCCATCCCCCAAGCCAAGCTTCGCAAAGCCGACAACCTGACATTAGCAACGGGGGAGGGAAGAGGGTTGGAATGCAGAAAGGAGATGGGGAGGGGGAGGGAAATCTAAGCATGCCAGCCAAGGAATGAGGAGCACCTGCTAGCCAAGGTCACCCATTGGAGTACAAAGCAGAAAAGCCCATGCAACTGAAGGCCTGTTACCCAAACAATATAGCAGCACTTAATTGGACGTTTGCTGATACCAGGGGGGATGGCCAGGGAAAAGGGAACGTTAATTGCATTGTCTGTGTGTGGAAACGCCAAAACCAGCTTCGCTAAACTTCTGTAGCCATTTAAGCTCCAGTAAAGTATGTTCTTGGCAAAACAATGGTCCAGGAGTCTTTGCTGGGTGAATGAATGGGATGGTTGACACCTTGCCTCCCTGCGCTCACACACATGCATCCTGGATTCTCTTTGCCTGGCCTCCCTGAGCTCACACGCACCCCCCACCCTCTGTCTGGCCTCCCTGAGCTTGTGCTGCACTGCAGGACCCCAATTCATGTGGGGTCTTCCAGGGCTTCCCCCATCTCCCTGCAGCACTCCCATGCTCCTTATCTGGGACTCCCTCCACTTCCTGCTTAACAACCTATATGTCTTGTGTTATGATGGCAACAGACTACTAGGATTGCCATCGCTAAGTAATATGGTCACATTATGTTGTGCTTTATGACATCACTTAGTAACACATACCAGTCCCAATTGTGGTCATAAATCAAGGTCTACCTGTATACATCACTTCTGCCGTACGTATTCTGCTAGCACAGCAAATATTTAAATTTCTCTCCTCTGTAGAGATAGAGGTCAGGCAGAGGTCGTGTGCAGCAAACTGCCTACCTTCCTGCATGCCTTGAATGCTACGTGATCTCACTTAGTTCACACTGTCAGGATGAGATAAGACACTAACCCTGGCTGGTACATGATCTCACCTAGTTGCAACAACAGGATGTTCTTGAAGATTGGATGGAGAATTAACCAATAAAATGCTGTTGCTTTCTTCTACCTTTTGCTGCTTGTAAAACTCTATAAAAGCAATAAACACTGCGAAGGCAGTCAGACATCTTGGCATCCTGCAATGACTGGTCTCTAACTGCATCATCTGGCACCCCTAAGTGCACTTTCGTTCTACGGAACCCCTCAGTGGTAAGTATGGGTTGCAATCTATCTCAGCACCAGCATAAGCATGTACAGGAACTCCGATTCCTGTTACATAAATCAGGTGTGACAGAGCCTGAGGCAGATATAAGGAAGCTGGTGGAGGAGGTAGGGAAACATTGTCCCTGGTATCCGGAGCACGGGACGCTCCGTTTACAGGACGGGATATAGGGCATACTTTACATCTTGAACCCCGGGCTCCAGTACAGATATTACATCAATGGTATCAATGCCGTCAAGCAGTGGAAAAATTTGGCTCTGATGCTTTGGCAGGGCAACAATTAACTACAAGCCCTCCGCCTGATTACGATCAGATAAAAATTGTCACCCCGAAATCATTTCCAATTGGACCTTCAGCTCCTCCTGGAGAGGCTAATTCTTTTGCTTCTCCACGGCCATTGTACACCCCCATAAGGCAAATTTTAGAGGAACAATTGGGATGTTTTGAAACTTCAAGTGGCTGTTAAGTTTAACCCTGTCAGACAATGTCTGGTGGTGCTTTGTGTTGATGTGTGGTAGTAAAAATAATCTTCAACAAGGCAACGTTGACAAATTTTGTAAACCTCTGGTTGGCTAGTTTATCTGATAACAACTAAAGCCACGGAAGAAAAGAAAAGAAAATTCAAAGAACTGAAAGCAAGTTTTTTTTCTCTCTTTTTCCTTTAATCTGGCTCTTTGGACTATTCAATTCCCTTTTGTCAGAGGTGAGGAGAGGAGGCACTAGTTTTCCCCTCCCCTTCACACCTGCAAAAGACCCCAGGTTCAATATTCCTTTTAGTCTTTCCCCACTGTCTTTTGAAGTTATTGGGATAAATTGGAAGTAACCATAAATGTTCCCCTCCTTTTTAATTAAAGGGGGAGGTCTGTTTTGGCCTCAAATCCAAATTGATGTGTGTGTTTTGTTTTGTTTTATATATGTTTGGCCCTCCAGAACATTACGCTTGGGCTTGGAATGGTGAGAAAAATAGGAGATGGTTAAAGGGCCCTATAAAAACCACATGTTTGGTTGGAATCACCTCATGATTTTTCTCGCTTCTTGCAGGACAAGCCATATGTTTAAATAAATGTTGTTTTAATAGTATTTGTGTATATATGTCTGTCTGTGGTGTTCTGTGTTATTTCCAAGACTTGGAAGAGGGTCAAAACCCTCTTTGATAACAACAAACAAAAAGGCCTTAATTAAAAATAAATGGTTTGCCTGGAGAACGTATGAAATGAAATATTTGTATGTGAAATTGTGTGTGCAAGCAGTTAGAATGGAAGTGAATGAGTTAATTTGATGATATGTAAATGTGTGTGTGTTAGCCCTCAACTCCCTCCCACCCGTCCTAGGCTGTGAAAGAAACAGTAAACTGCAGCTTTTATTGTTGTAAAAGTAAATTGAAAAGCAATAGCAAGTGTTTGCATGAGAAGAGTCCCATGGAGGATGTGTGAGAGAGTTTATGGAAAATGCATGTGAAGGAGAGAAAACTATTTTTTAGTGGTGAGATTTTTGTAAAATTTCTTTTTTCTTCTTCTCCTGTCTCTTTCGTTTTTCGCTGGCTGTGTTGCTTTAAGAGCGAGAGAAAGACAGAAAGAAGAGGGGGGGGCTGCTCGTTTTAACTATTTTTTTTCCTCTGCTTAGAATTCTGGTTTGAGGAAGGGGGGGTGGATGTGAAATTTAATGCCCACTCTTGTAGTTTCAGCTTGCAATTTTTTTTTACTCGAAAGAGGAGACAGTAATTGTTGGACAATTTTTTCCCCCCAAATTTTTGAGTTTTAAATTGTTTAGTTAGACATATATATCCATCAACCAAAAGAAATGACTCTGAATTGTTTTCCTTAGATTTGTAAATGTTTTCCCTATTTAATGGAAATTTGTTTCATCTGAATGGAATCTGATTAAATTGGAATTTAACTAACTTTATAGTAAAAGCAATACTAGAGTTTGATACAAAACTATTTCAGTAATTCAGAATAACTTATCTCTTCAGTGTGCTTTAACTGACTATGTAGGCTATTGCATATCATTTGCCTAAAGATCCTCGCTTTGCTTGTTTAATGACTTCTTCTGTTCATGTCTTACCCACTTTATTTTCAGATTTTTTTTTAGTCACTCTTTTTTCCATCAAAACGCTAGGGGGTTGGCACAAACTTGCCATATTCCACTCGATCAAGCCAAGCAGATTGTTTTATCCTGTCCCCAATGTTCTGGGGCATCCCCCTCGGGGGACACAGGAGTTAATCCCCGTGGTCTCACCTCTAATCAACTATGGCAAATGGATGTTACCCATGTTCCCTCTTTGGCTCCCTGGAAGTATATTTATTTATCTATTGATACTTATTCAGGAGCGCTTTGGGCCACACCTCAACGAGGGGAAACAGCTAATCATGTTATTTCTCATCTTTTTTCGGCCATTACAGCCTTGGGCAAGCCCTCATCTTTAAAAACTGATAATGGGCCAGCCTATTCTTCATCGGCCTTTTTGCAATTTTGTACAACCTGGAATATTGTTCTTACTCATGGTCTCGTCTATAATTCCACAGGTCAAGCCATAGTGGAACGTGCTAATCGGTCCTTTAAGGACTGCCTCCACAAACAACTAAAAAAGGAGGGCTCTCGAGTACCTAATTTGTCGTGGGTAACACAACAGGTTAAAAAAGTATTATTTACCTTAAATCAATTGAATGTTTCCAGTCAAAATTTGACTGCTTATCAGAGACACTTTCAACAGAAAACAAGCTTGCCTCCCCCTCTGGTATATTATCGGGCATTACCAGATAAAACATGGTTGGGGCTGGTCCCTCTGATTACGTGGGGGCGAGGATATGCTGCTGTGCTTGCTCCTACAGGACCTTTGTGGATTCCAGCGCGTTGCGTCCGCCCAGCCAAGGATGTCGTGGTATCAGTCCCTGGATCCAGTCCCAGAAATGGCAAGGGTGACTCTCCAGACGGCACAGCGACCAATCCCATCGTGCCAGTCATCCAGTGACATGGGGAGATGTGAAGAACTTGACCACCAAAGCGCAGTGCTTCATCAGCAGCAAGTGGAGCAAACCCCCGAGAACTTATGCGCTGCCATTTTTGCGGTTTTAACTGCAAATTCCTTAGCCATCATTTGTTTGTGTTTGATTGTTAACAGCTGCCCTTTGGCAACAGCAGCTGTCATCCCACCCAAACATTCACTCGAACAACGAATGAAGCAAAACCTATGGGTGCAGCTAGCTAACATCACACAAAATGATGTCTTTTGCTTATCTGAAGTGTATGATATGGAAAATTTGCTTTCTATATGTTTAGTCCCTGTTTGCACCCCTTCTGCAGTAATTCAAAACTTCACTGGCTTGGGTGGATTTCTATTAAATGGGAACTTTAATTATGGGACTATATCTAGTTGGGGGTTCGCTGCCTATTATTTACCCCGATGCAATTGCTTTGTACACCCCGGTGGTAGCAATCCCTGCAAATATAACATGTGCCAAAGTAGTTAATTGTACATCTTCAAGTAAAAAACCTCACTGTCTTCGCATTAACTCACCTATTTTAAACTGCACTGCTTTTGAGGAGACTTCCTTTAATTTTGCCCATGTTTGGCTACCGCAAGAATGGTTTTTTACATGTGGTCAAGAAACTTTTAATTATATTCCTGCTAATATTAGTGAAGCGCAGTGTTGCCTCAGCCGGCTGATTCCTGTTTTGCTTTCCAGACAACAACTTCACTCTAGCCGTTCTCGACGTGGGGTCACGCTAGATAGCACTTGTGACTCCGAAGCAGCCTTATTTAATAAAGCAGAATACGTAGCACTGGCTATGTCTATAGTGGGTGTGCTAGCACTTGCTGCTCGCGCTCACCTTAACATTAACACCGTTGCGTGTAACTTAGAAAAAACAATTAATGCTACTTCTTCAGCTATCTCAGCAATCTATCATGAGCTTCAAGCTTTGAGAAAGGCTATTTTACAAAATCGTGCTATTGATTATTTGCTTCTGCGTCAGCATTTGGGTTGTGAAAGTTTTGAAGGAATGTGTTGTTTCAACATTTCAGATGAGTCACGAATCATCCAGCACCAGCTCAATATTTTACACAATTTGGCCTCTGATTTGAAAATTGATACTTTAGGATCTTGGTGGGAAAGCCTTTGGGCTTGGTTGCCCACAGGCTTATTGGGAAATGTCATATGTTCTTTAATCATTATTTGTGTTATTTTGATTGGTGGGTGCTGCTTTGTTCAGTGTCTTCCTTCCTTTTGCAACATATGTATCACAGCTTTTCGCCCCAAACCCCCTCCCACATTGCCTCAGGGTCAGGTTTATGCCCTGTATAAGCAATTGCAGGGATTTTCCTCTCCTGATTATGACCCTTTCACTCACCCCTCTTATGATGATGCATTGTCTAACAAAACAAAAAAGAGTGAGATGTAGAGATAGAGGTCAGGCAGAGGTCGTGTGCAGCAAACTGCCTACCTTCCTGCATGCCTTGAATGCTACGTGATCTCAGTTCACATTGTCAGGATGAGATAAGACACTAACCCTGGCTGGTACATGATCTCACCTAGTTGCAACAACAGGATGTTCTTGAAGATTGGGTGGAGAATTAACCAATAAAATGCTGTTGCTTTCTTCTACCTTTTGCTGCTTGTAAAACTGTATAAAAGCAATAAACACTGCGAAGGCAGTCAGACATCTTGGCATCCTGCAATGACTGGTCTCTAACTGCATCACTCCTCCATTTAGTTTTGTCTCCCTGTTGAAAAGAAATTCTCTTTGTACAACTGTTTATTTTAGGCTTAACATGTTGTTTGAACCCAGCTAGGTGGGTAATATTTAATACATCATGGTTAAATCTACTACAGTTTTTCGCACAAAGTGTAAACTCAGACATTGGGCCTGTGCATTTAAAATCAACTTGTCTGTTTTAGGAGAAACACTTCCTTGTCCAAGAGGCAACTGAAAACATGAGAAAATTGCTCCTCTTACAAATTATTAGGATTCATAATAAAGTTGATACAAGAAAAAGTCTCAGAGTAATGGAGCACTTGTGCTCAGATAACATTTTATATAAAATATATTAGACACATTGCACTCTGTCACAGGTTCTTTTACATATACCCAAGTCAGTGGGCTCCAAAACTCAAGAGAGCCAACACACCCACAAGCAATCAAAGGCTAGTACTCACTGATCCACTCCTACTGCTCCTCCAACTACTATTTATGAGTCCTACTGCTAGAAAACTAACTTTCTATCAGCTTTAGGCTGCTGCCATCCTTCCATCCTCTCCCCCCCCCCACACACACACAAACACCAACACCAACACCCCCAGCTGCCTCTCTGCTCAGCTTTTATAACCAACAGTCGCTGAGCTGGCTAGAGAGACACCTTAAAGCAGGAGTCTTCAAACTTGGCCCTTTTATGACTTGTGGACTTCAACTCCCAGAATTCCTCAGCCAGTATGCCTGGCTGAGGAATTCTGGGAGTTGAAGTCCACAAGTCATAAAAGGGCCAAGTTTGAAGACCCCTGCTTTAAAGGGACAGGGCAACAGCAGCACAGGTGATGGCCATTTTGTAGGCAGTCTGTTCTCTCACACACCCAAATGAAATTATCTTCATAAAGTCCATTTGGAGTAGTAAAAAACTGCTGAATATTTGTTCATTTAAGCAGTCTTTGCAACTTTTGGATGATCTGACAATGTTGCTTTTGTGGTCTACCTTTAGATAATTGTGGCTTGCAATTCTGAAGTGTTATGGACTAAAAGCATGATCATCACAAAATAAAGGTCAATTGCTGTAGCAACCACAAGTCATAAAACAGGTGAGCAGTATAAATGGTTTCAGTAAAACTACACAAAGATTTGCAAGCACTAATACATAAGCAAACACAGTTAACAGCAATCCAAGGGAAACTGCTGCCAAGTATAGTATATGAAAGGACAAATGATTCTCATAATGTATGAAACTGCAAGTCACACTAAGACACCACTTTTCGGCTATTAAGCAGGATATAAAACAGTTACCAAATGTACCAAACAAGTACTACATGTTTGAGCTATAAGAGGATTAAAAGCATCAACTAAAAACTTATGACTTATACTTAAAGCCTCAAGAACTTGCTTTTTCTACAGTACAGCTCTAAGTTTATCTCAGCTTCCGGAATCTGTTGCAGCTCCAAGGTCAAATTTACAGGCTTCTTTTGGAACTGCAATGCATTACAATTCAGGAACAGCACAAAATGATTGATAACAGTCAGCACAATGTAGTGATTAGGATGCTGGACTACAGCCACAGAAATTGAGGTCCAAATCCATAGTCAGCCATGGAAATTCACCAGTTGACCTCATCCTGCTGCTCTCAGTCCAACCTACTGCACAGGGAGTTGCTCTGAGAATGAAATTTAAATATATGTTAGGGCTAGAAAAATCTTCAAAAGAAAGTTTTGCTTTGACAAAGTTCTGAATGAAGCACCCTCTCAAAGACGCTCCACAGTGGTCATCTCTTCTAAGACCAAAACAAAATGTCCATATTACTCTCCTCTGGTCTGCTTTGGAGCCTCTTTTCTGTATGACAGGAAAAGGCTAGGAAGCTCTAAAGGGGGCGGAGGAGAATCCTATAGTGAGTGTATGCAGGTGGCAGCTAACCTAAAAACCCCTTGGCGCACACCAAGGGATTTCCCAACCTGGGCAGCAGAAAGCATACAGCAGCAAGGGACCTCTGGCTTGGTGCCTCCCACATGCATGGAAGCCATTGGTATAGAAAATTGCATCATTCACCTCTCCCAAATGCTGGTCAGCTGCCAAACAGTTGAAGAGTCTGAAAGGAAAGAGATGGGCTATGAGAACAAGAATAGTCTAATTTATATTGGAGAACCATGTTTTTTTCCTCTTAAAGTTTCTTTGCTAATGGCAAGAGAAGACTTGAAGATCTGTTTGCAATACAGGACTCTATTCCATTAGCCCCACTCTGTTCCACCTACCCACACTGATAGAATGTGGAATTTTGTCCTTCAGCACTGAAATATTTTCACATTGCCAGTAGGCACCATTTATCAGCTCCTCCACCTCCAAAGCAAGCCAACCTGCCTTGCGCTTTCCAAACCAAAGCAAAAGATGTCACTCTCTCCAAGCATGCAGCACCTAGGCAGCAAGGGAACTATTTGGCAGAGACTTTCCAATGAAAAATCCCCACCTATGGCTGGATGAGTCATCTCAGTGTTTCACAGCAAGTTCCTGAAGAATAGACTAAGCTGTAACCAGGGAGTGTGGTAGAAATCCTCCTCTGCCTTGGTTAAACTGCTGCCAATGACTTGTTCAGTTCTCAGTTGTACAGTGCATTTGTTTCCATAACCTATTTTCTTAAAGAGCCGTGGTGGCACAGTGGTTAGAATGCAGTATTGCAGGCTAATTCTGCTGACTGCCAGCAGTTTGATTCTGACCAGCTCAAGGTTGACTCAGCCTTCCATCCTTTCGAGGTTGGTAAAATGAGGAGCCAAACTGTTGGGGGCAATATGCTGACTCTGTAAACCACTTAGAGAGGGCTGTAAAGCCCTGTGAAACTTTATATAAGTCTAAGTGCTATTGCTATTGCTTAAACTTATTGGGCAGGCAAGAACCATTAATTTTTGCTTTTTAATAAATTGTGAAACTGTCTTTGGAGCTGAAGTCTAAAAGTCATGTCAGTGGTAACAGTCAACCCAGAGTTTCCATTTTTTGCTCCCAGAAATGCAGGACGTCAGTGAAGAGGAAGGGCAATAAAAACAACAGAAGAACTGCAAGGTTCAAACAGGCAACAAATAAGGATGATCCCCTGGTTGAGACCCCACACATACCACTATCCATCCCAGGGTGTGAAAGGACCTCTCCAATACCATCCTTTCCCCTGCAGCCAGAGTGGGATCTCTCCTGGTGTAAACTGATCACATTTCAGAACCATAAAAAGATTATGGAGATCTCTCCTGTACAGGTAGTTGTCTGGGACCCACTGATGTTTTGTTTTCTCTCTGCTAAGAATTCTCCCTTCAAACAATCATTTCACCTGGCCAAGCTACTGGGTGAGACAGTGCCACAAGGCCTTATCATCAAAACAACTGGGAAAAGTTATTAACTGGCATTTTTTATATGGCATGCCATCCTATTCATGCCTCTGCAGATTGTACCCTTCTTCACTAAAAACGATAAAGTCTAGTAAAGAATGCTAGCCTTCAGAGCAATTGCACATATACCAGACTTAACAGGACTCTTCACAAAGCAAAACCTAACCACTTCACTTGTCTTGCACACATGCCCAAGCAGGATCTCAGCTCTGCATTTCATTTAAACCTATAATTGGAAAAAAATATATATTAGCTTGCTTCCACCTATGCTCTTCTAATTGGGTAAAGGAAGCAAAGAACTGCCTGATTCAGCAGGTAACAATTCTCCTATAGGAGACTGGGTTTGCAGAGATTGAGTTGCAGTGCTTTGAGTCTGCTTAATAAGCAAAGGAAAAGAAGATTTAGCAGTGCAATCATCACCATTCAGAAATAAAAAGATAAATATTGCCCGCTCCTGGCGACTACATGGGCATGTCTATGCAGTTTTTGTCAACCCTCCGGCTGGCGAATTCAACATTAAAGAAACTCTACGGCCTTGAGGTGCCATAAGAGATAAATTTTTACTGAACACACATCCCGGCACTGAAGAAGTAATATCAACTCTAAGTTTCCCGCACGAAGTTCTGGTTAGTTACCAATAGCTTTTCATAACCCCCACCCACCATGTGTTCACGTTGGCCAATCACATTCTTTCTGTTTGTTATGGGAACGGTTCACTTCTCTGCCAGACACCTGCTTTGGATGACCTTGGTTCTCACAGTCCATGGACGGCTTCCTGAAATTCCCGTTTCTTTGAAAGACTCCCCCTCCCCCATTTCTATGGCAAGTTGAGCAGCTATAGAGGTTAGCAAGCATCTTAGCAATTCAACCTTGACATGCTGACCCCCTTAGGAAAAAATAGACATAAGGAAACAATAAGTACACATGTTCAAACATTCAGACATAATCACCTTGGACGTTGCGGGTATTTCTCATGAAACGTCCATTAACAATCGATCAGCTTTAACATCCTGGGCTTTTACCCACTCAGCATCTGCTAAGGGATAGCCTCTCCACAGGACTAGGTACTGTAACTTTCCCCTAGAAATCCTTGAGTCTAGTATTTTCTTAATTTCATAATGCTTCTCCCCCTCCACCAGTATAGGAGGCGGGGGTTCCTCTGCCTCTGGTCTTAAGCTGGACTTTTTGAATGGTTTCAATAAGCTGCAATGGAACACTGGGTGAACTTGCTTCAATTCTTTTGGTAACCATAACTCCATAGTTACTGGATTTATGACTTTCACAATTGGGAAAGGTCCTATGTACTTAGGACTCAATTTCTTGCAAGGCTGCCCTAGCTTAAGGTACTTAGTAGACAGATACACCTGGTCCCCAATCCTAAAACTCTCTTGTGGTGCTCTCTTCCGATCAGCCTGCCTCTTATACGATTCCCTGGCCTTGTTTAACGCCTTCTGCACCTCCCCCCATGTACTTTTCAAACTATCCATCCAATTAGCTAAGGACAACAAGGAAGGGGTCCCCTGTGGTAGTTCTGGCATAGGTACGAAATCCGCTCCCGTCACTACCTTAAATGGGGTGAACCCGGTGCTGCTATTGTAGGCTACTTCTGCGGAAGGCAGAAGTTCCACCCAATTGGTCTGCTGGTAGTTCACATAGCAGCGCAAGTATTGCTCTATCATTGCTGTCAGAACCCATTCTTTTCCTGGGGGGGAATCTACTTCAAGCCTTTCCATTCCTTTCTGAGGGTTCTGCCATTCTCCTGAGGGGGAGGGGGGAAGGCTCTGTGGTATGTTTTTCTGCTTTGCTACAAAGTATCCTTTCCGCTGTTTCTACATACTTACTCTTTGAACTGTCTCTCCCTTGATGTCAACCTGGGGTGAGAAAGGAATGTGCCTCTGGCCATCTAGCTTATCTCTCGCTGCGGAAAGGAAGGTGCAAAGACCCAACATCTTCACAAGCATGGGAACGGACCCCGTTATCAGCTCCGTTCCCACAGCGGACTTAACACCTGGGGATTGGCCCATTCAAACTGACCGGATGAACTGTTGGGGTGGGGTTTGCTTGGGACTCTTTTAACCTATTGATCTGAGCAGGAAACCCTCAGATCCTGCCTTCTATGCCTGCTATCAGCTTCTCCTAATAAAAGTTCCTTTTGGAATGAAACTGTCCTGCTTCATTGGGATGAGTCCTGCTTTCTTGGGATGAGTTTTTGAAGTGGGCCCTGACATTTGCGTTAGCTTTCTCTGCCCCCCCATAGGTACTTGGATGAAACCCAGAGCTAACTCCCTGTGAGGACCCTATCAATTTGATAAACTCCTGCCAATACTTTGTGGTAAACTGCACCCCCCGGTCAGAGATGATGCACTTTGGGACTCCATGCAGCCTAAATAATAATAACAACAACAACAACAACATACTACAAGGAGGAGAAATTGAAAAGTGGCTAACAACTGGGAAAACCTACCTAATAATGAAAAATCCAGCAAAAGGGGCAACACCAGGCAACTACAGGCCAATTACCTGCTTTACCAACAACTTTCAAATTGCTAACTGGTGTGGTAGCTGATGCAATACAACAGCATCTAGTTGAAAACAATCTCTTTCCACCCGAGCAGAAAGGAAACCGCCCCAATAGCAGAGGAACAAAAGATCAACTCCTAATAGACAAAATGATCTTGGAAAACTGCAAGAAAAGGAAGACCAACCTGAATGTGGCATGGATTGACTACAAAAAGGCATTTGACTCTCTGCCACATGACTGGATAATCAAGTGCCTAGAAATAACAGGAGTCGGTAGAAACATCAGAAAATTTGTGCAAAGATCGATGGCACAATGGAAGACACAGTTGCAGGTCAATGGTGAGAGACTGGGAGAAGTTAACATCAAGAGAGGAATATTTCAAGGAGTATCGCATTCTTTCTCACTGAATGCCTCCGCCAGGTCCCGGTACTTGCTGGGGATGATTGGCTCGCCTGGTGGCGGTGAGGCAGCCATGTACGCTCGCTCATTTGGTGGCCTAAAGTGTCCTGCAATGTCGGTTGAATCAGTGGGAGGTTTAGGCCCTATAGGTAGTCTCACAGTTCTCATTCCTTTCTCCCACCAGATAAACGGCTTCCATTTGTCCAACCAGGCTAATCCTAGGATCACAGCCTCAGTCATTTTGGGGGCCACCAGGAAGCGAATAAACTCCCAGTGCTCACCTATTTCTAGGCATAGGGGCTCAGTTAATTCCGTGACTAAAGTCCCTCCCATCAGGGAGCCATTGGCTTGCTCACACCTCACGTGTTTGGAGAGCTGTTTTGTCCGTATGCCCATTTTCATGGCAAATGGCAGGCTAATGACGCATCGGGAGCATCCAGAATCGATTAGCACTTTTAAGTCTATTTGTGCCCCCGACTTAGGGATTATAAGTTTGGCAGGCAGTGAAAAAGGTGGGACGTGTCGACTCACCATTGGGTCGTTCTCTCCGTCGTCGCTGTCAAAGGAGGGTAAAGTGGGGGCGGCTCCCCCGAGTTCCGGCATCCTCCTGTGTGGGGGATGTGACCTGGGCAACAGGTTCCTGCGTGATCCGGTTGTATTTTTCTCTTGTTATCTGCTGGGCAGGTTTCTTTATCGCTGCTGGTCCCGGTCTGCTCTGCTGTTGGGGGTAGGGGACTGGACAGTTTGCTGCTCGATGTCCCTGCTGTCCACATCGGAAGCAGTTGATTGATGGGCCTGCAGGTGGCCTGGGTCTTTCAGCAGTCGCAGTAGTTGGAAGTTTTCGGGGGGGGGGTTCCGTTCGGGTTGTTCTGGCTTCAGTTTGAATTCAGGTGGGGGAGGCTTCTTATAGCGGGCGAGCTGAACGTCTAGCCTTACCACTGTCTGGTACCATTCCTGCAGCTGATCAGGTACTGCTCGATAGATGCAGGCCTCAGAGAGGTGATCGTCTAATCCCTCAATGAAGTGATGGATTAGGGATTGCTCAGGCCACCCTTCTATCCGACCTGCTATCTTGCGAAACTCTCGTACGTACTCCAGGGCAGGCCTGCCGGCTTGTTTTATTTTGTGGATTTGTTCTCCTGCTTTGAGGCCAATGGATGGGTCCTCAAATCTTTCTCTCAGTCCTAGGAGGAAGAGGTGGGGGTCCTCCAATTCCGGGGCTTGCTCATTATATAAATTGTTCAGCCATTCGGATGCTTCTCCTTCTAGGCTGGACGCAATCACATCAACCATAGCGCCTGGGTCCGGGTAGAGATAGGCCCAGTGGTTCAAATGAGAGCGCACTTGTTTGAGGAAGAAAATCCGCTTTTCGGGGTCCCCATCGAAGGTTGCTCTGAAGGGTGGAGTCATCATTGGCTGATGGGGCCCCCACCCGGCCTGCTGCCATATTCCCTGCTGTTGGCCAGCGTGGGGTTGTGACACTCTCTGCTGCTGCAGGCCCCTCAATGGTTGCTGGATGAGTGGCAGTCGTCCTCCCACCAGCTGCTGATCTCCTGGCTTCTGCACCACCCCAAGCTGTTGCAGGGCCTCCATCAGCTGCGGCATGCTCAGAGGTTGATTTCTGCTTCTCATCTCCAGCCCTCCAAATCTCTCCACTGGCTGGCTACGAACTGCAGACAGGCATTCCCACTCACCCGAATCCTCAGTGGCAGACGTCCCGGTGGCTCTTCTCCAGTCTGCTTTTGGAGCCTTTGAGGGTGATAAGGCAGTCTCGAGGCTTCTGGAGTCTCCGCTGGGCTGGGCCTGGGCTGACGGCCAGATCAGCTCTCCTCGCTGCTTGGGTTCTGCCTGCATCTGGAAGTCCTGCAAAAACCCATCCTCCCACAGCATGCTGTCTGTTGCTTCCCCCTCTGGGTTATCAGCAGTTGCCGGGTCACCGTCTTCAAGCAGGTTCTCTTTTCCCATGATGAAATTTTCTCCTGAATCTTTGCCAGCTTCTCTCAAGCCTAGAGACAGCGGCTGGAGTTCAGGACTCCAGATAGTTTGAAAAGAAAGCAGATCTTGGCATGATGTCATGGTTCCGATTAGGGGAATACTTCAAAGAACTTCGAGGCATTGTTTACCTTAAAGTCTCTTTATTAGCAAAGCACCCTTCGGCATGAACATGGTGGGATGCCAAGATCTGAATTCCCCTCCCCTGAGCACATAATATTCAATCACAATTCCCTCCTCCAATTGCAGTCATAAATCCCGTTCTCCAATCAGTTTGAAGGGCAAAGTTTCCCTTCCGTTCAACAACCAGCCAAATTCTTATCTTCTCTTATTTCAAAACAGCCTTGAGAGACATTATTCCTCCTCCCCCAGCATCAACTAATTCTAACTGTAAAAGTAACACACAAGTTAAAGAAGCAAAGCTGCTTCTCCACATGTTGTCAAAGCAAGAACATCTAATGTTAGCAGTGTTGACATCCCACGCAAGGCTGCAGAACATTTTAACTCCTTTCTGGAAGGCCCGGAAACCCGGGGCATGTCTCACCTCCAGGGGGAGGATATTCCAGAGTAGGGGCAATGGCAGAAAAGGCTCTCTTCCTAGACCCCACCAGTCGGAATTCTTTTTTTTTTATATATATATAACAAGTTTTATTGAATTTTTTTAATTTTACAGCCAAGTGCTTAGGACTCATCGTGGAGATAGGGCACTCCATAAAACAAAATAAAACATATAATCATACATAAACAATTTAGGTTACTTTTTAAAATTTCCCTCTCTATTTTATCAATCAAAAAAACAAAAAACAAAACAAAACAAAACTATCAATAGTATTTCCACCCGTTTTGAGCTTAATTAACTATTAACCTATTCCAATTGGCATTACATAGACATATAGTATACATTTCGGGTATCCATATAATACAGACCATATTACTCCAAATATTCACTTTATATTTCTCAATTAAATTCTATCTCTTATTCTATTTCACATACATATTTTATAAACGAATATAACTTTACGTTTTTAAACCATTTTACATTAACTTATTTCTAATTATTTCTAAGCTAAACATATAGCTATTATATATATGTATATTTTAAAATTTCTCCACTATATTCTGTTTCCTATACTCTGTCAAACATTTTTATAAATCAATCCATTCTTCAATCATTGCAAGTAAAAATATCATTAATATTTCACCAATCTCAATACAACTCCTTTAGTTTTAACTTTTCCAGTTTTCCATAGTTGCCATTCCAAGCCATAATCAAATCCATAATTCAGATCAATATTAATCAGACTAAAATCTTAAACCTTAAAGATCTCAAAAATATTAGCTCACTTAAAGTCTCTAAAAACCATTTTACCCATCAAATAAAGTTTTAACATACATTTTTAAACCTAATTCTAGCTTTCTTTTTATGCCAAGCAGGTTTCCATAATAGGGCCTTTAGCTCCTCCCATCTTAATATTTGATTATACACATTTTCCCACAGTTGCGTCTGATCATAGTCTTCTTCTCTTTTTCCCAATATTGTCTGCACTATGTAATCAGTCTTAGTCAGTATGGTGATTATTCGTTGTTTGTATGTATTGTCAGCATTTTTAATGTCTCGTATTAGAGAGTCCATTTCTGTTGTTTTTAAATCTATAGATGTTTCAATTAAATTCTGCCTTTGGTCCTCAGAAATCTCCATCCTTTGTATATAAGGTGTAACATCTTCCTCTTCAGTAAATTGTAGATATAAATCCTCCATCTCATTAAGTTGTAAATCCAATTGTGTGTCATGATCAGTTGGAGTTTGAAATTCAGTTTTTAACTCTGAACCATTCTCATTCCTAAGTGTCCTGAAATGTTCACTTAATTCTTCTCTCATTTCCAAGATTTTTGCTAGTATGAGTCCATAATTAAGCTGTGGATAGGCTTCCATTCTTCTTCTCTCTCTTTTTTTTTTCTATCAGAAAAATACAGCAATGTCTGGGCGTAGCGCCAAGTTCAGCAGTTCCGCTACCATGGTTACAATGTTACGATAAGGCTTTCTGGGCTTCACGCCAATTTCCTGGATACATTGTAACCCTCCAATCCACATAACTCCACCCAGTAGCCAGGATAGTTTTTTCCCTTTTTAAAGTGGATAAAAATGTTCAGAAGGGGGGGAGGAAAGAAAAACACTCCACACCCCTCCCTAAAAATTCCAACTTAAGTTGAAAACAAGCAAACAGCGAGAAAGAGTCACAGTAAGGCTTTTTTTCTTTTTCTTTTTCTTTTTTTTTTCAGGATCCCCCGAATTCCAGCAGTTCAAATACACAATAAAGATTAGTTACTTTTTTCCCAAGTATTCAAACGCTGCTTTTTCAAGGGAGGGAGTAGTTTCTAGAGACTTTTCATAGGGAAGTAAAGAAAATAACAAGAGGGAAGGAAAGGTCTCACCCGGATCTTCCACGGTGGTTCTTTTTGCTTAGATGTTGCTGTGACTTTCGGCTGGAGCAGCTAAGTGATCGGCCATGTTACTGGCCGATCTTTTCCCCGTCGGCCCAAAGGTGATTTCTCGGACTGCAGAGGGAGCTGCCGCTCCCTCCGCGATCAACGAGTGCCCTCCTCTACGGTGGTCGCCCCTCCAGGGTCTGCAACATACCTTCCCTGTCTGGGTGGGATGGACCAATGTAATGGGACGAAGACAGTTCCATAGGTAGTCTGGCCCCATGCCATGTAGGGCTTTATAGGTGACAACCAACACCTTGAATTGGACCCGGAAACAAACTGGCAGCCAATGCAGCTTGCAGATCAAAGGTGTTACATGTGCCCTTCTTCGGGCACTCAGAATTGCTTGCATTCTCCACCAGCTGAACCTTCCAGATACTTTTCAAGGGTAGCCCCATGTAAAGTACTTTGCAATAATCCAGTCGGGAGATGACCAGGGCATGAGTGACCAAACAGAGTGTCTCTCTATCCAGGAAAGGGCGTAAACTGGCACAGACCATGAAGTTGAGCAAAGGCCCTCCTAGCCATGGCTGCCACCTGCTCTTTGAGCAGAAGTCGTGACTCCAAGAGGACCCCCAGGTGACACACAGGGTCTGTCTGGGGTAGTGCAACCCCATCTAAGACAAAATATGATAAAATCCTGGATACAGAGGGGCCCACCCACAGCCACTTAGTCTTACCAGGGTTCAGCTGAAGTCTGTGTCATGGTTCCGACAGATGAAACCCTTCAAAAGAACTTCGAGGCGTTGTTTACCTTAAAGAATCTTTTATTCGGGAAACAAAGTATCGGCACTACATAGTTGAACCCAAAAACTAAATTCCCCTCCCCTGGATACAAAGTAACAAAGTACAATTCCCACCCCCAATAAACAGTCATAAAGCACATTCCCCAATTAGCTTGAAGCGCAGGCTTTCTCCCCAGCTCTCCAGCCCGCCAAAACGTTATCAGCTCAGGACCCAGTTTGTCCTTGGATTCCCACGGCAGAGTTATTATTATGACTAGCTGAACTCTCATCCCAATCCCCCCTCCCAGCACCAACTAATTCTGAAAGCATAGAGAAAATGGCTGCATTTTCATCTGTTGTCAAAGCAAGAACATCCCATGTTAGCAGCGTTAACAGTCTGTTGTTCTCCATCCAGGCCCCCACAGCCTCCAGGCACTGCAAAAGAACATCCACAGCATCACTCACTTCACCCAGGATGGAGATATTCTCAACCACCTTCCCTAAAAAGGGGAGGTGGGAGACTGGATGAAAATTGTCCAGAATGGTAGGGTGTCATGGTTCCGACTGATGAAACTCTTCAAATAACTTCGAGGCATTGTTTACCTTAAAGAATCTTTATTCGAGTGGCATAGCATCGGCACGTACATAGTCAAAGCCAAAATCTGGATTCCCCTCCCCTGAACACATAGTATCAAAGCACAATTCCCTCCTCTAATTTACGGTCATAAATCACATTCTCCAATTAGTTTGAAATGCAGACTTTCCCTCCAGATCTCCAACCCGCCACTTCTTATCATCTCTTATTTCAAACAATCTTGAATCACACACTACTACGATCTTGTTATGTCTAACTAATTCCCATACACATTATTCCCCCCCCCCCAGTATCATCTAATTCTAACTCTAAGAGTAATACACAAGTTAAGGAAAATGGCTGCATCTCCATATGTTGTCAAAGCAAGAACATTCGATGTTAGCAGCCCCCCTTACAAAAAGGACAGATCTTGTAATGTAAACAAAGCATATGTTAGGGACTATCTCTCGGTTTGTTAGGGTGTTTCCTATAGAACCTTTTGATGAGTCTGTCGGCTTTCACCCAAGTGGCTTCGGACAGCGAGTATCCCTTCCATTGTACTAGGTACTGCAATTTCCCCTTAAAAATTCTAAAGTCAAGAATACGCTTTACTTCATAGTGAGTCTGACACGCCACTACAAGGGGCCCGGGTGCCTTCTTAGGGGGAGGTCTTAAAGTGGAGCCCCGAAAAGGTTTCAACAAGCTGCAATGGAAGACAGGGTGCACTTTCCCTAAAAGCCTAAAAGCCTTACGATGGGAAAGGCCCCAAGAATTTCGGTCCTAATTTCTTACTGGGTAATTTGAGGCGTAAGTATTTAGTCGACAGGTAAACCTTTTCCCCAACTTGGAATGTTCTTTGGGGAGCCCTCTTTTTATCTGCCTGCTTTTTATATGTCTCGGAGGTTTTTTTAAAAGCAGTTTTCGTGGTTCTCCAAACTTCTTCCCACCCCCTCACGCATTGGTCAAGTGTCTGGGAAGCGGAGGGCACCTGAGGATATTCAGGTATTGGGCTGAACTCTTTTCCTGTGGCTAGTCTGAAAGGCGTGTAGCCGGTACTGCTGTGAACAGAATTATTGTAAGCCACCTCGGCGAAAGGGAGGAGGTCAGTCCAGTCGGTCTGTTGGTAGGAGACGTAACATCTGAGATATTGCTCCACCATCTTGTTAGTGGCTTCCGCGGCCCCATTAGTAGACGGGTGAAAAGCAGATGATAGACCTTGAGATGAGCCAATTAATTTAAGAAAGCTCCTCCAAAACCTAGATGTGAACTGCACCCCTCTGTCCGAAAGTATTCGCTTAGGGGCGCCATGCAGCCGGTAGATATGTTTCAGGAACAATTTAGTCAGTCGTTGGGCAGATGGGAGTCCTTTGCAGGCGATGAAATGAGCCTGCTTCGAAAACAGGTCTATCACAGTCCAGATGACAGTATTTCCTCTACTTTCAGGTAGGTCTACTATAAAGTCCATAGCTATTTCTTCCCATGGTTGAGAAGGGTCTGCCACCGGCTGCAGCAACCCGCGGGTTTTCCCTGGAATTTTTTTCATAGTGGCGCATACAGCGCAACTCTTGACATAGTTTTCCACATCCCATCGTCCATGCTAGTGGTTGGCCCGGTCGTGGCTTCCCTCCTCCTTTGCCTGTTTTGAGCAGTTCTGTAAGGGGTAGGGCAATCTCGGCAAAGGAGGGGATGAATTGACGATAGAAGTTGGCAAAACCTAGGAAGCTCTGGAGCTGTTTGCGAGTCTTGGGGGGTTGCCATTCATTACAGCTTTCACTTTGGCTGGGTCCATTTCAATGCCCTCGTTGGAAATTCTGTAGCCAAGATAATCTAATCGGGTGAAATTCACATTTTGACAGTTTGACATAAAGCTTGGCATTCAATAGATTCTTTAACACTTCTCTCACCAGCTTTATATGATCAGTCATATTTGTGCTGTATATCAGGTTGTCATCAAGATACACCAGAACCCCCTTATATAAATGATCATGTAGGGTCTCATTAATCAATTGCATGAATACAGCTGGGGCCCACTGTAACCCAAATGGCATGACTTTGAACTGATAGCTTCCCAAGGGGCAGTTGAAGGCAGTTTTCCACTCATCTCCCTCCTTTATTCTCACCCGGTAATATGCTTCTCTCAGGTCTAATTTAGTGAAGACACTCCCCTTAGCCAGGTGGGTTAGTAAGTCCTTTAGGAGAGGGAGGGGGTATTTATTTTCCACACTCACTGCGTTCAGAGATTTATAGTCTACAGAGAGACGAAGAGACCCATCTTCTTTTTCTTTAAACAACACAGGGGCTCCCACATCAGACTTGGCCCGTTCAATGAACCCCCTCTCTAGGTTTTTGTCCACGTATCGCTGCATCTCCTCCATTTCGAGGGGGGACATGGTGTACATTCTCGGTCGTGGGAGTTTGGCTCCCGGCAACAGTTCAATGGAACAATCATTGGGTCGGTGGGGAGGCAGTGTGTCACATTCCTTCTCACTAAATGCCTCCGCCAGGTCCCGGTACTCGCTGGGGATGAGTGGCTCGCCTGGTGGCGATGAGGCAGCCATGTGCGCTCACTCGTTGGGTGGGCTAAAGTTTCCTGTAACGTCCATTGAATCAATAGGGGCTTGGGCCCTATAGGTAGCCTCACAGTTCTCATTCCCTTCTCCCACCAGATAAACGGCTTCCATTTGTCTAACCAAGCTAATCCTAGGATCACAGTCTCAGTCATTTTGGGAGCCACCAGGAAGCGAATGAACTCCCAGTGCTCACCTATTTCTAAGCGTAGGGGCTCAGTTAATTCCGTGACTAAAGTCCCTCCCATTAGGGAGCCATCGGTTTGCTCAAACCTCACAGGTTTCGAGAGCAGCTTTGCTTGTATGCCCATTTTCATGGAAAATGGCAAGCTAATGACGCACCTGAAGCATCCGGAATCGACTAGCACTTTTAAGTCTGCCTGTGCTCCCGACTTGGGGATTATGAGTTTGGCAGGCAGTGAGAAAGATGGGACGTGTCGACTCACCATCGGGTCGTTCTCTCCTTTGTCGTCGCTGTCGAAAGAGGGTAGAGCGGGGGTGGATCCAGCCTTAGTCCCGGCGTCCTCCTGCGTGGGGGATGTGACTTGGGCAACCAGTTCCTGTGTGATCCAGTTGGATTTCTCTCTCGTTGGCTGCTGGGCAGGTTTCTTTCTCGCTGCTGCCCCCGGTCTGCTTTGCTGTTGGGGGTAGGGGACTGGGCAATTCGCTGCTCGATGTCCCTGCTGTCCGCATCGGAAGCACTTGATTGGTGGGCCTGGGTCTTTCAGCAGTCACAGCAATTGGAAGTTTTCGGGGTGGTGGTTGCCATTTGGGTTGCTCTGGCTTTCGCTCGGCTTCAGGTGGGGGAGGCTTCTTATAGCGGGTGAGCTGAACGTCTAGTCTTACCGCTGCCTGGTACCATTCCTGCAGCTGATCAGGTACTGCTCGATAGATGCATGCCTGAGAGAGGTGATCATCCAACCCTTCCCTGAAGTGATGGACTATGGACTGCTCAGGCCACCTCTCTATCCGACCGGCTAACTTGCGAAACTCTCGTACGTACTCCAGGGCAGGCCTGCCGGCTTGTTTTATCTTATGGATTTGTTCTTCTGCTTTGAGGGCAATGGATGGGTCCTCAAATCTTTCTCTCAGTCCTAGGAGGAAGAGGTGGGGGTCCTCCAATTCGGGGGCTTGCTCATTATATAAGTTGTTCAGCCATTCGGATGCCTCTTCCTCTAAGCTGGACGCAATCACATCGACCATAGCGGCTCGGTCCGGGTAGAGATAGGCCCAGCGGTTCAAATGAGAGCGCACTTGGTTGAGAGAAAACAAACAGCTTCTCTGGGTCCCCATCGAAGGTTGCTCTGAAAGGTGGAGCAATCATTGGCTGCTGGGCTCCCCACTGGGGTTGTTGCACCCCCAGATGCTGTTGGCCCCAACCTGGCTGCTGATTCAATGGCTGCTGGGGGCCCCACCCTGGCTGCTGCTGCATTCCCAGGGATGGCACATTCAGGTGCTGTTGCCATTCCCCCTGCTGTTGGTTTGCCAGGAGCTGTGGCATCCTCAACTGCTGTAGGGCCCCCTGCGGCCTTGGAGGGGGTTGTTGTTGGACCTCCATCATCTGCGGGCCCCTCAGTGGTTGCTGTACGTTAGGGGGTGGCGACCATCCCCCTTGCTGCGGCCATCCTCCCACCGGTTGCTGGTCTTCTGGCCTCTGCGTCACCCCCAGTTGTTGCAAGGCCCCTATTTGCTGCTGCAGGCTCAGAGATTGCTGATTTCCCACATGCAGGGGCTACTCTATTCCCCATTGCTGATCGATATGCACACTGGTCTGGGGATTGGTTGTCCTGGCAACTGCGCAGGCCCTCACATCGTCAGTGGCGGCTGGGGCTTCTGAAGGGGCCGGGACTGGAGCTGACTCTCTCTGTGGGGCTGGAGGCCTTGGTAGGGGGCTTCAGGGACAGGAAGGCTGCCTGATCTGCAAAGGAGGGGCTGGGTTTTCCTCTCGGCAGGAGTTGAAGGCTGCCCCATCGATCATCCTGATTGCTGGCACGTGGGGAATGGGAAGGTTGCTCTCTGCTTCTCATTTCTAGCCCCTCAAATTTTTCCACCAGCTTCTCCACTGACTGACTACTAGCTGCAGACAGGTATTTCCACTCACCCGAGTCCTCAGTGGCAGATGACCTGGTAGCTCTCCCCAGCTGGGAGGCTTGAAAAAGCTCCTTCTCCACCGGCATGCTGGCTGTCGCTCCCCCCCCCGTGGTAGCAGCTGCTGCCGGGGTACTGGCTTCAGGCATTTTCTCTTTGTCCATGATGAAATCTTCCCCGAATCTTTGCCAGCTTATCCCTCAATTCTAGGGACAGCGGCTGGGGCTCGGGACCCCTAGATAGTTAGGAAAATTGGAGATTTTGGCATAATGTCATGGTTCCGACTGATGAAACTCTTCAAATAACTTCGAGGCATTGTTTACCTTAAAGAATCTTTATTCGAGTGGCATAGCATCGGCACGTACATAGTCAAAGCCAAAATCTGGATTCCCCTCCCCTGAACACATAGTATCAAAGCACAATTCCCTCCTCTAATTTACGGTCATAAATCACATTCTCCAATTAGTTTGAAATGCAGACTTTCCCTCCAGATCTCCAACCCACCACTTCTTATCATCTCTTCTTTCAAACAACCTTGAATCACACACTACTATGATCTTGTTATGTCTAACTAATTCCCATACACATTCTTCCTCCTCCCCCCCAGTATCATCTAATTCTAACTCTAAGAGTAATACACAAGTTAAGGAAAATGGCTGCATCTCCATATGTTGTCAAAGCAAGAACATTCGATGTTAGCAGCCCCCCTTACAAAAAGGACAGATCTTGTAATGTAAACAAAGCACATTCGATGTTAGCAGCGTTGACATAGGGTCCAGCAATGGCTTCTTGAGTAGGGGACACACTAGCGCCTCTTTAAAAGTAGCAGGGAACAACCCCTCTAACAATGACAAATTCACCATCACTTGGACCCATTCATATGACACCTCCCGGGTGGCTTTAACCAGCCAGGAGGGGCATGGACCTAATGCACAGGTGGTGGTGTTTACATTCCAGAGGACCCTGTCCACTTCCTCAGGTCCAAAAAAACCAAACCGTTCCCAGATTACTGGGTAAGTCTGCTCCCCAGACATCTCCATAGGGTTTGCACCACGCTTGGTATCCAACTGGGAACAAATCTGAGTGATTTTATCCTCCAGATGCATGGGATATTCTTCCGCACAGCCCTGTAGATGGGCCTCCAGCCTTCCCTTCTAAAAGACAGTCCAGTTGACCCTAAACAGGGCCTCTGGGAGGCATTCTGTGGATGCAATAAGAGTGGAGAAGTATTGATGCTTCACTGCTCTTACCACCACGAGGTAAACCTTAAAAGCAGCCTTAACTCATGTTTAAGTTTCTTTTCCTCCAGTGGCGCTCTAGGTGTCTCTTGATCCTTTTCAGTTCCTCCATGAACCACAGGGAGTAATGGAAGTGATGGGCTGAGAGAGGGCACATAGGCATGATCCTGTCTAGGGCTCCAGCTGACTCCCTATTCCAGACAACTGCCAGGGCCTCTGTAGGACAGTGTAGCAGATCGGCAGTATTTCCCCCAGTTCCCTTTGAAACCCAGTTGGGTCCATCAGTCACCAGGGGCAGGCCAATCAAATGGATCCAGCCTCCCTGTGGAGGGGGGTAGCGTAAGAGAACCTCAAAGTCACCAGGGCGTGATCTGACCATGACAGAGGAGCTAAATGTCAACGCTGCTAATATAGGATATTATTGCTTTGACAAGATATGCAGAACTGTCTGGTATTTTTAGAGTTAATTTCAGATGATGGTGGGAGGGGAGGAGAAAGATAGGAAAGCGCGGGACAAGGAACGGAAGTGAATCTTTGCCCTTCAGGCTAATTGGAAGATGTGATTGATGACTGCAAAATAGGGGAGGAGAATAGCCGGAAAAGCTATGTGCAAGTAAGAGAAACTCAGATCTTGGCATCCATCCATCTTGTGCCGACACTGTGTTCATAATTAAAGACTTTTCAGAATAAACAATGCCTGGAAGTTCTTTGAAGTGTTCCATTAGTCGGAACTTTGACATCATGCCAAGATCTAATAACTTTTCAATCCATTCAGGGGTCCCGAGCCCCAGTCGCTGTTCCTAAACCAAAAGAATAGGCTGACGAAGATTCGGGGAAGATTTCATTATGAAAGAAGAAAGATTGCCTGAAGCCAACACCCCGGCAGCAGCAGCTTCCCCGGGGGGGGGGGGGGGAGCGAATGCCAGCAAGCTGGGGGAGAAGGAACTTTGGCAGATCTCCCAGTTGGGAGCCAGACCAAAGCAATTAGGAGAGCTGATTTGGTCGTCAGGCTGGGATAAGCCCAGCGGAGACTCCAGAGGCTTCGAAACAGCCCTGCCACCTTCAAAGACTTCAAAAGCAGAATGGTTGAGAGCTAAAGGAACGCCTGCCACTCAGGTTTTGGGTGAGTCACTGGAAAGATTTGAACACCCAGAGGTGAGAAGCAGAAATCCACTCCTGCAGAGAGAAGCCTACAGCCCCTCCATTGTAGATCAGACGGCCTTCAAGACCCTGTCTTCCCCTGTCAGGGACTCCAGCCCTGAAGAGAGAGGGAATTCCAGTCTGAGGCCTCTGCAACAATGGGGAGTGTGGCATTCCCAGCAGGCAGAGGGTAAACAACCTCTGAGCTTGCCACAGCTAATAGAGGCCTTGCAACAGCTTGGGGTGGTGCAGGAGCCAGGAGATCAGCAGCTGGTGGGAGAACGACCACAGCAAGGAGATTGGCCCCAGCCCCCGAACGTGCAACCCCTGGGCATAAACCAGCAGCCAGGATGGGGCCAGCAGCAACAGCCACAGTGGGGGCCCCAACAGCCTATAATTGCTCCACCTTTCAGAGCAACCTTCGATGGGGACCCAGAGAAGCTGATTTTTTTCCTCAACCAAATGCACTCTCACTTGAATTGCTGGGCCTATCTCTACCCGGACCCACAGGCCATGGTCGATGTGATTGCGTCCAGCCTAGAGGGAGAAGCATCCCAATGGCTGAACAATTTATATAATGAGCAAGCCCCAGAATTGGAGGACCCCCAGCTCTTCGTCCTGGGTCTGAGAGAAAGATTTGAGGACCCATCCCTTGACCTCAAAGCAAGAGAACAAATGCACAACATAAAACAAGCCGGCAGGCCTGCCCTGGAGTACGTGCGAGAGTTTTGCAAGATAGTAGGTGGAATAGAGGGGTGGCCAGAGCAATCCCTAATCCATCACTTTATTGAGGGATTAGACGATCACCTCTCTCAGGCCTGCTTCTATCGAGCAGTACCTGATCAGCTGCAAGAATGGTACCAGGCAGCGGTGAAGCTAGACGTTCAGCTCGCCCGCTATAAGAAACCTCCCCCACCTGAATCCGAGCAGCAGCCAGAGCAACCCGAACAACAATCACCCCCACGAAAACCTCCAACTACTGTGATGGCTGAGACACCCAGGCCACCCGCAGGCCCGTCAATTCAGTGTTTTCGGTGCGGACAGGAGCGACATCGAGCAGCAACTTGTCCGGTCCCCTACCCCCGACTGCAGAGCAGACCGGAACCAGCGGCGAGAAGGAAACCTGCCCAGTGGCTAACGAGAGAAAAGTCCAACCGGGTCACACAAGAACCTGTTGCCCAGGTTACACACCCCACACAAGAGGACGCTGGGACTCCGGGTGGACCCGCCCCTGCTCTACCCTCCTTTGACAGCAACGACGGAGAGGACGACCCGATGGTAAGTCGACAAATCCCACCTTTTTCACTGCCCGCCAAACTTATAATCCCTAAGTCGGGGGCACAAATAGACTTAAACGTGCTAATCGATTCTGGATGCACCCGATGCATTATTAGCCTGCCCTTTGCCATGAAAATGGGCATACGGGCAAAACAGCTCTCCAAACCTGTGAGGTTTGAGCAAGCTGATGGCTCCCTGATGGGAGGGACCCTAGTCACACAATTAACTGAGCCCCTACGCCTAGAAATAGGTGAGCACTGGGAGTTTATTCGCTTCCTGGTGGCCCCCAAAATGACTGAGGCTGTGATCCTAGGATTAGCCTGGTTGGACAAATGGAAGCCGTTTATCTGGTGGGAGAAAGGAATGAGAACTGTGAGACTACCTATAGGGCCTAAGCCTCCCACTGATTCAACTGACGTTGCGGGACACTTTAGGCCACCCAATGAGCGAGCGCACATGGCTGCCTCATCACCACCAGACGAACCACTCATCCCCAACGAATACCGGGACCTAACGGAGGCATTTAGTGAAAAAGAATGCGATGCCCTGCCCCCTCACAGACCCAATGACTGCTCTATCGAACTGGTGCCAGGAGCCAAACTCCCACGACCAAGAATGTACGCTATGTCCCCCCTCGAAATGGAAGAGATGCAGCGATACGTGAACAAAAACCTAGCGAGGGGGTTCATTGAATGGGCCAAATCTACCGTGGGAGCCCCTGTGTTGTTCAAAGAAAAAAAAGATGGGTCTCTTCATCTCTGCGTAGACTATAAGGGTCTCAACGCTGTGAGTGTGGAAAACAAATACCCGCTCCCCCTCCTAAAGGACTTATTAACCCATCTGGCTAAGGGGAGTGTCTTCACTAAATTAGACCTGAGAGAGGCATATTACCGGGTGAAAATAAACGAGGGGGATGAGTGGAAAACTGCCTTCAACTGTCCTATGGGGAGCTATCAATTCAAAGTCATGCCATTTGGACTACAGGGGGCCCCAGCCGTATTCATGCAGTTGATTAACGAGGTCCTACATGATCACTTGTACAAAGGGGTTCTGGTGTATCTTGATGACATCCTGATATACAGCACGAATATGACTGATCACATAAAGCTGGTGAGAGAAGTGTTAAAGAAACTATTTAATGCCAAGCTTTATGCCAAATTGTCAAAATGTGAATTTCACCAGACCCGATTAGATTATCTCGGCTACAGAATTTCCAACGAGGGCATTGAGATGGACCCAGCCAAGGTGAAAGCTATAATCGAGTGGCAGCCCCCAAAGACTCGCAAACAGCTCCAGAGCTTTCTAGGTTTTGCCAATTTCTATTGTCAATTCATCCCCTCCTTTGCCGAGATTGCCCTACCCCTTACAGAACTACTCAAAACAGGCAAAGCAGGAGGGAAGCTGCAACCGGGCCAACCACTAGCATGGACAATGGGCTGTCAAACAGCTTTTGAGAATTTAAAAAGACTATTTGCTGCTGAACCGGTCCTAAAGCACCCCTGCCCAGGGGAACCCTTTGTAATCCAAGCTGAAGCCAGCGACGTGGCAGTTGGAGCTGTATTACTGCAGAAGAACAAAAGTGGAGTTCTACAACCCTGTGCCTACACCTGTAAAAAATTTACCGAAAGCGAGAGGAGATGGGCAGTCTGGGAGAAGGAGGCCTTCGCTATTAGGTGGGGACTGTTAAACTGGCGACATTATCTAGAAGGGAGCAAGGTGCCATTTGAAGTATGGACAGATCATAAAAACCTAGAGGCATTGAAAACTCCCCTCAAATTGTCCCCAAAGCAAGTACAGTGGGCACAGTACTTTAACCGTTTCCACTTCACTCTAAAGTACATACCAGGAAGAAAAAACTTCCTAGCTGACGCGCTATCGAGATTGCCCCAGTACAAAAGCGAACGTGAAGAGGTTAATGAGGCAATTATCTCCAATCCACAAACTGCCGCTCAGCTCACGCCTCGCAGGGTCCCAAATCCTGATGACCCTGGGGTAAAGAAAATAAAACGAGATCTCCTCACCGATCAATGGTTCAAAGATAATCAAACCTCCCTAACATGCAGAGATGGTTTGGCTTACAAGGGGGGGAAACTGTATTTGCCTGAAGCCCTCTGTCTTAATGCTCTCAAACACAGCCATGATGTAAAACAGGCTGGACACTTCGGATATCTAAAGACTCTACATCTCACCCGCCGGCAATTTTGGTGGCCGGGGCTGAAACGGGATGTGGAAAACTATGTAAAGAGTTGTACCGTATGTGCCACAATGAAAAGAATCGCAGGGAAAACCCATGGGTTACTGCAGCCGGTGGCAGACCCTTCTCAACCCTGGGAAGAAATAGCCATGGACTTTATCGTAGACCTACCTGAGTAGAGGAAATACTGTCATCTGGACTGTGATAGACCTGTTTTCGAAGCAGGCTCATTTCATTGCCTGCAAAGGACTCCCTTCTGCCCAACGACTGACTAAATTGTTCCTGAAACATATCTACCAGCTGCATGGTGCCCCTAAGCGAATAATTTCGGACAGGGGGGTGCAGTTGACAGCTAGGTTTTGGAGGAGTTTTCTTAAATTAATTGGATCATCTCAAGGCTTATCATCTGGTTTTCATCCGGCCACCAACAGAGTTGCAGAATCCACTAACAAAATGGTGGAGCAATATCTCAGATGTTACTTGTCCTACCAACAGACAAACTGGACTGACCTCCTCCCTTTTGCAGAGGTGGCGTACAATAATTCTGTGCACAGCAGCACCGGCTACACACCTTTCAGAGTAGCCACAGGAAAAGAGTTCGGTCCAATACCTGAATACCCTCAGGTGCCAACCGCTTCCCAAACACTGGACCAATGGGTGAGGGGATGGGAAGAAGTTTGGAGAAACATGAAAACTGCTTTAAAAAAGACTTTTGAAACCTATAAAAAGCAGGCTGATAAAAAGAGGGCTCCCCAAAGAACATTCCAAGTTGGGGAAAAGGTTTATCTGTCGACTAAGTATTTACGCCTCAAATTACCCAGTAAAAAGTTAGGACCGAAATTCTTGGGGCCTTTTCCTATCATAAGGATCATCAATCCGGTCACCGTAAAACTGAAACTCCCTAGACTTTTAGGTAGAATTCACCCTGTCTTCCATTGCAGCTTGTTGAAACCTTATCGGGGCTCCACTTTAAGACCTCCCCCTAAGAAGGCACCCAGGCCCCTCGTAGTTGCGGGACAGACCCACTATGAAGTGAAACGTATTCTTGACTCTAGAATTTTTAAAGGGAAATTGCAGTACCTAGTACAATGGACCTCGGTTCTAATTTACATGAAAGCTGGGACATGACCGCTGAAGTAAAGACAAGGATAGAGAAAGCTCGAACAGCATTCTTCAAAATGAAAAAGGTCTTCTGCAGTCATGACATAAGCCTAAGACTGAAAATCAGGCTTGTCAGATGCTATATTTTTTCTATCCTGCTCTATGGAGTAGAGAGTTGGTCTCTGACAGAGGCCACCTGAAGAGACTAGAAGCATTTGAAATGTGGATTACAGGCGGCTGTTACGTATAAGCTGGGTGACAAGATCAGAAAATGAGGAGGGTTTTAAGCCGCCTGGGAAAGCCAAGGGAAATCATCAAAACAATTAAAAAACGAAAGTAGAATATTTCGGACATGTGATGCGACACCCAGAAAAATACGGCATACTCCATTTAATCCTCCAGGGAAAGATTGAAGGCAACGAGTTCCAGGCAGAAGAAGAACATCATGGCTTCAAAATCTAAGGGACTGGTTTGGACAAAACTCAGCAGCACTTTTTCGTGCGGCTGCTGATAAAAACATGATCGCCAACATGATCGCCAACGTCCGATAACGGATATGGCACAAGAAGAAGAAGTACAATGGAAGGGATACCCGTTGTCTGAAGCCACCTGGGTGAAATCCAGTGAGGTGAAAGCTGACAGGCTCGTCAAAAGGTTTCATGCGAAACACCCCAACAAACCGAAAACTAGTCATTAACATATGCTTTTGTTTACATTACAGGATCTGTCCTTTTTGTAAGGGGGGCTGGATGTCAACTCTGCTAATATAGGATATTATTGCTTTGACAAGATATGCAGAACTGTCTGGTATTTTTAGAGTTAATTTCAGATGATGGTGGGAGGGGAGGAGAAAGATAAGACAAGGAACGGAAGTGAATCTTTGCCCTTCAGGCTAATTGGAAGATGTGATTGATGACTGCAAAATAGGGGAGGAGAATAGCCGGAAAAGCTATGTGCAAGTAAGAGAAACTCAGATCTTGGCATCCATCCATCTTGTGCCGACACTGTGTTCATAATTAAAGACTTTTCAGAATAAACAATGCCTGGAAGTTCTTTGAAGTGTTCCATTAGTCGGAACTTTGACACTAAAGCACGTTCTTCTCTCAGATCACATTGTCACTGCTCTGAGAAGAAAACCAAGTCCGGGGTGAGGCAACTGTCCCAAATCAGGCCAAGAATGACCTGGGAGAGGCCCATGGCCGTCATGGAGGCCATGAACTCTTAGGTTGCTTCAGAGGTCCACCCTAGGGATGACAAGTTGAAGTCTCCCAGAACCATGAGTCTTGAGAACTCCACCCACTGCCAACCCTACAATGGCCTCCAGCAGCTCAGGCAGGGAAGTTGCTGTACAACAGCAACAATCCCAACTGCTCCCATGAGCTTAGCATCAAGAACAGGGTCTCACAACCAGCAACTTGTGGAGCAAGGCCCCTGATGGATACCAGATTCCTGGATGACCACCGCTACCCCTCCTCCCCTGGATCTCGGCTGGTGCCAAACCCTAAACCTAGCCGAGCACATTTCAGAGAGGGCAACCACCATCATCATCACCACCATCCCGGCCCAACCAGGTCTTGGTAATACATGCCAGGTCAGCCTGCTCATTTATAAGGTCGCCGATAAGAGGAGCCTTGTTATTGACTGACCTGGCATTAAGCAGCAGTTGAAAACCCCGAACCCTGTCAGTCTGCTGACCAGGGCCTAGACAGGAGTGCAGAGGGCTGGAACATGCCACCAGTAATAAGCACTGGTGGTATCTTCCCCATGTGCGGCCCACTCCCTGACTCCTGTCATAATGTCCCCTGCTCATCACTTCAATGTAGCTGCCTGCCCTAACCCCCCCCCAGAGACTGTATAACCCCCTAGCTCTCGCCTCCCAGGTTCCCTACATGGGGGGGGGGGGCTCCAGCCCAAACACATGAGAGCAAGCACTCACAGCCAACATGGGGGCAGTGGTGGGTCCCATAGTGCTTCAGCTCTTGCTCTCAGCACAATGGGCATCCAACCACTAATTCCCCCTCATCCAGCTGTGTTCCCCTCCCCGGACTCTCCCACTGACTAGTGGGGGGGGGGACCAGACTCACTACCTCTCTTTTCCTGACTCTCAGGAAAAGTGTCCACGCATATGACTTCACACATACAACATCCATCTTGGGCCTCCTCCACATCTCTCACCCACAGGAGAGAGCCCCACCACTAGCACGCTAGAGGGACCTCCCAGACAGCTCTGCTTCCTGCCAGGGACATGAAATCCACAGTCTGGTCCACTCTATAGGGGAACTTTGGCTGACTGTTTTTAACAGAGGTTGGTGCGGATCCATCCACCAGCTGGGGAACTGTCATCTGATGATACTGGCCTCAAAGTCACTGGTGTACCATCCAGGCAACTGCTCGCCCAGCTGCTTCTCCAGATGCCTGCTGCCTAGTTGTTCCTTGGGCCCTTCGCCTCAGTGCTCCTCAAGCCCCACTTACTCTTGGAGATGGCTTCATAGCTGCTCTTCAGGCCAGCCATCTAGGTCTTTCTCTGACTGGCTGGCAACTCAGTTTGTCCCCCAGGTTGGTCTTGGGCTACCAAATTACTTCCCTGTTCTCTCCCACCACCCAGCTGATCACCGCCACCAGCTCTTTCCAACAGCTCAATGTTTCTAGGTGTTTCTTCAACATCTTGTCAGCTGGACTTGGTAGCAGGCCTCCCCTGGGACCTCAGGCAGGTAGAACTGTTCCCCTGTTATACTGCACCCCCAGCCCCCAAGTCATAGTTGCTGCCGTTGCCACTCAGTTGTTCCCAGCAGCTTTGTTCTTCCTAGCATCTTGCTGGCAGGGCGTGTCAGCTTGATGGAGCATTGCAAGCTTAACTTTTCCCTCCCCTTAAGCTCAGATAGTCAGCTAAGTGCTGCCATACTTAATAAACATGGCCTCAGTAAAACTGGTACCTAGAAGAAAACTACAGCAAATGTAATACGTTATTGCAATGAAGTGAGATCAGAGTAACTAAGGGGGAAAGAGTGCCAATTTGAAAATGGTTTATGCCTCACCTGGCAGAATTCTCTTCTGATCTTTGGCTTTACTCCAGATATTTCAATAAGGTGTTATGGGGTGATGACAGAGCAGTATAGTGATGACAGAGCAGTATAACAGTCAATTACACGGACTTCTTCAATCTTTACTGTTTTTTTTCCATTACAAGGAAATCTAGTCCCCATCACTTCCAGAGGTTGTCTAGTCCCCAAACAACTTCCAGAGGTTTGTTCCTTCCTCCATTTTAGGACACAGTACTGCTCAGTAGCCACAGTCCCTTTGCAGTTTTTTTACTAATCTCAGCATGGTTTTTCTTACATCCACCTTTTGACCAGCCATATAGCTCCACTTGCTTTCAGATGTTTGCAGAAATGTCTGAATTACCACTTGGTCAGCAGCCCATTTTCACGAACAAGCAAAGAAAAGCTTCATAATTTGCCCCATATATCTGTAACATGTCAGTCTGTTGTACAGGTGTCTTTACTGTATGACATGTTTATTCAATGCTATTATTTCCTTTCCATCTATACCTTTTCAGGTTTTCACTTCTAATCAGTTTCACTGGTACAGTATATCTAAAGCCTGCAACAGAAATACTCTTTAAAGCTCCCTGTATGCAAGATTTTCTGTCCAGTCTCTCCTCCATCCTTTAGTTGCTCCTTTCTGTGTTTTTTTCAAGCAGCAGTCACCGGTCTCCAAAATAGACTATACACTGTCCTGCTTAACCATGAACATTGTTTACATACAGATGTTTCCAAATAAATGTTTTTATCTCCCCCCCCCTCCATTTTGAGTGAGCTTTCCATCATGGCCAAAGACCCCTATTTTGTGTGAATGAATATGGCCGATTTAGGCACCTTCTACAATCCCCCCCCCCTTTGGTAAAGCTTCTCATGCATTATATTGCAAGCACTTCACGTACAATCCCATCTACAGTAGTGGCCAAAATTGTGGAAACCTTTTGGGAAAAGTGTACAGTAGAAATGCCACCTTTGGTTAAGTTTCCACCAATTTTTCTTCTAATTTCTTTATAACTGTAGCCTTGTTCACTTAATACTATTTTACATCGCTTTCTGGGCAACCAGTCAACTCTTTGCACCATTACTTTAATTTTATTATGTTTTACAAGCTCACTAAATGAAAGAAAAAACAAACCCAACCAACTTGATAGCGATCACATAACACACCGACAAATGTCCTCCTCTCAGCTTCAATACATGACATCAATAACTGAATCCTACTGTGATCTGATTGGCTCATTGCCAAAACAAGATGACACCTGATTGGCTCTCTAAACACTCATGCTCATTGGCTACAATCAGATGAAGGAAAGCTAGCTGATATCAACCTAAGCAAGTTGTGCTTCCTTTTTCTGGTTATTTGGCTATAACTTTTCATAGAATACAGTACAGATAATTGAACAAACGTTGTTGCATTACATTCTTGATTAAATTATCTTTCCATTGATATATAATTTTATGGTACTACTCCCAAAAAAAGTGGTGTTATTAGCCATCAAACCTCAAAAATACACTTTTCCCAAAAGGTTTCCACAATTTTGGCCACTACTGTACCATTTGTGTGGCCCATTCATGTTATAGAAGTGTATTCAGAGCTCTTTTAAACTCCCTGACACCCGACTGCTCTGTCACCTGTAAACTGGGTTTACCTCATTATTCAATCCTAGACTTTTTCCACCAAAAGGCTTAACACTCTCCAACAATACTCAGTCCAACATACCTACCTCGCCGATGTCTTTTCTGTCAGTGACATCCTGGACCATTCCTTTAACTATAACACTCCCCTTCCATCTCCTAACAAATATATCTCCTGCCCTCATCCTCTCTGTCAATATACAAATCTTCTTGTGGCCCCTTCCCGCGCCCACATACTGTACAATTTATTTCCTATTTCCGTATAACCACTCTCGACCTTATTATGCACATATACGCATGCCTGCACAGTGATTCCGCCAATGCCCTTCCTCCCTCATTCAGCCACCCAGTACTCCACTGAGCAATACTTGGGCCTAGGACTTGCCCACCGGTACCTGCCCGGTCTCCATCTCCATTTCGCTGAGACTGCAATTGGAAGGGGAAGGTGGCCTTGAGCGGCTGCAACCCAACCCGACAAGAGGAAGAAGTCGTCACAGCCGCCATCGTCTGGGCGAGAAAACTAAAGCCACTTTTGGAGTGGCCGGCCAGCCAAGACTCCCCAGCCTTCAAGGTTAACACCACACTCGCACTACATGACAAACAACTCAGTCCTAGGACGGCAGTCAAACGGGAGGCATTTTCTACGCACTAGAGGCGTGGCCTCGGCAACTGCTGCCGCTCATTGGCCAACAAAGTTGGACGAGGGGGGAATTTAGCAAAGGACCGTACAGTTGTCTCCTGTGAGTAACTCCACCTTCTCTGCTGTAGATGGTGGGAGCGACCTCAGCTTAAGAGAAAACCTTGCATTTCTTTTTCTTTCGCGTTTCAGTAGCACCATGTTTCCTTCTCCAGTTTGTTTTACAGGCGGGAAATTAGCTAGGACCCCTCTCCAGAAAACTGTTATAGGCAGGCCGGGACCTCATGCATGCCTTTTCTAACTTGGATGCTTACGTTGTGGTTCATGCTTTATTAAATTGTCCACAATGGGTTTGCATACGTTAATAAAACTTTTTTTGTATCCAGTGAAATGCTGCAAAAGAAACTACAAGTAGAATGGGCCTTATTGCAAGCTCTTTTTAGAAAAAATAAGTAACTTTGGCTAGACCACGGGTCGGCAACCCGCGGCTCCGGAGCCGCATGCGGCTCTTTGAGGCCTTACCTGCGGCTCCGGAGCCTCCTCCGCCATTTTGGCGAGCGCATGCGCGCATGCGCGGGCGGGTGCGGGGGGTGCGCGAGCGCATGCGCGCATGCGCGGGCGGGTGCGGGGGTGCGCGAGCGCAGGTGCGCATGCGCGAACGGCGCGCGCATGCGCGAACGGCGCGCGGGTGCGCATGCGCGGGTGCGCGGGGCGCGCGCGCATGCGCGAACGGGGTCGCGCGCATGCGCGGGTGCGCGGGGCGCGCGCGCATGCGCGAACGGGGTCGCGCGCATGCGCGGGTGCGCGCGCATGCGCGAACGCGCGGCTCCCAGCGTTTTTTTTTTTTAAGCTAAATGGGTCCGTGCGGCTCATCCGACGTTTCGGATGGCCGACCCATGGGCTAGACTCTAGAGATTTGTATCTGGGCCTCCTTAAGTTTTAGTCCAGTACTCTTCAGCTATTACACCAAGGTCACCTTGCCTCTTCTGGTCTAAAGCCGAAATGTCTTTCCACTCAAGGTAAACTTTTTAGAAATGTTACCAAATGGCCTCAGTAGCGCCTTTAACTTTCTGTACTGCTGTCTTGAACTCCCTTCTCTGCTGACAGTCAAAGTCTCGCTCCCACAACTTTCAAAGGGGAAACAATAAGACTGTTGGTATTTGCATGGCTATTTGTAAATGTTTGAAGGACAAACCTTAAAAGGGAAAACACATTTGTTACAGAAGGGGAAAAAAACAAACCTTGTATACAACATCTGTAGACTAAAGGTTCCCAACAATACTCAAATGGCATAAATGAAAAGGCTGCAACTGTTTGTGCAACAGTACTAAACCACAATACACATCACCGTTTCCTTTAACAGGGCAGCCAAATAAAAGGTTGAATCCAGATACAGCTGGAGTCAGAACCAGAAGCAAAATTTGCTCTGCCATTTACCAGGTTTCAAATGCTTTCCAATACAGAAATAAATCATAGCTCCCCTTTGTTACTGTATTTTCAGTTATTGTATTAGATATAACCCTGAAATCTCTGGAAGAAAAATATTAATGCAGAGCCTTAAAGAATTAAATTAAATTCAATGAGTGCTTGAGCTAGATACAAAGACATCTAGTTTGGCTGTGAACAAACCCTATGCTGCTGTATGGAAAATATGGAATTATATTTACTTGGAAAGCTAGCTTTCCCCCCAAATAATTTACCTTTAAAAAAAGAAGGGTCATCTTACTGACAATGGGATAATGAAGAGAAATGTGGGTTTTACCCCCTCTCATCTCCCACCCACTTCTTCTGGAGAGAGGATGTTATAAATTTGGAGTTGTTTTCCTTTCATAAAAAAATACTGCCCAATCTAAAGCATGTTTGCTCAGGAATTTAATGAAGTTTCCTCTGAGTTTAAAATAAATTACTCCCAAGTCAGTGAGCAATGGATATTCAATGTAGGCAATTTCATGGGAGCAGCAGCATGTTCATTTCAAGGACTTAGATCAGCAATTGGCAAACATAGTACCCCCAGATAATTTGGATCAGCCTCTATTATTTATGACCACTGATGATGTTATTTGTGGCAAATGGAAATTGCAGTTCAAAACATCTGAAAGGCACCAAATTCCCTACCTCTGGGTACAAGCAACATAACTTGTGGAGACACACCTGAATATGCAGTAGTATTTCCACTGCCAAGATTAGGTCCCCTTGCACAGTTGGAAGATTATGGACCAAAATATTTATCTCTATCAAATGTCAACTTCTCCCTTCAGGATGCTGCTATAGGGCATTGCATGCCAAAACAACTAGACACAAAGGTAGTTTTTCCCCCCATACCATCACTCTGTTAAACACCTAATTCCGACAGCACTGTCTTATGCCTAAAGATGTAGTACCCATGTAGTAGGGCTGTATTGCCATTATCCTTCTCATCTTCTCATTTTTCTCATCTTCTCATTGTGAGATACACAATAAATGTACATGTTGTAATTTTCCATCTCTATTTAGGAGATAGGCATGTAGAGGCACTTAGCTAAAGTACTTTTAGAAAAGGAGATATTTCCAGAGTAGTAAGCTGGAGAAACAGAGAGGGACTATATACACTGACTCAAAGTATACTTTTGTAGTAGTGCACAGTACTGTAGAATAGCATATAGTTTATGAATAACATATTATCCAATTTATATAAGGTTTATTCTTTATTCAAGCTACCTAGAATTAGTATTTTAAAGAATAGCCACTTTATTATATATCCAGAGCACAGCCATGTTTAACCGATGCATGAACTGTGCTAAAGCTATGTCATACATAGCTGGAAGCATGTACCAGTTACTGTATTGTACAGATAAATAAGGGAACCGATAAGGAAATGCCAGAGAGGTGAGCAGTGAAGGGGCTGGGTGCTTAGCAAGTTTGGGTGACGAGAAGGGCTTAACTAACTTTAAGCATTTAGGTATGCTGACATATTATAGGCAGACTGTTAGCATGTGACTGAACCAGGCCTATCAACTGGGCTTGGGGAGGGTGGACCAGCGGCCGGGGATAGAACTGTATTTAAACTGCTGAAATCTGTAAAGTAGGTGTGGTCTCTTACTTTCATGTACTGAGATCCACCAGCCTTTGCAAATGCTTTAATAAACTTTGTTTTGTTTTCCAACAACTTTGGAGTTGAATTTTATTCCTCACAATTGGTGCCCAACGTGGGGCTTGAGTAACTCTCGGGAATCCCCTAGCTGGCTCCGGTGGAATTCAGGTGGCATGCCCTGCTGATTTCAGCAGCCTGGAAATCTGAGCCACCTGGGGACGCCTGAGGTTTACCCAAACAAAATACGTTGGAAAGGGAACAAAGTCAGGAGAAAAGGAATAAGAAAACGGGTTGAGATTGGCCATGACCGGGTGACTCCGTGCATGGACCCAGGTAAGAAAACCCAACAGGAATTGGGGAAGTACTGCTTGGGCGGTCGAGTAGGCTGGTATGTGTGTGGAGACCTGGTTGACGGGATGTGTGAGATGAATTAGGGGTCATTAGGACCCTGGAAATTTGAGGCGAGTGCTGGAGTCCTTATCTGCATTTCCATACCTCCGCGACAAGATTGGTCAGAGACGGACGAAGCGAAACAGTTTGGTTAACCTGGAGTGAACGGAGGTCTCATATACATGGAAAAACCAGTCATGGGAAACAGGAAAAGTAAACCTGTGAGGGGGGGGGCGATGAAGTGAACATTCGGATTCCCCTGGAAAGCCCGTTGGGACAAATGCTAGCAGGATGGGATGGACCCATCTGGGGAAAATATACCTGGGATAAGAATAAAGGTATCATGATTATTGTTGTTTCACTTGGCCAAAACACCCCATTTGGATGGATATAGTATATTGGTCTAAATTTGGTAGTACAGACTACTATACCTGTCAAAATTTGGTGGAATATGTAGTGGGGAAAAGAGAAGTCAGGAAGAAATAAGTTATGCAAAAATTTGGACACCTGATGTTGGAATATATCGCATGTTAGAAAAATGTGAAGAAGAAGAGACAAAAAGGGAAGGAGAAAAAGATGGGATATCCTTGAACATTTACCTCCACCGTATAACCCTGGAGCTCCTATGGAGCCCCCAGAGGCAGTGGAGGAAGCAAGGGAAAATCAATATTCAAAACTTAGGAAGGAAATAGCCCAGAACCAGAGGGATATAGAAAACTTACCTTTTAAAACCCAAAAGGAAAATACTGAAAGAGCTCAGAGAAGGCAGAAAAGAGAGGAACATGAAATACCACCTATGTATCCTCTACGAGAGGTCCCCAATGGATTAGGTGCAAATGGGGCTCCTGTAATAAGCTATGTACAAGATCCCCTTCAGAAGTGAGAGCCTTTAAAAAAAGAATTGAAGAGTTTGGCGGAAGACCCCTTAGGGGTAGCCAAACAGTTTGATAATTTGTTGGGTCCCAACATTTATACATGGGACAAAATAATGGCCATTCTGAATATCTTGTTTACTCAAGAGGAAAGAACCCTTATTAGGAATACTGCCATAAAAGCCTAGGAAACTCTATGCCCTCATGGAAACTGATGATTAGGGGGGTCAGGGGCACTTGATTCGGGGGTCCTGCCAAATGTCCTTGATAAATGTATTAGTGGGACCCCATAGTCAAGAAATAGTGTTTTTAGTAGATACTGGAGCTTCATGCTCTTCTTTAAGCATTTTGCCTCAGGGACTCTCTGATGAGAAAGTAAAAATCACGGGGGTTGGAGGAAAAGGTTTTTGTGTGTCAAAGTGTCATAAAACACCACTTAAATATGCAGACCAAGTTGTAGAAATAGAAATGTTATATGTTCCAGAGGCTGGAGTGAACCTATTAGGTCGAGACATGTTAATAGAATTAGGAATGGAAATAAATTTTTCAAAAGATAAGGAACAGGGTATGCATATGCTTACAGTGGAAGATGAGAAATGTATTAATCTAGATGTTTGGGTAAAAGAGGGAAACCGGGGTGGATTACAAATCCTGCCCCTAGTAGTTCAGTTAAAACAGTAGTGAGACGAAGACAATATGTTATTTCTTTAGAGGGAAGGAAAGGCCTCCAACCAATTATAGAAGGCTTGTTAAAGGATGGCCTGATAGAACCTTCTATGTCTCCATACAACACCCCCATCTTGCCGGTAAAGAAACCAGATGGGACCTATAGAATGGTACAGGATCAATAGTTCAGACGCAACATCCTGTACTTCAAAATCCCTACACCTTGATGGGTCGAACACCACCAGAACATAAATGGTTTAGTGTAGTGGACTTAAAGGACGCCTTTTGGGCTTGTCCCTTGGCAGAGCAGTCATGAGAACTGTTTGCCTTCGAATGGGAGAACCCCTATACGGGGGAAAAATTGCAATATAGGTGGACTGTGTTACCTCAAGGGTTCACTGAATCCCCTAATTTATTTGGACAAGTATTGGAACAGGTCTTAGAAAACTTTCAGCACGAAATGGGAACTAAATTGATACAATATGTAGATGATTTATTAATCTCAGGAAAGAAGAGAGTTAATGTGAAAACGTCTACTGACAGACTTTTAAATTTTCTGGGAGAACAAGGGTTGCGAGTGTCTAAAAGTAAATTACAGTATGTGGTATCAGAAGTAAAATATTTAGGACATTTAATAAGTGAAGGGAAACAAAAGATTACCCCAGACCGAATAGAGGGAATAGTTAATCAACCCTTGCCTAAAGATAAGAAACAGCTAAGGAAGTTTCTTGGCCTGATGGGATATTGCAGGCTATGGATAGAAAATTATGCTGGCCTGATGAAAGGACTATATGCTAAATTGAAGATGAACCATGGATACTGAAGTGGCAAGACTATGAATTGGAGTGTCAGGGTTCCGACTAATGAAACACTTCAAAGAACTTCCAGGCATTGTTTATCCTAAAAAGTCTTTATTCATGTAACAAAAATGTCGGCACGACATGGAAGGATGCCAAGATCTAAATTCCCCTCCCCTGGCACATATTTTGCTAGCATATTTCCCTCCCTTATTTTGCTGTCATAAATCACATTCTCCAATCAGTTTGAAGGGTAAAGGTTACCTTCCGTTTTCTGTGCACGGGCTGCTTCTTAAAGTAAACCCCACACACATTCTTTCTCTTCCCCTCCCAGCATCATTTAAGTTAACTCTAAAAATACCACACAGCTCTGCATATTTTGTCAAGGCAAGAACATCCAAAGTTAGCAGCGTTGACATCGAGTTGTTTGAAACCCTGAAAGAAAATCTAATTAGTACACCGGTGTTGAGTTTACCAAATTTGGAAAAACCATTCTACCTCTTTGTTAACGTTGAGGGAATGGCCAAGGGAGTGTTAGCCCAAAATTGGGCAAGGAAAAAGAAGCCCGTGGCCTTCTTATCTAAAATCATGGATCCAGTTACTAGAGGTTGGCTACTCTGTGTGCAGGCAATTGCCCTTCTGGTTCAGGAGAGTCGTAAATTGACCTTTGGAAGGGCTTTAATAGTAAGCACCCCACATCAGGTTCGCACTATCATCAACCACAAAGCTGGAAGATGGCTTACGGATTCTAGGATTTTGAAATACGAAGCTATCTTAGTGGAACAACCTGATTTGGTACTAACTATGGATCATAATTTGAATCCAGCTCAATTTTTGAGTTCTGAAAGAGATGATAGTGAGCCACTTGAACATAATTATGTAGAGGTGATAGATTTACAAGCCAAAATAAGGCCAGACCTTGGAGAAACGCCTCTAGGAGAGGGAAAGAATTTGTTTATAGACGGATCTAGTAGAGTGATAGAGGGAAAGAGACATAATGGATATGCAGTGATTGATGGTGATGAGGGTGTAGTAGTGGAAGGAGGCCAATTGCCTAACCCATGGTCGGCTCAAACTTGTGAGTTGTATGCTTTAAGACAGGCCTTGAGACTGTTAGAGAAAGACAAAGGCACAATTTATACGGATTCAAAGTATGTTTATGGTGTACTAACAACATTTGGGAAAATATGGAAAGACAGAGGGTTGATAAATAGTAAAGGGAAAGAATTGGTACATGTAAGGTTGATTGAAGATGTAATATCTGCTGCTGATCTACAAAACACTTGTGGCAATTGTGCATGTGGGTAGACATCAAAAAGGAGACACCTGGGAGGCAAGGGGAAACATCTTAGCAGATGAAGAAGCGAAACTGGCGGCTCTTGGTGAAGAAAAAGAACAAGTTTTCTATCTTACACCAATTTTAAAAGAAGTGCACAAGCCCCCAGTGTTTATGGAGATAGAGAAAGAAGAATTAAATAAAATGGGAAGTACTTTAGAAGAAGAAAGTGGAAAGTGGACATTGTCAGATGGGAGACAGATGTTGAATAAAGCAATAGCCAGGAATGTATTGGAAGTTTTACACAGAAGCAGCCAGTGGGGCACAAGGGATGGTTGATACTTTTCTAAAACAGTATGGTTGTATAGGAATTTATACTCTTGCTAAGCAAATATGTGAACAATGTATTACTTGTAGGAAGGTAAATAAAAGTGCAATGAGAAAACAACCTTTGGGAGGAAGACCTTTGGCCCTGCATCCATTTCAAAGTATTCAGGTGGATTACCTTTGGTGTGACGTGTAATAGTTGATCATTTGACTGGGTGGGTTGAAGCCTACCTGTCAAGCCCTTGCCTTGAAGTTCTTTTAATTGGTCTCATCTACCGGAACCATGACATTAACCCAAGACTCAAAACTATTTTAATACCACGGAGTCCTGAGCTCCGGTTGCCTACCCAAAGTCTTGGGAGGATGACAAAGACTCAGGGAAGATTCCATGATGGAGAAAAAGGGAGAGCCTGCTACTGGCCTCAAGGCTACAGTGACCACATCAGTGGATGGGGTGCAGGCCATCGCCCTGATAGAGAGCGCGACTTTGGCAGCTCCAGCAGCGGGTGCGAGACCAAAGGAACGGGAGATCCAGTTGGAGCCCTTATTGCTATCGGAGACACTTGGCGTTTAGAAACAACCCAACTGAAAAAGAGTTCAGTGAAGGCTGCTGAAGCTGAATTCCCACTAACTGCTTCTCACGAATCACGCTCTCCTGACCGAAGAGGCGCCAAACGACTAGCACCTTGGGATGAGTCGGGTGAGTGGAAATATCTGACTGCAATTCGGAGCCAATCCGTTGAGTGGTTAAGAGAGAAGTTTGAAGGACTGGAGGTGGGAGGAAAGGAGCAGGTCACCCGTCAGTTACTTTCCAGTGAACGGGATGACAGACGCCCCCAAGACCGTCCCCCATCCAGGCGAAGTCCAAGTCCCATAGCTGGGGCCCGAGCCGCCTCCCCGCAACCAAAGCCACCAGCTTTAACTTCGAGCCCAGTGCAGAGGCGAAGCAGCAGCAGCAGTGGAGCGCTCCGACGGGGAGTGGGAGGGTGGAAGCAGTGGCTGGCAGCGGGGCGCTTCGTGCGGGGGGGGAAGTAGCAGCGGCAGTGGAGTGCTCCGTCGGGCGGGTGGGGGAAGCAGTGGTGGCGGGGTGCTTCCTGCGGGGGGGAAGCAGTGGCAGCGGTGGAGCGCTCCGTCAGGGGGTGGATAGGGGGAAGCAGCAGGGTTTTGTGGCTCCTGGTGTTTTCTTTTCTGTGGGAAATGGGTCCAAATGGCTGTTTGAGTGTTTAAAGTTGCCGACCCCTGGCATAGAGCAAGCCCCGATCGCCGCCGATACCCGGATAGCCCTGATCGATATCCACGTTGGGCCAGTCCGGATTGATATCGGCACCATGCTAGTCCAGACCGTTATCGTTACAGACTCAGTCCTGATCGGTACCCCCGGCGACTTAGTCCCGAGCGTCGCCGACGCCACACCAGTCCAGGACCCCTACCAAGAGCTCACCAAGCAGCGGGGTTCCCACAAGATCAATTGCAACAGTATGGATTGCTGCAGGCTCTCTTAGATCGGCAGCGACCCGTGGAAGCCCCTCCTTTCAAGCCCACATTTGATGGCGACCCCGAGAAGTTAACTTCCTTCTTGAATCAAGTGCGCTCCCACATGAACCGGAATGCCAATGCCTATCCAGACCCTGCCAACATGTTCGATGTGGTAGCGGCAAACTTAGAGGGGGAGGCAGCGGAGTGGTTGAACAGCTTGTACAACGAGCAATCACCTGAGCTATGGAACTTCAACCTGTTTACCCAAGGACTAAGGGCCAGGTTTGAAGACGGTTCCCTAGCCCTGCAAGCTGAAAAAGACATTCATGAGGTGAAACAGAGGGGTCGGCCAGCAAAGGAATACGTGCGTGAATTCCGGAGAGTGGCTAGCAGAATTGTGCAGTGGCCTGAGTGATCACTAGTTCATCATTTCAAGTCTGGATTGGACCCAGATCTATTCCAGGCATGTGTCTACAGGGGGATCCCTGATCAACTCCACTAGTGGTATCGCTTGGCCATAAATTTAGACATCGAGTTAAACTGCAACAGGAAGCCACCGGCCCCTGGACCTAGACTGAAACCAGATCCAGCGAGACGTCAGCTTCCCCGACGAGCCCCACCGGCCGGGACCACTGGAGCTCCAAAAGCGTCAGCTGGACCCCCGATCAAATGGTTTAGATGTGGCCAGCCAGGTCACTGAGCAGCTGTCTATCCAGTTCCTTTCCCTCAGCCAAAAAGCGGTTCAACCACACCAGCTAAACCAAAAGGGAGCTCGCGGTCCACCAGAGAAAAATCGAGTTGGATTAACCAAGAGCAAGCCACTCAAGTCACCTCCCCTACTCAAGAGAAAGCCGAGGCCCCGACTGAAGCCACTCTTTCACCCGCTCCGTATGGCAGCGATGATGAAGGAGAAAACGACCCGATGGTGAGTCAGCCTGTTCCACCTTTTTCCCTCTCTGCCAAGTTCTTGGTCCCTAAGACAGGAGCATGGATGGACTTACATGTGCTGATAGACTCTGGGTGTTCATGATGCCTAATCAACCTCCCTACCATTCTCAAGTTAGGCATCAGAGCTAAAAAGCTTTCCTCCCCCATGAGGTTCGAACAGGCAGACGGGTCCTAACCCAGACGACCCATTGACAAAGAAATTAAAGCAAGAACTGGAAAATGACCGATGGCTCAAGGAAAATCAAACCATCCTAACCCACAGGGAAGGATTAGCTTGGAAAGGGGGGAAATTGTATTTGCCTGAATCACTCAGACTCCAAGCGCTCCAACGTAGCCACGACGTTAAACAAGCTGGTCACTTTGGATATTTAAAGACACTACATTTAATTTGGAGGCAATTTTGGTGGCCAGGCTTAAAGAAAGATGTGGAGAACTATGTAAAAAGTTGTGCAATCTGTGTTACCATGAAGAGAATCCCAGGAAAAACCCCTGGACTGTTACAGCCTGTTGCAGATCCTTCTCAGCCATGGGAAGAGATCGCTATGGACTTTATTGTTGAATTGCCAGAGAGTAGAGGAAATATGGTAATATGGACTGTAATTGACCTTTTTTCAAAGCAAGCTCACTTTATAGCATGCTCTGGCCTCCCATCTGCCAGAAATTAGCCAAGTTATTCCTTAAGCATATTTGCTGGCTGCATGGCGCTCCAAAACGAATAATTTCGGACAGGGGAGTTCAATTTACGGCCAGATTTTGGAGGGATTTTCTCAAGCTGATTCGTTCTACACAAGGACTGTCATCGGCTTTTCATCCTTCTACAAATGGAGCGGCTGAAAAAGCGAACGCAATGGTGGAGCAGTATCTTAGATGCTATGTAGATTACCAACAGACGAACTGGACTGATCTCCTCCTTTTTGCTGTAGTGGCTTATAACACAGTACATAGCAGCACTGGACTTACGCCGTTTAAAATAGCCACTGTAAGGGATTTTATTCCGATGCCTGAATACCCCCAGGACCCCCCTACCTCTCAAACATTAGATCAGTGGGTGTCTGCTTGGAGGGGTGTTTGGGACAATACAAAGAAAGCGTTAACAAAAGCCTCAGAGATTTACAAAAAACAAGCTGATAAGAAAAGAGCGCCTCAGAAATCATTCCGTGTGGGGGAAAAGGTTTATCTTTCTACAAAGTATCTAAGACTTAAGTTATCTAGCAAAAAATTGGGACCAAAATACCTAGGACCATTTCCTATAGTCCGGATCATAAACCCAGTCACTGTAGAGTTAAAACTCCCCCGTCTCCTAGGAAAGATCCACCCAGTGTTCCATAGCAGTCTTAAAGCCTTTCAGGGAGTCGACTTTGAGACCCCCTGCCAAGAAAGCACCTGGCCCACTTGTGGTAGCTGGAGAGACTCATTACGAAGTAAAACACATTCTTGATGCTAGATTATACAAAGGTAAATTGCAATATTTGGTACAATGGAAGGGATACCCGTTATCAGAGGCCACCTGGGTAAAAAGTACTGATGTGAAAGCTCATAGATTGATACGCAAATTCTATGACAAGCATCCAAATAAACCGAGAGGGGATTCTTAACTTTTATCCTTGCTTGAATTGCAGGATTTCTCCTTTCTTTAAGGGGAGCCGAATGTCAACACTGCAATGAACTGAACTGAAGCCATTTTCACTTCATTTTCGGCTGCCACATATTTAGAAAGAAAGGAGGGGGGAAGTGTAGTTTTAAGTTAGCCATAACAATTCTCATGTATGGGAACCAAGGTCATTACTGATAACATTTTGGCGGGCTGGAGATCTGGGAGGAGTGCCCGCGTTTACTAACAATTTGTGAATGTGATTTATGACATCTAATTGGGGTGGGAATTACAACTTGCAACTTTGTAACCAGGGGGAGGAGAATTTAGTCTTGGGTTCACCTTTGTATGTGCCATTATTTTGTAGCCAAATAAAATTGTTCTTTGAGGAAGAATTCCTTGCCTTGAAGTTCTTTTAATTGGTCTCATCTACTGGAACCATGACACTACACTTGTGTATTGGCAACTGCCAGTAATACATGTAAGGTTTTATTGGAACAAATTATCCCTAGATATGGAATAATAGAGAATATAGATAGTGATTCAGGCACCCATTTCACAGGAAAGGTACTGCAGAAGATTATTCAAGCCTTGGAAATCCCATGGCATCATCATTGTCCCTGGCCACCCGGCTAAGGTGGAATGAGTTAACTTGACCCTAAAACAAACATTGACCAAGCTGAGAATGGAACTGAATTTGCCATGGACTAAATTGTTGCCTTTGGCCCTTCTCAGAATCAGAACAAAACCCCGAAAAGACATTGGGATTTCACCCTATGAAATGATGTTTGGAGTACCCTATATGGGAAGGGAGTCCGGGTTTCCAACCATAGAGACTAAAGACAAAGTACTAAGGAATTATATACTTGGGCTGTCCTTTGTCTTTTCTCAGGAATAAAGGATTGTTGGCACAGACACCTGCACTTAAGTTTACGGTCCATAAGTTCCAGCCTGGTGATTGGGTCCTGATCAAAACCTGGCAAGATGAGAAGCTTAGTCCAGCCTGGGACGGGCCCTACCAAGTCCTCCTGACAACTGAAACAGCAATACGAACAAAAGAAAAAGGGTGGACACATTACACTAGAGTAAAGGGACCTATAGAAGAACCAAAGGAGTGGAAGGTGGTTCCTGGAGAAGACCCACTGAAAATAAAGATCTCCAAACACTGATGTGGTTATTGTGGTATGGGGATATAATAACATGGGTTCTTCTTGCAACTTTTCTCATTTCAGGAGTAGCAGCTCTTTGGCTTTTTCAATCTGAGTGGTGGCCCATGTTATTCCATCCAAGGACTCCAGAGGAGAAGCTGTGGAACTCTGTACACTACATGATATGTTGGTTTTGTGATTGCAATTGTATTACTGAATGTTGTTGTTACCATTGTTGTGATTGTGGACCTGTATGTGGATGTGACATCCCATGTGACATAGTAATCATTGAAGATTGGATATAAGACTGATGTGTAGGCAAGAAGAAGATATAGTAGTGAGCCCCACTACGAATATAAGTCTGGACACAGTAATCGTGTCAGATAATCCTGAGTGGGAACCTCCGGAACTCACAGCAGAAGAGTTATTAGAGACTTCCGGTTTGCCGACACAGCTGCCATGGACACTTGGAAGACGAGCTCTGTCTTCCTCGTCCAGTTTCGTATCTCTGGGGGGCCCTAAAAGGGTCGAAAAGTCGCCCCGAAGAGGCGACCAGCAAGGAGGGGCTTTCGCTGGATCACGGGAGAGTGGTAGCTCTCCCGTTAGAGCCGGCGTTCCCTCCGAACCGGCGGACGAAAGACCGGCCATAGCAATATGGCCGGCCACTAGGCTGTGGACAGCCGAAGTCACACTTACCATCAGGCAACATTAAAGCAGCGTGGAAGAGACTGGGTGAGATCTACCTCTCTTATATTCTAACTTCTTTTTTTACCTACGGAAGCTGCTAAAGTACTTTCCCCCCTGTGGAGAGAGAAGGGGGATTTTAGCCTTCCCTCCAGAAACAGCGGCGACTGACTATCCAGGGGAGCTTAAAACGTTGAAAAAATAATTATCCCAATTGGAACTTTATTTCCTAAAATTTGTGGACTAAAAGGTTCTCTATCATCTATTTTTTTACTTTCTATTTTTACTGAAGATCGGGGTTTTTCCTCATAAAATAGAAGAAAAACTGAAAGGATTAAAATAACTTTGAGATTCCAAGGAACTTTTTAAACAGTGGGGAGACATCTTGTGGCTAAACCTGAAACTGCAATCTGTTATTCTTTAAGAGACTTGGCTGACAGCCCAGAAAATAAGATAAGATTCATGCAACATTGAACACCAGCTGTGAGAGACCTAACTGTGCTTTCTATCTACTGAAAAAAAAAACCTGTAAAAACTTCTAATTTAATTCATCATTATGGAAGAAGACCAGGAACAGACTTTTCTTATGGAGGAAAATTTGGCACAAATTCTTGATACGCTAAAAGCAACTTATCAAATCCTTCTTACAGCTGGTGATGAAATGAGAGCTTTTAGAGAAAAACGAGAAATCAGCTCAGATATGCAAACTCAAACTTTGATTATAACTAAAGAATCAACTATACAGAATAATACAGAAAAAGTGGAACAATTAAATATTATGACAGAAGATTTAACTGCCCAACAAGTACAGACAATGGAAAATTCAGGAAAAAATCTCACAATATGGATGGAGGAAAAAGCCTGCTACATAAACCAGAAGGACTCTGAGGATCAAGATGAGGAACAGATGGAAGAAAAGATAAATAGTTCAGGACAACTACGTCAAGAGGGGAAAATAAAGAGACGACCTGTTAGACTTGCCAGACCTGCTAGACTTCTCAAAAAAATAGCAACTGGATGGTCTTTTCAACATCACACAATACATATAATAAGACAAGGAGATCTGTTTGATGACTCAGAAGCACGGACATGGAAGACGATTTGGCAAAGAAAGAAAGCTAGAATACGACTGAAGAAGAATGGGGTCTTGACCTACTTACAAGATTCAAAATAGAATATAGAAAATATTCAAGTAGATAAGATGTGTATTTTGAATATAAGATATTATTATGAAATGAAGAAAAGAAAATTTTTGGCTATTTAAAATATAGAAGTATAAATGTTAACAGTTAAATTTGAATATTGAGTTGCTTATAAGGGTTAGATAAAGGTGATTAAGACATATATATGCTAAGATTTATTGATGAAATGTAAATAAACATGTTTTGAAGTAGTGGTAAGACTGAAAACTAAATGTTGAAATGGAAGAAATTTTGGTTACTGAATTTAAGATATTTCAAAATTATATGAAGATAAGAATATTATATTGAATTATCAATTTGTTGATGTAGAATTGAGATAGATAAGATATGTATCCTGAACACCAGATGTTGTGGGGAATTGTGACAAAGGGAATTGGGGTTATTTAAAACTTGGAAATGATAAATATTAAACGTTAAACTTAAATATTAATGGAAAATTAAAACTGGGAAAATTTACTAGGTTATTGATGGTCTAAAAGATGGAATGTTAAAACAATTAAGACATATATAAACTAAAAGTTATTGATAAATGTAAGAAAATTATTTTGTATCTGATTGATAGAATAAGATGTATACTAAATAAGAGACAGTACATATTAAGGGGAAAAGAGAGGAAATATTGGCTGAAATAGTTGGAGACTTGTATTAATAATATCTGTATGTAATTGAATCATTGTAACTCAGCCGCCACGTTGTTTTTCAAAGATATAATTGTAATATTAGAAAATAAATAAAAAGTTTAATAAAAAAAAGAAGAGTTATTAGAATTGCTGCAAGTATGGAGTGGAGGATAATGGTATTGGTATTTATTTTCTCTCTTATATGTTTAACCGCAGCTAACAATTTAGGAATATGGGAAGACAATACCGCATTAAGGGTTGCAGCCAGGTATGCACAAGCCCTGAACATTACTGATTGTTGGATATGCCAACGTATGCCTGTAAAGGCAGGAGGAGGCCTATTACTACAGGCTGTCCCCTTAAATAAATCAAGCTTGCAAACCCCGAACTGGACCACAGTATATTATAAAGAACAGAATAACACTATCTTGAGACTGGGGGCTAGAGTACCATCCCTAGCCACATTATGTATTAAGCATAACAATAGTTCATCAAGATGGAGGTTAGGAGACTACTGCCTTTGTAATTACACTCTTCAAGTGAACGCCAAGGGATTTCTAGAAGGAATACAATGTGAGAAGTGGTATGGTAATAATACTATGGCATGCATACTACTGGAATTCCTGAGCATAATTGCGTTCCAAGGAGTACAAAGTGAAAATGGTATCAATCTAGGATTTCTATTTGCTGTAGGTGATTGGTGGTTTTTGTGTGGCTGAAGTGCTTTTAAAGGGGTTCCCCCATATTGGAGTGGAACATGCACCATTGGTTATGCTTTACCAGCAATGATGGTTACTCGGAACCTCCAAGGACTTCAAGTACGGAATAAAAGAGACTTACAAAGTGGAACAAACCCAGTCTGGACGGAAGGGGATGATTACTGGACCCAAGCTATAGGTTGAGAAATAATCCCTGCAATAGGAGTGGGTTTGAATTGGTGTAGTATTACAATGCTAGACAACTGGACAGAGTCATTGTTTAATCAAACCATTAAAGCTTTAAAATTACTAAATGAAGAACAAGGACAAATAAGAACGGTTGTTATTCAGAATAGACAAGCTTTGGACATAATTTTGGCAGCAAAAGGTGGAGTATGTGTATTAATAAATTCACATTGTTGTGACTATATTAGTAATTATCAACCTAACATTACTGAGACTATATAGACCAGGGGTGTCAAACTGCCGGCCCGTAGGCCGGATGCATCACACGGAAGCCACGCCCACCCCAGCTCCAGCAAGGGGAAAAAAGATACGTTGCGACACATCACGTGGCAAGTTTGACACCCCTGATATAGACAATGGAGCAGTTAATAAGTGAAAACCCAATATGAGCCAAGAATGCAGGACTCTTTAACTGGTTAACTAATTGGATGCCTGATCTTGGTCTGTGGGGGCGGAGACTACTGTGAAAGGAGAAAATATGCGCCTTAGCTTTCTCTATGACAAGTAGGCCTTGGTAGTTTAAGTTAGGTCTCATCCAAAGCAACAAGTAGGCCTTGGTAGTTTAAGTTAGGCCTCATCCAAAGTGACTGTACTGAAGCAAAGTTTGTGCTGTAGCCAATTTCACAATTCAAAGGAAATATTTGCAATCTAAGCTGTAACTGTCTTTTGCGCAATATGCTTTTGCAGTGTTGCCTGTTTTATGTGTATATTTAGAACATAAGGGTTGGAGCTGTGGGAAATAAGGTGTCAACTCTACAATAAGCATGGCTGCAGACATTGTTTCTTCTCATTCTAGGTTGCCACATAGAACGGAGGGAGGGGGGGTTGCCCAGGTGCTTCGTTAGTCAAAATAATCTTCTGTCCCATGGGAACCAAGGTCATCTACTGCTCAAGCGACTAGGGACTGGGCGTTGCATAAAAAAGCCCGCCAAATGAGTATATTGGGGAACGTAGTTGCTTGCATGGTTTTATGGGTGGGACATTTAACTTTGTAGTTTGGCAATTGTTATTTGTGTATTCAGACTTGGTTTCACTTTTGACCATGCCAATACTTTGTAACTAATAAACATGTTCTTTGAGGAATTTTCAAGCCTCAGAGTTCTGCTTTATTCGTCTCTGTCGAAACCATGACATTAAACCAAGTCTCCTAAAACTTTCGTTTTCTTTCGCGGTGCTGGGCCCCAACCGTCTACCCATCCTTTGCAAGAGTGGTAAAGACTCGGAGAAGATTTGAGGATGGAGGAAAAGAATGGAGCCATTGCTGGCTGCAAGGGAACTCCAGCTGTCGGAGCGCAAGCAGCCGCTCCAGCCACCGAGGAGGCGTCACTGGCAGGGGCTCGGCCAAAGTCCCGGTTGATCCAACCTGGGAAGCTGGTACCGCAGGGGGGAACTACGATCCTGGTGGACCTCTATCAATCTGAAGCTGCCCCTCAGCGCAGAAGCACTCCTGTAGCTGCTGAAGAGGAACTCCTGTTGCTGCCGTCCCAGGGGTTTTTGTCCATGGCATACCAGAAAGGAAAGGGATCAATCGGAGGGGATGACTCCGGAGATTGGAAGCTCCAGTCTGCAGTCCACCGCCCCTCGCTCGAGCAGCTGAAGGAGACGTTTGTCACAATGGAGGTAAAAGAGATGGTTCCTGTCGCCTAGGATGTGTGCGCCGTGGGGAGGAATGCCAAGAGCTACCCATCTCTTCCCCCCCCGCACCGGAGTCCCAGCCTGACTGCGGTAGCCCGTGTTTCCTCACCTATTTCCCAGCCCGCTGTGATGTCGAGCCCTGTATCCCAGCCAAGCCCACTGCGGCGGCCTCAGGCCGCCAGTCCAGGAGCCCGGCCAAGGGAAGTCCGGAGAGTGGTTTGGGCATGTCCCCAGGACCAACAGGCAACCCAGCAGCAGGTGCAGGTGGCCCCGCCAAGGTTTGAGCCGCCTCCCATCAAGCCCACCTTTGATGGGGACCCCGAGAAGCTATCCTTCCTAAACCAGGGCTCATCTAGATCGCTACGCTTATGCCTACCTGGATGATGCTCAGATGGTGAATGGTGTGGCGGCCAATTTGGAGGGGGAAGCAGCCGACTGGGTGACCAACCTCCATGATGAAGGGGCTCCTGAACTGCAGAATGCTAACCTATTCATGGAGCAACTGAGAGGCCATTTTGAAGATGAATCCCAGACCCTGTTGACTGAGAAAGAGATCCATCGTCTGAAGCAAAGAGGCTGCCCCGCTAAGTAATACGTTCGTGAATTTAGAAGAGTTGCTGCTCGTCTGGGGCAGTAGCTGGAACAATTGTTGATCAACTACTTCAAGCAGGGGCTAGACTGCGACTTACTCCAAGCCTGCATCAATCGGGGCTTTCCCAACCAATTGCATGAGTGGTACAGCATGGCAGTGATGTTGGACATTGAATTGAATCGCCCCAGAAAGCCAGGCACAGCCGAACCAAAGCCGCCATGCGTCCAGGAGAAACGCCTTTTTGGCTGACGTTCCCAGGCCACTACGACCACCAGTGTCCCCCAAGCGCCAGCCAGGGCTCCTATCAAGTGCTACCGATGCAGTCAAATGGGTCACCGTGCTGTGGAATGCCCGGCTCCCAAACCCCAACCCAGAGGCACGCCAATTGCCACCGCAAAACCACGAAAAGCTCCCAGAGGAGGAAGAGAGAAGACAAACTGGGCACGTCAAGACCTGGTCGTCGAGGCCTCCCCACCCATCGAGCTCAAGGCGAAAGCCCAGACCGAGCCACTGCAGATGCCAGCGCCCTATGACAGTGATGAGGAAGGCAAGGAGCATCTGATGGTAAGTCAAACCATTCCACCTTTTGCCATCCCCACCAAGATAATAGTACCCAAAACCGGGGCCCAAATGGACTTAAACGTGTTAATAGACTCAGGTTGTACCAGGTGCCTAATTAATCTGCCCACAGTGCTCAAGCTGAGGATTCGGGCAAGGCTGTTACCCCCAGCCATGAGATTTGAACAAGCTGACGGGTCCCTTATCGGCGGTGCACCTGCCACGCACCTGACAGAACCAGTGCGATTGGAAATGGGTCGGCACTGGGAAATCATTCGTTTTGTGGTGGTCCCAAAAGCGACTGAGGCTGTGATTCTGGGTCTGGCCTGGCTCGACAAGTGGTGCCCAAACATCTGGTGGGAGAATGGAGTGTATCACCACCAGTGATACAAAGGACTATACCATAAATGAGGCTAAGGAAGAGCACTCTGAGACACTAAAGGCTGTTGTAGAAAAGCTGCCAGGAATCCAGCTTGTCCCAACTGAATACCGTGATTTAGTCGAGGCGTTTAGTGAGAAAGAGTGCGACGTTCTCCTCCCCCCACTGGGCTATGGACTGTGCCATCGAAATCTTACCCGGGGCCAAGCTCCCAAAGCCAAAAATGTACTCAATAATGCCCAGAGAGACGAAGGAGTTAAGAGAGTACATTGATAAGAACCTGGCTCGGGGTTTTATCCAACCAGCAAAATCATGTGTAGCAGCCCCTGTATTGTTCAAAGAAAAGAAAGATGGGTTGCTGAGATTATGCATGGATTTTAAAGGATTAAACGCTGTCAGCATAGAGAACATGTACCCCCTTCCCTTAATGAAGGACATATTAGCCCACCTGGAAAAGGGGAAAGTTTTTACAAAGTTGGATTTAAGAGAGGCTTATTACCGAGTCCAGATTAAGGAGGGGGACGAATGGAAAACCGCCTTCAATTGCCCTTTGGGAAGCTTCCAATTTAAAATGATGCCTTTTGGACTACAAGGAGCTCCTGCTGTACTTATGCAGTTAATCAGCCAGGTGCTCCATGATCATCTGTATAAGGGGTTTTTAGTTTATCTTGATGACATTCTCATTTACACTGAGACTATGGAAGAGCACATTAAAGTGGTCCGCGAAGTGCTGAGGAAACTACTGAAGGCTAAACTGTATGCAAAGCTATCTAAATGTGAGTTTCACCAGACACGCCTTGACTATCTAGGGTACTGAATTTCAAATGAGGGGATAGAAATGGATCCCGCAAAAGTGAAAGCTGTATTAGAATGGCAACCCCCTCGCACCCGTAAACAACTTCAAAGCTTTGTGGGGTTTGCTAACATTTACTGTCAATTTATCCCCTTTCGCAAAGATAGCCATGCCAATAACCAACTTATTGAAAACGGGGAAAGGGGGGGGAAACCCCAACCTTGTCAGCCATTGCCATGGTCCCTAGAGTGTCAAGCTGCATTCGAGAAACTAAAAAGACTCTTTGCAGCCGAACCTGTTCTCGAGCACCCTGACCCTGAAAAGCAATTCATCATTCAAGCCGATGTGAGTGATGTGGCTGTGGGTGCTGTCCTCTTACAAAAAAATCACTGGGGGGAATTAAAACCCTGCGCTTACACTTCCCGGAAGCTAACCGACAGAGAGAGGAGGTGGGCCATTTGGGAGAAGGAGGGTTTTGCGATGCAATGGGCATTACTAATGTGGCACCACTTTTTGGAAGGGAGGAGATACCTTTTGAAGTGTGGACTGATCACAAAAATTTGGAAGCTCTGAAAACCCCCCGTAAATTATCCCTGAAATAAGTCCGGTGGGCTCAATACTTCAACCGTTTCAAATTCACCTTAAAGTATCTTCCAGGGGGTAAGACGTTTTTAGCTGACGCTTTGTCTAGGATGCCTCAGTTCAAATGCCACTGAGAGGAAATCATTAATTCTATCATTCCTCTACTGCAATCTGCCTCACAAATAACCACTAGAGCTCAATTGCGAAAGCAATCCACCGGTCCTGATGACCGCTTACTGAAAAGACTCAAAGAACAATTAGAGACTGACACCTGGTTCAAGGACAATAAATCTCTATTAACCCTTCGGGGAGGGCTAGCCTGGAAGGGTTCTATGCTGTACCTCCGAGTGCCCTCAGGATCGAAGCCCTTCAGCGCAGTCATGATGGAAAGCAAGCCGGTCACTTTGGGTTCCTGAAAACGTTACATTTGGTACAAAGGCAGTTTTGGTGGCCAGGCATGAAAAAAGACATTGAGAGTTATGTGAAAAGTTGTGCCACCTGCGCTGCTATGAAGAAACATCCTGGAAAGCCTCCAGGGCTCCTGCAGCAAGTAGCTGACCCTTCCCTGCCTTGGGAAGAAATAGCTATGGATTTTATAGTGGACCTGCCCGAGAGCAAGGGAAATGCTGTAATATGGACTGTGATTGATCTATTTTCCAAACAAGCTCATTTCATCGTTTGTTCAGGGCTCCCCTCTGCTCAGAAACTGACCAAGATGTTTTTGAAGCACATCTATCGGCTCCACGGAGCTCCTAAGCGGATTATTTTGGACAGGGGGGTTCAATTTACTGTGAAGTTCTGGAGGGAGTTCGTTAAGCTTATTGGGTCTACTCATGGGCTTTCATTGGCTTTTCATCCGAGTACTAATGGGGCAGCTGAATGTGTGAACTCAATGGTGGAGCAGTAACTCAGATGCTATGTTAATTACCAGCAGACTAATTGGGCCGATCTTCTGCCTTTCACTGAAGTAGCCTATAACAATACTGTGCACAGTAGCACTGGTTTTACATCGTTTAAGATAGCTATTGAGAGGGATTTTGTGCCTATGCCTCAGTACCCCCAGGAGCCACCTGCCTCTCAAACTCTGGATCAGTGTGTGACCTCCTTCCAAAGTGTTTGGGCGAATGTCAAAAAAGGCTTAACCCAAGCCACTAAGGTTTACAAGGAGCAGGCTGATAAGAAACGCTCCCCTCAAAGACCATTTTATGTTGGGGAAAAGGTTTATCTTTCAACTAAGTATTTGAGATTGAGGTTACCCAGCAAAAAATTGGGGCCAAAGTTTCTGGGTCCTTTTCCTATCACCAAAATCATAAATCCTGTTACCGTGGAGTTAAAGCTTCCACGGCTTTGGGGGAAAGTCCACCCTGTGTTCCATTGTAGTCTATTGAAACCTGTGTCTGAATCCTCTTTAAAACCTATTCCAAAGAAGCCGCCGGGTCCAATAGTGGTAGAGGGGGAAACACATTATGAAATAAAATGAATTCTTGATTCTAGGTTGTACAAGGGGAAGTTGCAATACCTCGTTCAGTGGAAAAGCTATCCATTGTCAGACGCTACGTGGATGAAATGTACAAATGTGAAAGCAGAAAGGTTAATACATTTTTTTTACGACAAACATCCTCACAAGCCTCGAGGAAATACCTAACATGCTTTTTGTTTCCCCTACAGGAGACTCTTTCCTTTTAAGAGGGGCCGACTGTCAACTCTACAATGAGCATGGCTGCAGCCATTTTTTTTTCTCATTCTAGGTTGTCACATAGAACGGAGGGAGGGGGGTTGCCAAGGTGCTTCATTAGTCAAAATAATATTGTCCCATGGGAACCAAGGTCATCTACTGCTCCCGCAACTAGGGACTGGGCGTTGCATAAAAAAGCCAGCCAAATGAGTATATTGGGGAACGTAGTTGCTTGCATAGTTTTGTGGGTGGGACATTAAACTTTGTAATTGGGCAATTGTTACTTGTGTATTCAGACTTGGTTTCACTTCTGACCGTGCCGATATTTGTAATTAATAAACATGTTCTTTGAGGAAATTTCAAGCCTCGGAGTTCTGCTTTATTTTTCTCTGTCTGTCGGAACCATGACAAAAGGAACTGAAAGTAGCAGATGGATGCGAGTTTCGTATGTACACTTGTAAGGACAGTTATGTGGAAAGTTATGGTCAGCAGAAAGAACAAGGAACTGATTCCTTGATGTCGTAAGTTTATCGGCCATCTGTTTCTGGTTTAAGATGAATTAAGGTATAAAAGATGGGGACTGGACCTGGTTCAAGGCCACTTGGCACTAGCCGTCACTGCTATGACTGCTGGTCCAAAGCTGGTCCTCATTGCAATGGGTTATTGAATGTAAGTATTTGATGTATGTTCTAAATTTCAGTAAATAAACCTCTGATTCTTAAAGTGAGATGTTTGTAATGTGCTGCCTTGTGTCTTTTAATGGATTTTTCACCTGACACTACTAAGTTTGGGAATTATTATTCTAATAGTTTTGGTAAGTTTGTGTTGCTGCATGCAATGTATCCCACTACTCATCTCATCCTTAAGGGAAGGAATTATGAATAATGGTCAAACTAAATTAATGAAGGTGATGCTGGCCCGGATAGGCCAATGTCCCAAGGACATTGAAAAGGCAGACAAAATATTACAAGAATTTGAAAGGTATCAATGTGTGGAAAATTCCAAGCAGGGCAAAAGAAAAAGGGTGGATTGTGAGATACACAATAAATGTACATGTTGTAATTTCCCATCTCTGCTTAGGAGATAGGCATGTACCTGTATTAATTATAGCAGAGTGGCTTCCTTTTGTATAATTCATGTATTTAGGAAAAAAGTCTTAAAATCGCGTTGCAATTCTACTGCTTTTAGATCTGCATCCTCACAGTTGAAGTTATTTGAGGTTTTCTTTCAAGTCTTTTATTTTGCAGTTCCCAATACTTCATAATATTCTTGCATCATCCCTACTGAGCTGAACAGTCTTGATAGTTTTTAGCAGCACTTCTATCATATTGTTTTAGGTTCAAAGAATCCAGGTAGTCTAACTTTCAAGAAAGAACTGCAACACAGAAAATAAGCATTGGGCTACACTGATGAACACCATTTATGCCACTTGTATAAAGTATGTATAATTCAGTGTCAAACAGGACTTATTAAAAAACAAATCTAAACAAATCTAGACACCTAGAACTAAGGAGAAACTTCCTGACAGTTAGAACAATTAACCAGTGGAACAACCTGCCTCCAGAAGCGGTGAATGCTCCAACACTGGAAGTTTTTAAGAAGAGACTGGACAGCCATTTGTCCGAAATGGTACAGGGTTTCCTGCCTGAGCAGGGGGTTGGACTAGATGACCTCCAAGGTCCCTCCCAACTTTATTATTATTATTAATAATAATAATTATTATTATTATTATTATTATTTATTGTTGTTATTTTTGTTGTTATTATTATCTTTTATTCATTAAACATGAACCTCAGTCAACTGAACATTCAAATTGGCTGGCGCTGATGGTTGACACGGGTTGCTACCAGCATCCTAGGTGTCAACCAGGTACCGCCTTAAAATATAAGATGTTCCGAGTAGCACAGTTTTTTGTAACATTGCTGGAGTTATTGCAGGAAGCTGCAGTTTCTTGATGTATTTTGCAAAGTTTTTGGACATAGTTCCCAGTGCCCCGATGACAATGGGTACCACTGTTACACGTTTCATCCATAATCGCGCAGTTTCAATGGCCAGGTCGCGATGTTTCGTAATTTTTTCCAGTTCTTTCTTCGACTCTGGCATCTCCTGGTACAGCGATATCAATCAGCTGTACGCTTCGGTTCTCTACCACAGGGCTTTTCAACCGGTGGTACGTGTACCACTTGTGGTACATTAACAAGTGGCAGGTGGTACGCAGCCCTGCTTAGCTAAGTGTAGTGGGGGAGGAAAAGAGCCAGTGCAGGCAAGGACTTACAGTGAGAGAGTCCTCTGGAGCTGCAGATTGGCTGGGGCAGGCTCACCCTCCCCCATGAGAAAGGAGAAGGAGGGGGGCGGAGACAGGAGAGGCCATGAAAGGAGGCAGTTTGGGCGGGAGAGGGAGAGAGAGAAAAAGCAGCAGCCTTGGGAGGAGGCGGAGTCAGCTCTAGCTGCACCGAAGGGGAAGGAGGAGGGGGGGGGAAAGGAGAGGAGATCAAGCAGGCCGGCCATGAGCCAATCTACAACTCCTGTGGCAGCCACCTGTGCTGGCAGCAACAAACAGGCAAGAAATGCAGCAGGGGAGGGGTTGCCCTCCATGAGGAATGAAGAAACGTAGCATCAGCTGGAGGTGAGAAACGGAGGGAGGGAGATGGAGAGTGGAAGGATTCTTATGTGCTTTTCTGACTTTGAAGTTCTGGGATTTGTGCAATGTAGGCTTTGTGTTCTTAAGGAGTGTTTGGCAATTTCTATTTGGCTGATGGCTTATGTCTTGTGTTAGCTTCTATTGCTCTGCTATTAGCTGTAAGTTTTGCTGCAAGGGATTTTGAAGTATTTTTCTCCTGAATGGATTTTGCCTGTAGCATTCATTACTTATGAATGGAGCCATTTGGGGAGGCTGCCTTAGCTGGCAGCCAGTACCTACTACATTTTTTTTCCTTAAGTGCTAGCCAGTAGCTAATTCTTAAAGGGGAATGTGCCTTTTTAAGCTAGTTCACTCAGCAGCTTGTCTTTTCTGTCTCTAGAGGCTTTTCCTTGTTTGATGAATATATGGAAGAGAGAAAATATGGGGGGGGGGTTCAAATTCTTCCTTCAGAAGGAGGTGGGCATAAGAAAGATGGAGGCAGGGAGGGAGGGAGGCAGGGAAGTCCTGCCTTAGCACTTGGCCACCAGCAGCCCTGCCATTGACTTTGCTTGTCAAAAGGTTGCAAAAGGGGATCACATGACCCTGGGACACTGTGACCATCATAAATATGAATCAGTTGCCAAGCATCCAAATATAAATCACATGACCCTGGGCATGCTGCAATGGTCATAAGTGTGAAAAATGGTCATAAGTCATTTCAGTGCAATTGCAACTTTGAACAGGATGTGTTTTTTTTTGGTCATCAAGTTTTTGACAGCTTACTAGGTGGTACTCGAATATTGCCATATCCTAAAAGTGGTACAATCGGTGAAAAGGTTGAAAAGCCCTGCTCTACAACTGTGATATCCGGCGTATTGTGTTCCAAATGGCGATCTGTCTGTATTCAAAAGTCCCACAAGATCTTCACCCTCTCATTCTCAACAACTTTTTCCACCCTATGTTCCCACGACTTTTCGGACACAGGCAAGTCGTATTTTTTACACAATGCCCAGTGGATTAATTTAGCAACTCGGTCATGTCTAGATTTGTAATCAGTTTGCGCGATTTTGCTGCACTCACAGATTAGGTGTGAAACAGTTTCAACTTTGTCATTGCAAAGTCGGCAATTTGGATTGTTAGTGGATTTTTGTATCTTCGCTTTCATGGCATTAGTTTGTAATGCTTGTTCTTGAGCAGCCAGTATTAAGCCTTCCATTTCTTTCTTGATGGTTCCCATCTTAAGCCATGCCCATGTCAAGTTGTTATCACATATTCCTTCAATGTTTTTCAAATGCTGTCCATGCAAAGCTTTGCTTTTCCATCTATTTAATCTGTCATCCAGCCGTTTTTCCTTATATTCTGCCTTTGTTTCTGTTATTTTTATAGTGCTCTCCGTTTTCACAGCCTGCAGCAGTTTTTCTGTACTTTGATTCACATAGTCATTCAAACTTCGTTTTTCTTCTTCTACAGTTTGGTGGATTTGCAATAGTCCTCTGCTGGCCCATCTAATTTATTGGTAGACTTTTTAGTTTAAAATTTAGGATATCACTCTCATGTAGCTGCTCCTCATGAATTTCACATTATTTGAGGTCTTAAGAAGTCTTGCTTAAGATACACTTTTTCAGTCTTAATAGTGTTTGCTCAGAAATAAACTAAAGGCTCAAATCTTGTTTAGTCTGATTTATCTGGGTGGGACACTCCAAACTGGTTGATACCAGAGGTACGATTGCTTCTTTTTGTTCAGTCATAATTTTAATCTCTTGCACTGAACCATGGAGGTAGATGAAAAGGTGTGCTGTACAAAAGATAATGTCACCATATGAGGCAAACTCAGAATGTGGAAGGATGTCAGTTCTTAATCTTGAGACTTTTTTCTACTATTCAAAATGCAACAGTGACTAAGATTCAGCACCATCATACACATACAAAAGTTACTGAATATAATTGTAATGTGCCTTGGATAACTTTCATACAGCCTCAGTATGCAATTGTATAAAACACCGTGATTGGTAACTTTTTTGAAATGCGTTTTTCTGGATTTTTTTGTTGTTATTCTGTCTCTCACTGTTAAAATAAACCTACCATTAAAATTATAGACTGATCATTTCTTTGTCAGTGGGTGTTGCAACCATTTCAATAGCTTAAGGTTTCTTTATGCCTTATTAAGTTTCCATTTCCTAAGTTAAGTTAAGGTTTCTTTATGCCTTATTAAGTTTCCATTTCCTAAGTTAAGTTAAGGTTTCTTTATGCCTTATTAAGTTTCCATTTCCTGAGTTAAGTTAAGGTATGCCTTTTAAGTTTCATTTCCTGGCTAAACCCGCCCTTTATGAACCTCCTGCTATGATGTCAAAATGCCAATAAAAGAGAAGCACGCAGATCCTTCTGGGCTCTCGCATGCTGACTCAACCTGAAGAAACATGTTGTCCGTGTGTTTCCTATCTACCAAACGCGAGGTCCGTTGGCCCAGGCTGACGTACGTCACTGGTCCGTCCAGCAGAAGCTGGACCCCGGGATCGAACTCCCACAACCACTGGTCCGTCCAGCAGGCGCTGGACCCCGGGATCAAATTCCCACAACCACTGGTCCGTCCAGCAGGCGCTGGACCCCGGGATCGAATTCCCACAACTGGTGACCCCGACGTGATTCACTCCACGACGTGATTCACTCCACGGCGTGTTCTCTGTCTAGGGAAGCGCTGCTCTGGCTCCTGTACCATGCACCTGGCAAAGGCTTGATCATCGTGAGTATCGGCTCCTCACTTTCCAAAGTTCTGTCCAAGCATGTGGATGAACTTTCCTCTTTAGTCAGAAAGGCAAATTGTTTGCAAAAAGTTAACGGAACAACTGTCTATCCCCAGACCCTTCCTCTCAACCTGTGCCTACTACGGAGGACGCTCCAAAGCCGGCACAGCCAAAAGAACCCCCCTCTTCGCTCTATCCTTCTCTCTCTCCTCCAAAACAGAAACAGGCAACCCTGTATCCTGTTCTGCAGAGTTTTGCAACCGCACTCAATGCTTCCGTTTCATCAAACTATTTTGAGGTAGACCAAACAATAAATTTTCAGAACAATTTAGAGATATAAATTAACTCAAACTGCACTCCTCTGCAATGCGTTTTGAACAATTGGAATGTTTTGAAACTCTTTTGTAATCTGTTAAGTTTAACCCTGTCAGACAATGTCTGGTGGTGCTTTGTGTTGATGTGTGTGTTTTGTTTTATATATGTTTAACTCCTAGAACGTTACGCTTGGACTTGGAATGGTGAGAAAAATAGGAGATGGTTAAAGGGCCCTATAAAAACCACATGTTTGGTTGGAATCATCTCATGATTTTCTCGCTTCTTGCAGGACAAGCCATATGTCTAAATAAATGTTGTTTTAATGGTATTTGTGTATATATGTCTGTCTGTGTTGTTCTGTGTTATTTCCAAGACTTGGAAAAGGGTCAAAACCCTCTTTGATAACAACAAACAAAAAGGCCTTAATTAAAAATAAAAAGTTTGCTTGGAAAACGTATGAAATGAAATATTTGTATGTGAAATGGTGTAAGCAAACAGAATGGAAGTGAATGAGTTAATTTGCTGGTGTAAATGTGTGTGTGTTAGCCCTCACCCCTCCACCCATCCCACGCTGTGAAAGGAACAGTAAAACTGTAGTTTTTATTGTTGTAAAATGGTAACGCAATAGCAAGAGTTTCCATGAGAAAAGTTTTATGGAGGATCTGTGAATGAATTTATGGAAAAAGCACGTGAATTTTTTTGGTGGTGAGATTTTTGTAAAATTTCTTTTTCTTTTCCCCCCTCCTGACTCTTTCGTTTTTCGCTGGCTGTATTGTTTTAAGAGCGAAGGAAGGGCAGACAGAGGAGGGGGGGCAGCTGTTCGTTTTAACTATTTTTTTCTTCTTCTTCCTCTGCCTAGAAGTCTGGGTTGAGGAAGGGGGGTGGATGTGAAATTTGATGCCCACTCTTGCAGTTTCAGCTTGCTATTTTTTTACTCGAAAGAGGAGGCAGTAATTGTTGGGCAATTCTTTTGCAAATTTTTGAGTTTTAAATTGTTTAGTTAGACATATACATCCATCAACCAAAAGAAATGACTGAATTGTTTTGCTTAGATTTGTAAATGTTTTTCCTATTTCATGAAAATTTCTTTCATCTGAATGGAATTTGATCAAATTGGAACCTTTTTCATATCTGGGACATAAAATGTTAGCCTCTGCGGCCACGCCTGAGCTGCCAAAACTCAATTTTCCAAACAACCCTACATTAGTACAATTGCAACAATATTTAGGAACACTTAATTGGGCACGATCTTATCTTTCTCTCACCACGGCTGTTTTTTCTCCCTTTTTCCAAGCCTTAGCTATACTTAAACACCCTGCTGATACTTTACATCTTACTGATGTTCATCACACCACTCTCCAACATATAAATTCAATACTGCAGACCACTTGGGTCGACCGTGTCTTGAACAACACACCTTTTTCCCTTGCGATTTTATCAACACCTTCTCTATTCACTGCCATTCTTGTTCAAATATCTGACAAAAAATTACACATTGTCGAATGGCTCCACCTCCCACACACTCCACGTAATACCCTCACCACAAGACCTTTACAAATGGCACTTTTGATTGATAAAGGAAGAAGGCGAGCCAAAACATTAATTGGATACGAACCAATTGCTATATATATTCCCTTTAAGCTAACACAATGGGAACCTTTATTCCAAAATTCAGATGTGTTGCAAGATTCCTTGGAAAACTGGCATGGGCATGTTTCATGTCATTTGCCCGCAGATCCTCGCTTACAACTTGTCAAGACAGTCCCTATTTCCTTTTCTTCTCCTATTGCTCCTTCACCCCTTAAGGACTGTCTTACCATTTTTACTGATGGTTCAAAAACATATGGTGCTTGTACTTGGCAATACAATGGAACATGGCACAAAAAGCAAACTTCGCCTCAACAATCAGCTCAACAAGCAGAACTAGCTGCTCTTATTTTGGCTTTAAGCTCCTTTTCTTTACAACCTTTAAACATCATTACAGATAGCTTATATGTTTCCCATATCACTCACAACATTTTTGACTCTTATCTGTCTCCCTCTATTCCACCTGTCCTTATGAAACTCTTTCTTTCACTACAAACACTATTACATGATCGTGTCCATCCCTTATTTCTAGCACACATTCGAAGTCACCAACATTTACCAGGATTTCTTTCAGAAGGGAATCATATGGCCGACGAAGCCTGCAAACTTTTACCTGTTGTCATCAAAGTTCCACAGCCAGCTCCCATGACAGCGGGGGAAAGTCACAGCTATTTTCATCAAAATAAGAAGGCCTTAATGAAACAATTTGGTATAACACTGGCTGAAGCTACAGCCATAATTCAACAATGCCCAACCTGTAGCCTACAGTCTAAAGGTATCCCACAAGGCGTTAACCCTAGAGGCACTGAAGCCTGTGATACCTGGCAAATGGATGTAACTCAATATCCTCCATTTGCCCCGTGGAAATATCTACATGTTACAGTAGATACGTTCTCCGGATTTATTTTGGCAACCCCACAAAAAGGGGAAGCTGCAAAACAAGTGATTAATCACTGTATTCGTACCTTTACAGTGCTGGGATGTCCAAAAATATTAAAAACAGACAATGGCCCAGCTTATGTCAGCTCACAATTTTCACAGTTTTGTCATCACTGGTCCATTGTCCACAAATTTGGAATTCCTTTCAATAGCCAAGGGCAGGCTATTGTTGAGCGAGCAAATCAAACTTTAAAAAATGCATTAGATCGTTATATGGGGTCCAAGGGCTTATGCCCCCCAAACCTCCCGGCACTGCAAAACGTGTTAAATGTTTGTCTGTATACTCTCAATTTTTTAAACCTCACTGGCACTCCTTCTTTGTCTGCTGCGTCTCGACACTTTACTAAACCTGTTGTCCCAACTTCAAGACCACTTGTGTACTACAGGCAGCTCCCGGATCCTACTTGGAAAGGCCCAGCTGATCTTATCACCTGGGGAAGAGGCTACGCTGCAGTTCAACTACCCGACAGAGTTTTGTGGGTCCCTGCTCGTTGTATTCGCCCATATTTCATCACTCCACACAACCCACCAACTCCATCGGATGTGCCATCATTGCCTTTGTGAGTGCGGATGTACATGCTGTTATTGGTGTAACAACTGCATATTGCACCACCCATATTGTCCAGGGGTCCAACACTTTTGCATCAATCATGTGGACCCTGCTTTTGATGACACTCTTGACAAGTTCCTTCCCCATGATGTCCACACTGCACCTTCCCATGATGACAAAGCACCTGAGAATTCCTCTAAATTTTCATAAAGGCCTATATTGTGGTCCTGTTTTTTCTTTTCTTGATCTCAATACTACTGCCCTTTTCCATTGTTATGACCGAGGTCAATCCTTTTGTCCCTTTGTGTTTTCTCAGTATCCTAATCGTGGCATTCCTCTTCCACCATCTCCCTCTATTTCCCTCACCTATGCTCATTACCCTTGTCACATGACTCTTGCTATTCTTGTGACCCCTGAGACTACGGGGCGCTATTATGTGTCTGGATTTTCATCCTATGGTACTTATACTACAAATTCTTTTGAACTCGCATCAGTGGCGAGCTATGCAAAACCTCCTTTGTCTCCTCGTTTATTGCTTACAACTTTGTTCCTCATCCCCGCTCCTTCCTAGACCTGGCCGCCCGTACTTTAACCTCACCTCACTTACAACACTTTCATTCCATAAAGCAACCTCGCTCACACCAACGCATCATTCATTCTCGACGACGGCGATCTCCTGATCCTAATCCTCATCGACCTCTCAACTACACATGGACTGTTCGTGACTTTGAAAATCAGGTATTATTCCAAATCTCCAAATACACAATATGGCCCTGGTTCCCTATCTTACATTTTGACTTTGCCGAAATGGGTACCGGGGTCAACAAATTTGCTTCAAAATCTCTCCAAACTAACATTTGGGACAAACAAGGTTCGTGCACACCTTCTCCACTAGGAGCAACATGGTGGGACCTGTATTTTTGTCCCGAACCAAAGACACCTGAGGAAAAATATCAATGTGGCACTTTATTGGATAAATACTGTGCCTCATGGTCTTGTGTTTCTACGGGCGCTATATCCTGGACTGCCCCTCGCTCAAATGATTATATCGCCATTACCCGTAGTAATGACAAACCCCCTTCTTCTTCCTGCCCTTCAAATTTGCATTGTTGTGGTGAGCGGAAAAATCCAATGGACATTACCTTCACATCCCAAGGAAAGACTTTGACTACAGAGCAATGGGCTGTCGGATATTCTTGGGGTGGTAGAGAATGGAGCGGTTCTGGAAACGACGGCGGAGTTTTTTCCATTCGTCTCACAATCCAGTCACCACATTCCCCTCCTATAGGTCCTAACAAAAGCATTCAACCTGTTTTTTTACAGTCCATTGTACATAATATGCCTAATCCCTTGATTAACCTTGTCAATGCTTCTTCCTTTTTGCTAAAAAGTGCTGTTAATTCTTCTTCACAAACCGACCACTGTTGACTCTGTTTATCAGCCACTCCACCCTTTTATGACGCCGTTGGCTCTATTGAACCTATTAAGAATGCTACAAAAGATGACTCCTGCAGATGGAACTCAACGTCTATTACTATTACTTCCATTATGGGACATGGTTGTTGCTTGGGAAACATTCCTGCAAATTATTCTCAATATTGTGCTAATACCACCACTGGCAAATACCAATGTGATGTCTGGCTTGATAAAACTAGGTCGGGCAGTGTAAACGTGGCTGGCTATAACTCTCTTTTCTCCTTGGTCAATGGTAACATCACTGCCAGATTAAAAGGCCAATTCTTTGTTCCTGGTAACAACTCCATTTGGGCTTGCTCTACAGGTGCCACAGCCTGTGTATCAGGGGATGTTTTAATACGCCAAAAAGCCTTTTGTATTCAGGTACGCTTAGTCCCTAGAATCACTTATTATTCCCCCTCTGATTTTGTTTCCCTTATGGAACCACCGGAATACCACCTACGTGCCAAACGTGAAATAGTTACAGCCCTAACCCTTTCAGTTCTTTTAGGATTAGGTGCTGCAGGAGCAGCTACTGGAGCTGCGGCTTTGATTGTTAATCAACAACAAATACAAAAACTTAGTCTAGAAATAGATGATGATCTTTCCCGCATTGAGACTTCAATTTCTGCCCTTCAAACTTCCTTGTCATCTCTCGCCGAAGTTGCCTTGCAGAATAGGCGTGCCCTCGATCTTTTATTTTTAAAGGAAGGTGGAACATGTGTAGCCTTAAAAGAAGAATGTTGTTTTTATTCTGATCAATCTGGCATTGTGCGCGATTCTATGAATGAGTTACGCAAACGATTAAAAGACAGGGAACAGGAAAGGTTCTCCCAACAATCCTGGTATCAAAGCATGTTTAATTTCTCTCCCTGGATTACTACATTGCTTTCTGCTATTTTAGGACCTTGTATAATTTTGCTTATATTATGTATGATTGGCCCATGTGTTTTTTCACGCCTTTTGCAATTTCTCAAGGACCGATTAATTGGTCTGGATTCTAATCTTTCTAAGATTGATGTTATGCTTGCCTCAAACAATATATATGAACCCTTGAAACCCAAATTCCACCCCTTTGAAAAGGTTGCCCTACTGACACTGTCTGACACGGACTCCAACTGTTCCGATATTGAATCAGACTTAGCCATGGTGGCTCTTGCCTCCAAGCAAGAATCTCGCATTCTTATGGAGTTGCCCTCTTCTGTTTCGGAGGATGCAGATGATGGCTACGAGTAGGATAGAGATTGAACTTTAAAAAATAAAAACAGTGGAGATGTTGCAACCATTTCAATAGCTTAAGGTTTCTTTATGCCTTATTAAGTTTCCATTTCCTAAGTTAAGTTAAGGTTTCTTTATGCCTTATTAAGTTTCCATTTCCTAAGTTAAGTTAAGGTTTCTTTATGCCTTTAAGTTTCCATTTCCTGAGTTAAGTTAAGGTATGCCTTTTAAGTTTCATTTCCTGGCTAAACCCGCCCTTTATGAACCTCCTGCTATGATGTCAAAATGCCAATAAAAGAGAAGCACGCAGATCCTTCTGGGCTCTCGCATGCTGACTCAACCTGAAGAAACATGTTGTCCGTGTGTTTCCTATCCACCAAGCGCGAGGTCCGTTGGCCTAGGCTAACGTACGTCACTGGTCCGTCCAGCAGAAGCTGGACCCCGGGATCGAACTCCCACTACCACTGGTCCGTCCAGCAGGCGCTGGACCCCGGGATCGAACTCCCACAACCACTGGTCCGTCCAGCAGGCGCTGGACCCCGGGATCGAATTCCCACAAGTGGGCAAACGTACAAAATCAGCAGGGGATCAAATAATTTTTCCCTCACTGTAGCATTATCTAACCAAACATGAATAAGTGCAAATCCCAAATTCAGTCATGCTTAGCTTCCTTGAGTATTAGTAAAAAAATGAACTAAGAGTATAGCTGCATCTAGTTTAGTCTGCATAAAATTAATGTGTAAGATTTTCTATCTGGGAATAAATACCACTGAACATAGCAAGTTTTTTTTGTCTGGAAAACATGCATAGATACCAGTTTGTTAAATTGGTTCTTTAATTGGCATCAAATATAGAGATGATGCTGTTAGACAATATTTGGATGATGCCGTACATTTATTAACCTTCATAAGAAAAAATACTTAGGGAGCTGAGGTACTTTTATCCATTGCTTTTAATCTATAAGACAATATAAAGTGATACACTCCAGGAGCTATTGTAACAGATGAAGTGTCTCTTAAGAGAAAGCAAAGAGCAATGCTGTTTCAGAGAATCAAAAGCCACTTGCCATTCTCTAAGTACAAGTAGTCCTTGACTTGCAACCATTTGTTTAGTGACTGAAGTTACAATGGCACTCAAAAAAATGACTTACAACCGTTCCTTGCACTTAAGACCACAGCATTCCTATGATCATGTAATCAAAATTTGGGCACTTGGCAACCAGCATGTATTTATAACAGTTGCAGCATCCTGGAGTCATGTGATTGTCATTTGCAACCTTTCCAGCTGGCTTCCCACAAGCAAAGTCAATGGGAGAAGCCAGATTTGCTTAATGACCACAATTCACTTAACTGCAGTGATTCACTTAACAACCAAGGCAAAAAAGGTTTTAAAATTGGGCATGACTCACTTAAGCACCTTGCTTAGCAACTGAAATTCTGGTCTCAATTGTGATCGTAACTCGAGGGCTACTTACTACTGTTTTTAAAAGTTTTTTTTTTCAGTTGGTCAAGTCCATCTTTCTAATCAGAAATAAATTGTTCTTCACTTATCCGACCTATTGACAACACGTAGCTTTGGTTCATAAATAATTCAATTCTTCCCTAACAGAACAGAAATAGGAACTATTTTTCCTGTTAGAAGATAATAACATACCCTTTCGGTACAAACTGGGAGACTGCAACCGTCTTTCTCTCCCAGATATAGAGTAGTTTTTGATCACAAAAGCCAGCTAAGTCCCAAAACAAAGATGGTGATGAATCAAGACGTCAATGAGAATCGCGTTACGGCTGTAGTCTCGCTGCACCAATTCCTATTACAGATGATTACTTGCCCAACAAAAGAATGGCCGCTTTCCCTATTCATAAATAGGGCTGTAGCCCACAGTGAAAATGGCCATTACGCTTCACCGGCTAGATTCGCTAGGCGCTCAACCCGATTCCAAGACAGAGGAGTGTCGTTGGCGTGGGGGTGAGAGTTCTCTGTGTCACGTGATAGGCAAGACCCCGTCGTGAAGGGAGCAGGCTGAATGGTAACATCTTACAAGCAAAGAGAAAATAAAGCGGCGCGATTAGCGCTGGAGAACCACGGATTCATCCGTAGCCAACACAGCCGGGGTACAGCCACCTTCGCTGCTGCCACCGCCTACATCGAGGATGTCGCGCAGAAAGGTGAGTAAGTGCAGAACGAACCAACCTCCTTTCCCCCTCTTCTCTTTTTACGAGCTTAGACCGTCAGGCTTGAAAACCAGTTTAAAACGTAGGCCTTCAAGCTCCCGTTTCATCTCGCGGTATGATTCCTGCTGCCCGCAGCATCTTCAGTGGCTACCTTCGCCATGAGTTAAGCGCAACCCCTTCCCTCAACGGTTATTTGTTTCCCTCTACCCGTTCAATGACTGTTGTAGCCCACCTCCTTCCTTTTTTAATTGATTCGCGTCTGAACTGGTTGGTTTTCTTATAATTTCCTACTGGTGCGTTTTTTTCCTCCTGTATCCATACTTGACTGTATGCTTTGGCAGTGGATGTTGAGGGAGGCATTGATTATGAATCGGTGTCCCTGAAATCCCGCCTTGCTACTGTTTCTCATTGGGGAAGAGAGTGTTACAAAAGTCAAACCCCCACTCTGGTAGGATTGGAGACCAGGGAAAATGTTAGAAATGATTCAAAATATAGTAAACAAGGCTGAATATCATGTGAAATGCTGGGCTGGATGAATCACAAGCCAGAATTAAAAGATTGCTGGGAGAAATATCAACAACCTCAGATATGCAGATGATACCACTCTAATGGTAGAAAGTGAAGAGGAACTAAAGAGCCTCTTAATGAGGGTGAAAGAGGAGAGTGCAAAAGTTGGCTTCAAACTCAACATTAAAAAAACTAAGATCATGGCATCCGGTCCCATCACCTACTGGAAAATAGAAGGGTAAGAAATGGAAGCAGTGACGGATTTTATTTTCTTGGGCTCCAAGATCGCTGCAGATGGTGACTTCAGCCATGAAATTAAAAGATGCTTGCTCCTTGGGAGGAAACCTATGGCAAACCTAGACAGCATATTAAAAAGCAGAAACATCACCTTGCCAACAAAGATCCGTATAATCAAAGCTATGGTTTTCCCTGTAGTAATGTATGGCTGTGAGAGTTGGACCATAAGGAAGGCTGAGCTCCGAAGAATTGATGCTTTTGAATTGTGTTGGCGAAGACTCTTGAGAGTCCCTTGGATTGCAAGGAGATCAAACCAGTCATTCCTAAAGTAAATCAACCCTGACTGTTCTTTGGAAGGACAGATACTGAAGTTGAAGCTCAAATACTTTGGCCACCTAATGAGAAGAGGACTCATTGGAAAAGACCCTGATGTTGGGAAAGATTAAAGGCGAAAGGAGAAGGGGATGGCAGAGGTTGAGATGGTTAGATAGTGTCATCAATACAATGAACATGAAGTTGGGCAAACTCCAGGAGACAGTGGAAGACAGGGGAGCCTGACATGTTATGGTCCATGGGGTTGTGAAGAGTCAGACACGACTTAGCGACTGAACAACAAGATTGAATGGGCAATAGGTTGGTTCTTGGGTCATTATAATTTTATTTGCATGTCTGCTGGAAGTCAATTGGGTTTGCCTGTAAGTTAAATCTGTTTAGAATGGAACTGCATTTTTTAACATGCCAAACGTTTTAATGAGCTATAAAACCAGGTTTTTGTAAGAAATTTCTAGTTCTACTGAACAGCATGCAAATTGGATAGGAGTTTTTCTGGCAGTCATTCCTGCAAGAATGAGCATCCTGATAATTTAAAGGCTAGCAAATTTGTTTTGGCTTAAACCTTTGTAAAAACATCACTAGCTTTGCCAGCTCTGTGAATAATTATTCATGTTTAGTAGACAGTTTTAGATATATACTAGAATCTTTTTTAAAAAAGAACATTGGTGTTTCCCTTAATAAGATGTTTCATGTGATCTGCCAGTCTAAGTTAGAGGGAACTAGGTTTCATATATAATATCCATGGCAGAGCGGTGTGGTGACCGAGAGGTGGAGCTCTCGCCTCACAATCGGGAGGTTGTGAGTTCAATCCTAGGTAGCGGCAGATGTTTCTCTGGGCGCAAAGAGAAAATATCTGGTGTGAACTCCGCATAAGCGTCAGGAAGGGCATCCTGCCAGTAAACACTCTGTCAATGCTGCTAACATCGGATGTTCTTGCTTGACAATATATGAAGATGCAGACATTTCCTATTTAACCTGTGTGTTACTTTTAGAGTTAGAATTAGATGGTGCTGGAGGGGAGGGGGAAGAATGTGCATGGGGACTAGTTAGCCATAACAATATCTTAGTAGAGTATTCTTCAAGTTTGGTTGTAATAAGAGGAGATAAGAAATGGCGGGTTATGGAACGGGAGGGAAAGTTCGCACTTCAAACTAATTGGAGAATGTGATTAATGACTGTTAAATGGAGGAGTGAATTATGCTTAGATACTGTGTGTTTGGGGGAGGAGAATTCAGATTTTGGCTTCTCCTATGTACGTGCCGAAGCTATGTTGCAATTAAAGATTCTTTAAGGTAAACAATGCCTCAAAGTTCTTTGAAGAGCTTCTTCTTTCGGAACCATGACACACTCAGCTCCATTCAGTCGCTCCGACTCCACCCTGATGCAAGGGATTACAGGGTCGTTAAAAGAAAAAATATAATATCCATGGCAAATTGACTTAGGGGTTCCTTTATGATATATTGTTGCAATCTCTCAAAATTAAATGAGACAGCATACAAAGGTTGGATACAAAGATGACAAAGAGAGAACTCTGAAATTCACCTAGGCTTTAGCTAGAAATGTCTGTTGGGCACATGAGCAATATTTTAAATTTATAACATGTATTAAATATAGTGTATCCTAATTTTTGAGATGAGACCTGGTTTGGTGTAGTGTTTAAGGCACCAAGCTCTAAACAAGGAGACTGGGAGTTCTAGTCCCGCTTTAGGTACAAAGCCAGCTGGGTGACCTTGGGCCAGTCCCTCTCTCTCAACCCTAGGAAGGAGCCAATGGCAAACCACTTCCAAAAAACCTTGCCAAGAATACTGTGGGGACTGGTCCAGGAGTCACCAGGAGTCAAAAGCTGACTCAAAAGCACACACACACAAAAAAAAAAAAAGTTGAGCAGCTCTGCATTAAAGGATTTGTCTTATGTGTTTTTGGCCTTTCAGAGAAATGCAGGAAGCAGTTCAGATGGAACAGAAGACTCAGATCTCTCTACAGACCCAGAACATACAGACAGTTCAGAAAGTGATGGTGCATCACGCCAGTCTGCCCGTGTGACACGATCTTCTGCTAGGCTCAGCCAGAGTTCACAAGGTATATCTAGATGTTTCAGAATTCTTCATTTTGGATTTCAAAGTTCTGCTTTTGGGGAAAGGATGCCTGCAATGATTAGATGTTTTCTCCTAAGCTTTGTCCAAATGAGAGGAGCTGTATCATATGCCAGTGACTCTCCACCCACCCTTCATGGAGTGATGTTTTGAAGGGCTTTAGTTTTCTTGTGTGCTACACTGATTCCATGTGGTTGTAGTAGTCTATTGGTGGTTCCTGAGATGTTCTTGATGTACATTTTAGCATTTTGATACCAAATAAAGCCTTTCAAAACATCCTAAGCAAACCAAAAGACCCAGCAACCCCAGAAGAAAAAACAGTCATCTACAACATGTAGTGTAATGACTGCAACAGCCACTACATAGGACAAACAGGCAGAGGACTAGCAAAACACATCCATGAACACCAATTAGTAGCAGACATGATGAAAACTCTTTAATTTCACAACATATGGACAGACTTAACCATAGTTTCAACTTGGAAAGTGTGACCATCCTAGACCAAGCCAAGTCTAAAAATGCTAAGGAATTTCTAGACTCTTGGCATGCTGAGAAATTAGCTATCAATAGACAAGTAGATGTAAACAATATCTACATACTATGCAAAAGATACAATCAAGCCAAAAAGGGAACAAAAAGACCAAAACATCTCCCCACCAATCAGCACCCAGATCAGCATAGATCAACTCCAAGATCAGACCAACAGTCAAGAAGTAAACAGTACCCCAATGGAGGAACTGCCAAACAAGCCAACAGTAAGCATCCCAACCAAAGAACCTCTAAGACCACCCCCACCAACACTGACAGGGCAAGCCACTAGAATATAAACTGAGAGCAAACCCCACTCCTTACTAGCACTGATGATGTTCCCTAGTTTGGGTAATGAAACATCTGCAAGAAAACAGCCAAGCTCAAAGAGCACCAAGGACCCCTCATTTCAAACCTGAGCTACAAATATTCTCCTTTATTGGTGCCAGTTGCTTCTTTGGTGAGCCAATAGCTCAGTTAGTTCATGGGCTAGTCTTAAGCCTTGAGCTGCCCAGCCACTTCCCTGGTCCACAGTGCTCAACTAGTTGCTGCTGCTACTTGACTGCTGCTGGCGGCTGAAGTTCCCCCTGGTCTCTCGCTGGCTGGTTGGTCAGCAGGGTTCCATGGAGGTCCCCCAGGTTGGTTTTGGGCCTTGAACTGCTCCATTTTTCTCCTGCTCTGCCACCACCTATTCTGTTGCAGCCCAGCTGATTGTCATCTTGGCTGCAGCTGCTCAGCTGTTTCAGGGGGCTTAGATATTTACCAACATCTTGGTGCTTGCCAATGTCACAGCTGTAGGCTTGCCAGCCAGGCTCTACAGGATCCTAAATTCCCCCGGTCAGGTTGCCAGGTTGTTGGTCTGCTCCCCTTGCTGCGCCACAGCTCACCTGACTACCCTAGCCATCATTCAGCTGCTCCAGGTGGCTTGATTTCTCAGCATCTGCCGGCAGGGCATAACAAAGCAGGTCTATCACCTCTGGAGAGCCTCCAAGGAGCAAGAAAGCTCCCTCCGTGGGGCAGGCACACACCCCCAACCCCCCACCCCACAAAGCAAGCAGCTTTACTCCCACTCATCCTTGTGGCAATTTATATGTGAATTGTTTCAAACTCTATTCCTTGGGTAAATACAAAAAGGCAGTGTATAACAGAACATCCTCTGAATCGTAACATCTTTGCACCAGTTTTGATCGTTAGTTAAACATACTGTTGGTTGTCAACATTTCAGGAAAGGAAAATTCAGGTTACCAAAGTGATGAACCTATATGCATTTTGGAACATATACATTTTGATAAAAAAAAGTATTTAGGTAAATTAAGGTAGCACAATAAAGAACAGTATTCCATATATATTCTGTATTCCAGGATCCTCTATTCCAATACCGTGATGAACTGAAGATTTATATTATAAACTGTTTGTGATTTACATTGTCTTTTAAACTTAATTTAGATATGCAATAATGCAAGGAAGTAGGTTATAATCAGATGAAAATTGTGTAAACCTTGCCCATTTTAATAGTTCCTAAAAGAATAGCCATGTTAGTCTACTACAGTAAGAACCACAAAGAATATGGCAACACTTAATGTGGGCTCTGTAATGATGTTTCCTAAAATGAGATGCTAGGTTTCCCCCTTAAAATCCCTCCCAATCCTTCATAGATTCCAGCCCAGTTCGAAGTCCACCATCATTTGTAGCAGAAGACCCCCTTTATTCTACTCGGAGAGTAACCTGCAGTCAGCAACAGCCCACACCTGTAACTCCCAAGAAATATCCACTGCGACAGACTCGTTCATCAGGCTCAGAAACCGAGCAAGTGGTTGATTTTTCTGATAGAGGTTTGTACATTTGAATGGTTGGGGAGGACACTCCTAATAACTGTTATCATATGTGGAGTTGGAGAATTCATTCATACAGTAGTATTTGCTCAGCTTCCTTTGTAGAATGTTTTAGTGGTAATATACTAGGTTAAAAAGCAATCTCTTTGCTAAGACTGCGTTCAACATCCTAGGCATTGCTTGATTCCATAATATGTGTGAGAGAGATGGAGATAAAGAACAACAGTGTGAGGGTGTCCATTTTAAGTCACCCTTGATTACAACTTAACTTTGGCTGACTGATTTTCTTGTTCATCTCCAGAGCATCCTCAGTGACTGGCTAGGAAGGAAACAATATATCTCTAGCATTGTGTTCCCTTTTTTGTGTAACGCTGACATACAGAAATGACTCTGGAAGTATTTACTCTTTGTATATTTTCTAACTTAGCAACCTTTTTGTACGCTATCCTAATTTTCTCCCTTCTCAACAGACACAAAAAATGCAGCTGACCATGATGAGTCCCCACCCCGCACTCCAACTGGGAATGCTCCTTCATCAGAGTCTGATATTGATATCTCTAGTCCCAACATGTCACATGATGAAAGTATTGCCAAGGATATGTCCGTGAAAGATTCAGGGAGTGATCTTTCACAACGCCCCAAACGACGGCGTTTCCATGAAAGCTATAATTTCAACATGAAATGTCCCACCCCTGGCTGCAATTCGTTAGGTACAGTGGAATGAGTTTTAATTAGTATTTTCTATTGCCAAAACTTCCCATATGTTCTTTTTGGCAAGCCATAAACTACATTTCTTTGGCTTTCCACAGGACACCTAACAGGAAAACATGAGCGACACTTCTCTATATCTGGGTGCCCCCTGTATCATAATCTTTCAGCTGATGAATGCAAGGTAACTTATTCTCCCAGGATGTGTGTAATGAAGGAAAGCAAATGGGGAGTGGTAATTGTATGGAGAATGGAGCAAGAATTCAAATGCTTCAACACATCTTTGCAAATTACAACTACTGAAAGACAGTACATTTTATACATTGTACCAAGACATGGGTTGTTTTAACCATTACTTGAGGCTTGGTGGCCCCAGGAAAATGCTGTAATTTCCAGAAGTTTCTAGGTTCAAGACCCACATTGCTGCAACTTCTTCATATTGTTCCTTTAAACTGCATGATGTGGGAAGGGGATTTATATAATATTTCTCTGGGTTTCAAGGTGAGAGCTCAAAGCCGAGACAAACAAGTGGAGGAGCGGATGCTTTCTCACCGACAGGATGACAATAGGCAGGCTACCAGACACCAGGTAGTATCTTTTAATTTTATATGTATTGTTCAAGTATGTGCTGACTTTAGAAACCCAGCTGGCAAATGTCTTTCATAGTGGTCATTGTACATCAAACCCTTTTTCAAACATTAAAGTAATTTTGTGGTGGATAAGATTCTGTCTGAATATATTGTATGGCCTCTTATTTGAAATGCATGCATTTTTTATTCAATTATTTGTTAAATATATTTTGTTCTTTTGTGACTCTTGCACACATCTTTTTTGTTTTTTTGTTCAGAAAGAGGGAAGGGAGATGATTCCATGTATGTTTATTACTTAAGGGTTGCCACATGGCACTGTGACAGCCATGCACATATGAATAATCTTTCCAGCTCATAATTTCATGCTGTAGTGCAGCATTATAAAAAGCTGCTCTTCTGATAAACTGGGGGGAAATGCATAAAACAGGTGCAGTATTGGAGAACCCATGGAACATTGGTGAAACAAGATACTGAACTTCACACAATATGGTTCAATAGTTAATGGTCCTGTTGTACTATGTTGTGCGAAGTTCAATGTTCCAGCAATGCTGCAACTTGCAGGGCATGGTTATGCATCTGACTTTCACAGATACCTCCAAAAATGTAACACAGCCATGTAGCTGGTGTCAGGCAGTTTTGAAATAGTCCCTAGGTTTGTCTGTGTGTGTCCGTGTGTGTCCCTCTCCTAAGCAAACATTTTGTTTCTTATTCCCTGCAAGGCACCAACTGAAAGACAATTGAGATACAAAGAGAAAGTTGCAGAGGTGAGAAAGAAGAGGAATGCAGGCTTAGCCAAGGAGCAGAAGGAAAAATACATGGTACAGAAACCTCATTTCTTTTCCTTAGAGAGTTGAGCATGGGAGAATGAGCCAAACATTAATACATCTTTCTCAGTCTAGTCCCTCCAGATGTGGCATCAATCAGGTAGGTTAGAGAAATTGGAGCTAAAGCTTAATGCACCTGGATCAATACTTTTATGCCATGGATTCACAAAGAACAGTTCTGTATGCAACAAGCTTCAAGATGGAGAACGGTGGCTGAAATGGATAATAGAGATCTGGAGCTAAAATTAGAATTTAAATGTTGAGCTGAAGTGTTAACTCTATTGTTTAGAATCCATATGTGAATTCCAGCCTTGTTATTGTAGCCCTTCTTTCCCATAGGATACTATCCCTCTGACCTGTATCACATCTGAGGTCACAGAAGTGAAGATGGTTTTAGAAGCTCTCTAGTCCTGCCCTCCATTTGAGGCATGAGAAATAGAGCATTTATTAAATGGACTGTTGAGTCTTTAAGCCTGATGCTTAAAGGTCTTCAGCCAAAGAGAAAAAAGTTTTTTCTAAGTTCATAGTTCTATCCTTAAACTGCTCATACCATTTAGAAGCTTTTACCATGTTTTCAAGCAAATGCTAGTTTCCATTAACTTAAGCCTGTTAAGATATTCTGAAGCATCAGAAAACTGTTTTCTATGATGAAAAGGAGCAAGTGGAACTGTAATAGTAGTCTTCTCTCAACGAACCATGTCAACATTCCCTGTACATTTTTTTCTCATTATCCAGTCACCTGAATCTTCTTTTAAATGCATTTTAATTAATTTACATTTTTCAGCATGAACGTTTTTCGTAAAAGCCTTTCAGTTCTCTGAAAGTAACAGGGAATATATTGTCACTACTGAAAGGAGTGGGGCTGAATTTTTAGGCCAGTTTTTTATGGCAAGAAAGTTTATAGAAAACAGGTTAATTTTTCAGTTTCTTTCACATACTATTTACAGCTTATTTTAAAAATGGAAAGACTGTACTACTGAGAAATAGTGGTTTACCAAGGAATCTTAACAATAGTCTTAGGGGTTTGGGGGGCTGCATAAATCTGAATGGACATATGTAGTCTATGGTGTTTTTTTACCTTGTTTTTTTAAGATGCAGTATTAATAACAGCTTATCTTCATTCCTTTCGTGCTTCTTTGCTTCCTCATTTTCAGCATACCTCTCTGTCCATAGATCCTGTCTGTAGTTTCTCTTCCCTCCCCTCCTTTACCCCAGCCAGCCCCTTTCTTTTTCTCAGAGCAATGTTGCTCATCTTTCTTATGGCTGATTATCCATCCATGCCTACCCTCTAAAGCAGGGGTATCAAACTGCCAGCCCGCGGGCCGGTTGCATCATACGGAGGCTGCGACCACCCCAGCTCCGGCAATACAAAAAAAGTCGCAATACATCGCGACACATCACGTGATGCAGTGAGTTTGACACCTGTGCTCTAAAGAAATAGGATGGTGGCTACCAGGAGCCAATTCCCCAAGGCCAGGGGAAATTTATCCTTTGTGTTTATGAGATATTTCTTCTGTTGTTGCTTCAGGAACACAGAAAAACCTATGGCAACACTAGAGAGCCCCTTCTAGAGAATCTGACCAGTGAATATGACCTAGAGCTATTCCGACGAGCCCAAGCAAGAGCTTCTGAAGATCTAGTAAGTAGGGCTCAGCTAATTTAATTTCATGTTGCAGCTGTGAAGTAATAAGCCACTTATACTTACTTCCCTGTAATGTATGCAAATTCCTGTAAATTGATAAAACCAAAGTAAGCTGATGGAAGAAAACAAAGCTAAAAGGTTGATTGTACACTTCATAGCAGAGCTTATAACTTTTTGAAGGTTAAAGTTTGGTCTTGTCCTATTATATTGAGGATACACATTCCAAAAGTAAACAGGAACAGGACCCTAGCATGTGTTTACATTTTATTACATTCAATGTAATTAAATATTACGCTCAGGGTATTTATCTCTGTGGCTATTTAAAAAAATATAATCTAGTTATAACCTATAGGATTATGGCTAATTTTAAATTAGAAATGCAATAGAAAAACCATAAAGAACAGATGAGTCTATCAATGAATCACCTCATATACTGGTGATCTTTTCTGGCCTGATGGCTGTGATAAATGGTTGGCCTACCTAAATAACATTTTTGCCAGTCAGGCTTGTTTTTTTTAGATTAATACACAGGCATATTAACTGAAAACATATTCTGAGTATGCTTCAACATAGGTATAATGTTTTGAAGCATACTCAGTAGGAGACAAAGCAACAAATGGGGTAAAATAAGAGGTTGGGACAGTTACCTTCCAGCCATTCATCTCTGTATTTGACTATGTTTTACTCTTCAGTGAAGGCATTTTATGGTTTGCTCTATATCCAGCTTATGGATCAAATTCACTGATCTGAAAAAAAATAGTACAAAAGTGCTTATGCTGTGATGCTTATTCAGCTCAAAATTGCTCTCCTTGATGATCAAAGATTGTAAAGTGTTTTTAAAAACTCCCCTCTAGCTGTCTAAAATATAGCTTGATTCATCTTTCTTGCATAGATGAAAAACCAGCTTATTTAGGCCTTGGGCAGGGCTTTTGGCCCTCCAGATTTCCTATCTCTAATGGCTAATTGCAGTCAGATCTGTATAGTTCAGGGGTCGGCAACCTTAAACACTCAAAGAGCCACTTGGACCCGTTTCCCAGAGAAAAGAAAACACTGGGAGCCGCAAAAGTTGCGCGCATGTGCGCACACAAACGGGAGGGGGGGAACTTGATTGAAGAGTTTAAAAAGAAATAGAGGCTGCTGTGCATGAGTTCTCTCTCTCTCTCTCTCTCTCTCTCTCTCTCGCTCTCCCCCTCCCTCCCTCCCTCTTTTTGTCTCCCTCCCTCTCTCTCCCCCCCTCTCTCTCCCTCTCTCCGATCTTCTGCTCACCTGGCAAGCTGGCTTCACGCTGTCCTCCGACAAGCTGACACACATTCTTATTGGGCTGGCTCTCTCCTGCCCTTGGTCTGCCAGTCCTCTTCCCCCCACTCTGTGTGTGTGTGTGAGAGAGAGAGAGAGAGAGAGAGAGAGCTGCTGCTTCCTGCTTTCTGCTGCTTCCTGCTTCGACGCAGCAAAGGCAGGAGCCCCGCCCAATAAGCTTGTCAGCTTGTCGGAGGACAGCGTGAGGCCACTCTCTTTTTTACACACACACGCACAGAGAGAGAGAGAAGGGAAGCACAGGTGCCTCTCTCTGTCTCTGTCTCTCTCTCTCTGCAAATGGCGGAGGAGGCTGGGAGCCGCAGGAGAAGGCTCAAAGAGCCACATGCGGCTCCGGAGCCGCGGGTTGCTGACCCGTGGTATAGTTGTTCAGGTTAACTACTATTATATGAGTAAGCCATAATTAACCATGATTATTTTCTTTCCCACCTTTGGATTAAAGGAGATGTGAAAAAATAGATGTGTGCCACCTTCCAACCCAGAGACGGTATCTTCCTACTTTTCTAATATTACCTGGAAGTACATGGGGAACATAGGCTCTTCATAAGGAAAGAGAAATTGTGGCAGCTCTGAAACTGAAAAGCAATTGTGCAGTATCTCCTGTTTTGTTTATCAGTTTTACAATACCTGCATATAATGAACCTGCGACCACTGAGTGGCAGGATCTGGTAAGCTACTGAAGCTAATGAACTGTATATAGTCAACTGAAGTGCAAAGATCAATCAGAATAGAGGTGGAAGGGACCTTGGAGGTCTTCTAGTCCAGGGCTTTTCAACCGGTGGTACACGTACCACCAGTGGTACGCGAGCACCTGGCTGGTGGTACGCGTAGGACGGGTTGAAAAAAAATGTAAAAACAAAATGTAAAAAAAAAGTGTAAAAGTGGATGAGGTGAAGCGGCAGCAGCGCCGCACAGGCTTGTGGCCAGGTCAGCTGGAACTGCACGTTGCCTGGGTCCTACTGAGAGCCCAGGATCAAAGCGCACAGCTCCAGCTGATTGGCGGTGGCCTTGGGGGCGGCAGCCAGCCTCATCCAGTCTTCGGGTGGAGATTCCGCTGGAGCTGCGCGACGCATTGCCTGGGTCCCCCCCGCGCCGCCACCCAGATGCCCTCACCTCCCCCAAGCGTTTTTTTACTCACCTGCTTTCAGCAGCATTCCCTTTCTCCTGTCCTTCTCGGCCTTCGCCATGTGTTTGTGAGACAAAAAAAAAAAAGTTCCATGAGACTTTCTAACTTCTCGCGAACTTTTTTTTCTTTTTTACCCACAAACACGTGGCGAAGGCAGAGAAGCAAAAGGAGAAAGGGAGTGCAGCTGAAAGCAGGTGAGGCGAGGGCATCTGGGCGGGGGCGCCAACCTTACCCTGCATGGTGGCGGGAGGGTTAACGGGCGCGGGGGGCCCAGGAGGAGCTGTGCAAAGGCAGAGGGGAGGCCGGGCAGATTGTGGGCGCTGGCAAGCAAGCGAGAGGGCAACGGCGCCAATCGGCGTGTGCTCAGAAACGCCGATTCCGCGCTCCTGCCCAGCTCCCTTGCTCGCGCTTTGCCGGAAAACATGCCGCTTGCTAATTTAGCAGAAGTGCAAATCAGCTGTAGCCCAGCGCTGATCCTGGCGCTTCTGCTAAATTAGCAATCAGCATGTTTTCCGGCGAAGCGCGAGCAAGCCCAGGATCGGGGCACGCAGCTACAGGGGAGGCCGGGCAGATTGTGGGTGCCGGCAAGCGAGCGAGATGAGCAGGGGCGTGAATTGGCGTGTGCTCAGAAACGCCGATCTCGTACTCCTGCTCATCTCGCTTGCAGAAAGCTGTAAAGTTTACACTAGCACTGCCTTTTGGGAGGGGGGAATAAGAATGGGCAGGCTGAGCAGGGCGGGATTGGCAGCTGCGCGTCGTCGCTCCGACCACCGCTGAGGGCATGGCGGCCCTCTCCGGCAAGGCCCCGCCTGCTCTTTCCGCCACTCTCATGGCTGCCCTCCGGTCGCTGGGCTCGGCTCTCGTCTGGAGAGCAAGGCCCGTTTTCGCCCGCAGGTCAGTGCAGTGATGGGGCTGGAGCCCGAAAAGCACCCCTTTGCACCCGGGGAGGGGCTGGAGCTGCTGCAGCTGCATTTCGGCTCGGCACTGAGGAGCCTCCCGGGGTCCAGCCTGGTGCTGAGGCTCCGCCGTGCCCGTAAAAGAAATGCCCGGGGCTGCGCGTGGCTCCGGGCGGCTCCCAACTGACCTTGGCTGAAGCTCAACAAGCCGGATTTCCATAGGGGCGCTCGGAGAAACGCCGGTGCGGTCCTGGGGAGGGCCTCCTCTGGACAGGCTTCTTTGCCCTCCCCAGGACCGCACCGGCGTTTCCCCGAGCACCCCTATGGAAATCCGGCTTGCTGAGCTTCAGCCTTTCGGTCTCGGCAGCTGAGAAAACTCTTGGCCCGCGTGGCTGTGAAATCCCCTAAAAAAGTAGGAGCTTGCCTGCAAGAGGAAGGAATTAAACCCCTTTTTCTGTGAGGGGATGCAGGGAAAAAAAGAAATCGCTTGGTTTAGTTGTGGCTCAGAAAGGTGCAGGGCAGTCCCAGATCTGGATGGATTTGTAAATTATGTTGGAGTCTGAATTAAAATTGGATTCGATGTTGGGAGATCTGCTGCCTGTCAGGGTGCCGAGGTATCGGATGGGAAAGGAAAGGCGCTTTAGCTTTTGTTGCTCAGCTGGAAGAGGGTTTCAGGGGTGTACACTATTAAATAAATATTAAATCCTCGGGGCTGGCTGCAGCAATGAATGAGCCGCTTCCCCGCTCGCTGCTTTTCTCCGGCTGCGGCCACGCAACGCACCAGAGGGAGTCCGGCAGCCGCGGCTCTTTCCCCGCCCCGTGCGCTCCTCCGCTGCCTGCGCTCTCCGTGAATGTCAGATCTAACCCCAGGGCGGTTCGAAAGGCCAGCAGGCTGGCTGGGAGTTTTGGGGTGGAGACATGTGAGCCTTCCTCCGTCTTCTTGAATCTGGCATTCACGGCAGCCGCGGCTCTTTCCCCGCCCCCGTGCGCTCCTCCACTGCCTGCGCTCTCCTCCCCCTGCGGAAGAACAGCGGCTGTGCTGGGCTCCCGGCTGCACCGAGAACGACCGCCGCTCCTTTTCAGAGGAAGCAGCCAAGGAGAAGCAGCTGTCAGGAACCGCAGCAGCCGCCGTCGCACAGCAACAGCGCTGGTGGCGGCAGCGGCGGCCAAACTCCAATTGCCTCCTCCGGGCTCTTTTATGCCCTCCCCGCTCCCGTAGCGCTGGACAATGGGAGGGAGGGAGGGAAGGAAGGGACAAAGACAGGAGGAAGGAAAGGAAGGGAGGGAGGGAGGGACAATGGGAGGGAGGGAAGGAGGAAGGGACAAAGAGGGAGGGAAGGAAGAAAAGAAGGAAGGAAGGGACAATGGGAGGGAGACAGGGAGGAAAGGAAGGTGCCCATGCCTGTCCCACCCCCCTCCACCAGAGACTCACAGATCCCCCCCACATCCCCGCCCACACCCCCCACAGGCACCCCACAACCTGAGTGATGAGCTGGCCACGCCCCCCTGGCCATTGACTTCGCTTGTCAAAAAGTTGCAAAAGGTGATCACATGACCCTGGGACACTGTGACCGTCATAAGTATGAATCAGTTGCCAAGCATCCGAATGTAAATCACATGACCCTGAGGATGCTGTAACAGCATTAAGTGTGAAAAATGGTCATAATTTGCTTTTTCAGTGCCGTTGTAACTTCGAACAGTCACTAAGCGAATTGTTGTAAGTAGAGGACTACCTGTACTTTATCATTTTTTCCTTTTTTGGGGGGGGGGTCAAGTTTTTGACACCTTGCTGGGCGACTGGTGGTACTCGGATATTGCCTTATCCTAAAAGTGGTACAATGGGTGAAAAGGTTGAAAAGCCCTGTTCTAGTCCAACCCCCCTGCTCAAGCAGGAGACCCTATGCCATTTCAGACAGGTGGCTGTCCAGTCTTCTTAAAAACCTCCAGTGATGAAGCACCTACAACTTCTGAAGTCAAGCTGTTCCACTGGTTAATTGTTCTCACTGTTAGGAAGTTTCTCCTTAATTCCAGGTTGCTTCTCTCCTTGATTAGTTTCCATCCATCGTTTCTTGTCTTGCCTTCTCGTGCTTTGGAAAATAAGTTGACCCCCTCTCCTTTGTGGCAGCCCCTCAAATACTGGAATACTGCTATTGTCATGGTTCCGACAGATGAAACTCTTCAAAAGAACTTTGAGGCATTGTTTACCTTAAAGAATCTTTTATTCGAGAAGCATAACATCGGCACTGCATAATCGAAGCCAAAAACTGAATTCCCCTCCCCTGAGCACATAGTATCAAAGCACAATTCCCTCCTCCAATTAACAGTCATAAATCACATTCCCCAATTAGCTTGAAGCGCGGGCTTCCTCTCCAGTTCTCCAGCCCGCCAATTCCTTATCAGCTCTGGTTACAATAACCTTGTTTCTCACGCTAGGTTTAGTGTTGTTATGTCTAGCTGAACGCTCGTTCACATCCCCCCTCCCAGCATCATCTAACTCTAAAAGCAAAAGGTAAAAGATGGCTACATTTACATCTGTTGTCAATGCAAAAACATCCGATGTTAGCAGCGTTGACATCCGCCCCCCCTTACAAAAAGGATAAATCCTGTCATATAAACAAAAGCACAGGTTAGGGATTGCCTCTCGGTTTGTTAGGGTGTTTCTTATAAAACCTAATAATGAGCTTTCACATCGCTAGACTTCACCCAAGTGGCTTCAGACAACGTATATCCCAGTGATGGCGAACCTTTTAGAGACTGAGTGCCCAAAAACCGCCCCCCACCCCACTCCGCCTCCTGCCCTGCCTGCTCCGCTCCCGCCCACCCCCTGCCCCGGCCACCCGCAGGGCCACACACCACCTCCATGGCCCGCTGCAGATCGCCCAGGCAGCCCTGCGGTGCCATGGCAGCCACGCCCTCTGCCCACACCCTGCAGCACTATCTGCATGCTATGGGGTGTGAGGGCAGAGTCTTGTCCCTGCTGGCCGGCTATGTCCTTGGCTGCGCTGCTCCATGCGGGCCGCGCCCGAGGGCGACTCTCCTCCAGGGGGGCTGCTGGGGAGGGGGGGAGGCGGGGCTGGGGCGAAGATGTGCATGCCCACAGAGAGGGCTCCAAGTGCCACCTCTGGCACGCGTGCCATAGGTTTGCCACCACTGGTATATCCCTTCCATTGTACTAAATACTGCAATTTCCCTTTAAAAATTCTAGAATCAAGAGTACACTTTACTTCATAGTGAGTCTGTCCTGCCACCACGAGGGGTCCGGGTGCCTTCTTAGGGGGAGGTCTTAAAGTGGAACCCCAATAAGGTTTCAACAGGCTGCAATGGAAAACAGGGTGAATTTTTCCTAAGAGCTTAGGGAGTTTTAGTTCCACTGTAACTGGGTTAATGATCTTTACAATGGGGAAAGGTCCCAAGAACTTCGGTCCTAACTTCTTACTGGGTAATTTGAGTCGTAAATATTTAGTCGACAGATAAACCTTTTCCCCAACTTGGAATGTTCTTTGAGGAGCCCTTTTTTATCCGCCTGCTTTTTATATGTCTTGGATGCCTTTTTTAAAGCAATTTTCGTGGTTTTCCAAACTTCTTACCACCCCTTCACCCATTGACCAAGTGTCTGGGAAGCGGAGGGCACCTGGGGGTATTTGGGTATCGGGTTGAACTCTTTTCCTGTGGCCACTTTAAAAGGCGTGAAGCCAGTGCTGCTGTGAACAGAGTTATTATAAGCCACCTTTGTGAAAGGGAGGAGGTCAGTCCAGTTAGTTTGTTGGTAGCTGACATAGCATCTGAGATATTGCTCCACCAATGAGTTCGCGGATTCAGCCCCCCCATTAGTAGCCGGATGAAAAGCAGATGAACCAATTAGTTTAAGGAAACTTCTCCAAAACGTAGCTGTGAACTGCACCCCCCCTGTCCGAGATTATTCGTTTAGGTGCGCCATGCAGCCGGTAGATGTGTTTCAAAAACATTTCGGTCAGTCGTTGGGCAGACGGGAGCCCTTTGCAGGCGATGAAATGAGCCTGATTTGAGAACAGATCTATCACGGTCCAGATGACTGTATTCCCTCTACTTTCAGGTAGATCTACTATAAAATCCAAAGCAATTTCTTCCCATGGTTGGAAAGGGTCGGCCACCAGTTGCAACAACCCAGGGGGTTTCCCTGGAATTCTTTTCATGGTGGCACATACAGCACAACTCCTGACATAGCTTTCCACATCCCGCTTCAATCCCGGCCACCAGAATTGCCGGTGGATGAGGTGTAGTGTTTTTAAATATCCAAAGTGTCCAGCCTGTTTTACGTCATGGCCATGTTGGAGAACATTAAGGCGGAGGGTCTCTGGCAAGTATAACTTTCCCCCCTTGTAAGCCAAACCATCCCTGCACGTTAGAGAGGTTTGATTGTCCTTGAACCATTGGTCAGTGAGGAGCTCTTGTTTTATTTTCTTTGCCCCAGGGTCATCAGGGTTAGGGGCTCTTGAAGGTGGGACTCTGCGCGGCGTGAGTTGAGAGGCTGTTTGTGGATTGGAGATAATTGCCTCATTAACCTCTTCACGCTGGCTTTTGTATTGGGGCAGTCTGGATAGAGCATCAGCTAAGAAGTTCTTTCCTCCCGGTATGTACTTTAGAGTGAAGTTAAAACGGTTAAAGTACTGCGCCCATCGCACTTGTTTCGGGGACAATTTGCGGGGAGTTTTCAGTGCTTCTAGATTTTTGTGATCAGTCCATACCTCGAAAGGCACCTTACTCCTCTCTAGATAGTGTCTCCAGTTTAATAGAGCCCAGTGGATTGCGAAAGCCTCCTTTTCCCACACACTTCTCTCGCACTCAGTTAATTTTTTTGAGGTGTAGGCTCAAGGTTGTAAGGTCCCACTCTGGTCCTTTTGTAGTAGTACAGCTCCAACGGCCACGTCTCTGGCATCGGCTTGAATTACAAAGCGCTCCCCCTTTGCCTCTTTTTAGTAATTCCGTAAGGAGTAGGGTGATTTCGGCAAAGGAGGGGATGAATTGACGGTAAAAGTTGGCGAATCCTAGGAAGCTCCGGAGCTCTTTGCGAGTCTTTGGAGGCTGCCATTCAATTACAGCTTTCACTTTGGCCGGGTCCATTTCAATGCCCTCGCAGGAAATTCTTTAGCCAAGATAATCCAATTGGGTCTGGTGAAACTCACATTTTGATAGTTTGACATAAAGTTTGGCATTCAACAGTTTCCTTAGCACTTCTCTTACTAGTTTTACGTGGTCAGTCATATTCATGCTGTATATCAGGATGTCATCAAGATACACCAGAACCCCTTTGTATAAATGGTCATGTAGAGCCTGATTAATCAGCTGCATGAAGAAAGCTGGGGCCCCCTGTAGTCCAAACGGCATGACTTTAAATTGATAGCCCCCCATGGGACAGTTAAAAGCAGTCTTCCACTCATCTCCCTCCTTTATTCTCACCCGGTAATATGCCTCTTTCAGGTCTAACTTAGTGAAGACACTCCCCTTTGCCAGGTGGGTTAGTAAGTCCTTCAGGAGGGGGAGGGGGTATTTATTTTGCACACTCACAGCGTTCAGACCCTTATAATCCATGCAGAGACGAAGCGACCCGTCTTTTTTTTTCTTTAAACAACACCGGGGCTCCCACAGCAGACTTGGCCCGTTCAATGAATCCCCTCTCTAGGTTTTTGTCCACATATCGCTGCATCTCCTCCATTTCAAGGGGGGACATTGCATACATCCTCGGTCGTGGGTGTTTGGCTCCCGGTAATAGTTCGATGGAGCAATCATTGGGTCGGTGGGGAGGCAGGGTGTCACATTCTTTCTCACTAAATTCCTCTGCTAGGTCCCGGTATTCGCTGGGGATGAGTGGTTCACCTGGTTGCGATAAGGCAGCCATATGCACTAACTAACTCATTGGGTGGGCTAAAATCTCCTGTAACGTCCGTTGAATTAGTGGGGGGCTTGGGTCCTATAGGTAGCCTTACAGTTCTCATTCCCTTCTCCCACCAGATAAACTGTTTCCATTTGTCCAACCAGGCTAGCCCTAGGTTCACAGCCTCAGTCATTTTTGGAGCCACCATGAAACGAATGAACTCCCAATGGTCACCTATTTCTAAGCGTAGGGGTTCGGTCAATTGCGTGATTAAAGTTCCGCCCATTAGGGAGCCATCGGCTTGCTCAAACCTCACGGGTTTGGAGAGCAGCTTTGCTTGTATGCCCATTTTCAGGGCAAGTGACAAGCTAATAACGCACCGGGAGCATCCGGAGTCGACTAGTACTTTTAAATCTACCTGTGCCCCCCGCTTAGGGATTATGAGTTTGGCAGGTAGTAAAAAAGGTGGGACGTGTCGACTCACCATCGGGTCGTTCTCTCCCTCGTCGTCGCTGTCTTAGGAGGGTAGAACGACGGCAGGTCCGGCTTGGGTCTCGGCACTCTCCTGCGTGGGGTACATGACTTGAGCAACAGGTTCCTGTACGATCCAGTTGGATTTCTCTTTCGTTGGCTGCTGGGTTGGTTTCTTCTTCACTGGTGGTCCCGGTCTATTCTGCTGCTGGGAGTAAGGGACTGGGCAATTCACTGCTCGGTGTCCCTGCTGTCCACATCTGAAGCACTTGATCGATGGCCCAGCAGGTGGTCTGGGATTCTCTGCAGCCACAGCGGTTGGTGGCTTTCGGGGGGGTGGCTGTCGCTTGGGTTGATTTGGCCTCGACTCGGCTTCCTGGGGGTGGTGGCTTCTGATAGTGGGCAAGCTGAACATCTAGTCTTACCGCTGCCTGGTACCACTCTTGCAGCTGATCAGGGACTGCTCGATAAATACAAGCCTTGGAGAGGTGGTCGTCTAGTCGCTCCCTGAAGTGATGGACCAGGGATTGCTCAGGCCACCTCTCTATTCGGCCGGCTATCTTGCGAAACTCTCGTACATATTCCAGTGCAGGCCTACCGGCTTGTTTTATTTTGTGGATTTGCTCCTCCGCTTTGAGGGCAGTAGATGGGTCCTCGAACCTTGCTCTCAGTCCTAGGAGGAAGAGATGGGGGTCTTCTAACTCGGGTGCTTGCTTGTTATATAAATTGTTCAGCCACTTGGATGCTTCTCCGTCTAAGCTGGACGCAATCACGTCGACCCTAGCGGCTGGGTTCGGATAGAAATAGGCACAGCGGTTCAAGTGAGAACGAACCTGATTAAGGAAAAAGATCAGCTTCTCTGGGTCCCCATCAAAGGTGGCTCTAAGAGGTGGCGCCATCAGTGGTTGCTGGCCTCCCCACTGCGGGTGTTGCATCCCCAACTGTTGCTGGCCCCCCCATGGTTGCTGCTGCATTCCCAGTTGCTGCAAGCCTCCCAACGGTTCTTGCGCACCCAGGGGCTGTTGCCACCCCCCCTGCTGTTCTTGCATTGCCGGCGGCTGTGGCACTCCCAATTGCTGTACGACCTCCACCGATCTCAGCGGCTGCTGTAATGGCACCCTCAGCTGCTGCGGGCCTCCCACCGGTTGCCGCATGGGTGGGGGCTGCTGCCATCCCCACTGCTATTGGCCTGCGGGGGTTTATGGCGTCCCCAGTTGCTGCAGGTCACCCTGCGGCCTCGGAGGCAGTGGTTGGTGGATCTCCATCGGTTGTGGGGGGCCCAGCGGTTGTTGCACATTCGGGGGCGGCTGCCAATCCCATTGCTGCTGCAGCACTCCCAGTGGTTGCTGACCCCTTGGCAGCTGCATCATCCACGGTTGTTGCAAGGTCCCCATCTGCTGCTGCGCTTTCGGGGTCTGTGGCCATCCCCAATTCGGCTGCTGCACCGCCAGCGACTGCTGGCTTCCCAGCTGGGGAGGCTGTGACATTTCCTGTGTTACAAGTTTTATTAATTTTTCAAATTTTTACATCCAAGTGATTAGGAAGCAGTGTGGAGATAGGGTAATCAATAGTCCAATAACAAAATCATTCATTTATATCTCAGGTTACATCAATAAAGGTTCCCTCTCTAGTTCCCTTAAGTATTATATCATATTCATATTAATACATTTCTAACTAAAGCTCAATCAATCAATACATTTATCAATAACATTTTGCTTATACATATCCAAGTCCTGTTTTTGGGTTTTACTTAATTCCAATTACCATGTTCCAATTTAGCCTTTTATAACCAATGTTTAAGTTTCTGATAACCTTAATTTCCCTCATTTCATTATAAGATAATTAACGTAACTAAAATACACATGTTATTCCAAAATTTACCTTCTTACTTTATTCACAAATATATTCTATTTCATTTACTAACAAAATATCTTCCATTATCACAAATCTATTTCCATATAACAATTAAAACTATAATCTAACAGTTAATTTTAATTTCCATTATCAATCTAAATCCTAGATATTAAGTCAATTACTCCAAAAAGCTGCTTAACCCATTAAGTAGATTTTTAAATCCCCTTTTTAAATCTAACTCTGGCTTTCTTTTTGTGCCAGGCAGGCTTCCATACCAGTGCCTCTGAATCCTCAGATGTGTCTCCCTTCATTCCCACACATGTTGTTTGAACCAAGGGAGAACATCCAGTTATCAGTTTTTCAAAGGAACTGGCCCCTTTGTAGTAATTAGGTTGTTGCCCTAATAATTCAAATCTCCATATTTGGTTTGGAATGTTTATCATCAGTTCAGTCTGGTCCTCTTCTTCTTCTTCCAGTTTCATCTGAGTAAAGTAAAAGGTCATATCCGGTGTTGTAATTATTGTTTGGTTATCTAAATTGTCTAAGTTCTCAATGTGGTGTGTTTGTTGATCAATTCCTGTTGCTTTTGGAGTTACAGGTACTGTAGTTAAAGTCAATGTTGGATTACCAAAGTTCTCAATAAGTTGTACGTGTTGTTGTGTAGAATCCTCTTTGATGTTAAATTGTCCCTCTTCTGTTATTTTTTGGCTTATAAGTTGATCAGTTGGAGTCTGGGGTTCAATTTGTAGTTTTATGAAAATATCCTCGGCTTTCACTCTTAAGTTCATTAGCTCAGTGGCTTCAAGGATTTTTTCAAGTATAAGTTTATAGTTAAGTTGTGGGTAGAGTTCCTCCATTTCCATGGTGATTAGAGATAGTCCTTTAGTGGAGGCTATGTTTAGTAAAAATCAGCCAATGTCCACCTCCACACTTTCTAAAAGTTGTTTTCACCACCCAGCTGTTTCCAATTCTTATCTTTTTTGATAATATGAAGGGCAAATCAAGGGAGTCAACAGGCACAATTGGAAAACAAAATTCAGTTGCTATGCCAAGTTTCGCCACAAGATGTCCCCAGCAGACCACAAAATCTTTTCCCAGACGCCAATTAGCCTTTTTTTTCAATTAAAAAAGAAAAAAAGATATTTTCCAAAATTAATAGTTAAAGAAAATGATAAGTCTCTATAATAAGAACTTTAGGGACCCCCAAGGTATCCGCAAAACAAAAATCCAGTTATCTAGTTGTTAAGGTTAGTTATTCTTTTCTTTTCTTTCCAAAGCTTAGATTCCCAAGTATGCAAACGCCGCTGCATTGAGAGCGGGGAAAAAGTTTCAGGAGGCTTTTCACAGGAAAGTAGTTAGGGTAAAAGAAAGGTAAGGAAGGGTCTCACCCAGATCTTCCACGGTGCTTCGTTGTGCTTAGTAGTGCTTTTGGCTTTCATCGATCCAAAGGAGCTGCCTCGGATCAAACGGAAGGGCTACCGCCCTTCCGCGATCTAGCAAGGGTCCTCCTCAGCGGTGGTCGCCCCTCCAGGGCGACTTTCGACCCTTTCCAGGGTCTTTCGATGGAGAGAAACTGGACGGCGGAGAGAGAACTCTCTCCACACGTCCGAAGGAGCTGCGATCCGAAACCGGAAGCCTGTGACATTTCCCATTACTTCGAGGACTGGGAGGCTGCCCGAACTGCGCAGGGGGGGCTGGGGGTCTCCCTTGGTAGGAGTTGGCGGCTGCCTCTCCGATCATCATGATCACTCGCATATGGGGAGCGGGAAGGTTGTTCTCCACTCTTCATTTCTAACTCCTCAAATCTTTCCACCAACTTCTCCACTGACTGGCTACGTGCTGCGGACAGGTACTTCCACTCACCCGAGTCCTCAGCGGTAGACGGTTTCGTGGTTCTCCACCGGTCTGGGGAACGTGAGGTGCGGGAATCCCTTCATAGCAGCTCAGCCCCGTCTGCCTTTGAAGCACTTGAGGGTGGCAAGGCCGTCTCGAGGTGTCTGGAGTCTTTGCTGGGTAGGGTCCATTCCGACGACCAGATCAGCTGTCCTCGCGGTTTGGGCTTTGCCCCCAGCTGGGAGGCCTTAAAAAGTTCCTTCTCCACCAGCGTGCTGGCTGTCGCTCCCCCCTCTGGGGTAGCAGCCGCTGCCGGGGTGCTGGTTTCAGGCGTTCTCTCTTTCTCCATGCTGAGATCTTCCCCGAATCTTTGTCAGCTTATCCCTCCTTTCTAGGGACAGCGATTGGGGCTCGGGACCCCAAGATAGTTAGGAAAAAGTTGGAGTTTTTGGCTTAATGTCATGGTTCCGACAGATGAAACTCTTCAAAAGAACTTTGAGGCATTGTTTACCTTAAAGAATCTTTTATTCGAGAAGCATAACATCGGCACTGCATAATCAAAGCCAAAAGCTGAATTCCCCTCCCCTGAGCACGTAGTATCAAAGCACAATTCTCCAATTAACAGTCATAAATCACATTCTCCAATTAGCTTGAAGCGTGGGCTTCCTCTCCAGTTCTCCAGCCCGCCAATTCCTTATCAGCTCTGGTTACAATAACCTTGTTTCTCACGCTAGGTTTAGTGTTGTTATGTCTAGCTGAACTCTCGTTCACATCCCCCCTCCCAGCATCATCTAACTCTAAAAGCAAAAGGTAAAAGATGACTACATTTCCATCTGTTGTCAATGCAAAAACATCCAATGTTAGCAGCGTTGACAGCTATCATGTCACCCCTAGTCCTTCTTTTCTCTAGACGAGCCATACCCAATTTCTGCAACCGTTCTTCATATGTTTTAGTCTTCAGGCCTTTAATCATCTTGGTTGCTCTTCTTTGCACTTTTTCCAAAGGCACAACATCTTTTTTGTAATGTGACCAAAACTGGATGCAGTATTCCAGGTGTGGTCTTACTAAGGATTTAAAAAGCAGCACTAATACTTTATGTGATTTTGATTCTATGCCTCTGCTTATACAACCAAGGATTGTATTGGCTTTTTTGGCTGCTGCCGCACACTGCTGGCTCATGTTTAAGTGATCGTCCACTAGGACTCCAAAGTCTCTCTCATAGTTACTGTTTTTCAGCCAGGTTTCACCTAATCTGTACTTATACCTTTGGTCCTTGAGAGGGTTTCAACTCCGTAGAATAACATCAGGCTACCTACATCTAATGAATCCTAAATAGGGCAAAACTGGTCACAAAGTGCCTGCCTCTTCCGTATAACTCCATATGATCAGTGAAGTCTAGGGACATTGGCATAATGTCCTGCTATTTATTGTGTGTTAATACAATACATGCTGTGTGTGTGAAAAACATAGTGGCTGGACACTATCAAAGCTGACACCAGACAGAGCATAGAAAAACTCAAAAGAAATAATGCAAGATTGGAAGATGTGGAGAGACCTGGCACATAGAATTGCCAAGAGTCAAACTCGATTGAATGGATATCATCATCATCATCATCATCATCCAACTACTGTAGACATATGTTTCAAAATATCCATGGGAGGTTGCATGAACATGCATGTACTGTATAGAACAGAGTAAAACTGAATTGGGATTTCTGTTTTCCCCTTTCAAAATAAATAATAATTACTTGAACCCATTAAGAAGGCTTTTCTTCTTCAGGGAAACCATTTAAAAAGTTTATTGGTCTGTTTTTGAATTAGTGTGGCTGAGTTTGTGTAACTAATGATTATTTGCCTGCCATAGTTATTTATATTTTTATTCTATTTTGTTTGTATTGTGTATAAGTTTTATATACTTTTATCTTTTTAATATTGTAAGCCACCCAGAGTTACCCTGTGGTAAGATGGGCGGTCAATAAATTAAATAAATGGTTCATTGAATATGACAGGTGGCTGGGCTTATGCGTTGTGCTGAGCTGCAAACTCATAAACTATATTTAAATTAATGCAGCTTATAATTCTGTGTTTGTCTGTTAGGATTGCATGTTAGTTGTTACCTGAATCCCATTGATTTCAGTAGGATCAAAATTTACTGGAGCAAGTGACTGAAGTCATACTTTACCACCTGGAGAATCCTGATGAGTTCACTTTTCTCTTGGTTATAAAACGGGAAGTCTATCAATCAATTTTTATTACAGTCACAGACCACCATTACAAATACTGTAAAAGCATTAATAATAATAAAAATAAAAAGCAGACAAAAGTATTATATTACAATTAGTGGTGGATTATCAGTGGGCAGTTAGAGTCTGCCTAATTTTGTATACAGTATAACAAAATTTGGCTATCTTCAAAGAAACTACTTCATACTGATCTGATAACAGCAGTTGTATATAGAAGAGATCCGTGTTTCCCAGGTATTTTATCAGGTAAGGTGTTATAAAGTGGGTCCATGAGTCCTTATAGAAGACACAGTATAGTAGGACATGAGCTATAGTTTCGATCATTCCTTGTCCACAGGGGCACAATCTCATCTTATATGGTATTTTTTTTGTATCAGCCCTCCAAAACTGCTGTGGGAAGTGCATTGCAGTGCATGAAAGTTAATGCCCTTCGGATTTTGGGGACAGTTACTGTACATAATATAAGTATCTCGATGCTTTAAAAAAAAGGGTTGACTGCTCAAAAAAACGTTCTTGGGAAGAGATAAAACAGGAAGTTTGTATACCTAATGGCAATGTAAAATAAGGAAGTATCTTACTACAGCTTTTCTGAGGGATTAATATGAACTGTAGAGAATTTTCTAGCATTTTTATGAGATTTTACAGTGGCTTAAATAATTTTCTCTATTCTTTTCAATAAACAAGCCATTATTTCTGTGACTAGGAAAAGCTGCGACTTCAGGGTCAAATCACTGAAGGCAGTAACATGATCAAAACAATTGCTTTTGGCCACTATGAACTGGACACCTGGTACCATTCCCCGTACCCAGAGGAGTATGCCCGGCTTGGGCGCCTCTACATGTGTGAATTCTGCCTCAAATATATGAAGAGTCAGACAATACTTCGCAGACACATGGTAAGTTTTTAACTTAGGCGTGAGAAATGGAAAATTATTTCTTTATTCAAATTTGTTATAGCTGCCCAAACTCCAATGCACTCTGGATAGTATACAGAACCAAAAAAATCTAAAAACAGGTAAAACATAAAAGCACACAGACAGCCCAGACTAAAACAATCTAAAAATAACTGATGGATAAATAATAAAATAAAGCTGCAAACTTTTCCAAACTCCCCCCCCCCTTTTTTTTTCTTTGCTTCTCCTTTCTTCCTCCCCCCTGCCTCTCCTGTTGCAAACTCTTTCCCCGTTTCCCTTTGCTGTCCTTGCTCCGCCCCCCGCTTGCATATGTAAACTTAGACCAGCCCCAGGCTAATGCGTAACTCAAACATGGCTATGTTTCTGCTGCCAAAATAGCCTTTTAATCCTAACACAAAGAAAACAGTGAAAATTCCTCACCTAAAATAAGTTCATCTAGGAAGCAGGAGGTAACAAACCACAGATATCCCATCCTCTTTACAATGGAATCCTTAGCAGCTTTGTTTTATAATAGAAAAATACATTTTCCTTTGTTTCATCAGTTATCTCACTTGCTTAAAATATGTCCACAAATCAGCTCCTTCACATTTCTCGCCCCTCAATCCCAAAATATACAAAAATCTTTGTCTTTATTGATCAGGGTCCCTCTTTCTTGCAAAGCAGGCACCCAATGATCATTGAATAAAGCTTGGCCATTTCTCCTCAGTGTTGTGCTCCTTTCTTTGGTGAAAATTCCATGACATAACATGAATCAAATAAAACAGGGACTCCAAAAATACAATAATACATTAATATATTTTGTATTGTATTCAGAAACTAAAGCTGTTGCAGAGTGTGGCGCCGTGGGCAGTTCTTGGGGCCTCAAGAATGGTCCATGTAACACCACTGGTCCGTGAGCTGCACTGGCTGCCAGTTTGCTTACAGGTGCAATTCAAGGTGTTGGTAATCACCTTTAAAGCCCTTCATGGCATGGGTCCAGGCTACTTGAGGGACCGTCTCATCCCACTGGGATTGGCCTGTCCTACCTGTGGTGGCAGAGGAGGCATGCTGCAGGCCCCGTTGGCCCAATTATTCTGGCTAGCGGGGTCCAGGAGAAGGGCCTTCTCTGCCGTTGCACCTGCCCTCTGGAACATCTTGTCCCCCGATGTGAGGTTGGCCCCAACCATCCTATCTTTTCGTAAGGGCCTAAAGACCTGGCTCTGCCAGTTCGGAATGGGACAACTTGGCTGCAGCCAACTCGCCATGGCCATCTTGCCATGGTCAATTCGCTGCAGTCAACTTCCCATGGCCAACTCACCACAGGACAACTTGCCACCGGACAATTCAACAATTCAATTTTGTTCCTCCTTTGGCATCCTTTCTTTAATGATTCTATTCCACAATTTCTTCGATATTAGTGTAACTCTTGTCCCGCAGTGAGTTTTCCCACGACAAGTTAGCCATGGTGAGTTGTCCCGCGGCGAGTTGGCCATGGCAAGTTGGCCATGTTGAGTTGACTGGCGAGTTGTCTGCGGTGAGTTGTCCTAGACCCGCCAGTTGGCTTGGGGCCCCAATGGGGAGAGCACAGTGGAGGTGGTTGATTGAGTAAAACAGATCCCACCTCCCCCTACCCTGCCCCTGCCCTCCCCACCTGTAATTTGATTTTAATGGTTGTTTTTAACTTATTTGTGTGTGTGTGTGTGTGTGTGTGACACACAAACACATATATATAGAAAGAGAGAGAAAGAGAGATTTTTATTATTGTAAGCCACCCAGAGTTACCCTGTGGTAAGATGGGCAGCCAATAAACTATAAATAAAAAATGTATTAATGTACAATACAAATATGTATATTAATATGCATTAAACAAATTATTTTTAAAAGTCTTGAAACAAACATCAACAGCAAATCTTATCTCTCTGATGTGATCTCCTGGTGATCCTGATTTTTGCAGCCCAAATCTGGTAGCTTTCATCCTAGCCCTTCTTTAAACCCACTTTTTGCCCTGGTGATATACTCTAATTGAAAATAATACAAGGAGAGACAGGCTTGCTCTGTGTTTTTGATCTCTTACACAAGATACAACCTTTTCAATTTTTTCTACCAGGGTAGGAGGACATCCTGGGAGAAAATACTAAATTAATTCCATTAAAGGATTGCTTCATTTCAGCAAGGGGTTACTTTAATCACGTGTTATTATAGAATTCTTCTAAATCTATGTTGTCTATATCTAAACATAATTTTGCATATGGTCAGGAACATACTGTCTCCTTCCAATGCTTTTGAAATTTAGTCTTGTTTTTACATGTGACTGTAAAAAATGCAGTTTGTACCTGCCTGTGAATTCTCTGGGAAAAGATGGGAAATGCTGCCAACAAATTAATTCTGAAGAATGAGGCCATGACCCCATCTTGAATAATCATCTCCAGCAGCAGAGAATCCATTTTGGGTCTTCTACCTCTTTTTCCAGTGCTTAATTGTGGCTACCTTACTACTTTAGAGAAGAGTGGCTCTTGTAATGAGGTTTATGGCAACTGAATTAGTGCTACTGATTGGACTAGATCAGTATGGAATCACCTGTTAGAATCTATACTGAGTTGGTCACAAGGCTCTGTCCTTCCAAGCAGCTTCACATTCAACTTCTAATATGAGTGGCAATGACTCCTGTGGCTGGCAGTCATAGCTGGAGTAGAAATCATAAGGTTTGTGATGGTGGGTGGGGAGACCAAGTCACTTGTTAAGCTTTTCAAGCTTAGAAGACAGTACATGTTTACCATCGCCTTAAATTTAGCTGAACCCAGATCAGTAATTGATTGATTACTTGCCATCAAGTTGGTGTTGACATTTAGTGACCACATAGTTTTTCTCCATGACAATCTGTCCCTAACTTGGTCTTTCAAGATCAGTTATTAGAATCTAATTATTAAATATCTCTGTATTTTTTTCAAATTCTGCCCGTAGTGAGCCAGAACCTAAAGGCATAGTAGTTCATGTATGATAATTCTTGTTGAGCATAGACAGTATTTTGTGTTTGCAAATGTATACATGCACACTGTTAGAATGATCCGCTCCTATTAAAATGAGTGTTGTTGTGGTAGAAAAACTTTAGGAGACCTATTTTGTCTGATTAAAAGGAAGGAATGAAACACTTTTCAAAAGGCCCATGTAATGTAAATCAGAAGCAGTATGCAAAATGAACAGAAACAGAATTTGAAAAACAAATCTGGATTATTGTCTAGTCAAAGATTTAAATTTACAATTTGTTATTGGTATTAGAGGTATTTAGATACACCTTTTTTCTTTATTTTGTCATTATTACATGTAATGTTAATATTGTTTATATAGTTGTAGCTATGCATGCTTTCTTTTAATTAATTTCATATGATGAAATACTTTAAAACAGCTTACCGAGTGCACATTGGTCAATAGCCGATACCAAATACCAGCTTCATTTTGTTTTCTGAATAGAAGAGGCCTTATTGTTTCTGAGTCCAAAGCAATTATATTTTTCTCTTTGGTGTTATATTTTAAAACAATTGTCACAGTAAAGCTTGTCTATCATTCTTCATAGGCAAAATGTGTCTGGAAGCATCCTCCAGGGGATGAAATCTACCGCAAAGGCCCAATCTCAGTATTTGAAGTAGATGGGAAAAAGAACAAGGTAACTCTATGTATATGGAGTAGTATTCTGGGAAGAAGAGAGCTTGTGCCTTTTGTGGGCCATTTGTAAGCCATACAGGTGGCTTTGCTAGAAAATTTTCATCACTGATGCTAATTAGCCAGAAACATGGAAGACATTTAAACTGATTTAGCATCCTAAACCTGGTGTCTTCCCAGTATGTTGGCTGCTACTTCCATCTTTTCATTCAGCATTGGTTTTGCTGATTGGGTGAAGAAGTCCAACAAATCTAGAAGATCGCAAGTTGTGATGTGGCCCAGGACAGACTTCTTTGTGGTACTGCTGTCGCAACCCTTTTATAAAGAGTAGGTTAGTTCCAAAAAATTTTGCTTTCAGAGTGTGGGTTCAAAGAAGTATAATTTAGGGAAAGAAGGAAGGAAGGCTTTCAAGTTATATGGAGAAGAGGGAGATAAAGAAACATACCATAGCATTTCACATTTTGCCAATGTTCAGGATGTTTGTTTCAGTTTTTTTAGATACATGCTCAGACAGCCCTTTTCCCTGACTAGTTTGGAAACACTTGCCTCATAGACAATTTCAGTGGCTTTTTTCGTAGTTGTATGGGCTCCAGGTCATCCCTCCCAACTACAGTCTTCTTATCAATAAATCTCCCTGTCCTCTGCTGTAAAAACCTTGTGGACGTTTCTTAAAGGTGAGATTTATTGGTGGCGTAGTATGAGATGGCAGAGCCATGACATGAGAAAATAGGTCCTAACTTTGGACTGTAGGTGAAGGAATTATTCTTTTTTTTTATATATATATATAACAAGTTTTATTGAATTTTTTTGTTTTACAGCCAAGTGCTTAGGACTCATCATGGAGATAGGGCACTCCATAGAACAGAATAGAAAATATAATCACACATAAGCAATTTAAATTACTTCTTTAAAATTTCCCTCTCTATTTTATCAGTCAAGAAAACAAAACAAAAAAAACAACCAAAAAAAAACTATCCCCATTTTCGAGCTTAATTAACTATTAACATATTCCAATTTGTCATTACATAAAGATATAGTATACAATTTGGGTATCCATATAATACAAATTATTCCTAACCTATACATATTACTCCAATTATTCACTTTATACTTCTCAGTTAAATTTTATCTCTTATTCTATTCTATTTCACATACATATTTTATAAATGAAGATAACTTTAAGTGTTGATTATTTTTTTTAAACCATTTTACATTAGCCTAAATTATTTCTAATTATTTCTAAAGTAAACATATAATATAACTATTATATATATATATATATTAATATTTCTCCACTATATTCTATTTCCTATACTCTATCAAACATTTTTATAAATCAGTCCAACTTTCGATCATTGCAAGTAAAAATATCAGTAATATTTCACCAATCTCAATACAACTCCTTTAATTTTAACTTTTCCAATTTTCCATAATTGCCATTCCAGACCATAATCAAATCCATAATTTACCTCAATATTAACTCAGACTAAAATCTTAGACCTTAGAAATCTCAAAAATATTAGCTCACTTGAAGTCTCTAAAAACCATTTTACCCGTCAAATAAAGTTTTAACACTCATTTTTAAACCTAATTCTAGCTTTCTTTTTATGCCAAGCAGGTTTCCACAATAGGGCCTTTAGCTCCTCCCATCTTAATATTTGACTATACACATTTTCCCACAGTTGCGTCTGATCATAGTCTTCTTCTCTTTTTCCCAATATTGTCTGCACTATATAATCAGTCTTGGTGATTATTCGTTGTTTGTATATATTGTCAGCATTTTTAATGTCTCGTGTTTGAAAGTCCATTTCTGTTGTTTTTAAAGCTGTAGTTGTTTTAGTTGAATTCTGCCTTTGGTCCTCAGAAATCTCCATCTTTTGTATATAAGGTGTAACGTCTTCCTCTTCAGTAGGTTGTAGATATAAATCCTCAGTCTCATTAAGTTGTAAATCTAGTTGTGTGTCATGATCAGTTGAAGTTTGAAATTCAATTTTTAACTCTGAAGCCACCTTTTTCCTGAGTGTCCTGAAGTGCTCTCTTAATTCTTCTTTTGTTTTCAGATTTTTTTCTAGTATAAGTCCATAGTTAAGCTGTGAGTGAAATTCCATTCTTCTTCTCTTTTTTTTTTAATGAAAGTTCAACAGTGTCTGGGCGTGACGCCAAGTTCAGTACTTCAACATTGTTACGATAAGACTTTCTGGGCTTCACGCCAAGTTCCGAGCTGCATTGTAACCATCCAATCCACATAAATCCACCCCGAGAGCCAAAGAGATTTTTTTTCCCTTTTTAAAGTAGCTAAGAATGTTCAGAAGGGGGGGGAGGAAGAGAAACACTCCACCCCCCTCCGTAAAATCTTCCACTTAAGCTGAAAACAAGCAGACAGAGAAAGAGAATCACAGTAAGGTTTTTTCTTCTTCTTCTCTTTTTTTTTCAGGATCCCCCGAATTCCAACAGTTCTAATACACAATAAAAAGTAGTTATTTTTTTCCCCAAGTATTCGAACGCTGCTTTTCCAAGGGAGGGAATAATTTCTAGAAGCTTTTCACAGGGAAGTAAATAAAACAACAAGAGGGAAGGAAAGGTCTCACCCGGATCTTCCACGGTGGTTCTTTATGCTTAGATGTTGCTGTGACTTTCGGCTGGAGCAGCTAAGTGATCGGCCATGTTACTGGCCGATCTTTTCCCCGTTGGCCCAAAGGTGATTTCTCGGATTGCAGAGGGAGCTGCCGCTCTCTCCGCCATCAAACGAGTGTCCTCCTCCACGGTGGTCGCCTCTCCGGGGCGACTTTCGACCCTGTCCAGGGTCTACCGGCGGGGGGAAATCGGTCAGCAAAGAGAGCATACTCTTTGCCTGACCGCAGGCACTGCTACTGGAACCGGAAAGTCGGAATTATTCTTTTTGAGTGCTTCCCTACATAAATATTGCAAATGTTGCAATATTTGGGGCAAATACTGTATTGAACTGTCTCAGTAGGAAAATGATTGGTCAAGGAAGTATCTGTCTGATGAAGATGTTTCATAACTGATAGGAGTTCTTAATTGGGGAAGTAATCAGAAAAACTCTTTCCCGGCTTCCGGTTTGCGATCGCGGTGCCGGCGGACGTTTGAGGAGAGCACTCTCTCCGTCGTCCAGTTTCCCTCCGTCGGAAGACCCTGGAAAGGGTCGAAAGTCGCCCTGCAGGGGTGACCACCGCTGAGGAGGACCCTCGATAGATTGCGGAAGGGTGGCAGCCCTTCCGTTTGATCCGAGGCAGCTCCTTTGGATCGACGAAAGAAAGATCGGCCATTAACATGGCCGATCACTTAGCCGTACCAGTCGAAAGCCAAAAGCACTATTAAGCACGATGAAAGCAACGTGGAGGAATTGGGTGAGACCTTACCTTACCTTTCTAGCTTCCCAACTACTCTCCTGTAAAAGCCTTTGGAAATTCTTTTTTCCCCCCTCTTAATTCTGCGGCTTCTGCCTACTCTGGGAATATAAAGCTAAGGAAAACAAAAAAAAGAACAACTAAACGACTAAATATTTGGACTTGTAATTTTTGGATGCCTGGGGTCCCAAAAGGTTTCTATTTCTATAGAGACTTATTATTTTACCTATCTGCTAAGCTGGGAAAAAAAAGAATATTTCTTTCTTCCTTTTTTAAACCGGATAAAAGCCTAACTTGAGTTTGGGAAAAGATTTTATATGTTACTGGGGACATCTTGTGGCGAAATTTGGTACAGCAAGTGTCAATGCTGCACATGTTGCTTGAATCAAAGGAGACCATCTAATTATCAATTTTCCAAAGAAACTGGTCCATTTATAGTCGTTAAATTGTTTCCCTGGTGGCTCAGGTCTCCATATTTGCTCCAGTATCTTTATCTTCAATTCGGTCTGGTCTTCTTCTTCCTCAGGTTTCTTCTGGTTTAAGTAAAAAGTCATGTCCAATTTTATGGTTGTTGTTTGGTTATCTAGGTTTTCAATCTGCTGTCCTTGTTGATCTTTAACACCCTCTGTCTTGGTATTACTTTCTTCCACTTCTGTTGCTTTTGGAGTTATAAGTTCTTTAGTTGCAATCAGGGTTTGGTTGTCAGAATTTTCAGTACATTGTACTTGTTGTTCTTTAAAGTCCTCTTTCTTGGTATTAATTTCTTCCGCTTCTATTGTTTTCTGAATTGTAAGTTCTTTAGTTGAAATCAGGGTTTCAGTTTGTAGGTTTAGCCTCCACTAAAGGACTATTTATAACCATCTCAGAAATGGAGGAGGACCAGCAACAAACTTCGATTAATTATAAACTTATACTTGAAAAAATTCTTGAAGCTACTGAGTTAATTAAATCCAGACTGAAAGACAAAGGGAGGTTTGCAGTCTCTTGACGGCCAGCTGATCAAGGCAGAGGACCAGCCTGCATGGAGGCTTGTTTGGAAGCCTCTCTGGGATTGGAATGTGCTGCTGGACCTTAATGTAGCTAGGCTGTTCCCCACTGCTGGGCTGTTTTTGGCTTTGCAAAACTTTTTGTTGCTTGTCAGCCTCCTTTATGAACCCAGCTGAGTGGCGGGCCTCCCAGGACCTCACCCAATCATGAGATACCCCAAGCTCGATTAATGACCAGCATGTTCATAGCATCAGGAAGAGCAGGGGGTGGGGTTCATTAAGTGAGGCTGTCTCACTTAACGGTTGTCACCTCTTGCGAACGTAATGGGCAGGCTCCATTACAGTCATAGGTCGAGGACTACCTGTACAGCACAATCCTGGGACAATAAGAGATTTGGAACTGCTACTCACCAAGTATTAACCAAATGGGGGGAGGAGTGGGGATTCTGGCTCATTATTGCTTTGTCTGGAACAATCTTGATTGGAATACTAAGATAGCTCTACCTATTGGCTGTCCATAGATTTTGTGGTTTAGTTTGTAGGAACTCTATCTTGTGATAAGTACTGGGAGGGTAGATCATCTCCTGCTAATCATTCTTGTAAGTTATTAATATCTTGATGCTCTTTCTGATTTTTCCAGATATATTGCCAAAACATGTGCCTTCTGGCAAAACTCTTCTTGGACCATAAGACTCTGTATTACGATGTTGAACCATTTCTTTTCTACGTCATGACAGAAGCTGATAACACAGGATGCCACCTAATAGGCTATTTTTCCAAGGTTAGTAATAACCATCTGGGATCTGTTCCATCAGCAGGGCTTTGTGCATCAAAACAGTGTGAGGATGGGTATACTGCCCTAGCTTAACATCTGGAAACAAAGCAGCTCAGAAGTAGAATACCTGCTAAAAGAAAAATTTGTTCAAGCTAGCATTGAAATTTCCAAAATATTGGCACAATTGGGGGAGAGGGGGGATATAGAATTTTTTGGATGTACAGTCACTTTTATTATAACATAACATTTATTACAGGTAGTCCTTGACTTATGACCACAATTGGAACCGGATTTTCGGTCACTAAGCAATGCGGTCATTAAGTGAGTCATCCCATGGCAGGACCCAATTTATGAGCATTTTTACTACAGTTTTTAAGTGAATCATGTGGTTAACTGAATCTGTCATGCTACCCCCACTTAACCTCCAAATAGAAATGATCCTTGGCTCCATTTGTTGAGAAAGGTATAGTTTTATTAGAGATCAAGTGGATTGCAGTAATGCATAGCCAGAACTGAGATTCGTGCACCAAAATCCCAAACGTTATACTTTCCCCTTTCCCCCTCCATGATTGGTTTTCATTTCCCACCCCAAAGGTATCCAATTAAAATCTTGCAAGCTGTTACGGTCCTAACAGTCAGTTCAGGAGTGGTCTGGTATGCCACCCCCTCCTTCTTCCAGCTGAGCGACCTTGAAGCTATACCTGGGAAGATACTGGAAAAAATAATAAAAAAACCCATATGTGTGAACATCTAGAAACAAAGTTGTAACTAGAAGCCAGCACAGGTTTGTTAAAAACAGATCATGCCAAACCAATCTTATTTCATTCTTTGACAGAGTGACTAAATTAGTAGACCAGTGAAATGCTGTGGACATAGTATACTTACACTTCAGCAAGGCATTCAACAAAGTAGACCAAAACCTACTTCTTGGTAAAGTAGAAAAATGTGGGATAGACAGCATCACCACCAGATGGATTTGTAACTGGCTGACAAACCATACTCAACAAGTAGTCCTTAGTGGTACTAGGTACTACATCTACACGGAGGGAAGTAAGCAGTGGATTACCACAAGGTTCCGTCTTAGGCCCAGTACTCTTCAATATCTTCATAAATGACTTAGATGAGGGAATAGAAGGGGAACTCATCAAATTTGCAGATGACGCTAAGCTGGCAGGAATAGCCAACACCTCAGAAGACAAGCTCAGGATCCCAAAAGATCTTGAGAGACTTGAACAATGGGCCCTATCCAACAACATGAAATTTAATGTGGAGAAAAGCATGTATTAGTACCGCTTTATAAAACCTTAGACCACACCTGGAATACTGCATCCAGTTTTGGTCACATTACAAAAAAGATGTGCCTTTGGAAAAAGTGCAAAGAAGAGCAACTAAGATGATTGGGCCTGGAGACAGAAACATATGAAGAACAGTTGCAGGAATTGGGTATGGCCAGTCTAGAGAAAAGAAGGACTAGGGGTGACATGATAGCAGTATTCCAGTATTTGAGGGGCTGCCACAAAGAAGAGGGGGTCAATTTATTTTCCAAAGCACCAGAAGGCAAGACAAGAAACAATGGATGGAAACTAATCAAGGAGAGAAGCAACCTGGAATTAAGGAGAAACTTCCTAACAGTGAGGACAATTAAGCAGTGGAACAGCTTGCCTTCAGAAGTTGTAGGTGCTTCATCACTGGAGGTTTTTAAGAAAAGACTGGAGAACCACCTATCTGAAATGGTATAGGGTCTCCTGCTTGAGCAGGGAGTTGGACTAAAAGACCTCCAAGGTCCCTTCCAGCTCTATTCTTTTTTTTTTTTTTTTAATATATTTTATTAGATTTTTATAAGGATGGGAAGGTTACATCAAGGTGCTTAGGAAACAATGTGGAGATGGGTACATCAAACATCCAAAAGGGAAATCATAAATATATAGCTCAAATTAATTCATTACAAGTTCCCTCTCTATTTCCCTCATATAATATTACATATTCAAATTAATACATTTCTAAATAGAGTTCAAGCAATCCAGTCAGACATCAATCACATTTCAGTTATAAAGATCCAAATCCTGTTTTTAAGCTTTACTAATTTACAGTTACCATATTCCAATTAGCCTTAAATAAACATATTATTAACACTTCGGGTATCCCTCATTTCCCTTTTCCCTAACATAATAATTATATCTAAAATGAATATATTATTCCCACAATAACATTCTTATGTTTTATTTATTAATACCATTTCTTCTCTTATCACCAATCCCTCTTATTCTCCTTCTGTTACAAAATAATTATCTTATTTGAAATAAAAATATCAGTCCAAGAGATACATTTCTATCTATTTTAAATATATATTCTATCAATCAATCTATATCTATAGAAAGTCTTTTTAACCCATTAAGTAAAGTTTACCCCTCCAAATAATTATCATATCTGAAACAAAATATTATTACAAAGGATATCCTCTTACAGAATTCACGTACTCCGTTAGTTATTGAATCGGTAAAAATCTCTAAAGCCTTTTTAACCCATTGAATGAAATTTTAAAACACATTTTTAAATCTAACTCTAGGTTTCTTTCTGTGCCACACCGGTTTCCATAGTAAGGCTTCTACGTCATCAAACCACAATATTTGAAAAGAGGTATTTCTCAGCACTTCAGACTGGTCAAGGTTCTCTTCCCTTTCTTCTAGTGGCCTTTGAATGGTGTAGTCAGTTTTATTCCATGTTGTAATTACTACTTGATTGTCCACATTATCACAATTTTCAGTAACTTGTATCTGGGTGTCAGTCTCTATTGTTTTTGACAATTCAGACATCTCAATTAAAGTTATTCTTTGATCATCAGGCTTCTCCATAAATTGTATATGGGGTTGTGTAAAATTGATTTGTTCAATAGTTACCACAAGTTCTCCCGGTATAAGTTCATAGTTGGGTTGTAGGTATGGTTCCTCCATCTCTTTAGGTTGTATATGTTGTTTAAAGGCCTCTTTGGAGTTACTCTGTTCCTTCTCTATTGTTCTTCGGCCTATAACTTGATCCATTAAAATTTGAGAGTAAGATTTCATGTACTCCATAGCTTCCAAGATTTTTTCCAGTATAAGTTCATAATCAAGCTGTGGGTAAGATTCCTCCATTTCAGTGGTGAAAAGATCTTTTAATCTTTTAGTGAAGGCTATATTTAGTAAAAGTCAACAAATACCTCCAATTCCTAGTAGACAAAATCACCACCCAGCTGTTTCAAGTTATCTTTACCCTTATCATCCTTTGAAGGTCAGAGCCATCCTCCAGCAAAAAAATATACAGTTGCAGTAACACTTTTCGTCACAAGATGTCCTCAGTAGGCTATAAAGTCTTTCTTTCCAAATTAATAGATTTTTTGTTTTTCACATTAAAAAAGTAACAAAGAAAGGCATCTCCAGGATAGTAAATAGCGTGGTTATAATAGTAATGTTCAAAAGTAGAAATATTTTCAGGATCCCTCAGTATTCCAAGAGTTAAATAGTCAATAAAAAATTAGCTGTTTTATTTTTTTCAGTTTCCAAAGCTGTTTTTCCCACAGTGCCGAAACACTGCTCTCTCACAGCAGGGAAGTAATTCAAATTCAGAAGCTTTTTACAGGAGAGTAATTAGGGAAAGAGGGGGAAGGAAAGGTCTCACCCGGATTCTCCACGGGGGTTCTTTGTGCTTAGCTGTTCTTCTGGCTTTCGGCTGGCGCAGCGAAGTGATCGTCCATTTTACTGGGCGATCTTTTCTCCGACGGCCCTAAGGAGCTGGCTCGGACCGAGGAAGGAGCTGCCGCCCTTCCCCCGTCGACGAGGGCCTCCTCAACGGTGGTTGCCCCTCCAGGGCGACTTTTCGACCCGATTAAGGGTCTACCGGCGGAGGGAAAAACAACCGGTGGAGAGACGAGGGTCTCCGCACGACTGCGTCTGCCGCGATCCGGAACCGGAAGCCCCTTCCAGCTCTATTCTGATTGAAGGTTGTCTAGACTGCAGATACTTGGTAGACAAATAGACTTTATCCCCTACTTCGAATTTCTTCTGCGGAGTCCTCTTCTCGTCAATGTATTTCTTATACGTCTCTCTCTGGCCTAATCTAATGCTTGGTGAACCACTGGTCATCTAGTTTGTAGTTGTTTTACTCACTCTGCTAGGGAGAAGCATTTGGACTGCTCCTGTGGGAGTTCTGGTATGGCTACAAATTCTCTTTTGGTAGCGACTTGGAAGGGGGCAAAGCCAGTGCTGCTATGTACTGCATTGTTATACGCTACTTCTTGAAATGGGAGCAGATCTGCCCAATCATCCTGCTGATAATTCACATAACACCTCAGGTACTGTTCCAATACGCCATTGGCATGTTCACGGGCACCATTAGTCTGAGGATGATGCGAGGACCTAAGACCTTGAGTGGTCCCTAATAATTTCAAGAACTCCTGCCAGAATTGAGAGGTGAATTGCACTCCTCAGTCAGAGATAATCCTCTTGGGAGCTCCATGCAGATGATAAATGTGTTGGCACTAACAGTTTTGCCAGGGTTCATGCAGACGGGATCTTTGAGCATGCTACGAAATGTACTTGTTTTGAAAAAAGATCAGTGGTAATCCAAATCACAGTGTTCCCAGAGCTCTCAGGTAGCTCAACAATGAAGTCCATGGGGATTTCTTTTCAGGGTGCTAAGGGGCTAGCAACTTGCTGCAATAGCCCCCATGGCTTACCCACCATCCCTTTTCTGCTGCGCATGTAGGCAACTAGCCATGTAGCTTCTATGTCCTTTTTCATGCTCAGCCACCAAAACTGACGTCTGACCAGGTGGTAGGGTTTTAACACAACCAAAATGCCCTGTGGTTTTAGAGTTGTGGCTCCTCTGCAAAACCAAGAGCCTTTGGCTGGCTGGCATATAGAGTTTACTGCCCACCCACGTGAGTCTGTCACACATGCACACATTTTCCTTGTTCTTTAAGAAGTATTCATCTTGGAGCAGGGCTGTTTTTATTTATAGGGTCGTGTCCTCGGCCAAGTTGGGCAGTGCTTTGCTCTGGGTTCTGGTGGCGACTGGTGCTGCTATCTGCATAGAAGCGATGATGGCGTCCACCACCTCCTCCTTAGTACTATTGTACTGAGGCATTCTGGACAAGGCGTCTGCTAGGAAGTTTTTTCCCCCAGGCAAAACGTAAAGTTGAACCGATTGAAGTATTGTGCCCACCTCACTTGTTTAAGGGATAGCTTTCGGGGGGTGTTCAGCGCTTCTAGGTTTTTATGATCAGTACAGACCTCGAAAGTTCCTTGTTGCCTTCCAAGAAGTGTCACCATGTGAGTAACACCCATCTCACTGCATAAGCCTTTTTTCCCAAACCATCCATCTACGTTCCACCTCAGACAGTTTTTTAGAAGTGTAAGCGCACTTTTGACCTTTCCTGCCACAGTTGTTAAGTGAATCACTGTAGTTGTTAAATTAGTGTCATGGTTATTAAGTGACTCTGGCTTCCCCGTTCACTTTGCTTGTCAGAAGGTCGCAAAAAGTGATCACATGACCCCAGGACACTGCAACCATCATAAATATGAGTCAGTTGCCAAGCGGCTGAATTTTGATCACGTGACCATGGGGATGCTGCAACAGTTGTAAGTGTGAAAAATGGTTATAACTCACTTTTTTTCAGTGCCATTGTAACTTTGAGCTGTCACTAAAGGAACTGTTGTAAGTCGAGGACTACCTGTATTAGGAAATATTTCAGAAATTCCAAGTTTGGAAACAAACTGTAGGAGATGGACTAGCAGAGCCTGGGGGTGGAGTGAAAATCTCTCAGGAGGGGATATTCGAACATTAAAGAGGGCTCAACACCATCTCCATCAATCTACGTTGCCTTGACCCTAACCTACAGGCGGGAAGAAAGGTTTGCAGCGTTAGTGGATTTGGGGGCAACGGCCAACTTTATAGACTTCACAACTGTTAAAGCATTACAGATCCCTATAGTCTCTGAGGACTCCAATGCACTTAGAAACAATAGATGTCCAACTGTTGAAAGCGGGTCCGATTATACACACCATGACCCCGCTGCAACTGACTGTCATCCAATATACCGAGCTGTTAACCCTGTATGTCACGAGACACCTCCACTTTCCAGTCGTATTGGGATCAGAGTGGCTAAAGCTTCACAATCCCACAATAGATTGGGAGGCAAGAACCATCTTTTACTGCCCCGGCTTGCCATCATCACCATTCTCAGACAGCAAACCGTTTGCACCAGCTGGCACTAATCCCCAAGGAAGGAAATGCCAAGCTACCCAGCAATTATGCAGATTTCGCAGATGTATTTGGGGAGGAAGAAGCAGCAGTCCTTCCCCCACATAGAGTCTGCGTCTGTGCTATAGACCTGGTCCCGGGGGCTAAAATACCTGCTAAGAGGCAGTATCCCATGTCAGCTAAGGAGCTATCAATTTTGAAGCAGTGTCTGGACTCTAGCTTGCAGAAAGGCTTTATTAGACCTTCACAATCACTGGCTTCAGTACCACAAACCCAAACGGTGAAGTTCTTCTGAGGACTGTTCACAACTACAACTCCCTTAATGCTGTGATGGTGAGGGACCATTACCCACTGCCCCTCATATCAAACTTGCTGGATTGGTTGCAAAGCACATGCATTTTTTCCAAGTTGGATCTTTGCAACACATACAATCTCATTAGAGTCAAGGAAGGCCATGAATTTTTAACTGCATTCAATACCAGGTATGGCAAGGTTGAATACACCATCATGCCATTTTGACTCTTTAACTGTGGGGCAGTGTTTTCAAGGTTTATGAACCAGATTTTTTTCTGATATGATTGACAAATTTGTGGTTTATCTGAATGACATCCTAATCTACTCTGAAGATGAATCTCAGGACAACCACCAGTTGTGCAAGGTCTTGAGTAAACTGAGGGAAAATCACCTTTTGGCTAAATTAGAAAAATGTTATTTTGACTTGAAACAGCTAGATTTCTTAGGTTACTACATTTCCACAGATGGAGTTCAAATGTACCCCCAGAAATTCCAAGCAGGGCTTGACTGGCAAAATCCCCACACAGCAAAGGATGTTCAGAGTTTATTAGGCTTTGCAAACTTTTATAGAAAGTTTATCCCATGCTTTGTGCATAAGGTTAAGCCACTAACACAGTTGTTTAAAAAAGTCAAATTTGCTTGGACACTTTGATTTGTCTCACTGTGAGCTGAGGTTCAGAAAACATTAATTGGCATACCAAGACAGAATGGAGGTGAATATCTCATAATCATAGGCCTAATGGTTTTTGAGTAGACAGACCAAATATACTTCACTGGGAATATCTTGGTTTGTTCGGCCACCTTGTTTTGCTCAGATTTGAGCCAGTATGTTATTAACTATATTTTAACATTATTCTTATGAAACATGAGCCTGAAGTGCTATCTTGTTCAATTTCAGGAGAAGAACTCATTTCTCAACTATAATGTTTCTTGCATACTGACAATGCCTCAGTACATGAGGCAGGGTTATGGTAAAATGCTTATCGATTTCAGTAAGTATATATATTTATGTGTTGACAGTAGATAATAATAGTAGCCAATGACCAATAATAAACTTACAGGTAGTCCTCAACCTACAACCATTCATCCAGTGACCAGAGTCCTTGTGATTGCAATCTGGGGGTTTTGCAGCCCTTTTGCACTTACATTTGCAACCTTCCCTGCTGGCTTCTCAGAAAGTCAGTGGGGAAGCTGACAGGGAAGGTTGCAAGTTGCTGGGGTAAGTCTTCCCTGCCAGCACACCTTTTCCTAGCCTCTCTGTGCTTGCCCAAGCCACTTGCCCACCCTCCCCAAACAGCATGGTGCCTCTCGTGCACCCTCACTGACCCACGTGATTCCTCTTGTGCACCCTCCCTGATTTGTTTCAAGCTCAGAGCAAATACTAATATTGTAGTACAGCCTCCATTATTTGCTCCCATCCTGATATATTGGATAGCAATATCTGTACTGTCTGGGGTAGTGGGGGTTTTGGCCTATGTATCTGGGGAACCTTCAGATACGAAGGTTTCTAACTTTTCCCAGGCAATGTTATCTTTTCAACCAACTTAAAATTTGCCCTGCACAGCTGCATTTTAACTGCATTTATTTCATATGTGCACTAAATCCAAGAAATGAATACACTTTGGAGAGGTTTGCCCACCACAAACTATTAGGCTCTCAGATGATGGCTTACGGAGCCATGTATGGAACTGTGGTGGAAATAGTCTAAAAATATATTGAAGACCAAATTGCAAAAGAGTATGTGTGCTCCCTAAACAGGCTATTTACTCTCCAAAGTGGAAGAGAAAGTTGGCTCTCCAGAAAGGCCCCTCTCAGACCTGGGACTTATTAGCTACCGTAGTTACTGGAAGGAGGTTCTTCTCCGTTATTTGCATAATTTCCAAGGCAAAGAAATCTCCATCAAAGGTGGGTTCTACTTTTCTTCATCTCTCTTTCCTTAAATTCTACTCTCACTTCACTGTGGACATTTGGAGCAGCTTTTCTCAATTTGATAGAAAATGGGGACATTTAAAAATTTCCCCAGAGTCTAAATCTAATATGGGCATCTCATTTTTCACACCCTTGTACTCCCTATACCATACTCTTACCACAAATGTCTGTCTTACCATGTTGCAAAAAAATGAGGTATTTTAAAATGAATAAAACCTAAGAACCTGTTGGGGAATAGGTCAAGGTGTCCAGAGATTAAAAAGTCTGATAATTTCTCATTTATCTTTCATGGCTGCTTTTCCCCAGATGCTTTTTTCTCCATTCTTAATCTTTAATCTACCTTATGCCTGTCCTTCCCTTAGAGTTTGCCAATGAATTCCAAAATTTTCAAATAATCTGGAATCTCAATGGAGAATAAATAAATGCATGCTAATAAAAAATGTTTTGAAACAACTCCAGGCTGTTAGTTCAACCTATTTTTCTTCCTATAGGAGGAGAAAAGCTTGATCGTATCATGCCTCCAAAGAACAAAAGTTTAAGATTATCCTCTTTGTTCTGTCTTCCAGTACTAGAGAAGACATGATATCTCATAACTGCTGAATTTGTATTTGTTGGATTCTGTTTTTATGGCAAAGAGTTAGGCAAGGAAGTAAATCCTTGACTGGAGAACATCACATTCAGTCTTTTGCCTTATCTTCTGATGGGCATACTTTCAGTCTACCTTTGAGATTATGAATTCTGAGAATGGTATATTCTGTGCTTTTACATAGCCATGGGAACTTTCTGCTTTTGGCTTCCAGTCTTTGTGTGACTGGGCAAGAAACTGCGTTTTTTCAGTAGATCATCTCATATTTGTTTCATTACCACCCCTCTATTATAATAGACTCTTGTATCACTTTATTCCAGAGATTAGCCAAGAGACAGCTGTCAATCCTGTCGACATTGTTAGCACTCTGCAAGCCCTTCAGATGCTCAAGTACTGGAAAGGCAAACACCTGGTCCTAAAAAGACAGGTAACAGTTTGCCTTGCAGCTCTGCATCTTCGTTTGGGATGTTTGTGGGTATCGACTATATGCTCTGAATTTTGGGGGAGAAATTGATTTCCTGCCCTAGATATGCTGTATCGGCAAACAGGAGTTTGCATTCATTACCTGAGCACAGAAATCTCTTGCAGGACTCTTTTCATTTTTCCTGGCAACCCATAGCTGTCTGAATATTGTTGGGAGTCCAGTATCTGAAGAGCTACAGAACTTTCCATTCCATCCTCACTGTAAACATTTTGTAGAGCAAAACCAGTTGGTTGTAGTATTTCTCGATGGCTGCAGAATACAATATTTGCATACTGCCCTATTTCTCTTTTGATCCCTTAATTTTTTTCTCCCTGTGCTTGTGGTGATAGCTACTGGTTCCAGTTATTTTGTTTGCTTAAAAAAACAAGAGGAGTACGCATTAGAAAACAAGAATATAGGACATCTGACTAGAATAGCCATGACACTACAAATAGAAAAACTGAAATATAGATACGGTAGTTCCAAGTAAAGCTGGGATGCTTTAGTTGGGACAGATTGTATATTCTTTCTTAGGCAGAGAGTTGCCCTTGACCTTTGAGTGGCATGTTAGGGACCAAATTTCCAAGATAAATTGGATCTTATTAAACAGTCATTATTGTCTGTTAATAACTATGTGTACAGAGCAATCTTATAAGAAAGTAAGTCTCATTGTGTTCAGTAACATTAATCCTTCAACAATTCTTGTTTACATTTATGACTGCAACATTAATTGGCTAGCGCACAAGCTAAACTGTGAGCAGAAGATACCTCTTGTTTTATTGTTAGTTCTCTGGGTGATTTGGAAGAAATGCTCAGGTTTCTGAGTCACAGAGTCTAATAATAGCAACAAAAGCACCCTCCCCCATCATACTGATGAACTTTATAAAAATTAAGTATACCAGAAATGAATTTGTGTGTGGAAAAGCTGTGAGCTCTGTTCAGTTCTGGTGCTCAGAACAAATTCTTGAGTTATAAAATCTTAAAAGTACAGTATATCTGATTTTTGTACAAGGGTCCTGGTGGTGGATGTTTTATGTTCTGATTTAAAAAAAAAAAAAAGCTGTTCTCACTCTGGACTAAGGCATTCTGACTTAAGAACAAAATGATCATTTCAACAAATCCATGGTGACTGGTCCTTTTTGTAGGCATACAGTAAATGAATTAAGACAAAATCAAGACAAGCAAACACATTGTTTCCTAAAGTTTTCACTCTCTAAAACAGTAAGCCTGAAATACTGACATACCAGTTTTCAACCTGTAGCAAAAATACAGGAAAATAGGACTCTTTTGAAATTAATCAGTCAGGGGCCTTTTTCGAACCTACACACAGAGGATCTTACTTAAGAAAGCAGGACTGTTAAATTGTCTTTGTGACATACAACTATGCATGTATTTATTTAGGCCTTAAAGGCCACTGTAATCACAAATGACTCTAAGCAGCATTCACTTTTCCAAGGCTTTTTTAAACACTAGCAGGGTTGGTGCTGATCTGACCGCAGGTAGAGCACTGTGCCAAAGGAGAGGGACAGTAACAAAACTGTTTTAACTTAGCTTGAAATTTCTGCCAATACTAGTTATAGTTCTGACTTCTGTAGACAAATTTTTCCAAGCTTTTAACCTGCCTCTCTCTTTTTCCCCTACCTCTTCTCAGGATCTTATTGATGAATGGATAGCCAAAGAGGCCAAAAGGTCCAACAGCAATAAAATCATGGATCCCAGCTGTTTGAAATGGAGCCCTCCCAAGGGCACTTAATTAACCAGTGTCTCCAAAAAGTGTTAACATCCCACTCGTGTGCTGCCATCATCACCACTCTGGGTACTTTTTGTTTTTCCATAACTAGAAACATCCTTTCAGATCTTGGACATGTGTTTGCTCTTGGTACCAGCTCTCCCTTTTCAGATGTTCCTGCAGTGTTTCACTTCTTTTAGAACCTTTTTGACCAGACACCTTGTCCATGAGGCAAAATTGAAAAGATGATAAAGTTCTGGACAATATTAACATGGCCTCAAGAAAGTGCTGTAAGATTTACTTACTCCATTAGTTATATGCTTGGGTTGCTTCTCATATTTTTAGTTTTGTAACTTGCTGCTTCTATTGTAGCCCTCAGATGTAGTCCACCTATGCAATACAGTGGGATTGCAAATGTGATGGAAAGGATCGTATTGCTTCATCTTGCAGATGGGGGAGTGGGGGGAAGAGAAAGATCAATTTTAAATTTCTCTGATAAAACAAAGGAAAGCAAGTGGGGCCAGGGACGGAGGATCTCATCAGTCCCATTTCTATACTAGTTTTCATTTGCACATTTTTAATAGATGAGAGACCACTCAAAAAAACAATCCTTTGCCTTTTTTTTCTGAAATGCTCCAGTCCATTCTATTCACCCTACACTTCCCTGTCATTCTGCTGCATGTTTATATACAGTCGAAATGTAACTCCATGAGACTATTTCCCAACCACTTGATGACAAGGTACAAGTAAGAAATGATCCAACACTTCCTGGAATCCCAAATTACTTTTGGATGAGCAAATTTCTCACATTGATTTGCAGAACCTAATACGTCTTTGATCTTGGCACCTGTGTATGCCAACATTCTCCCCACATTTCCCTCTTCAGTCCACCATAGGAGTTGACAGGCAAGGAAATCTCCAAAGTGGCTTTGATTTCTGAGAATAGTAATAGTGCTTATTATTCTGGACACAGGGTAGCAGAAGCAATTAGCCCTCTGTGAATTGGCTGATGGATTTTGGTCAGGTGACCCTGATGGCAGCTTTTGAACAGGCTCTGACTGCCAGTACACTTCCAAGAGTCAATTAAATTAACTTTGTGGAAGGAAGATTGCCAGATCAACATTCTAGCCTTGGCATAGCATTGTCTTACTAATTTGGGATAACTCATCATTTTGGATTTTCTGCTTCAAGGCTCCTATCCTTGGAGCCCAAGGAATATGCATAGGAACACATTCCATCAGCTGGGGGGGCTGATGCTCCTTTTGCCAAGTTGTTCATTTGCAATAGATTGCTATGTACATTTGGCAGTTTTGTCATTTATGATTCAATTTGTGAAGCTGCTGGATGTTCTGGTACCAGGCCTTGGGGGATTTTGTTGCAGCTGACTGAATATAGTCTTCATGATGGCTTGTGTTTTTTGGCCATATATTGGCGATTTGCAGATTTTCCCTGCCAATGAGACTACCTTGGTCTGATAACTTCCTTTTTCTTTTTTCAAGGAGTAGATGAGATCAACAACTTCAGTGATGCTGTTCCATACATGAAAGTTGAGAGCTGGCTCAGAAGCCTTTGAGGGCAGGTGGACAGTTGTGGGCATTTCTGAAATAATGGCTTGTTGTTTTGCAAATGAAAAAAATAAAATCCACTACACAAGGTTACCCAAAGATACATTTTTAATCTCATTTTAAGATTTGGTACCTGGATGTTTATCATAAGATGACTCCCAACAGTTTGAAATTGTGAAAAATGAAAAATAAAACTTCAGCTGTGGTGGACCTCCAGCATCAGTTCCATAGTAAGCATGCCCCTTTTCAAACGAGAGTGCACTTATCTTTTAAATAAAGCCTCTGAATTAAAGGGAGTCCTCTACTAGTAATAATTAATACCTACTTATAACAGCTGGGAACAATGGAAGAGAAGAGAGGAGAGAAAGCATTTTGTCCGATGAAGGAAGATTTGTAAGCTGTTTCAATTAAAACTCTTGACCATTGTAAGTCAGGTGCAACAAGGTATCTTAATTTGTCCATCTCTAAAACCTCAACCTTCCTAAAGTACAAAAAGAGGAAGAGGAAAACTCTGGCCAGTCTGCTACACTATTTTCTACTGGTTCCACTTTTGTATAGGTGGCAATCTATACATAATGAATTGGACTTCTGACAGTCTTTGCAAGGCTTCTCTCCCTTAGGTTGCTCTACTGGCCAATCTTTTGGCCACAGTTTTGCATGATATTATACAGTAATATTCCAGTATTTGAGATGGGAACCTACTCCTAAATGCTGAGGTGGTGTACAAACCAGTGCAACACCAGTGTTCAAATGAGACACAGAGTAAGGTGAAACTGGGAGTACACTCACATGCAGCAGATCAAAGTGGCCACAATGGAGATTATTGGATGGCTGTGTGCACCCCAGCTTGCTGTCTGGACATTTACATCCTGGATTTGATCTTAACATAGCTTCTTGTCCTTAGGCAATTTTTTTTCTTCCTGACATGGTGGACTATGCAAAGAGACAGTATGTTTTATCTGTTTCAGGGCTTCAGAAAAATGGGCTGGTGCATTCTGCACTCCTAACTGCAATTTCCACAAAAAGGAGGAGTAAGGAGCATAGTTTTTAATGGTAGACATACTTCCAGATGAAGCATCCTGCAGATATAATTGTCCATATGCTATGCCTTTCACTTCTGCCTAGTGTGCAGTTGTCAACAGTAGACATCTGCATGACATACAACCTGTTTTCAACTGGATGTTATTTTCAAAATATATTGTCCTCTTGTCTCTCATCTTGGGGAAAAAAATGAAAAGGCACTTCATCTCCCACAAGGATTGCTACACAAGAATTCCTGTCTGTTCTTGGGGTTTTTTTCCTTTTTATTGCTATCCTCAATCTGTCACAATTTCTATTTCTCTGCACATTTTCTGGCAATTGTCCTCAGGTTCTAGATTATTGCAAATGGGATAATGCTCTCTTTTGTACCGAAGGGAGGCTGGCTGTTCTTGTACAGAAGCAAAACTGTTTTCCTGGATATTTTAGAATATGTTACCAGTGTATCAACTTCTCAATAAAGCATGTTCTCTGTTCTCACTTTCTTCTCATAAGTATTATTCTGAAAGGATTGCTTGTTATGTATTGAACTCTAAGCAAGATTTTCTAGAGAGTACTCCTCCTTGGAACCACAACCAAAACTCAAACCATGAACAGAGGACAGTAATCCTGAATCTTTTAGGTGTACTCAGAGTGTATATTTCACTAATTCTGGGAATCATAAACACCCACTGCTCTCCAACTATGTTTTTACCTGTGAAATAATCTACAATATCACCTATGCCTCCACCCTTTTATTTTTACCTAAAGATTTCTTTTTGTTATGTGGGCATATGAGGCTCATACTCATGTCCCAGCATACAGTTTAGGGGAGAGGGTTCATGTGCCATTGGGTGCTTGACCTCTCTATATGCCCTGCTTCCTGTGCAAGTAACCATATCAACCCAACTTAAGTGAGAACTATCATAATCTTGCTATTTGTATCATTTCATTTTACAGTGAGGGAAAAAAATATTTGATCTCCTGCTGTTTTTGTATGTTTGCCCACTGACAAAGAAATGATCAGTCTATAATTTTAATGGTAAGTTTATTTTAACAGTGAGAGACAGAATAACAGCAAAAACTCCAGAAAAACACATTTCAAAAAAGTTATAAATTGATTTGCATTCTAATGAGTGAAATAAGTATTTGATCCCCTATCAATCATGAATGTTTTTTCTGGAGTCCTAATTATCCATTGAAGTCTGTGTCTATTTTGTTTGGTTGCTTTGCCAAACCAGACAGTTACAGAGGTGCAAATGACAGACTCAATAATACCTATAATTAATAATACTTAAATCCAGTATAGCTAACCCTCTAGTTCCCTCCTCTATCTTTTGGATGACCAAGTTGTCAGCTAGGCGCGTAAGGGAGCGCCCCCCCCGACCTTTTGGGTACCAGGGACCGGTTCAATGGAGAGAGGTTTTTCTACGGATTGGAGGGGGCCTGATTTCACATGCTGCCTACATCCCGTGGATGGCGCTTCACTTGTTTATGCGGCCCGGTCTTAAAGGGAGTGCTCCTAATCTCAGCTTGTTACCTGTATAAAAGACACCTGTCCACAGAAGCAATCAATCAGATTCCAAACTCTCCACCATGGCCAAGACCAAAGAGCTGTCCAAGGATGTCAGGGACAAGATTGTAGACCTACACAAGGCTGGAATGGGCTACAAGACTATCGCCAAGCAGCTTGGTGAGAAGGTGTCAACAGTTGGTGTGATTATTCACAAATGGAAGAAACACAAAATAACACAATCTCCCTCGGTCTGGGGCTCCATGCAAGATCTCACCTCATGGAGTTTCAGTGATCATGAGAACGGTGAGGAATCAGCCCCGAACTACACGGGAGGATCTTGTCAATGATCTCAAGGCAGCTGGGACCATAGTCACCAAGAAAACAATTGGTAACACACTACGCCGTGAAGGACTGAAATCCTGCAGTGCCCGCAAGGTCCCCCTGCTCAAAAAAGCACATGTACAGGCCCATCTGAAATTTGCCAATGAACATCTGAATGATTCAGAGGAGAACTGGGTGAAAGTGTTGTGGTCAGATGAGACCAAAATCGAGCTCTTTGGCATCAACTCAACTTGCCATGTTTGGAGGAGAAGGAATGCTGCCTATGACCCCAAGAACACCATCCCCACCGTCAAACATGGAGGTGGAAACATTATGCTTTGGGGGTGTTTTTCTGCTAAGGGGACAGGACGTCACCGCATCAAAGGGACGATGGACGGAATCTTGGTTGAGAACCTCCTTCCCTCAGCCAGGGCATTGAAAATGGGTTGTGGATGGGTATTCCAACATGGCAATGACCCAAAACACACGGCCAAGGCAACAAAGGAGTGGCTCAAGAAGAAGCACATTAAGGTCCTGGAGTGGCCTAGCCAGTCTCCAGATCTTTTTTTTTAAAAAAACCCAAGTTTTATTAATTTTCCATTTTTACAAAGCTTCGGGTATTAAGGAAGCAACATGGTGGTTGGGTAATACATAGTCCAATAACACGCTTATCCATACATATATCATTTTGCACCATCAAAAATTTCCTCTCTCTTTCCCTTAGTTATTATACCAAATTCAAATTAGTAGATTGCTAGTTATAGCTCAAACATTTAAAACATTTATCAATGACTTTTAACTTATATGTCTCCAAATCCTGTTTTTAACTTTTATCTGATTTTAATTACATTATTCCAGTTGGCTTAATGTCCATATTATTTAAGTTTCGGATAACCCACGGTTCCCTTAGTTCATTACAAAATAATTATCATGTCTAAAATACACTTATTATTTATTCAAATAAGTTCTTAGTTTATTTCACAATCATATTCTATTTCTCATTCTAGTATCATCGCTTACTCATAAAATAACCTTTATCCTCTAAATCCATCTTCTATTTTAAAATTCAAAACTACTATTTTAGTAACTAATTTGTTTCCCTTGTAGATATAAATGCTAAATATTAAATCAAATAATGTCTTTTAAAATCTCCTTGTCTCATTACATGAAATTTAAAGCTCTTCCATCAAATATCACATAAAGAAAACCATTTTTTAAGTCTAACTCTGGCCTTCCTTTTGTGCCAAACCGGCTTCCATAAGAGAGCTTTTAAATCCTCGGGTGGATCTCCCTTCATTCCTGCATATAACATTTGAATCAAGGGAGACCATCCAATCATCAGCCTATCAAGGAAGCTAGTCCCTTCACAATCGTTAAATTGTTGGCCAAATGGTTTAAATCTCCATATTTGGCTTAGTATATTTGTCGTGAGTTCAGGCTGGTCTTCTTCTTCTGGTTTCAGCTGGTTTAAATGAAAAGTCATGTTCAGTGTTGTAGTTGTTTTTGGGTCATCTGGATTGTCTAGATTCTCAATATATTGTGTATATAAGTCCTCCGTAAGTTCTGTCTTAGTATTGCTTTCTTCAGTTTCTATTGCTGTTGTAGTTATAGAGTCTTTAAATGAGGTCAAAGTTTGGATGTCGGAGTTCTGAGTAAATTGTAGCTGACGGTCTTTAAAATCCACTTTGTTATTAATTCCTTCTTCTTCTGTTACTTTTTGGGTTGTAGATTCCTCTATTGAAGTTAAAGCTGCGTTTTGTAGTTTTAAGGTGGCACGTATATCTTTCGTTCTAGAATTCGTTAGCTCAGTAGCTTCTAAGATTTTTTCAAGTATAAGTTTGAAATTGAACTGTGGGTGGTGTTCCTCCATTTCTGTAATGTTTACGAATAGTCCTTTAGTGGAGGCTATTTTTAATAAAAGTCAATAGCTGTCCACCTCCACTATAAAGAGTTATTTTCACCACCCATCTGTTTCAAGTTCTTATCTTTTTGTTAATGTCAAGGACGAATTTTAGTCTCAGAAGTCTCTCAGTCAGAAAAAAATATATATATTTTTCACTTGCTGTACCACATTTCGCCACAAGATGTCCCCAGTAACATACAGAATGGAGCTTTTATCCGGTTCAGAGAAGGAAAAAAAGAAATTTCCCTTTTTTTTTTCCAGCTTAGCAAAGAAATAAAACAATAAGTTTTTGTAGAAATGCAGAACTTTTAGGGAGCCCAGGTAACCAGACATTACAAATCCAGGTATTTGGTCATTTAATCTTGTTGTCCTTTTTCTTTTTTTTTTTGCTTCTTGGCTTTATTTTCCCGGAGTGAGCAAAAGCTGCAGAATTAAGCTGGGGGAAGAGGGTATTTCCAAGGGTTTTTACAGGAAAATAGTTGGGAAAGAGAAAAGGTAGAATAAGGTCTCACCCAACTCCTCCAGTTGCTTCATAGTGCTTGGTAGTGCTTTGGGCTTCGGTTGGTGCGACTTAATGAGTGGTCATGTTAATGGCCGCTCTTTTCTTCTTCGGTCCTGAGGAGCTGCCTCGGATCAAACGGAGAGGCTACCGCCCCTCCGCGATCTGGCGAGGGTCCTCCCCAACAGTGGTCGCCCCTCCAGGGCGACTTTCGACCCTTTCCAGGGTCTCCCGAAGTAGGAAAACTGGACGGCGGGGAGAGCGGTCTCTCCGCACATCCGCTAGCACCGCGATCCGGAACTAGAAGCCTGCCAGTCTCCAGATCTTAATCCCATAGAAACTCTGTGGAGGGAGCTGAAGGTTCGAGCTGCCAAACGTCAGCCTCAAAACCTTAATGACTTGGAGAGGATCTGCAAAGAGGAGTGGGACAAAATCCCTCCTGAGATGTGTGCAAACCTGGTGGCCAACTACAAGAAACGTCTGGCCTCTGTGATTGCCAACAAGGGTTTTGCCACCAAGTACTAAGTCATGTTTTGCGAAGGGGTCAAATACTTATTTCACTCATTAAAATGCAAATCAATTTATAACTTTTTTGAAATGCGTTTTCCTGGAGTTTTTTCTGTTATTCTGTCTCTCACTATTAAAATAAACCTACCATTAAAATTATAGACTGATCATTTCTTTGTCAGTGGGCATGTCAACGCTGTTAATATGGGATATTATTGCATTGACAAAATATGCAGAACTGTTTGGTATTTTTGGAGTTAAATCAGATGACATACAAAGGGAGGAGATTTGTGAAGAAAAGCGGGAGACAGGGAAGGGAAGTGAATCTTTGGCCTCCAGCCTAATTGGAAGACGTAAATTATCACTTTAAGTAAGGGAGGAGTTTAGCAAGATAAGCTAGACGCAAGCCAGAGAAATCCAGATTCTGGCATCCGCTTTGTAATGTGCCGAAGTATTGTTGCAGAACTCATGGGAAGAAATGCAAAATAAAGTATCTAAAAGGGAAAATAATGTCTCAGTTTTCTTGAAATGCTTCTTCCTTCGGACCACAACATGATGCCAGAATCTAAAAACTTTTCAAACAACTGGAGGTGCATTACCCCACCTCTTTCTCCTAGCCTGGAGTGAGAATGACAGAATTCAGGAGCAGGCCAATTTATCATGAAACGGGAGTTTGTTGAATACAACCCGGCAGTGACTGATATCCCAGAGGGGGAAGTAACAGACAGCATGCTGTGGGAAAATGAATTTTGGCAGACGAATGAGAACCGGTGGACAGACAATGGGCAAACTGCCATTCGAGGCCTGGGTGAGTTACTGGAAATATCTCAAACCCCAGGGGAGAGAGGCAGAGACCCACCCCTGCAAAAAGAAGCCTACAGCCCCTCCAGTTCGTATCAGACAGCCTTTCAGACCCTGTCTTCCTCTATCAGGGACCCCAGCCCTGGAGAGAGAGGGAATCCATGTCTGAGGCCTCTGCAACAATGGGGAGTATGGCATTCGAAGCAGACAGGGAGCAGACGACTTTTGAGCTCACCACAGCTGATAGGGGCCTTGAAACAGCCTGAGAGGGAGCAAGAGCCAAAGTGGGGGCCCCAACAGCCTATAAATCCTCTGAACTTACCACAACTAATAGAGACCTTGCAACAGATTGGGGTGGTGCAGGGCCCAGGAGATCAGCAGCTAGAGGGAGGACGGCCACAACAAGGAGATTGGCCCCAGCCCCCGAACGTGCAACCCCTGGGCATAAACCAGCAACCAGGATGGGGCCAGCAGCAGCAACAGCCACAGTGGGGCCCCAACAACATATAATTACTCCACCATTCAGAGCAACCTTCGATGGGGACCCAGAGAAACTGATTTTTTTCCTCAACCAAGTACGCTCTCACTTGAATCGCTGGGCTTATCTCTACCCAGACCCAGGGGCTATGGTCGATGTGATTGCGTCCGGCCTAGAGGGAGAAGCATCCGAATGGCTGAACAATTTATATAATGAGCAAGCCCCAGAATTGGAAGACCCCCACCTCCTGGGTCTGAAAGAAAGATTTGAGGACCCATCCCTTGACTTAAAAGCAAGAGAACAAATCCACAAAATAAAACAAGCCGGCAGCCCTGCCCTGGAGTACGTGTGAGAGTTTCGCAAGATAGCAGGTCGGATAGAGGGGTGGCCAGAGCAGTCCCTAATCCATCACTTCATTGAGGGATTAGATGATCACCTGTTATGCTCCGGAGCGAAGAAGCAATCTTAAGGAAATCTGATTCATTTTGTTCAGAAAACTCTTTATTTATGCAACATACTCCAGTACGGATAAAGTGAAGCCAAAAACTGGAAAACTCCTCCTTCTTCCCACAGTGTCTGAGCATTTCCTCCTCCCTCAATGACAGGTCATAAATCACATTCCCCAATTAGTTTAGAGTGTGAGCTATCTTTCCCGCCACTGTCTATCTTCTCACATTTCATTCTTTGAAGACGCTGTGCTGAGATGTTGTTATGGCTAAATAGTTCCTAACAAATTTTTTCACTCCCTCCCCCCCCTACTATCTATTAGTGGCTCTTAAAGTAATACACAGGTTAAATAGTGAATGTCTGCATTCACTATTTAATAGGTCTGGTCCTATTGGTAATCTCACAGTTCTCATCCCTTTCTCCCACCAGATAAATGGCTTCCACTTGTCTAATCAGGCCAATCCTAGGATCACAGACTCAGTTAGTTTGGGAGCCACTAGAAAACGTACAAACTCCCAGTGCTCCCCTATTTCTAGGCGTAGAGGCTCAGTTAGTTGTGTGACAAAGGTTCCTCCCATCAGGGAGCCATCGGCTTGCTCAAACCTCATTGGCTGGGAGAGCGATTTTGCTCGTATTCCTAATTTCATGGCAAAGGGCAAGCTAATGATACATCGGGAGCATCCAGAATCTATTAGCACTTTTAAGTCTGTTTGTGCTCCTGACTTAGGGCTGATTAGCCTTGCAGCCAGTTTGAAAGGAGGGACAAGTCGACTCACCATTGGGTCGTTCTCTCCTTCGTCATCACTGTCAAAAGAGGGTAGAGTGACGGCAGGTCCAGTCTCAGCTCCGGCGTTCTCTTGTGTAGGGGAGGTAGCTTGGGCAGCCAGTTGCTGTGTGATCTCACTGGATTTTTCTGTCGACGGCTGTTGGCTAGGTCTTTTCCTCACTGCAGGTGGTGGTTTGTTCTGCTGTTGGGGGTAGGGGACCGGGCAGTTCGATGCTCGATGTCCCCGTTGTCCACACCGGAAGCATGTGATTGGGGGACCTGCTGGTGGTCTGGGCCTTTCGGTGGTCGTAGTCGTTGGGGGTTTTCGGGTGGCGGTTGTCGTCTGGGTTGCTCAGGTCTCATCTCAGGTTCAGGTGGGGGAGGCTTCTTGTAGCGGGTGAGTTGAATGTCCAGCTTCACCGCTGTCTGGTACCACTCGTGTAGCTGATCAGGTACTGCTCGAATGAGGCAGGCTTGGGAGAGGTGGTCATCTAGCCCCTCTATAAAAAGATGGATTAGGGATTGCTCCGGCCACCCCTCTATTCGACCAGCTATCTTGCGGAATTCACGCACATACTCTAGAGCAGGTCTACCGGCTTGCTTTATGTTATGGATTTGTCCTCCTGCTCTAAGGCTGGTAGAGGGGTCCTCAAATCTCTCCTTGAGACTCAAGAGGAAGAGGTGGGGATTGCCCAATTCGTGGGCTTGCTCATTTTATAAGTTGTTTAGCCATTCAGATGCCTCTCCCTCTAGGTTTGATGCAATTACATCGACCATCGCACCTGGGTCTGGGTAGAGGTGGGTCCAACGATTTAAATGAGAACGTACTTGATTGAGGAAAAAAATTAGCTTCTCTGAATCCCCATCAAAGGTTGCTCTGAGACGTGGAGCCATCATAGGCTGTTGTGGGGCCCACTGGGGATGTTGTTGGCCCCAGCCTTGCTGCTGTGGCATGCCCAAGGGTTGCACATTCGGGGCTGGCGCTCTCAGCTGTGGTAAGCCCCAGCCTTGCTGCTGGGGCATAGCCAAGGGTTGCACGTTTGGGGTGGGCTGCTGCAGGGCTGGCTCTCTCTGCTGTGGTTGGCCCCAGCCTTGCTGCTGGGTCATGGCTAAGGGTTGCTGCTTTCTCTGGTGTTGGTCTGTGGGGGGCGATGGCACCCTCTGCTGCCCTAGCACCATCCCAAGCTGCTGTAAGACCTCCATCAACTGACGCATGCTCAGAGGCTTTTCATCTTCCCTCTGAGGGGGCTGCCAAACTCCCCATTGAGGCAGGGCCCCTGGGCTGGGCTTCCCTCTCTCCACTGGGCTGGAGGCCCTGGCAAGGGGTTCCAGGGGTCGGAAAACTGGTTGATCTGTGAGGGAAGGGCTGGGGGCCTCTCTCAGCAGGTACTGTTCTGCACCCCTTACTTCTAATGCTTCATATCTCTCTGCTAAATTCTCCACAGACTCACTATGAGTTGTAAATTGGCATCTCCACTCACCCGAGTCTTCAGCTGCCGAAGGCTTGGCAGTTTTCCACTGGCGTGGGGGATGTAATCTGTGAAGATCTCTTTGTTGTGGCTCTAACTCGTCCGTCTTGGAAGTCTTTGAAGACGGAGAAGCTGTCACGAAATCTCCGGATCCCACACTTGCCTTATTCCAGTCTGAAGACCAAATCAGCTCTTTTAATCTTTTTGGCTTTGCTCCCAGTTGGGGGACTTATGAGGGTTCTTTCTCAGCAGGTTCGCATGCTGCGGCCCCCATCTCTGAGGGACTTGCAGCTGTAGGGAAGCTGATCTCTGGTAATTCCTCTCCTTCCATGGTGTTCCCTAAACGTCTAGAAATTTTGTTGGTTTCTGGCTTGATGTTATGCTCCGGAGCGAAGAAGCAATCTTAAGGAAATCTGATTCATTTTGTTCAGAATACTCTTTATTTATGCAACATACTCCAGTACGGATAAAGTGAAGCCAGAAACTGGAAAACTCCTCCTTCTTCCCACAGTGTCTGAGCATTTCCTCCTCCCTCAATGACAGGTCATAAATCACATTCCCCAATTAGTTTAGAGTGTGAGCTATCTTTCCCGCCACTGTCTATCTTCTCACATTTCATTCTTTGAAGACGCTGTGCTGAGATGTTGTTATGGCTAAATAGTTCCTAACACATTCTTTCACTCCCTCCCCCCCCCTACTATCTATTAGTGGCTCTTAAAGTAATACACAGGTTAAATAGTGAATGTCTGCATCCATATATAATGTCAAGCATAACATTCGATGTTAGCAGCCTTGACATCACCTCTCCCAGGACTGCATTATTCAAGCAGTACCTGACCGACTGCACGAGTGGTACCAGACAACGGTGAAGCTAGATGTTCAGCTCGCCCGCTATAAAAAGCCTTCCCCACCTGAATCTGAGCAGCAACCAGAGCAATCCGAACAACAATCACCCCCACGAGACCCTCCGGCTACCACGATGACTGAAAGAACCGGGCCACCTGCAAGCGCATCAATAAAGTGTTTCCGGTGCGGAAAGAAGGGACATCGAGCAGCAAACTGTCTGGTCCCCTACCCCCAACTGCAGAGCAGTCCGGAACCAGCGACGACAAGGAGACCTGCCCAGAGGCTAATGAGAGAAAAATCCAACCGGGCCACGCAAGCACCTGTTACCCAGATTACACCTCCCACATAAGAGAACGCCGGGACTCCAGGTGGACCCGCCCCTGCTCTACCCTCCTTTGACGGCAACAACGAAGGGGAGAACGACCCGATGGTGAGTCGACAAATCCCATCTTTTTCACTGGCCGCCAAGCTTACAATCCCTAAGTCGGGGGCACAAATAGACTTAAACGTACTAATTGATTCTGGATGCACCCGATGCATTATTAGCCTACCCTTTGCCATGAAAATGGGCATATGGGCAAAACAACTCTCCAACCCTGTGAGGTTCGAGCAAGCTGACGGCTCCCTGATGGGAGGAACTTTAGTCACACAATTAACTGAGCCCTTACGCCTAGAAATAGGGGCACACTGGGAATTTATTCAGTTCCTGGTGGCCCCCAAAATGACTGAGACTGTGATTCTAGGCTTAGCCTGGTTGGACAAATGGAAGCCATTTATCTGGTGGGAGTAAGGAATGAGAACTGTGAGACTACCTATAGGGCCTGAGCCTCCCACTGATTCAACTGACGTTGCGGGACACTTTAGGCTACCTAATGAGCGAGCACTCATAGCTGCCTTACCGTCACCAGATGAATCACTCATCCCCAATGAATTCCCGGGACTTAGCAGAGGCATTTGGTGAAAATGAATGCGATGTCCTACCCCCTCACAGACCCAATGACTGTTCTATCGAACTGGTGCCAGGAGCCAAACTTCCACGCCCGAGAATGTACGCCATGTCCCCCCTCGAGATGGAAGAGATGCAGCAATACATGAATAAAAACTTAGTGAGGGGGTTCATTGAACGGGCCAAATCTACTGTGGGAGCCCCCGTGTTATTTAAAGAAAAAAAAGATGGGTCTCTTCGTCTCTGCGTAGACTATAAGGGCCTCAACGCTGTGAGTGTGGCAAACAGATACCCCCTCCCCCTCCTAAAGGACTTATTAACTCATCTGGCTAAGGGGAGTGTCTTCACTAAATTAGACCTGAGAGAGGCGTACTACCGAGTGAGAATAAAAGAAGGAGATGAGTGGAAAACTGACTTCAACTGCCCCATGGGGAGCTATCAATTCAAAGTCATGCCATTCGGACTACAGGGGCCCCCAGCCGTATTCATGCAGTTGATTAATGAGGTCCTACATGAACACTTGTACAAAGGGGTTCTGGTGTACCTTGACGATATTCTGATATACAGCACGAATATGACTGATCACATAAAGCTGGTCAGAGAAGTGTTAAAGAAACTATTGAATGCCAAGCTTTATGCCAAATTGTCAAAATGTGAATTTCACCAGACCCGATTAGATTACCTCAGCTACAGAATCTCCAACGAAGGCATTGAGATGGATCCAGCCAAGGTGAAAACTATAATCGAATGGCAGCCCCCCAAAACTCGCAAACAACTCCAGAGCTTTCTAGGTTTTGCCAACTTCTACCGTCAATTCATCCCCTCTTTTGCCAAAATTGCCCTACCCCTTACAGATTTACTCAAAACAGGGAAAAAAGGAGGGAAGCTGCGACCGGGCCAACCACTAGCATGGACTATGAGCTGTCAAACAGCTTTTGAGAATTTAAAAAGACTATTTGCTGCCGAACCGGTCCTAAAGCACCCCTGTCTAGGGGAGCCCTTTGTAATTCAAGCCGACGCCAGTGATGTGGCAGTTTGAGTTGTATTGCTTCAAAAGAACAAGAATGGAGTCCTGCAACCCTGCGCCTACACCTCCAAAAAATTTACGGAAAGTGAACGGAGATGGGCAATATGGGAGAAGGAGGCCTTCGCAATTAGATGGGGGCTGTTAAACTGGCGACACTACCTGGAGGGGAGCAAGGTGCCATTCGAAGTATGGACAGATCACAAAAACCTAGAGGCACTGAAAACTCCTTGCAAATTGTCCCCAAAGCAATTACGGTGGGCACAGTACTTTAACCGCTTCAACTTTACTCTAAAGTACATACCAGGGGGGAAAAACTTCCTAGCTGATGCGCTATCGAGATTGCCCCAATACAAAAGCAAACGTGAAGAAGTCAACGAGGCAATTATCTCCAATCCACAACCTGTTGCAAATTTCACGCCTCGCAGGGTCCCTAATCCGGATGACCCTGGAGCAAAGAAAATAAAACGAGAGCTCCTCACCGATCAATGGTTCAAAGATAACCAAACCTCTTGGGTGAAATCCAGTGAGGTGAAAGCTGACAGGCTCGTCAAAAGGTTTCATACGAAATACCCCAACAAACCGAAGACTAGTCATTAATATATGCTTTTGTTTACATTACAGGATCTGTCCTTTTTGTAAGGGGGGCCGGATGTCAACGCTGTTAATATGGGATATTATTGCATTAACAAGATATGCAGAACTGTTTGGTATTTTTTAGTTAAATCAGATGACATACAAAGGGAGGAGATTTGTGAAGAAAAGTGGGAGACAGGGCAGGGAAGTGAATCTTTGGCCTCCAGCCTAATTGGAAGACGTAAATTATCACTGTAAGTAAGGGAGGAGTTTAGCAAGATAAGCTAGACGCAAGCCAGAGAAATCCAGATTCTGGCATCCGCTTTGTAATGTGCCGAAGTATTGTTGCAGAACTCCTGGGAAGAAATGCAAAATAAAGTATCTAAAAGGGAAAATAATGTCTCAGTTTTCTTGGAATGCTTCTTCCTTCGGACCACAACAGGGCAAACATACAAGAACAGCAGGGGATCAAATATTTTTTCCCTCACTGTATAATGCAACTCCACCTGTTTTGTGAGGCCTGTTTCTTTTGAAGAGTTTATATCCTTCCAGCAGTACATTCCAATCGTTAGTTTCATCCCACCAAGTTTCGATAATGGCAACTATGTCATTCCTGCCCTCATATACTAGTACTTCAAGTTTACCCTGTTTGTTCCCCAAAATTTGAGCGTTAGTGTATAGGCATCTGAGTCCTTTATGGCTGACCTTGGGTATGCTTCCTACATCTCCTGCTTTATATCTGAGTTTTTCTTCCTTCCCACCACTCCCTACCTCCTTGTTTGATTATTTGGGGGTTTATGCTTGGGATTAGGTCCTAAAGTTCCTAAAGATTGGTCACCCTTCCCCCTCAGTTTTAGTTTAAAGCCCTTCGGATAAGGGCTTTAAATTGCCTCTTTGTTGTATACTTCTCAGCGTCACTTGGGTTGGTTTACCAGTATTGTAAATAAATAGATTTTAGAGGAGTCTTGCTGTGCTACGAATCAGTTTAGCAGTGTATTCCCAGTTGCCTTTTTTTGTCTATTGCTGAAGAAAAAATGAAGACAGGCCAAAATTCTGGCAAGCATGTTTTATCCTAATCAATCAGTCAATTTTTAATTACAGTCATGGACCAGAATAAAAATTAAAACATTCAAATAAAACAGAACAGAAGAAGACATAATAGTGTGTTGCAATTAATGGTGGAATCATTGATGGGTGACCAAAGTCTGCCTAATTTTACAGTGTAGCAAAACTTAGCTACGTTCAGAGAAAATGAATCATACTGATCCAACAATAGTAGTTGTACATTAAAGCAGGGGTCCCCAACCCCCAGTCCGTGAACCGGCACCGGTCCACAGCATGCGAGCAACCAGTCTGCGCAAACAAGCAAAGCCCCATCCATGGTATGCAGGCAGCAAACAAAACCACTCCCCCTCCAGTCCGTAGAAAAACCTTTCTCTATGGAACTGGTCCCTGGTGCCTAAAAGGTTGGGGGCTGCTACATTAAAGAGATCAGAATTTCTTGGGTATTTTGTCAGGTAAGGTGTTATAAAATGACCCTGTGAGTCCTTATAGAAGGTGCAATGTAACAGGACATGAGCTGTGGTTTCAATGGCCCCTTGTCCACAGGGGCACAATCTTGGCTTTTTTATATTGGTCCTCCAGAGCTACTATGGGGAGACTGTTACAACGTGCTAGAGTTAGTGCCCTCCAAAATTTAGAGACAGTTATATAAATAACTCGTTGGTTTGTGAAGGGAGGCCTGACTGCTCAAGAAAATGTTCTTGAGTAGAGCAGATGGCTCTAGGAAAATTGACTGCAGCCACCTGGCCCTGCCTGCTTCCCCCCGCCCCCCCCCCCACTCCAGCTGACCCACTGTGGGGGTTCCCCCCTGGCTGCCTCTCCCCTGCCCCTCCTTCCCCTCTGTGTGGCCCCGGGCAATTGGCCATGGGACAAATTGTCATGGCCAATTCACTGTGCAGAACAATTAGCCATTCCTGCCCACCAGCCAAGCCTTCCTGGGTGCGGTGCAGCACCCTGCCAACCCCCAAAAGGGAGAGCACTGGGCTCCACCCCACGGCAGGCTTTGCCATTTCTTTGTTCCGGGTACAAGTCGCATCCAGCACCACGCTTTGGCTGCTGCCACCACACTTTGCACAAGCCCTGAAACACGCCGCCCATCTTTGCTTCCCACAATGCCAGCCTTTAACTACCTGCTTCCCTTTAACTATCTGCCCAGGTAAGCACTAGAGTCAAACCTTTGGTGGGGAGAAAACTGGGGTGTCTTCATCGTGAGCGAGGAACGGTGTAGCAGTGAGAGAAAACATTCCCCAACCAGCAGCAATATTCTGTATTGGTTTTCCCAGCAAGCCACCCACATTCTGCACAGGTGTTTGCTGGCAGGAGGGAAATTCATCTGGCAACCACTTTCAGCTTCTCCTGGTAATCGAGCAAAGGAAGTGAATTTGGGGGCATATGCTTCTGCTTTTGGGGTACACCCTGTGGCTTTCTCTTGCCCCTCTAAGATGTGCTGCTTTCAACCTGGCCCCAAATTTGTGGTTCTCAAGAAAGGCAAAACTCCCGACACTTACTTTGGGTTCTCGGTAGCTCTGCACCATCAATTCCATCTGGAAAGATACCTGTAAGTGGAAATGAAACCAGGCAGTGGCAGGGGGAGGGAGGCAAAACTGCTTCCCTCTTCCCCCCTGGCCTTTCTGAATTGGGGCTAATTATATTCTTATGTGCAACTATGCTGGCCCCAATGCCGGCCATCCCGCCTCCTCAAGGTCGCCTTCACCGGGTTGGCAGAGCTTGAGGCGGCCTGTGGAGGGGAGGCGGGGGTCCTTCCCCATCTCATCGTTTCGTGAGGCAGCAGCCACCACTGCCCATTGCATCCTGCCTGGCCCCACTCTGCACCCAGCTCCTCTGAGATATTCTGGGACCGGCTGGGCGCCAGCAACGGCTCCAACATTGCCAGTGCCATTGCCAGCAACACTGGAATGTCCCAGAGGAGCTGGGTGCAGAGCAGGGCCATGTAGAATGCAATGGGTGGCTGCGGCGGTGGCAGTTCAGCTGCCCAACATAGGTTGAGACCAATCCAAACCATGTGGCTGCACAGTTTATGTTGAGCGTCCAGGATTACAAAACCAAATTTCCAATGTTTTGGACTTCCGGTTTTTGCACCGTAGCGCACGGGATTGTGGAGCTCCGCACCCCATGGCTGATTTCGTCCTGTCAGGGGACCCTAAATGGGTCTGAAGTCGCCCCGGAGAAGCGACAAAGAAAGAGGGGTGCCCCGATGATCACGGAACGTCGGCGGTCGTTCCGTTCAATCCGGGGGAAGCCCTCTAACCCGACAGGAGAAAGGCTAGCTGCACACCAGCGTCTACCCCAAGCTACTTGTAGCCGAAGTCCAAGAGCATGAACCAGAACAACGGTGAACAGCGTGCTTGGAACTGGTGAGAGTATCGATCTTCTCTCCTCAACTCTGTAACTAAGTCCTTGGGAAAGATCCCCAAAGTAAGAAAACCTCCGAAAGTGAAGGGAGGGGACTACACCCCCACTCCCCCATAGATGGAAGCGGCGAATTAACCTTTAAGGGGGAAATAAATATATTGAAATCAAAGTTAAAATACTACAGTCTGGATAAATCTAGAAATTAAAAAATAACTGCTAAGATTATACCTTAAAGCAGACATGTCAAACACAAGGCCCGGGGACCGGATGCGGCCCGCGAAGTGGTTTCATGTGGCCCGCGAAGCCATCCTGGAAACAGTGAGGGAACGGCCCCCACTGCCTTGGCCCTGGCCCAGGCCAGCCAGGAGCCAATGTACAATTTTGTGGTGGCCATCTATGCTGAAACGTATTCAGTCTTAGCTCCACAAGGCCGTCTGGAAACAGCGAGGAACCAGCCCCTGCTGCATCGGCCCCACCCCCTGGGTGCATGCTGGGCAGGTGTCACCCTTTGTGAGGAATGAAGAAATGGACCATTGCCTGGAAGTGGCCAGCAAATGGCCCTCGCCTACTTCACATATCTGGCTTGATGGGCTCCGGGGGAGGGGTTTCGGCCTGCAGCGGGGCACTCTCCTCACAGCGCCGAGAGGCTGAACTGGGCGGCGCAAATCCCAAAAGAAGCACGACGTCGCCCAGCCCCTAGCCTGCCCGGTTTCGGCCTGCAGCGGGGTGCTCTCCTCCCAGCACCAAGAGCTGAGCCGGGCGGCGTGAATCTGATGAGAAGTGCAATGCTGCATAGCCCCCAGCCTGACCAGTTTCAGCACGCAGCAAGGTGCAAAGCTGACGAGCTTTGCACCGCCTGGCTCAACCTCTCGGCGCTGTGAGGAAAGCGCCCTGCTGCCTGCCGAAACCGGGCAGGCTGGGGGCTGGGTGGCATTGCGCTTCTTTTTGGATTCACGCCACCCGGCTCAGTCTCTTGGCGCTGTGAGGAAAGCGCCCCACTGCCTGCCGAGACCGGGCAGGCTGGGGGCTGGGCGGCATTGCGCAGGTAACGTTGACTCTCACGCTGCTCATGGCATCCCCTCCCCCAGAGCACACTAAGCCAAATATGTGAAGTAGGTGATGGTCATGTGCTGGCCACTTCCAGGCAATGGTGCATTTCTTCATTCCTCATGAAGGGTGACACCTCCCCAGCTGCGTTTCTTGCCTGTTTTTCTCCCTCCCTCATCTCAAATATTTTCCCACCACTCTGTACTTAGGAAGGAAGGAAAGAAGAAAAGAAAGAGAGGGAGGGTCTGAGAGAAGTCCTGCCTTAGTCCTGCCCTGCTGCCCTTTCACCATCCCCTTGCCCCCTCCTCCTGGCCTATCCTGAGGGTCTCCCATCCTATTGCTAAGGAAGCTTTGGATACAAAGCCGGGTCTCCTCCCATGGAGAGGGAATGGGCCTCCCTCTGACTTTGCCCTCGTACCCATCATGAGCAACCTGGCTAAGGAGAGCAAGCACAGCAGCAGCAGCCTTGAGGAGGAGGTAAGTGCAGCTGAGTGCCCCCTTGGGGAAGTGGGGCTGGGCTTGGTGCCGCAGGTGCTTGAGGGCCAGGCTGGGCATTTGACCTCTGCTGCCCAGGGCTCCGGGCAGCCCGCGCCACCATCCAGCCCCCCCTCCTGCATGGCCTGAGAGGAACAGTGAGGCTCCTCCAGTGGACCATGCCTTGGCACTTGCCCTGGTCCCACCCCCTTCTGCCAGAGACCCTCAGGTCTGTCCCACTCCTGCCCAGGCCCCCACAGGCACCCTTGACGCGAACGATGTAGAGCTGGCCAGTAGGCCACACCCACTCCACCCACGCCCACCCAATAGGCCACACCCACCCTGGCCACACCCACCTGGCCCCCTGAGGGCAACCGCAATGCTGATGCGGCCCTCAATGAAATTGAGTTTGACACCCCTGCCTTAAAGGGTTTTGACAAAATTATAAAAATAATAAATAATAATAATTTTTTGTCTGAAAAAGCTGGAAAATAAACAACTACTGACACCTAGTGGAGAACTAGAGCATAGAACATTAACAACACTGACTCAGAAATTGGCAAGACGCCCAGAAACAAAGAATAAACTGTTCCCTTGAACTTTAATAACCCCCAGAAGACAGCTGGTGGTAACAAAGAAAGAATACATACTGGGCCAGCTATAAGATTAAAAAGTATCTGAAGGAAAAGAAATACTCTGACTGTTCTCTAAACTCAAGAATTGTTTACAGAAAAAGAAAAACTTTGACTTTGGGCTAATCTTTTAGGAGGGAATTTACAGGAAGGACTCAAGGTGACTAAATATACTGAACTTCAATTTTGACTGGTTGACAACTGACCCCTGAATAAAAGAACTGTTATAAAATACTGATTTTACTGATGCCTTGACAATTGGAAATACAGTGGATTATAAAAACTATATATAAAGACAACAACTATACAAAATTGGGCTATTTGGATTCTGACTTTGGCTGGTTTGACAAGGCTAATTATAGAGACTATGGCACTGATGAAGGACTATTTGAAAGGGGGAGACAACATGGATATTGCATACTTATCAAAAAATGACAGAAAACCACATTTAATACTTACTTCTGAAGGACCTAGCCTGGAATATCAAAGACCTCCAGAAGCAACATTTCAAGACAAGATAAATACTTTCCAGGAGGAAATGTATGTAATGCTACGACAGATACAAATGACAATAGCTTTAAACCACGAGGAGATCAAAACCAACTTTGACGACATAAATGAGCACATTTCTAATCTAAACCCACAATAAAAAAACACTCAGAAAATGATGGTAAAGAATGAACAAACAAATCAAATAACAGAACATAAACTAGAAGAAAATGACTTAATCAGCAAAGCTGCAAATGAAGAGAATTATAATTTAACACAAACAGGAAAAAACTTACAAGACTTGGACATAACAACAAAAATGGAAAAGATACTTTATTCATCAGAACGTCAAAATAAACCTCAGGATAAGAAAGAAGACTTAACAAAATGGACTATAGAACTGCCAGGAGAACCATTAGAGTTTGGGAGACAAAAAGCATATATTTTATGCATTCCGTCTTCTCCACTCCCAACAACACTTACAAAAATACAAGAACTTCCTGGCAAGCGGAATATATCAACCTGGAAAGCTACTTGGCAAAAGAAGAAGGCCAGAGACAGATTCAAGAGTTTTGACTCACCCTACCAGATGGAGTATTACATGAGCAAACACTTGTTTGAATACGGTTAAAAGAACAGATAACTTTGGATATAAAAGGGCCTTACAATAAGAGGGATAAGAGATATAAGTAATATAGTATTTTTTATAATATATAAAATGTAAAAATATTGGGATGATGTATGTGAATGAAAAGATTGAAATTTAAAGGTAAATTAAGTTGAAGAGAATTAGGATTAAGGAATGACTGAAATACTGAGGGGAAATTAAGCTTAAATAAGAACTTCGAAAATAGGATATATAGTGATTTAACAAATTAACTTTTACAAATATAAGTGAAATATAAACTGATCAGAGAAGATGTTATAGGTAGATGTCATAAGATAGATAAGCAGTATAGTATTTCTCTAACGCATGAAATATGAAAACGTTGGGATGGTGTATCTAAATGGGAAATCTGGATATTTAGATGATAAATATTGAGAAAATTATGACTGATAAGAATTGTTTGAATATTAAGGAGAAATTAAGCTTAAATAAGAATTATGAAAATAGGATATATGGTGAATTAATAAGATGATTTTTATAAAAACAACACAAGTTGATAAGAAAAAATGTCATACATGGATATTATTATTTGTACAAACATGAAAAAAATGTTTATATTTAACCATTTATGTATTGAAAATATTAAGAATTATATTTGTTTAAGGTTGAAGAAGGAGAATACTATTGAGAGAAGGGAAGATCAAAGAGATATACTATTAATTAATATACTAATTATGGAATTACAAAAATTAATTATTATTGACTGTTAATTAATTACTATTGATTGTTTTTTTAAAACATTTATGAACCAAGACACCATGCTGTACACTAGGCACTAAGGATTGTTATTGTAAAAAATCAGTAAAACATTTCTAAAAAAAAAAAATCCAATGTTTTGCAAACCGCAGCCAACTCAGTTTGGCTGTTGATGCTGGCCAGCCAGCTGGCCGCCTCCTGAAAGACTGGGAAGGGGAAGGCCCTGCCCCCGACTGCCCCCCCCCCCCGTGGGCCACCCTGAACTTCGCTGGTCCAGCACAGGCGACCTTGAGGGGGCAGGGCAGCTGGCATCACGGGAAATGGAGATGGGCAGCATGTCTCAGGGTTTGTGCAAAGTGCGGCGGTGGCAGAAGCACAGTGCCAGACACGACTTGTACCTGGAATGAGGAATGGCAAATCCTGCAGTGGGGTAGAACCCAGCGTCCTCCCTTTTGGGGGGTGGCAGGGTGCTGCGCTGCCCCCGGGAAGGCGCGCCTGGAGGGGAGGAGTGGCCCAATTGTCCACATGGAAACTGCCGTGTCCCCCGCCTCCCCAGTGCCTGAGGCTGCTGCCTCCCCACCCAGTGCCACCACATCCAATAGGAGGGCAGAGGCCCACCCTCTGTGTGTGGATTGGCTGCTGGGATGCATAGCTAATTGTTGCATGTGGCGAATTGGCTATGGTGATTTTTCCCATGGCCAAATGCCCGGGGCCACACGGCAGGGGAGGAGGGGCAGCCAGGGAAGGGGTAGCTGGGGAAGAACCCCCACGGTGGGTCATCTGGGACGGGGTGGTGGGGTGAAGTGGGTCAATTGTCAATTGTCAGTCAATTGTCCCATTCTGAGAGTCTTGATCTTTAATACGTTGTTTAAATGTACTAAGTGCACACTCATAGCCCATCAGTAGGAACTCCTCTTTGGAGATGCCAAGTTGTTGGAATTTTTGTGAAATAGTCCTAACCCATGTTGATTTATGATTCCTCCATAAGGAGAGGACTCAGACCTGTGGGAAAGAACAGTAATTTCAGGCAGTGTGTTATAAGTGCAAATCCACGTGGGTCTAGGACGTTTAGGCATGGACCCTTGGCCATGCCTCCGCCCCCAGCCACCCGCCTCAGCCCATTTACAGCCAGCTTTCCTCCTCCACTGGCCCTCCCCTGGCCATTCTCCACCACCAATGGGTCCCTGGCCCTTCGTCCCTGCCCATTCGCCCAGACACCATTTGTCCCGGGCCTTTGGCTGCACAGGACAAATAGCCCCCAGCCAATCGGGTGGCAGGCAGAAGCAATGGTGCTATGGAGGCAGTGGGCAATTGGCAGTGGGCAACCGCAGGGGCTGTGGGGGACAGCATGCGATGCAAGATGTTTTTTAAAAGTGCCGGGAAGTTCCAACTGACCAATATTTCTGTCAAGGTTCCAATTAATGAAGCCACATAACACTCCCCTCCCCTCTACTATGCTATAAATCATGTTGCCCAATAAAAGCAATTGGCGGGCTTCTCAAATCGTCATTGCTCCTCCTTCTAGCACCTGCAGGAATGACCTTGGTTCCCAAAGGACTGCTTGGTGTTTTGTCTAACGATACAAATAGCAATACTACATCCCACCTCTTTCCCCCCCATCTATGTGGCAACTCAGAACGAAAAAGATGGCTTCAGCCAGGTTCGTTTCAGAAGTTGACAGTCGGACCCCCCGAAAGGGAAAGGAGTTCCTGTAAGATAATAAGCATAAATACACATTAATGTGATGGTAATATTTTGATGGTTCCCTAGGCTTTTGGGGATGTTTGTCATGAAATTTATTTATTAGTCTTTCTGCCTTTAAATCTCTACTCTTTACCCAGGAAGCTTCTGATAAACAGTAGCCCTTCCATTGAACTAGATACTGTAATTTCCCCTTGTACAACCTAGAGTCAAGAATCTGTTTTATTTCATAATGGGTATCACCCTCCACTATGATAGGCCCTGGGGCGGTTCAAGGTGTTGGTCTCAAGGTTGATTCTGTAACTGGTTTCAACAAACTGCAATGGAAAACTGGATGTATTTTCCCCAATACCATGGGAGCTTTAACTCAACTGTGACAGGGTTAATAATTTTTACAATGGGAAAAGGACCAATGAATTTGGGTCCCAGCTTCTTACAAGGCAATTTTAATCTTAAGTACTTGGTCGAGAGGTAGACCTTCTTCCCTATATGAAATGGCCTCTGGGGGGATCACTTCTTATCTACCTGCTACTTATAAATCTTTGTGGCTCTTTCCAAGGGACGTTTTACGTTTACCCAAGCGTTCTGCAGTGTGTCTACCCATTTGGTTAGTGTCTGTGAGGAGGGGGGCTTCTGAGGGTACTCTGGCATGGGTACAAACTCCCTGCCTGTTGCTACTTTAAAGGGAATAAGACCGGTACTGCTGTGCACAGTATTGTTGTATGCCATTTCAGCAAAAGGCAGGAGGTCTGCCCAGTTAGTCTGCTGATAGTTGACATAGCATCTCAAGTATTGTTCCACCATTGTGTTTGCTCGTTCAGAGGCTCCATTCGTACTCGGATGAAAAGCCGAGCTGAGTCCCTGGGTGGACCCAATCAGCTTCACAAACTCCCGCCCAAGATTTGCAGTGAACTGGACCCCCCAATCTGATTCTTCTCGGGGGGCCGTGGAGCTGGTAGATATGCTTCAAAAACAGTTTCACTAGTTTCTGAGCAGAGGGGAGAACAGGGCAGGCTATAAAGTGAGCCTGCTTTGAAAAAAGGTTGATGACAGTCCAAATCACGGTGTTTCCGCTATTTTCAGGGAGTTCGACAATAAAATCCATTGTGATTTCCTCCCAGGGCTGGGATGGTTCCGCTACCTGTTGTAACAGTCTAGGGGGTTTTCCGGGTCTTTTTTTCATGGCAGCACAAATTGTACAGCTTTTAACATAGCTTTCAATGTCCTTTTTCATTCCGGGCCACCAGAACTGCCACCTTACTAAATGCAAAGTTTTTAAGAATCCAAAGTGGCTGGCTTGCTTAGCATCGTGGTTCCGATGCAAGGCTTGGATCCTGAGGGTGCTAGGGAGGTATAACCTGGAACCTTTCCATGCCAATTCATCTCTATAGGTTAACAGTTGTTTGTTGTCTCTGAACCAGGGATTGTATTTCAGTTCAGATCTAAGTTTCTGGGTCAATTCCCCATCAGAACTGACGGATTGCTTTCGGGTTTGATGCCTAGTGGTTACTTGAGAGGCTGTTTGAGGAGAGGGGATGATAGCATTTACCACCTCCTCTCGATGGCTCTTGTACTGTGGCATCCTAGACAAGGCATCAGCCAGGAAGTTCTTTCCCCCAGGAATGTATTTGAGAGAAAAGTTAAAACGATTGAAATGTTGCACCCATCAAACTTGTTTGGGGGATAATTTGCGTGGGGTTTTGAGCACTTCGAGGTTCTTATGGTCAGTCCACACTTCAAAGGGTATCTTACTCCCCTCTAGGAAGTGGCGCCAGGTTAGTAATGCCCATTGTACAGCAAATGCCTCCTTCTCCCAATGCTGCTCTGTATCAGTGAGTTTCCCTGAGGTGTATGCACATTGTTGTAGCTCCCCCTTGTTATTTTTCTGAAGAAGAACCGCACCTACTGCAACATTGCTCGCATCTGCTTGAATGATGAACTGTTTCTTGGAATCGGGATGTTTGAGGATTGGCTCTGCTGCGGACAGTCTTTTGAGTTGTTCAAATGCTGCTTGGCACTCCATAGTCCACTTTAAAGGTTGACTAGGACAGGGTTTTGTCCCCCCTCTGCCTGTTTTTAAGAGCTCGGTGATTGGTAGGGCTATTCTTGTGAAGGAAGGGATGAACTGCCGGTAAAAGTTAGCGAACCCCCAAAAACTCTGTAGTTGCTTGCGGGTTCGAGAGGACTGCCATTCCAGAATGGCTTTGACCTTTCCTGGGTCCATCTCCACCCCTTCATTCGATATTCGGTACCCTAGATAGTCAAGGAGTGTTTGATGGAACTCACATTTAGATAGTTTGGGATAAAGGTTTGCTTTTAATAATTTCTTAAGCACTTCACGAACTAGTTTGACATGTTCTTCCCTCGTCTCTGTAAAGATGAGGATGTCGTCAAGATAAACCAAAACCCCTTTGTATAGGTGATAATATAGCAATTCATTTATCAACTGCATGAAAACTGCAGGAGCCACCTGGAGACCAAAAGGCATCTCTTTGAACTGGAAACTTCCCAACGGGCAATTGAAGGCAGTTTTCCATTCATCCCCCTCCTTAATTCTTACTTGGTAGTAAGCCTCCCACAGGTCTAGTTTAGTGAAGATCTTCCCACTTGCCAGATGGGCTAACATGTCCTTCATCAGGGGAAGGGGGTACATGTTCTCCACGCTAACAGCATTTAAGCCTTTAAAATCCATGCATAATCTCAGAGTCCCGTCTTTTTTCTCTTTCAACAAAGTAGGGGCAGCCATGCGGGATTTTGCTGGCTGGATGAAACCCCTAGCCAGTTTTTTTATCAATGTACTCTTGTAGTTCGTTCATCTCTCTGGGGGTCATGGAATACATCTTTGTCTTGGGGAGTTTTGCCCCCAGTAAGATTTCTATTGCACAGTCAGTGGCTCGGTGAGGGGGGAGCACATCACATTCTTTCTCACTGAACACTTCAGCTAGGTCCCAATATTCATTAGGGATAAGTTGGACCCCGGGCAATCCCTCAGTGGTGATTTTCAAAGTCTCAGTCGGTTCCTGTCCAGCTCCAGTGGGGGTGACTTCTCTCTCTTGGCCTGTTATAAGGAGGAGGTAGGGGCCCAATTCCTAACCTGATAGTTCTCACCCTGTTCTCCCACCATATGGTAGGCCGCCACTTATCTAGCTAAGCCAGCTCCAGGATTAGTGTCTCAGTCATTTTGGGGATCACTACAAACCAGATAATCTCCCAATGCTGCCCTATCTCCAGCCGTACTGGTTCAGTCAGGTGTGTTGCAGGTGACCCTCCAATTAATGACCCGTCAACCTGCTCAAATTTCATGGCTAGGGATAGCTTCTTGGCTTGGATCCCTAGCTTAAGCACAGTCTGGAGGTTAATCAGGCATCAAGTGCAGCCTGAGTCTACTAGCACTTCTAATTCTGTTTGGGCCCCTGTTTTAGGGACTATAAGTTTAGCAGCTAGGGCAAAAGGAGGGATGGCTCGACTCACCATCGGATCGTTCTCGCCTTTGTCATCACTGTCATACGGGGCTGGCAGTGGTTGGCGTTCAACTGGAGTTCTCTCTCTCACCCTCGCAGGGAGGAGACCTCAATGGGTTGGCTTTGATGCACCCAGCTTGACCTCTCACGGCCCCATTGCTGCGGCTTTTTTGGTTTTGAGGTGGCAGCTGGGGTGGTCTTTCCCTGGGGAGCTGGCACCAGGCATTCGGCCGCCCGGTGTCCTTGCTGGCCACACCTGAAGCACTTTATAGGGACTCCAGTAGGAACCTGGGGGGGGGGGGTGCTGGCACCAGAAGCTTCGGTTGGTCGCCTCCCGATCTGGCATCTCTCTTGGCTTCACCTGGGCTTCGATTCAGGGATGCTGGGCTTCTTGTAGCGCTTGAGTTCGATGTCTAAGGTCACTGCCATTTGGTACCATTCACGGATCTGCTCAGGAATCCTCCAGTAGGTGCAGGCCTGGTACAGGTCACGGTCCAACCCCTCCTTAAAGCAGTGGATGAGTAATCGCTATGGCCACTGCCTTATTCTGCCTGCTACTTTTCGGAACTCTCGCATGAACTCCTTAGCCGGACGGCCCCTCTGCTTTAGGTCACGTATTTCCATCTCGGCTTGCAGTGCTTGGGACTCATCCTCAAACCTGGCTCTCAGCTCTTCCAGGAAGAGGTTTATGTTTCCCAGCTCCAACGCATCCTCATTGTGGAGGCTGGTCACCCACTCTGCAGCTTCCCTTTCTAGATTTGCTGCCATGGCATTCACCATCACTCTCTCATCAGGGTAGTCAAGAGCATAGTGATTCAGGTGGGCCCACACTTGGTTCAAAAAGAAGGCCAGCCTATCTGCAGCCCATCTCTGGAACCCTCTCGGTTGCCCAGCTGGGCTTGTGGCTCGCTGAAGGTGTGGGGTGCTTCACCTGGGCCCTGGGCTCGATGCTGCAGCCAGTCTGGGAAGTGGGGAGGCAGCACGAGCTACGGCAACAGGACTCGGGCTCTGGCGGGTGGGAAGCGACTGTGTTGCCCTGGCCTCAGCTCCGGCTGAGACCACGTAGAGTGCGATCGGGATCACTTCCCTGATGTCCAGCCGGTTGAACTTCTCAGCCTCTCGACCGAGTGACCATGCAGCGCTGTCAGGTATTTCCACTTCCCTGACTCATCCCAGCCAGCCAGCCTCTTCACCCTGCGCTTGGGTGTAAGGGTTAGAGAGCCATGGGTAGAGATCAAGGGGAACTCAGCTTCAGCAGCATTGGGGGTTCTTTTGCACCAGAAATCATCCTCAGTACGGTAAAGGTCTCCAACAGCTAGACCTTCCTCCCACGTTGCTGGCCTGTCAGACTTGTCTGTATGGATTTTCGGCCATGCTCTGGTCTGAGGGGCTCCGTCCCCAGCCTGCACACCGTCCGGGTTCCATCTGCAGGTGTAGCTCCGGGATTGGTTGCTGCTTCCTCCTTTTTCTCCATCCTGGGATCTTCCCTGAGTCTTCACTGTTCTCCCAAGAGGATTGGGTAGACGGTCGGGGCTCAGGACCCCAAAAATCACTCAATAGCTTCCTATTTTAGAGCGGTGAAAATATTTTGGAGAGTTGGTTTAATGTCAACGTTCCGATTAATGAAGCCACATAAAACAGAACTCTGAGGCTTGAAGTTTCCTCAAAGCACATATTTATTGGATACATAATATCGGCACAGTCAAAAGTGAAACCAACTCTGAAATTCAAAGTAACTAAAAGTAACACTCCCCTCCCCTCTACTATGCTATAAATCATGCTGCCCAATAAAAGCAATTGGCGGGCTTCTCAAATCGTCGTCGCTCTTCCTTCCAGCACCTGCAGGAATGACCTTGGTTCCCACGGGACTGCTTGGTGTTTTGTCTAATGATACAAATAGCAATACTATGTCCCCCCTCTTTCCCCCCATCTATGTGGCAACTCAGAACAAAAAAGATGGCTTCATCCAGGTTCGTTTCAGAAGTTGACAATTTCTTTCAAATAATTTTATTACATTTTACAAAGGATACACATAAAAAAACAACATAAACTAACAATCAGGAAAAAGAATAAACAGTAAAATGGGAATAGGGATAGAAGTGTAAAAAAGTATAGAGAAAAAGAAAGGAAAGCACAAATATATACAAAGAACAACTTCTCACTTCTTCTTCCAAGGATAATGAATGCTTACTTTTGACTCTTAGTTTAAAACTATAATAAAATGTCCAAAAAGAAAGGGGGAAATAAATTTTAAAAAATTCTTTTCTCCTTTTTAAAATTTTTAACAATTATAAAATCTGTAAGTCAAAATTTGACTTTTCTCCATCTCCTGCAAAAAGTCCACAAAGGACTTCCAATTACAGATAATTTCTTCAATGATTTTTCTGTCACAAGGGCCATTAACTTGGCCATCATTGCCACTTCTGTTATCTTTATTAACCATTCTTCTATTGTGGATATTGTAGGATCCTTCCAACGCTGAGCATGTAAAAGTCGTGCTGCTGCTATCATGTATAAAAATAGAGCACCATGTCTTCCGGTGAAAAGATGGCCAACTGATCACATGCCCAGGGAAGGATCCCTGAAGGGTTTTTCCCTGGACTATAGCTTTTTCAACTTACCAACAGAAGGAACCGGCATTCCTTTAGTTTATGTGACTCTCCTGGGTTAGGGAAAGTCCTAGAATTATCCCTCAAGATCCTCCAATACAGCAAAGGTCTGCAAGTAGCTTCAGGAGCTGTGCTTTGAAGCAGCCTGTGTGCCAAAAGCTGGGGGGCGGGGCTGCAATCTGTTCATTGTTGAAGAAGCAGCCATTTTGGAATTTATTTTTCAAACGGACAGTAAGTTGTGCCTTTCATTTCTTAATCATTTTAAAGGACTATTGATCTTTATTAAGCTGAAAGAGGCTCTCTTTAGCCACAGCCTGTTATTCCTTTTTGAAGATCTACGCCATTTGGGGTATTTCTTCATTGTTAAACAACAAGGAAGAAGGCTGCTGAAAGCAAGCTAAAATAAGGAAATGTGGAGTATCTTTTTAAAAAAAGTTGATGGAGAAATATAAGGGCAGAAAGTTGTGGTTCTAGTTTATTATTTTTAGTCATTTGTAGCTTGGTCTGCTTTGCTATGGGTGGCTAAAATTTTCTTATTTTTATGATTCCTGACTGGCCACCATTTTCTTTAAAAAAAACTACTCTTTGACTAAAGAGGGAGTTAAGAAGATGGAGGAGCAAATTATTAGAGATGTATTTGAAAAATCTTTAAATAAAATCCATCAGTTCATAGATCAGCTATGCTCCAAGGATGTTAAAAAAAAACTTCTCAAACTACTTCAGAGATGTGTAGAAAGTTACCAAACCACCAAGGTAATTTCACAAGTAGCTGACAATGTAGAGCAGGGCTTTTCAACCAGTGGTACGCATACCACTGGTGGTATTTCAGCACCTGGCAGGTGGTACGTGACCTACACAAGTGTAGCGGGGGGATGAGCTGAAGCAGCAGCAGCACCGCATAGGCCTGGGGGAGAGTCAGCTGGAGCTGTGGTGTTGTCGGGGATCTGCTGAGGGCCCAGGATCAGCGCATGTGACTCCAGCTGATCAGCACTTCTGGAAGCCTCTGCTATCACCGGGAGCAGCAGACAGGCCTTGGGGTCAGAGAGTCAGCTGGAGCTGCAGGGGCTCAGCAGAGGCCCCAGGATCAGAGCGTGCAGCTCCAGCTGATCAGCACTGTGTGCAATGGCCAGCTGGGGAGTGGGTGACCGCAAGGGGGAGTGAGACTGGGGTAGCGACCGACACTGCAGCTCTCCCTGAGCCCCAGAGAGTGGTGCACCCAGAAGAGAAAAGGAGGAGGAAGGGGGAGAGAGGAGAGTATATAAAAGGAGGAGGTTTTGGTGGCAGAAGGAGAGAGAAAAGATGACTGGGAAAGAGAAGGGGACAGAGAAAGAGAGAGGGAGAAGAGGAGAGGCTTCTGTGAGACAAGCAGAGGGATCAACGAAGGAGCAGAGGCTGTGGAAGGAAAGCCCAGCAGGCACTGAAAGAGAGAGAGAAGAGAGGAAGAGAGGAAGAAGGGCCGACCAGCCACCTGACCACCAAGGAAGTGGTGCATATTAATAAATATGGATAAATTCATCATACATTCATCAGTGCAAAGGGAAAGTGATTCAGCAAAGGAACCGCCACCGAAGAAATTAAAACCGGCACCGAATCGAAAATACAGTGAAGATTATTTGAAGTTTGGATTTTATTTTGCAGAAGAAAACGATCAGCAGTTTCCTGTTTTTGTTATCTGCAATGAAGTACTATCCAAGCATTCCATGAAGCCTTCTTTGCTCCAGAGACATTTAACAACAAAACATAAAGAGCACACCGAAAAGCCAGTAGTATTTTTTGTGAAGAAGAGAGATGAATTTATAAAACACTGTGCTGCTTTCGTGAAGTCCACAACCATCTCGAAAAAATGTCTGAAAGAATCTTATGTCTATGAATTGTCCTTGATAGCAGCTAAACGAAATAAACCTCACACAAATGTTGAAGAAGTTGTGGTTCCCTCTTCCATTGCAATTGCTTCAATTCTCTTTGATGGAAAAATGGCTGATGCTATTCGTAATATTCCATGTTCTGACAACACCGTCCAAAGACGAATACAAGATATGGCCACAGACGTTACTCAACAAGTGGTGGAAAAGATCACAGCAGCAGAAAAAATTGCATTTCAATTGGACGAAAGCACTGACATCGCTGGTGAAGCACAATTAATTGTCTTTGTGCGTGTTCCTGATTCGGTGAAAAGATCTACCACTACCAGAATGGCACTGAAGCCTTGGACAGAGGGTAAATCAGTAATGAAATCCAGAGAGACTGTATGCCATGGGTTCGGGGGGGGGGGGGGGGGGTTGGCAGTGGCTGCAAAAGCCATGCAGGCTTCTGAGGGGTTTGGCCCTCCTTCATGTGTGGCATGAGGCCATATATTCCTTGATGTCTACTACCATCCTGGGCCACCAGAAGTCTCTTAAGGTTCTGTGCAGAATGTTAATACACCTCCATGCCCTGCTGTTTGATTGTCATGGCAAAGCTGCAGTACCTGTTCCTTGCATTGTGCGGGGGAAACCACTATTCTGCTTCTGTGTTTCAGGGCTCCTCTCTCCATTGCGAACGTGGTTACAGTACCTGCTGGGGTTTCCTTGAGGTCATCTATCCTGACCCGTGAGAAGTGATCTAGTTGTTGCTGAGTCTTTATCCTGGTGATTAAGTCCTGGTGCAGTTGGGCAGCTTCCAACCTCTCAGTGGTTGGTGGTGATTATTGAAGCTGGAAATTTAAAGGTGGTAGAATTGTTGTTGTTGCTGGAGTCTGTTGAACAAGAGAATATTCTGGTTTGCGATAGACCACATCTGGCATTAAATTTTTGGAGCCTGGGATACATTTAATGTAAAAATCAAAACATGAGAAGAATTGGTTCCATCTGATTTGTCTGGGCAAAAGCGGTTTGGTTTGTTGCAGGGTGCGTAGATTGTTGTGTTTAGTGTTGACCTCTATAGGAAAGCATGGGCCTTCTAGGAAGTGACTCCAGTGTTGGAATGTTGATTTAACAGCAAGCAGTTCCTTATTGATGAAGTCATAATTGCATTCTGTGGCAGTCAGGGCTCTGGAAAAGAAGATGCATGGCAGAAGGCTGTTTCCTCCTCTCTCTACTGCAGGGGTGTCAAACTGCCGGCCCGCAGGCCGGATGCATCATAGCAAAACCGCGCCCACCCCATTGCCGGCAATGGCAAAAAAGTTGCAATATGTCACATGTCATGTGACGTTGCGAGTTTGACACCCCTGCTCTACTGTAAAAGAACAGCTGCTATGGCTACATCTGAAGCATTGGTTTGAACAATACATCTCTTTGATCTGTCCGGGTGCTGAAGAAGGGGCTGGCAAGCAAAAAGCTGATTTAACTCTTTGAATGCTGATTGGTGTGTAGAAGTCCAAGCAAGTTTAACTCCTTTCTTAGCCAGTTGGGTCAGTGGCTTGGCTTTATGAGCAAAACCTGATATAAATTTCCTGTAGAAGTTAGCAAAGTCTGGAAAGCATTGGACATCTTTGGCTGTGTGAGGGTCTTACCAGTCTAGGACAGCTTGGACCTTCTGGGGATCCATCTGGATGCCTTTTGTGGAAATACGGTAACACAAGAAGTCTAGTTGTCACAGGTTAAAGGTGCATTTTTCTGGCTTGGCAAAGAGATGGTTATCGCTTAGTCTATGGAGAACTGTGTGCACGTGGTCTGTGTGCTGAGCCTTGTTGTCAGAGTAGACAAAAATGTCATTCAGATAGAGCACCACAAATTTATCTATGAGATCTGAGACTACTTGGTTCATGAATCTGGAAAATATGACCCCCATGTTAATGAGTCCGAATGGGACAACTGTGTATTCAAACTTGCCATATCTGGTATCAAAGGCGGTTAAGTATTCATGGCCCTCTTTGATACTAATAAGATAGTAAGCATTGCGGAGGTCCAGTCTTGTAAAAATGCATGCTTTCTGCAGTCTAAGAGGTCTGGGATTAACGGTAGTGGATAATGGTCTCTTACTGTCACTGAGTTCAAAGCTTTATAATTATGGACCACTCAGCGGGGGTTCTCCACTATTGTTAGACACACTGGGGTCTTGCTTCTTGGGCACAAAGAAGGTGGGAGCTGAGGCAGGAGACTGGGAGGGTCTTATGAATCCCTTTTGCAAATTAGAGTCCAAATATTGTTTCAGAGTTTCTAATTCTTTAGTAGATATTTGGTGTTGTCTCTTGGTGGGAATCTTGATGCCAGAGACTACATTTATGGCGCAATTGCAGTCTGTGTGCAGGGGGAGGACTGAGGCTTCTTCCTCTCCAAAAACATCAGCAAACTCTGTGTATTTACTTGGCAGATTGGGACTCTCTCTGTTAGCTTTCAGGGGGGATTTGGAGGACCGATTGCAGTGAGAAAGGCACTGAGGGTTATCAAAGGCAATAGACCGGTTCTTCCACTTAATAACGGGATCATGGTGTTGTAACCAAGCGGTTCTGAGCACCAGTGGAAGATCGATGTGGTCAGCCACAAAAAGGGTAAACATTTCAGGATGTTGATTTATTGTCAATTGCAAAGGCAGTTGCGTGAGTGATGGGGCCTTCTTTTAAAGTTTGGCTGTCAATAGTTATCACTGGCAATGGAGACTTCAGAGGAACAGTGGGGATCTTAATTTTCTGGACTTTGGCTAGGGTTATGAACTTGACAGTTGCCCAGAATCTATCAAAACAGGGATGGTGGTTTCCTGACCACTGGGAACTGTTAGGATTGGCTCTTCAGCGTCCAAGTCCAAGGGGACAGGGAGGCTCCGGGTAGTGATGGAAGGAGGCAACTTTTGATGTGGCTGACTGGGGCTGCTGAAAAATGCTCTAAGTTCTGCAAGCCAAGACTCAGCTATTATACTGGCTAGGTAGAGGTCTTGTAGACTGCAGGGAATACTTTGTTGTATCAGTTTGTTTGAGTATGGCCTTGTTGAGCCCTCTTTTGAATTGTGCTTTTAATACTGGCTCGTTCCAATTGAGTTCTGCTGTGAGGAGCTTGAAGTCTTCAATGTATGCTCTCATGGAGTTGTTGCCCTGGTGGAGCTGGCAGATGCGTTGTTCAGCAGTTTCCATCTGGATAGGGTCTCTGAAGTGCTCTCTAAATCTGGTGAGGAAGTTTGGGAAATTATCTAGGATGGGGTTCATTGCTTTCGATGAGTGGAAGTGCCCATTTGGCAGTGGGGTCGATTAAAAGACTGAGGATGAAGGAGACTCTCGATCTGTCTGTCAGAAACTCCCCTGGTTGGGTGCTGCACGCTCTGATCCTGGGGCCTCTGCCAAGCCCTGGCAGCCCTGCAGCTCTAGCTGACTCACCCCAAGGCCTGTCTGCTGCTCCCGGTGATAGCAGAAGCTGCCGGAAGGGCCAATCAGCTGGAGCTGCGCGCACTGATCATGGGCCCTCAGCAGAGCCCCAGCAACATCGCAGCTCCACCTGACTCTTCCCCCAGGCCTGTGCGGCACTGCTCATTCCCCCACTACACTTGTCTAGGTCGCGTACCACCTGACAGGTGCCGAAATACCACCAGTGGTACGTGTACCATGGGTTGAAAAGCCCTGTTCTATGCCATCTTGATGCCTGCATTTATCAAAAGAGATTGTCCTCGCTACCAGAAGGAATCTGGACATTCACATTGAGAGAAGACTTACATGCCTGTAAAATAGCTACAACCACACCCACCACCCCTGCCAAAGATTCTACTGTGCAACCAGGTAAAATGTTCTTCTATAGTATTTAATATGTACAGCTACACAGTACTTTGGATTGAGTTACACAGTAGTGCTCTGAAGAGTGTTAAACATGCAAATATAATACCTATAGGCAACTCTTCTAGCCATGTGTTCTGGTTGCATATGGCAGTCTCAAAAAGTAGCCATCATAAATACATTCCAGCTGCCAAGCTTCTAGATTTTGATCATGTGACAACGAGGATGCTGCAATGGTCATAACTGTGAAAAATGGTCATAAGTCACTCTTTATAGTGTCGTTCGAAGGGTCATTCAATGAATGGTTTAAGTCAAGGACTACCTGTACCATGACACTGTGATGGGATAGCATTGACTTTTTTACCAAATCACATAATGATGCCATCATTCATTCACAGGGCCATGTCATGGGCTGGGCTAAGGAAGATGACTGGTGTCGTCAGGGCATGGCTCTATCTTGGTAAGCTGCAACTAGTGAGAAGGTCTGTTTTTTTGTTAAGCTATGTAACTGCAAATTCTCTAACAGCTGCTTTTTTCACAATTCAGTCTTGAGCATCTCTCAAAAACAATTTTTCATGATGATATCCTTAAAGTAACACTTTTATTTCACTATTCACTGAGGGAAGTAAAAACTAAGAATACAGGAACTATTGGTAACAGTGTGACAGTTTCTTTTTTTTATTCTCACAGCCTTGTCTTTGCAGTTCACATTCCTCAAACACAAGCAAATTAACAAAGCATAAAGAAGTCAAGAGACAACATGTACAGTAGCAATCCTGGTAATTTTGTAGAAGGATGTTGGATGAGATGAATTAATATCCACTGTGGAATTGATAATCTATGATGGGAAGATGATTTGTAAGACAGGGAAGGGATGAGACAGTGGAAGAGGGGAAGGGGGAGAAGGAGTAGGAGTTGTCCCTCCCAGGGCTTTATGGTGTGTTAGTGAAGGAAATACAATTGTGTTGCATGGTTTTATGACCCAAGGAACTGGAGGAAATAACTTTGCCTTATCTCCTATATTAGGGGTGCGAGACGATATTCCAGGGGGTGCGAAAACTTGGGTTTTCAAAATTATAGGGGTGCGGGGTATAGAAAAGGTTGGGAACCACTGTCCTATATCAATTGGAATTCTTCTTTGTAGTGCATATGGTCCTTGACATACTTTGTTATAGGAAATATGGGATAGGTGTGAAATCTCATGACCTCTAATTTGGTTTGGCTCCAGCAATTAGTCCCCTCTCTGTTTTTATTTCTTTGTAGTGCCATCTCCAGTTCTCTGTTTCTGTGTGTGAAATGTTTAAAAGTGGTGAGCACAGGTCTCCAGCCCCATAAAAGCCCTCTAATAGCACCCACCTACCAACACTGACAGGGCCAAACATTAGAATAGTTTTCATTGGCATCCAGATACCTTGATGACAATGGCTACATGTGAGATGCCCGCTACTATTCTAAGCCAGAGAGGAAGAGAAAAGTTTTGTTCTGATGGCTATCTCTATGTATTTGAAAGACTGAGTACAGTTGATACTTCCATTAGATTTTGGTGCTGTGACCAGTGGGAGCAATGTAAGGCCAGAATTCACACCAGAAACAGAGAGGTAGTCAAAAGGATCAATGATCTTTCCCACTCTCCTTCAGCAGCGTATGTGGAAGTAGCAAGGTTCCTCAGTGGAATTAAGCACAGAGCTGAAGACACAGTGGAGGGGACAGCCCAAGTTATCAACACCTGCCTGGCCAACTTGAACCCAGCGGTCTACACTGCAATACCTGCAACTGCAGCTTTGCGAAAAATTATCCAGCAATGGTGAAACCAAATACAAGCAGCACCTTCAAACCCAGGCAGCCTTGATGAGCTTGTATTACCTGAGGAATACAAGATCTACTCACCAGCACCGGGCATAGAAGTGCCATTCTTACTGGGCTATTTTGGAGATGGACCTAGGAGGATCCTAATATTCGGCAGAAGTACTTGGCTTTACATTCTGCAGACGTCTTACACCTGGTATATGGATGGGACTTTTGCAATTGCTCCCAATCTATTTGCTCAGGTTTATGTCATTCTAGCAAAGAAGTATGAGGGAGTGCAGCCTATTTTGTATGTACTTCTCCCTAACAAACAGCGCAGTACATATGATTATTCCACTTAGTGAAAAACCTGGTGGCTAACAGTTCTATTTACTGCGATTTCAAAATGTCTGCCATGAATGCCATCAGAGAATGCTTCCCAGAAGTTGCTTTAAAAGGCTGTTTCTTTCATCTTGCGCAGAACATGAGGAAACATTTAGTAAGAACTGGAACGGCCCATGACTTCAACGATTATGTGGAGTTTGCCGTGAAGGCAAAAATGGTTGTGGCCTTGGCATTCATGCCTGTCCCCGACCTGGAAGAATACATTTCTGCACTAGAACAGTATCTGCCAGGAGACCTGCAGCCTGTTCTGAGCTGGTTTGAGGACAACTACATAGGTCGTCCAGGCAGGAGAGGACAAGGAAGACAGCCACCTTTGTTCCCAATAGCAATGTGGAATGTTTTCGAACGGACGCAGGGAGAAGAGGACCATACAAACAATCACTCAGAAGCTGCTCATCGGTGACTGCATGCCCAATTGGGTATGTGCCATCCAACCATTTGGAAATTCATCAATGGTCTGAGGGAGGTTCAGATATGCAGAGATGCGTTTTATGAACAACTCCTTTCTGGACATGGCCCTTCACTGAAACTCAAGAAGTACTGCATGGCATTTCTATTTCAAATGATTCCTGTAAGACTGGGAAAAGCCTTTTTTTTTTTTAGAATAACAAGTTTTATTAATTTTTTTTTGTTTTACAGCCAAGTGCTTAAGACACATCGTGGAGATAGGGCACTCCATAGAACAAAACAAAAGATACAGTCATACATATACAATTTAAACTACTTCTTTAAAGGTTCCCTCTCTATTTTATCAATCAAAAAAGAAAAAGAAAAAAGAAAAAAAAAGCACAATAACAAAAAACAAAAACTATCAATCATATTTTCACCCGTTTTCAGGCTTAACTAACTTTCAATTAACCTATTTCAATTTAATCTTACATAAACATATAGTATATAATTCGAGTATTCCTACAATATAAATTGTTTAAATTCTATCTCTTATTATTCTATTCCACATACATATTTTGTAAATGAACATAAATTTATGTATTTTAAAACCATTACATTTTAGCCTAATATAATAAAACAATAGTTATTTCTATCATAAACATATAATATAACTATTATATTTTAATGTTTCTCAACTATATTCTATTTCATATATCCTATCAAGTATTTTTATAAATCCATCCAAATCCCTAAAAGTTCCTCAATTATTTCAATTTAGTCCACTTAATACATTGCTAATTAACATTCAATTCTTATAAGTAAAAATATCAGTAATATTTCACCAATCTCAATCTGACTCCTTTAGCTTTAGATTTTCCAATTTTCCCTATTGCCATTCCAAACCATAATCAAGTCCATAATTTAGATCTAATGTTGACTCAGACCAAAATAGCCTTAAAAATCTCAAAAGTATTAGCTCAATCAAAATCTCTAAAAACCCTTTTTACCCATCAGATAAAATTTTAACTCTCATTTTTAAGTCTGATTCTAGCTTTCTTTTTGTGCCAGGCAGGTTTCCACAGTAGGGCCTCTAGTTCCTCCCATCTTAGTGTTTGGCTATAAGCATTTTCCCACCATTGAGTCCAATCATAGTCTTCTCTTTTGTCCAGTGTTGTCTGCACTATCATATTGTCAGCGTTTTTAGTGCCTCGTATTTGGAAGTCCATTCCTGTTGCTTTTACAATTGTAAATGTTTTGGTTGAATTCTGCCTTTGCTCATCAGAAATCTCCATCATTTGCATGTGGGGTGTATCCTCTTCCTCATCAGTAAGTTGTGGATATATTTCATCCATCTCGTTAAGTTGTAGATCTGATTGCGTATCGTAGTCAGTCAAGATTTGAGCTTCAATTTTTAATTCTGAGACCTCTTTTTTCCTAAGCGTTCTAATATGTTCTTTAAATTCCACTCTCATTTCCAAAAAAATTTCTAATATAAGTCCATAATTAATCTGTGAATAGGATTCCATCCTCTCTTTTTTCAGTATTGTAAAATATAGAGTCCCAACCGAAATAGGGAAAAGCAAATAGTCAAGTCCAGCACAGAAATAGAAAAACAGCAAGAGTCCCAATCAGTAACAGTCAATTATTATATTATAATCCTAGAATGGAAAAGAAAAGTCCATTTTTTGGAAGTATATTCAATATTGTGAAGTCAAATGTGGTACAAGTAGAAAATTGAGCAAGTTCCGAAGGAAATATACCAGTCTGGGCGTCACGCCAAGATCAGGGAGTGAGAGTACAGCTGAAGATTAGTTACTTTGTATCAAAGTTTCTGGGCTTCACGCCAAATTCCAGGCTAGCTTGTAGCCAAAACAATCCATATGAGTCCACCCAGAGAACAGAAAGTTTTTTTTTTTTTGAAGTAGGCAATACTGTTCAGGAGGGGGGGGAGGGAAAAAAGCACTCCACCCCCCTCCCTAAAGGTTTTCACCTAAACTAAAGATAGACAAGCCAAAAAAAAAGGAGTCACAGTAAGAATTTTTTTCAGGATACCCGAATTAAAAGCTCGTATGTACAAAAAAAAAAAAGAAAAAATAATTATTTTTCCAAAGCCCGGGAAAAGCCTTTTTTGATGAACTGAATACAATAATACTGAAATTTATCTGGCAAGGAAAAAAAAGCTAGAATTAGACTGAAAATGCTACAAGAAGCGAAAGAAAGTGGAGGATTTGGACTGCCGGACTGGATGTTATACTACCAAGCAACTATTTTAACATGGCTTAAAGAATGCATAATGCTTAGAGACAAAAGACTATTATACCTAGAGGGGCATGACCTACAAATTGGTTGGCATGCCTTTCTGTGGTATGGGAAGAATAAAATACATAGATATTTTTAAAACCACTTTATAAGAAATGCACTTCTTTTAGAATGGGGAAAAATAAAAGCGAAAATTTATATCAAGATACCTGGATGGCTTTCAACAATGGAAGCTTTTGCTTACCCAAATTTAATTAATTACAACAAAGTTGTGACCTACAAAGATATCTTGGACAATGAAGGAAAATTGAAAGACAGACAAGATTTACAAGAACAAGGTATTGATCTATCATGGTGGCCATATTTGCAAATCCAAACGAGATATGAAAAAGATGTTAAAACAATGGGATTTTATAAAGAACAGACAGAATTTGACCAGATACTGTTAAAAACAGATGAAAAGTTGATTAAGAAACTCTATAAATATCTGTTAAGCTTAAAGATGGAGGAAGAACAAGTAAAAGAAACAATGTGTTGTAGTCCGAAGGAAAAAGCATTCCAAGAAACCTGAGACATTATTTTCTCTTTTTGATACTTTATTTTGCATTTCTTCCCAGGAGTTCTGCAACAATACTTCGGCACATTACAAAGCGGATGCCAGAATCTGGATTTCTCTAGCTTGCGTCTAGCTTATCTTGCTAAACTCCTCCCTTACTTACAGTGATAATTTACGTCTTCCAATTAGGCTGGAGGCCAAAGATTTACTTCCCTTCCCTGTCTCCCGCTTTTCTTCACAAATCTCCTCCCTTTGTATGTCATCTGATTTAACTCCAAAAATACCAAACAGTTCTGCATATCTTGTCAATGCAATAATATCCCATATTAACAGCGTTGACATCCGGCCCCCCTTACAAAAAGGACAGATCCTGCAATGTAAACAAAAGCATATATTAATGACTAGTCTTCGGTTTGTTGGGGTATTTCGTATGAAACCTTTTGACGAGCCTGTCAGCTTTCACCTCACTGGATTTCACCCAAGTGGCTTCAGACATCGGGTATCCCTTCCATTGTACTAGGTACTGCAATTTCCCTTTAAAAATTCTAGAATCAAGAATATGTTTCACTTCATAATGGGTCTGCCCCGCAACTACGAGGGGCCCAGGTGCTTTCTTCGGGGGAGGTCTTAAAGTGGAGCCCCGATAAGGTTTTAACAAGCTACTGTGGAAGACAGGGTGAATTTTACCCAAAAGTCTAGGGAGTTTCAGTTTTACAGTGACTGGATTGATGACCTTTACGATAGGAAAAGGCCCTAAGAATTTCGGTCCTAACTTCTTGCTGGGTAATTTGAGGCGTAAATATTTGGTTGACAAATAAACCTTTTCCCCAACTTGGAACGTTCTTTGGGGAGCCCTCTTTTTGTCAGCTTGCTTTTTGTAGGTTTCAAAAGTCTTTTTTAAAGCAGTTTTTGTTTTTCTCCAAACTTCCTCCCATCCCCTCACCCATTGGTCAAATGTCTGGGAAGCGGTTGGCACTTGGGGATATTCAGGAATTGGACTGAATTCTTTGCCTGTGGCTACTCTGAAAGGTGTGTAGCCGGTGCTGCTGTGCACAGAATTATTATACGCCACCTCTGCGAAAGGGAGGAGGTCAGTCCAGTTCGTCTGTTGATAAGACACGTAGCATCTGAGATATTGCTCCACCATTTTGTTAGCGGCTTCTGCAGCTCCATTGGTGGCCGGATGAAAAGCAGATGACAAGCCTTGAGATGATCCAATTAATTTAAGAAAACTCCTCCAAAACTTTGCTGTGAACTGCACCCCCCTGTCTGAGATTATTCGCTTAGGGGCGCCGTGCAGTCGGTAGATATGTTTCAGGAACAATTTAGTCAATCGTTGAGCGGATGGGAGTCCTTTGCAGGTGATGAAATGAGCCTGCTTCGAAAACAGGTCTATTACAGTCCAGATGACAGTATTTCCTCTACTCTCAGGTAGGTCTATGATAAAGTCCATAGCTATTTCTTCCCAGGGTTGGGAAGGTTCTGCCACCGGCTGCAGTAATCCAGGGGTTTTCCCCGGTATTCTTTTCATTGTAGCACATACGGTACAACTCTTCACATAGTTTTCCACATCTCGTTTCAGTCCCGGCCACCAAAATTGCCGGCGGGTGAGATGTAGTGTTTTTAGATATCCAAAGTGTCCAGCCTGCTTTACATCATGGCTGTGTTTGAGAGCATTGAGACGGAGGGATTCGGGCAAATACAGTTTCCCCCCTTTGTAAGCCAAACCATCCCGGCACGTCAAGGAGGTTTGGTTATCTTTGAACCATTGATCGGTGAGGAGCTCTCGTTTTATTTTCTTTGCTCCAGGGTCATCCGGATTTGGGACCCTGCGAGGCGTGATTTGTGCAACAGGTTGTGGATTGGAGATAATCGCCTCGTTGACTTCTTCACGTTTGCTTTTGTATTGGGGCAATCTCAATAGCGCATCAGCTAGGAAGTTTTTTCCCCCTGGTATGTACTTTAGAGTAAAGTTGAAGCGGTTAAAGTACTGTGCCCACCGTACTTGCTTTGGGGACAATTTGCGAGTTTTCAGTGCCTCTAGGTTTTTGTGATCTGTCCATACTTCGAATGGCACCTTGCTCCCCTCCAGGTAGTGTCGCCAGTTTAACAGCCCCCATCTAATTGCGAAGGCCTCCTTCTCCCATATTGTCCATCTCCGTTCACTTTCCGTAAATTTTTTGGAGGTGTAGGCACAGGGTTTCAGGACTCCATTCTTGTTCTTTTGAAGCAATACAGCTCCAACTGCCACATCACTGGCATTGGCTTGAATTACAAAGGGCTCCCCTAGACAGGGGTGCTTTAGGACTGGTTCGGCAGCAAATAGTCTTTTTAAATTCTCAAAAGCTGTTTGACAGCTCATAGTCCATGCTAGTGGTTGGTCCGGTCGCGGCTTCCCTCCTTTTTTCCCTGTTTTGAGTAAATCTGTAAGGGGTAGGGCTATTTTGGCAAAAGAGGGGATGAATTGACGGTAGAAGTTGGCAAAACCTAGAAAGCTCTGGAGTTGTTTGCGGGTTTCGGGGGGCTGCCATTCGATTATAGTTTTCACCTTGGCTGGATCCATCTCAATGCCTTCGTTGGAGATTCTGTAGCCGAGGTAATCTAATCGGGTCTGGTGAAATTCACATTTTGACAATTTGGCATAAAGCTTGGCATTCAATAGTTTCTTTAACACTTCTCTCACCAGCTTTATGTGATCAGTCATATTCGTGCTGTATATCAGAATATCGTCAAGGTACACCAGAACCCCTTTGTACAAGTGTTCATGTAGGACCTCATTAATCAACTGCATGAATACGGCTGGGGGTCCCTGTAGTCCAAATGGCATGACTTTGAATTGATAGCTCCCCATGGGGCAGTTGAAGGCAGTTTTCCACTCATCTCCTTCTTTTATTCTCACTTGGTAGTACGCATCTTTCAGGTCTAATTTAGTGAAGACACTCCCCTTAGCCAGATGAGTTAATAAGTCCTTTAGGAGGGGGAGGGGGTATCTGTTTTCCACACTCACAGCGTTGAGGCCCTTATAGTCTACGCAGAGACGAATAGACCCATCTTTTTTTTTCTTTAAATAACACGGGGGCTCCCACAGTAGATTTGGCCCGTTCAATGAACCCCCTCGCTAAGTTTTTATTCACGTATTGCTGCATCTCTTCCATCTCGAGGGGGGACATGGCGTACATTCTCGGGTGTGGAAGTTTGGCTCCTGGCACCAGTTCGATAGAACAGTCATTGGGTCTGTGAAGGGGTAGGACATCGCATTCATTTTCACTAAATGCCTCTGCTAAGTCCCGGTATTCATTGGGGATGAGTGATTCATCTGGTGACGGTAAGGCAGCCATGAGTGCTCGCTCATTAGGTGGCCTAAAGTGTCCCGCAACGTCAGTTGAATCAGTGGGAGGCTCAGGCCCTATAGGTAGTCTCACAGTTCTCATTCCTTTCTCCCACCAGATAAATGGTTTCCATTTGTCCAACCAGGCTAAGCCTAGAATCACAGTCTCAGTCATTTTTGGGGCCACCTGGAACCGAATAAATTCCCAGTGTGCCCCTATTTCTAGGCGTAAGGGCTCAGTTAATTGTGTGACTAAAGTCCCTCCCATCAGGGAGCCGTCAGCTTGCTCGAACCTCACAGGGTTGGACAGTTGTTTTGCCCGTATGCCCATTTTCATGGCAAAGGGTAGGCTAATAATGCATCAGGTGCATCCAGAATCAATTAGTACATTTAAGTCTATTTGTGCCCCGACTTAGGGATTGTAAGCTTGGCGGCTAGTGAAAAAGATGGGATTTGTCGACTCACCATCGGGTCATTCTCCCCTTCGTCGCCGCCGTCAAAGGAGGGTAGAGCAGGGGTGGGTCATTAGCCGCTGGGCAGGTCTCCTTCTCGTCGCTGGTTCCGGACTGCTCTGCAGTTGGGGGTAGGGGACCGGACAGTTTGCTGCTCGATGTCCCTTCTTTCCGCAGCGGAAACACTTTATTGACGCGCTTGCAGGTGGCCCGGTTCTTTCAGTCATCGTGCTAGCCGGAGGGTCTCGTGGGGGTGATTGTTGTTCGGATTTCTCTGGTTGCTGCTCAGATTCAGGTGGGGAAGGCTTTTTATAGCGGGCGAGCTGAACATCTGGCTTCACCGTTGTCTGGTACCACTCGTGCAGTCGGTCAGGTACTGCTCGAATAATGCAGGCCTGGGAGAGGTGATCATCCAATCCCTCAATGAAGTGATGGATTAGGGACTGCTCTGGCCACCCCTCTATCCGACCTGCTGTCTTGTGAAACTCTCGCACGTACTCCAGGGCAGGCCTGCCGGCTTGTTTTATTTTGTGGATTTGTTCTCTTGCTTTTAAGTCAAGGGATGGGTCCTCAAATCTTTCTTTCAGACCCAGGAGGAAGAGGTGGGGGTCTTCCAATTCTAGGGCTTGCTCATTATATAAATTGTTCAGCCATTCGGATGCTTCTCCCTCTAGGCCGGGCGCAATCACATCAACCATAGCCCCTGGGTCTGGGTAGAGATAAGCCCAGTGATTCAAGTGAGAGCGTACTTGGTTGAGGAAAAAAATCAGTTTCTCTGGGTCCCCATCGAAGGTTGCTCTGAATGGTGGAGTAATTATATGTTGTTGGGGCCCCACTGTGGCTGTTGCTGCTGCTGGCCCCATCCTGGTTGCTGGTTTATGCCCAGGGGTTGCACGTTCGGGGGCTGGGGCCAATCTCCTTGTTGTGGCCGTCCTCCCTCTAGCTGCTGATCTCCTGGGCCCTGCACCACCCCAATCTGTTGCAAGGTCTCTATTAGTTGTGGTAAGTTCAGAGGATTTATAGGCTGTTGGGGCCCCCACTTTGGCTCTTGCTCCCTCTCAGGCTGTTTCAAGGCCCCTATCAGCTGTGGTGAGCTCAAAAGTCGTCTGCTCCCTGTCTGCTTCGAATGCCATACTCCCCATTGTTGCAGAGGCCTCAGACATGGATTCCCTCTCTCTCCAGGGCTGGGGTCCCTGATAGAGGAAGACAGGGTCTGAAAGGCTGTCTGATACGAACTGGAGGGGCTGTAGGCTTCTTTTTGCAGGGGTGGGTCTCTGCCTCTCTCCCCTGGGGTTTGAGATATTTCCAGTAACTCACCCAGGCCTCGAATGGCAGTTTGCCCATTGTCTGTCCACCGGTTCTCATTCGTCTGCCAAAATTCATTTTCCCACAGCATGCTGTCTGTTACTTCCCCCTCTGGGATATCAGTCGCTGCCGGGTTGTATTCAACAAACTCCCGTTTCATGATAGATTGGCCTGCTCCTGAATTCTGTCATTTTCACTCCAGGCTAGGAGAAAGAGGTGGGGTAATGCACCTCCAGTTGTTTGAAAAGTTTTTAGATTCTGGCATGATGTTGTGGTCCGAAGGAAGAAGCATTCCAAGAAAACTGAGACATTATTTTCCCTTTTAGATACTTTATTTTGCATTTCTTCCCAGGAGTTCTGCAACAATACTTCGGCACATTACAAAGCGGATGCCAGAATCTGGATTTCTCTGGCTTGCGTCTAGCTTATCTTGCTAAACTCCTCCCTTACTTACAGTGATAATTTACGTCTTCCAATTAGGCTGGAGGCCAAAGATTCACTTCCCTTCCCTGTCTCCCGCTTTTCTTCACAAATCTCCTCCCTTTGTATGTCATCTGATTTAACTCCAAAAATACCAAACAGTTCTGCATATCTTGTCAATGCAATAATATCCCATATTAACAGTGTTGACACTCAGAAGATTTGATAATGAGCCATTTAACTATTAAGTCTATCTCTTCACTACATGACAAATCTAAGCCTCTGATGGCATTTTGGAAAGAAGATCGTCAGGCTCTATAGCTTTCAAGTCCTTGTGTAACTAACTTACGTCGTGCAAGGAACTTGTCAAGGTCTATGGTGGCTTGGTTAGCTTATTGTGCATTGCTGTGGTGAAAGGGTGCTGTGTAGACACTGTGTAGTCTCTGGTTTCAGCTGGTCCTTTCTATTCTGCTCTGGCATGAAGGCTGATCCTGTAGGATAATTTGCAGGCTCAGGTACCTTGGGTGAGGGGGGTCTGCTATCGAAGGTGCAGCTTTGCTTGGAGCTTTTTTTTTTTTGTAGGCTTCTCGTTGGCCTGTAGTGGTGCTGAGTAGCATCTTTGGCTTGCTTCTTGAAGGTTGTCTTTTTCATCTAGGTGAGCATTGCTGCTTGGCCTGGAGTGCTGATAGACATACTCTGAAGTGCGTTGCAGAGGATCTTGGGGTTCAGATTCTGGCCCAAGCATGTTGCTGCATTTACTGCATTCATTGTCAGGATATACATTTCTCTCTAGGGCTTCCACTTCCACTATGGCTGCTGCTACTTCCTTCTCTATGGCAAGCCGCTCTAGGTTCACTTCTAACAGGGCTTTCTGCATTTTCAGGGATGCCTCTAATTGTGCGCTCTCCTTTTTCATTTCCATTTCTTGTTCAGCAAAGGCTGCTCGTGCTTTTGCTGCTTCAGCCTTTGCACTGGCAATGCCTAGTGCATTACTTGCTGATGACTGTTTGGAAGAACTAGAGACTTGGGCCTTTGTCTTGTATGAAGATGCCCAGCTCTGTGACATAGTGTCTTCTGGAGGTGCTTGACTGTGTAGAGACTGCTGTATGGCCATATGCAGGTAACTGCGTTGGCAGAGTAGCAGGCCACTGTATAGTCATTACCCTGGATCCCACTTGCTGGGTAGCCGCTGTTTCACTGTTCTGTCCTTACTACACGTTACTCTGTGTGCAGCTTGACATACAGTTAAACCCACCTATCCTCCAATAAAACAGCATTGAAGACAAAATCAGAAATCTTGCAGCCAATTTTCAACAGATGATGCAGCAAATGCAGATCCTAACTCAACAAGGCATTCCTCTGCAACCACAGCCACCTGCTCCACTGGCCCAGGCACAACTGCTTGTTCATACTGCACCCATCCACAAGTCTGCCTACCACAGAGATTCACTGGTGAGTCTGATGAGAACATTCCTATCACAGTAATAACAACAACAACAACAACAATAATAATAATAATAATAATAATAATAATAATATTGCAGCTTCCTGCAATAACTCCAGTAATGTTACAAAAACTGCGCTACTCGGAACATCTTATATTTTAAGAAGGTACCTGGTTGACACCTAGGATGCTGGTAGCAACCCGTGTCAAACATCAGCGCCAGCCAATTTGAATGTTCAGTTGACTGAGGTTCATGTTTAATGAATTAAAAATAATAATAATAATAATAATAATAATAATAATAATAATAATAAATAATAATAATAATAATAATAATAATAATAATAATAATAATAATAATAATAATAATAATAATAATAATAATAATAATAATAATAATAATAATCAAGTTGGAAGGGACCTTGGAGGTCATCTAGTCCAACCCCCTGCTCAGGCAGGAAACCCTATACCATTTCGGACAAATGGCTGTCCAGTCTCTTCTTAAAAACTTCCAGTGTTGGAACATTCACCGCTTCTAGAGGCAGGTTGTTCCACTGGTTAATTGTTCTAACTGTCAGGAAGTTTCTTAGTTCTAGGTTGCTTCTCTCCTTGATTAGTTTCCATCCATTGCTTCTTGTCCTGCCTTTGTCCCGCTTTGGAAAATGGCTTGACTCCCTCTTCTTTGTGGCAGCCCCTGAGATATTGGAACACTGCTATCATGTCCCCCTTCATCCTTCTCTTCATTAAACTAGACATACCCAATTCCAGCAGCCGTTCCTTATATGTTTTAGCCTCCAGTCCCCTAATCATCTTTGTTGCTCTTCTCTGTACTCTTTCTAGAGTCTCAACATCTTTTTTACATCGTGGTGACCAAAACTGGATGCAGTATTCCAAGTGTGGCCTTACCAAGGCATTGTAAAGTGGTATTAACACTTCACGTGATCTTTTTTTTTATTTTTTATTTTTTTTTTTAATATATTTTATTAAATTTTATATGGGTATGGGAAAGATAGGGATAATATGGGTAAAGGATGGGGTTAGGGAGTGGAGTTGGGATAGGGATGGGAATAGGGATAGGGATAGGTACAGTAGTGGGGTTACCCCCACATAAAAATCCAACGCTTACACAAGCAGACTCTCGTCCGGGTGCACGTATTGAATAACAGTAATTAGTACAATACTAAACAATTATAATTTAATACTAAACATAGTCATAAAATAAAAGCTTACTAATTAAATATAATTCAGCTCTAACGTAATGTTAACCACTGATAAAATTTTTCCCATGTCCTAAAATACACTGAATCCTCTTTCTCCTTAATCTCCAATGTCAATCTGTCCATTTCTGCACATTCTAAAATTTTCATAATTATAATCTGATCGTGTGGTAGATTTTCATTTTTCCAAAATTGAGCAAATACAATTCTCGCTGCTGTCAATACATGTAATATTAAATATTCATTCTCTTTACCATAGTTAGATCCTAATATTCCTAGCAAAAATAATTCCGGTTTATATTCTATTTGTATTTTAGTCATCTTTTCTAACCATTTATGAATTTTAAACCAAAATTTCTTAGTTTTAGGACACATCCACCAAATATGATAATAAGTACCTGGTTTTTCTTTACATTTCCAACAAATATTCGATACAGTTTTAAACATTTTCGCTAATCTAACTGGTGTCATATGCCATCTATAAAACATTTTATATAAATTCTCTTTATATGAAGCTGCTTTGGTAAGTTTAATATTTCTCTCCCAGAGCTTTTCCCAGTCTTCTAAATCTATGGAATATCCAAAGTTTTTTGCCCACACTATCATTGTTTCTTTTACTTGTTCTTCTTCCATCTTCCAATTTAATAAAAATTTATAAAGTTTCTTAATCAGATTTTCATCTGTTTTCAAAAGTGTTTTATCAAATACTGTCTGTTCTTTATAAAAGTCCATTATTTTTACATCTTTTTCATATCTTGTTTGAATTTGCAGATAGGACCACCATGTTAAGTCAATGCCTTGTTGATAGAGAGTTTGTCTGTCTTTAAGTTTTCCATCCTTATCTACAATGTCTTTATAAGTAACAAGTTTGTCATAATTAATTAAATTTGGATACGCAAATGCTTCCATCGTTGAAAGCCACTCTGGTATTTTCATATATATTTTATGTTTAATTTTCTCCCACTCTGAGAACAACACATTCCTTATAGCATGTCTTTGAAAATATTTATGTACTTTGTTTTTCTCATACCATAAGAACACATGCCAGCCCAATTGTAAGTCATGTCCCTCCAAATAAAGAAGTCGTTTATTTCTCAGCATAATCCATTCTTTGAGCCAAAGTAACATAGACGCTTGGTAATAAAGTCTCCAGTCCGGAAGTCCAAAGCCCCCTCTATCTTTTGTTTCTTGTAGTAGTTTAGTTTTAATTCGTGCTTTCTTCCCTTGCCATATAAATCTCAATATTGTTGAATTTAAATCATCAAAAAATTTCTTACCCAATTTAACAGGGATCGTTTGAAATAGAAAAAGTATTTTTGGTAAAATATTCATCTTCACAGTCGCTATTCTGCCTAACAATGTCAATTGAAGATTTTTCCACTTTTCCAAATCTACTTTTATTTGTTTCATTAGTTTTTCATAATTATCTTCTTTTATTGTTGTATATTTTGATGTTAAATATATTCCTAAGTATTTAACTTTTTTAGCCATTTGAAGATTTGATCTTTCTGCAAGTTGAGATCTCTGTTTGTCTGTTAGGTTTTTTGTTAATACTTTAGTCTTTTCTTTATTTATCTTCAAGCCTGCTACATCTCCAAATTTCTCTATTTTCTGCAGCAGTATAGTAACTGTTTCCAATGGTTCCTCTATAATAAAGACTAAATCATCCGCAAAAGCCTGTAATTTATATTTTTGTTCTTTTATTTCCAATCCTTTAATTTCCATATCTTGTCTAACGTCTCTAGCCAACACTTCCAGTGTAAGAATAAATAACAAGGGGGATAGTGGACATCCCTGTCTTGTGCCTTTTTTGATATCAAAGCCATCTGTATATTTTCCATTTAAAAGTATCTTTGCTGTTTGTTTATTATATATTGCTTGAATCGCATTTATGAAATTTTTACCAAAGTCCATTTCCATCAACTGTTGAAACATAAATTGCCAATTTAAATTATCAAAGGCTTTTTGTGCGTCAAGAAATATAAGTGCCATCTGTTTCCCTGGCTGATGTTCATAATATTCTAAAACATTTAAAATAATCCTTAAATTGTTCTTCATCTGTCTTTTAGGCAAAAAACCATTTTGATCTGTATGAATAAATTCAGTCAGGAATTTCTTCAATCTTTCTGCCATTACTGAAGTAAAAATTTTATAATCCACATTTAATAGCGATATTGGTCTATAATTTTTGATTTGTGTAAGATCAGTGTCTTCTTTAGGTATCAAGGTAATATTAGCTTCAGTCCATGAATTTGGTATTTTTGTCTCTAAAAAGATTTCATTGTACAATTCTTTCAAAATCGGGCTTACTGTATCTTGTAAAATTACATAAACTTCTGCAGGGAGCCCATCAGGCCCCGGGGTTTTATTCTTCTTTTGTCTTTTTATTGCCTCTGTGATCTCCATCATTGTTATCTTCTCATTTAAAATATGTCGCATATTCTCTGGCACCTTTGGAAGATCAGCTCTAACTAAGTAATCTTTTATTGCTTCTTCAGAGACCACCTCTGCCTTATACAATGTCTCATAATAATCTTTAACAATTTTTTCCATCGCATCATTGTGGCAATATATCTCGCCTTTTGAGTCTTGTAATTTACATATCATTCTCTTTTCTCTTTCTTTCTTCAATCTATATGAAAGCCATCTTCCCGGTTTATTAGCATTTTCAAAAAATTTTTGTTTGGATCGTTTAATCTGTTGTGCCATCATCTCCATCTCGGATAAATTTAATTTATGTTTTATCAATTCCATTTGTGCTTTTAGTTCCTTCTTTTGTGGGTCAGTTCGTAATTCCAATTCCAATTTCTTAATTTCTTCTTTCAGCCTCAACTGTACTTGCTTCTTTTCTTTGTTCTTTTTGGCAGTATACGTTATAGCCAAACCTCTAAAATATGCTTTCGCCGTATCCCATACATTTTGAAGAGAGGTTTCTTCTTTCTTATTTATTTTAAAAAAAATTCCATTTCTTTTGTTGCTAATTGTAAAAATTCTTTCTCTTTCAATATAGATTTATTTAATGACCACCTTAATTGTTTCTTGGTTCCTTTCCAAAGCATTTTAAGTGGATTGTGATCTGCCCAAATATTAGGTTCTATTTCGACCTCTTGTATTATAGTCTTCAAATTTTGAGACATCCATATCATATCAATTCTTGACCATGATTTATGGCGATTCGAATAAAATGTATATTGTAACTTTTCCGGATTCATCTCTCTCCAAACATCTTGTAGAAGCAATTCCTCTTTCATTTAAAAAAAAGTCTTCGGTAGAACGTTTCCTCCTTTTTTCCCTTGTTTGGAACTTTTATAATCTTGTATTGCATCAGCTACTATATTAAAATCTCCTAATAAGCAAAGATTTTGGTAATTTAAATCCACTAATTTATCATGTAATTGTTGGTAAAACTGGTTTTGCTTCTCATTGGGTGCATATATTGCCACCATCAATATTTGTTTTTGATTCCATGTAATTTCTACTATTAGTAATCTCCCCTCTTCATCAGCATAAATTTGTTTTGGGTTCAACTTTTCTTTTATATACAAAGCTATACCTCTTTTCTTTTGAATTGCCAAAGAAGCATAAAGTTTACCCAATTTAGATTGTTCTAAAATTCTAAGATGTTGTCTCTTAATATGACTTCACGTGATCTTGATTCTATCCCTCTGTTAATGCAGCCTAGCACTGTGTTGGCCTTTTTGGCAGCTGCAGCACACTGCTGGCTCATATTTAAGTGATTGTCCACTAGGACTCCGAGGTCCCTCTCACAGTTACTACTATTGAGCAAGGTAGTGCAATGTGTTCATCAGCACCTGACTTGAGGAGTTTCCGACAGACAGATCAAAAGTCTCCTTCATCCTTACTGTCAACGCTGCTAACATTGGATGTTTTTGCATTGACAACAGATGGGAATGTAGCCATCTTTTACCTTTTGCTTTTAGAGTTAGATGATGCTGGGAAGGGGGGATGTGAACGAGAGTTCAGCTAGACATAACAACACTAAACCTAGCATGAGAAACAAGGTTATTGTAACCAGAGCTGATAAGGAATTGGCGGGCTGGAGAACTGGAGAGGAAGCCCGCACTTCAAACTAATTGGGGAATGTGATTTATGACTGTTAATTGGAGGAGGGAATTGTGCTTTAATACTATGTGCTCAGGGGAGGGAAATTCAGTTTTTGGCTTCGATTATGCAGTGCCGATGTTATGCTACTCAAAATAAAGATTCTTTAGGGTAAACAATGCCTCAAAGTTCTTTTGAAGAGTTTCATCTGTTGGAACCATGACACTTACACTTTTAACTGACTCCGTTGCCAAATGGGCACTTCCACTCATCGAAACCAATGACGCCATCCTGGATAGGTACCCAAACTTCCTCACTAGATTTAGAGAGCATTTTGGAGATCCTATTTGGATAGAAACTGCCGAACAGTGCATCTTCCAACTCTGCCAAGGCAACAACTCTGTCAGAGCATATGTTGAAGATTTCAAGCTCATTGCAGCAGATCTGGATTGGAATGAGCAAGCCTTAAGGGCAAAATTCAAAGGGGGCTCAACAAGGCCATAATGACACAACTGATATAACAAGGTATTCCTCAGGGTCTACAAGACGTCTACCTAGCCACTATAACAGCTGAATCTCAACTTGCAAAACTTAAAGCATTTCTCGGCAGCCCCAGCCAACCGCTTCCAAAGCTGACTCTCTCCATCACTACCCCTAGCCTCCCTGCCCCCTTGGATTTGGACACTGAAGAGCCGATGCAAATTGGAGTGGCCAGACGAGCTCCGGGAGCAGAAGAATGGCAAAGGTGCAGACAGTTTGCCCTGTGTTTCTATTGCAGAGAGCCTGGCCACATGATCAAGAATTGCCCTACTTCAGCTGGTGCGACGAAGTGATCGTCCATTTTATTGGGCGATCTTTTCCTCCGGCGGCCCTAAGGAGATAGCTCGAACTGGGGAGAGCCGCCGCTCTTCCCCAGTCGAGCAGGAGCCTCCTCTAACGGTGGTCGCCTCTACGGGGCGACTTTCGACCCGATTAAGGGTCTACCGGCGGAGGGAAAGCAGCCGGTGGGAGAGAGAGATCTCTCCGTACGACTGCTGGTGTCGCGATCCGGAACCATGAGCTCACGGGGGAGGGGGCACCAAAACACTGAATGGAGCTCAATTACCTCCATGCCCATTAATAAAATTTGATTCTACCCTGACACTTCCCAGTAGTCACAAAACCACCATCCCTGTTTTGATAGATTCTGGGTCAAACTCTGACTTCATAAGCCTAGCCACAGTTCAGAAACTTAAGATACCTACAGTCTCCCTGAAGTCTCCATTGCCAGTGATATCTATTGATGTCCGAATTTTAAAAGCAGACCCCATTACTCATGCCACAGTACCTTTGAAGTTAACAATAAATCAGCATTCTGAACAGTTAACCCTCTTTGTAGCTGATCACATAGATCTTCCACTAGTGCTGGGAATCGCTTGGTTAAACCACCACAGCCCCACTATTAAGTGGAAGAACCACGCTACCGCCTTTGAAAATCCTGAATGCCTTTCTCACTGCAATCGGCCCTCTGAGCCCCCCCCAGCCCCCCAATGTTTCACAGATTCCCAATCTGCCAAGTAAATACACAGAGTTTGCTGATGTGTTTGGGGAGGAGGAAGTCTTGGCCCTCCCTCCACACAGAGACCGCAATTGCATCATAAACCTGGTCCCTGGCACCAAAATTCCTGCCAAGAGACAATACCAAATGTCTACTACAGAATTAGAAGCTTTAAAACAATATTTGGACTCTAATTTGAAAAAGGGATTCATAAGACCCTCCCAGTCTCCTGCCACAGCTCCCACCTTCTTCATAGCCAAGAAGCAGGAGCCCCGTGGGCCTAATAACAGTGAGAACACCCCACTGAGAGTGGTCCATGATTACAAAGCTTTGAACTCAGTCACAGTAAGAAACCATTATCCACTGCCATTAATTCCAGACCTATTAGATAGACTGCAGAAAGCAAGCATTTTTACGAGACTGGACCTCTTCAATGCTTACAACCTCATTCCAATCAAAGAAGGCCATCAATACTTAACCGCCTTTGACACCAGATATGGAAATTTGAATACACAGTGCTGCCTTTTGGTCTGTGTAATTCCCCGGCTGTATTTTCCAGATTCAAGAACCAAGACTTTCAAGATTTGATAGATAAATTTATGGTCTTATATTTGGCTAATATCGTAATCTACTCTGTGAATGAGGCTCAGCGCACAGACAATGTGTGCACAGTCCTCAGTAGACTAAGACAGGGCTTTTCAACCAGTGGTACGCATACCACTGGTGGTACTTTGGCACCTGGCAGGTGGTTTGCGACTGTCCTAGAGAAGTGGTAGCGGGGGGGGGGGGGGGAGAGGAATCAGCTAAAGTGGTGGCAGCACTGCACAAGCCTGAGGGAGAGACAGCTGGAGCTGCAGGGCTGTCGGGGCTCGGCAGAAGCCTCAGGATCTGCGTGAGCAGCTACAAGTTGATTGGCGCTTCTGCAGAGCTGTCGGGGCTCAGTGCCAGGCTCCAGCTGATTGGTGCTTCCAAAAGCAGCGCATAGCTGGAGGTGCATGGAAAAGGAGGGGGGAGAGAGGAAAGGATATAAAAAGAGGAGGTTTTGGTGGGAAAGGGCCAGCGAGGAGCTGCCCCCCCCACCCCCTGGTTGCGCGCACAGGAGGCGGTGAGGTCAACACTGACCACAAAAAAACTGCACACCATGCAACAAACCAAGCCACTTTCACCCAGACAAGTCAGATGGAGCCAGTTCTTCTCATGGTTTGATTTTTACATTAAGTAAGTCCCAGGCGCTAAGAACTTAATGCCAGATTCCCTCTCCCACAAACCAGAATATTCCATTGTTCAACAGATATCTGAACCAACAACAATCCTGCAACCGTCCAATTGCCAGCTTCACCAATCAACACCAACCACTGAGAGGTTAGGAGCTGCCCAACTGTACAAGGACTTAATCACCAGGATAAAGGACCAGCAGCAACGAGATCATCTCTCATGGGCCAGGATAGATGACCTCAAGGAGACCCCAGCAGTTACTGTAACCCCATTCACAATGGAGGGAGGTGCCCTGAAACACAGGCAGAATACAGTAGTAGTCCCCTCCCATGCAGGGAAGAAGTACTGCAGCATTTCCATGATAATCAAACGGTAGGGCATGGAGGCGTGTTCAAAACCCTGCACAGAACCTTAAGAGACTTTTGGTGGCCTAGGATGGCTGCAGACATCAGGGAATATGTGGCCTCTTGCCACATGTACAGGAGGGTGAAACCCCTCCATCAGAACCTGGCAGGGCTTTTGCAACCACTACCTACACCCCCTCCCCCCTTGGCATAGGGTCTCTCTGGATTTCGTTACTGATTTACCCCGTCCAAGGCTTCACTACCATACTAGTGATGGTAGATCTTTTCACCAAGATGGCCCATTTCATACCTAGCCAGGGATTGCCCAATGCCAAAGACACAGCCCAACTTTTTCTAGACTGTGTCTTTCGCTACTATGGCATGGTCTCAGCACTCGTGTCAGACCGACAGGTGCAATTCCAATCTAGATTTTGGAAAGCACTTTTTCAGTTACTAAAGGTCAAAGTCAAATTCCCCTCAGCTCACCACCCGGCCACAAATGGGGAAGCTGAAAAGATGAACCAGCTCCTCCAACAGTATTTGAGGTGCTACTGCACCTACAGCCAAGACGAGGTGCCATCACTACTGTCACTCGCAGAATTTTCTTACAACAATTTGCTGCACTCATTGACTTCAATGACACCATTTCAACCATGTATGGCACACACCCTAAAGTGTTGCCAGACCAACCTCCACTGGACTCCATGGTTCCAGGGGCAGTTGACTTCTTACAAGAGCAACTTGCAGCCCAAGAATCGTTGAAACAGCAACTTGACCAAGCGAAACAGGCTTACAAGAAGGCAGCAGATGCACATCAGCAGGAGGGTCCACCCATAGCAGTAGGAGACAAAATTTGGCTACTAGGTTTTTAGCCACTTCAAGACCTTCCAAGAAGCTAGACGCTAAATTTGTGGGCTCATTCAATGTCCTCCGACAAATCAACCCTGTAGCCTTCCACCTACAATTACCTCCTTCAATGAAGGTGCATCCAATATTTCACAGAGCATTACTTTCCAAAGATGCCCCCCCCAAACACAGTAAGATTCCAATGACACCCTCCACCACCAGTCATAGTAGCGGGAGAATCAGAATATGAGGTGGAAGAAAACTTAAGAGTCTAGGAAAAGAGGAAAAGGCATCCAGTACTTGATTCATTGGAAGGGCTACCAGGTTTCTGATTGCTCCTGGGAGAACACATAGTAATTACATGCTCCTGATTTAATTTGTCAGTTCCACCAGTGCTTCCCTGACAAGCCAAGGCCAACCAAACTTACCAGTGCCCTTCCCAGTTTCACCTGAGGAACCTGTTGAGGAAGAGATTAACCAGACCCTCTGCATTCCTCCGGGGGGGGGGGGGGGGGGGGAGGAGGGAGACTCACCTACAATAGGCCTTCCACATCTGGCCTTCAATTCCTGGGAAGGGAAGGGTAGGGAACCTCTAACAATGTTTATATGTTACAGCAACCACCACCTGGCTCACCAGCTTCTGCAGAGAAGTGGGAGGAGGATTACTTTGAGATGGCCTCCCTGTTGCCCTTGCCAAATTTCCATGAGAACTCAGACTTTGAAGACACAATGCTGGAAGGGAAAAGCAGCATAGAAGAACCCATGGAAGAGAAGGGGGGCCAGGATGGAGGGATGGGTGATGTAGGACAGGGGTCCCCAACCCCTGGTCCATGGACCGGTACCGGGCCACTGCCAGTTAGGAACCGGGCCGCGCAGCTGGAGGCATGCGGCGAGTCTGCAGGGGTCTGGGCAGGGGCGGGAGAGTGGCAGGGCAGAAGCTGGCTTGCTCAGTGCAAAGGTTCTCCAGTGGCTACACTTGCAACTGGCTTGCAACATCTGAGCTCAGCGTCCTTCCTCCTCTTCCTCCTCCTGCTTCTTCTGCTCTCTCTTCTTCTGCCTCCTCCTCCTCCTCTTCCTGCTTCCTCTCCCTCCTGCTACTTTTTCTTCCTCCTCCTCTTCTTCCTCACTTTCCTCCTCTCCCCCTCCCCCTGGTTGCAAGCTGCGATAGCCTAGCTTGCAACCAGGGGCTTCCCCAAAATCTCGTTGGAGGAGGATCCCCCTCAAGGTATGTGTTTGTGAGGGTGCTTTCTCAGGGTGCAAATAGCGGCAAGGAGAAGCTACCTTTCACTTTAAGCACTGCGTCTTCAAGGGAATCTCTCTCTCGTTTGCACCTTTTCTAAGACCGCTGAGTTTTTTGCTTTTGTTTTGATGGTGCTCCAGGTGCCTCATGTTTTGGCAATTTCCTGCCTGCTTTTTGTGGTTTAATTTGGTGTGTGTGTGTGTGTTCGCGCTCCTTTTCTTCGTGCAGCTCTCAAGTTTGCAAGCCAAGCGCGCTTCTACCCGGCTTGCAGTGGGGGAGGGGGAGGGGAGAAGCTACATTTCCGCTTAAGCACTGTGTCTCCAAGGGAATCCCTCTCTCACCTGCACCTTTTCCAAGGCTGCTGGGCTTGCGCAGTGCTCGCCCTCTCTCTTTTTGAATGGTTTTCTCAGCACTTCCTCAACGTGCTGGGTCTTTGGTTTGTTTTCCTGGAAGGCTTGAGTTTAGGATTGGCTCTTTTCCTTCCCACTTTCTTAAAAGCAGAAAGTCACTGGTCTAATCTAATACAATGTAATAATAATAGAAATAAAGTGCATTATTTATTTGTTTATTTAGAAAATTTAGAATAAATATAATGAATCATCCTGAAACCTCCCCCTCCCCCCCATCCATGGAAAAATTGTCTTCCATGAAACCAGTCCCTGGTGCCAAAAAGGTTGGGGACCTCTAATGTAGGAGATTATCAGACTGAGCCCAAGGGAGTGGTCAAATGTGTTATAAGTCCCGAGTCCCTGTGCGCCCACAAGAGATCTAAGTCCAGCCCACCTTGAATGCCTTCTTAATTCCTGCTCTTTTCCCTTGACTGTTAGTAGCTCAGATTTTTGTAGAGAGCCTAAGCTTGCATTAAATCTTTATAGTCATTTGAACTGCCTGAAACCCATGGTTTCCCTGGTGTTTGACAGATCATTGGTTTGAAAGAGGGGTAAAAGAGGCTATTTATGTTAACATTGAGCAGCTCTCTCTCAACAGAGGGAGAGGGATAAGACACCACCTATCTCCAGTCTACAACAAAGCCCTTGCAGCAGTAGATTCCACAACCAATTGCTCTCTGATTCGAGTGACCCTGAAGGCAGGAGATTGCTAACGACAAGATGACTGCAAAGAAATAAAATCCTCTCATCTCCCCCATCTTCAGGTCAGAACCTATCCACCCATTCCCCCATCATCCTGTCTCAACTGTCAGTACAATCCTTCTATCCCCCCTCCCCCCCATCACAACTGGTGAAGTTTCTTGGATGAGAAATGAAATGTTTTGTTCTTCAAGGAAAAAACAGCCCAGCTGCCTTTTGAAAAATAGCACTTGTGAGAGAATTTCATCTGTACTTCCAATGAAAGCTCAACATCCAATGAGGGAACAGAGGATTTTAGAAATAAACCACTGGCTTAAGAGTTGGTGCTGCCAAGAGAACATTGGGTTCCTAGAGCATAGTCTGCATTACCTACAGTATATGAAGGGCTTCTGGCAAGGGATGGGCTCCACCTCACAAGAACTGGGAAAAACGTATTGGGAAAATGACTGGCTCAATTTATTAGAACAGGGCTTTTCAACCTTTTCACCGATTGTGTTGCAGAAAACCACAGGACTCAGACCACGGAATCAAAAGAAGTTGGTTTATTTGCGCAAAGGTTCAGAGCAAAAATCATAACAACCTCTGAACACCTTCTCATGGAATAACAAGTACATATATACTCTTTTAGAAGCAGCAAAACACGGAAATGTAACTTGTTAGCATTGATTGGTTACTTGAATGACAGCCCCCTGTTGCTATGCTAGAATAGCGAAATATCTTGTCCCCCTCTCATGGATCTAGGTTACAGGTATCTTGCCAAAGCATTTCCTGCAGTTCGTTTGTGGTTAGCTACCAGCAAGAGCAAGACACAGAAGCGAGACATATGTGGTTACTTGCAACAGAGCCTCAAGCTTGACACTCATATGTGACCGACAGATGAACTTGTGGTTTGACATTTTTCACTTCCTTTTTTCTTCTTCTAACTAATACACGCATTTAAGACTCATGTCCTGTTTTATGTCCTGTCTTGTTTTATGTCCTGCCTTATTCCCCCCTTTGAGACTCCATTTTAGGTAACAATTGAGTCTCACTTTTACAGTTTCTACTTGAGCATTAGCTTTTTCCCAGCAAGTGAAGATAGCTGAGCAGAAATCGCATATATGGATAGGCATAATATATGGCATGATTAACACTTTAGACTGGCACACATCTTTCTGTTTCCTGCCGCCAGTTCAAGATAGAGGCAGATAGTACCAATAAGAAAAAGCGAAAAATCTATCTCAGAACTCCTCTTCCTCAGGCACGTCCTCCAATCCCCAGGGTCTCATCCGCACATACTCTCCACTGGCTGGATCCTCACTTTCCCTTTGTGGGTCTGACGTGAACCTATTTTCCAAGGATCCTTCTATCACAATTAATTCCTTTTCAACCCTGATTTCTTTCACTGATCTCATAACTAATTGTCTGATTAAAGGTATTACACAGAGGATGAAGGCTAGTCCTGCTATTCCACATAACAACACAAACAGCATTTGTTTCCTCAATGTCCCCAGAGCCTTCTTCAAGTGTGAGAAGAGTTAATTGGCCATTCTCACAACATTTGGGACTATCATTCAGGGTCTCATTACTCAACATGCCACTTGCAAACATTAGCCAAAGCCATAGAAGACTCATGTTTGATAATCTAAAATGAGTCAATGTCAACTTTTCTTTCCTTTTCTATCTTACAAGCCCAATATCCCACTCAGTTTCACACTCACAGTCACACCAAAGGGAGCAATTGCAATTATGAAATTACCATATCAGGAAGATGGATGGGATTAGGTGTGATTTGGGAAAGGACCAGGTCAGTCTTGGGTGAGCCACACAGCCGAGTCTTATTTGCTAAATATAATGCCCACACTCCCAAGACTCCTACTATACAACAGAGAACCCACTCCCAAGGTGCTTCAAACATAAGTGTCCCCAAGAGATACACACTGTCCTTGGTCACAGTCAGTGCTTTTTAGGCGCAACACCTGTTTCTTTGGGATTGGGATGTTTCCAGAAGAAAAGGTGTCCAATACAGCAGGTCACAATCAGGGTAATCAGAATCACTAAGGCCAGACTCACTGCACCTATGGCTATGTATGGTCGGACTACCATTCCTTGAAATAGATCTAACCTACACCACACACTCCTAACACATTAACAGATGCTTTCCTTGTTCTTGTCTTCAGCCGTACGTAGAGGGTCAGCTTCCGGAGTGACACCAGTAAGGCCTCTTCTGCCCCGTATGTTGCCTGCCCGTTGCCGGTAGGGCAGTTATAGGGGGTGCTTCTTCAATCATACCACTAAAGGGCAGGCCTCGTCCTGTTCTGCCTCCCAATATTCATCAGCTGCGGGCTTAACTCGAGTCCAGTGAATCCAAGACTTGGATTCTAACACCTTTACTGCAAGTGGAGAACACATGACCACAGTATACGGGCCTTTCCATTTAGGTTTCAAGTTTTCCCCTTTCCAGTGTTTTACCCATACTTTGTCTCTCACTTGAATATTATGACTGGGGGTACTAAAAAATGGTGGACTGAGGGACACACAATATTGTTGGATTTCTTGTATTTGCTTGTTTAACTCTCCCACCATTTGACTCACCCACGTAGTTCCTAATTGACTTAAGTCCCCTATATGATTTTTCAAGTTATTACTTATGATAGGGGGTCTTCCAAACATCACTTCAAAAGGGGATAGCCTAATTCCTTTTTGAGGGGTGCACCGCACAGACCAAAGTGCTAGTGGCAATGCATCCACCCACTTAAGGTGAGTTTCAAGGCACACCTTTGTCACCTTTTCCTTTATAGTCCGGTTCATTCTCTCTGCCCTTCCCCCAGATTGAGGATGAAAAGAACAATGGAACCTCCAGTGGGTCCCTAAGGATTTAGCCAGCGTCTGATTTACTTGATGTACAAACTCAGGTCCATTACCTGATGATATGAATGAGGGTACTCCATATCTGGGAATAATCTCCTTGAGCGAGATTCTGGCCACTTCTCGTGCCTGCTTGGTCTTGGTTGGGAAACATTCAGACCATCCTGAATAATTGCACACTAGGACTAACATTGCTTTATATAGTCCACATTTTGGCATTTCTGTAAAATCAACAACCAATGAATCCATATGATAATATCCCTTAGGCTGACTTCCTGGCGGAAGAATAGGTCCTTGTCTTGGATTAACCTGGGCACAAATGTTACATCTCTCAATTGCATGGGCACATAACGAGTGAAGACGATTGATATACACAATACGGTGGAGGGCTTCAGCTAATGCACTCTTTCCCATGTGAGTAGTTGAATGAGTTTCCTTTACCACTGGCCAGGCTAAATTCTCAGGTACAAAAATCCTTCCGTCTGGGAGTACATACCACTCTCCCTGCCTGTGTCCTTGCAAATCTACACTTGCCTGTAAGTCTTCTGCTTTAGTATATCTAGGACTCAGTCCTCTTGGCATTTCCAATGCTACATAAGCTGTCATGTCAGGGTAAGCTTGGCTGTTTCGGGTTGCTGATAACCTTGGTTCTCTATCAGCTGCTCTATTTCCTTGGGCTACTTCATCTTGTCCCTTTTGATGTCCTTTACAGTGCATGGCAGCTACCCTCTTTGGTCCCAAGACTGCTGTTATAAGTCTTTCAATCAGAAGAGGATGTTTAATTTCTTTTCCTGCAGCTGTTAAGAGTCCTCTCTCTCTATAGACTGCAGCATGTACATGTAATGTGAGGAATGCATATTTAGAATCAGTCCAAATGTTTATACTTTCATCTCTTGCTCTTTCCAGTGCTCGTATGAGAGCCCACAGTTCTGCTGCTTGAGCACTTGTGCTTTTTGGGAGTGGCCCACTTTCTATAACTTTATCAAGTGAGACTACTGCATAGCCCGCATATCGTTCTCCTGTTGAGATGAAACTTGACCCATCAGTAAACCAATTATAGTCCACTGTTTTCAGTGGCACATCAGTTAAATCAGGCCTGCATGAGAATTGACTTTCTATCACTTGTATACAGTTATGTTCAACTTTAGGACCTGGTATAGGCAATAGAGTGGCTGGGTTTAGGCCATTTGTCTGCTTTAATGTCACTTGAGGGTTTTATGTTCAACTTCCCTTTTCTTGAGTCAGGACTCCAAGAGCCATATTATTATTATTTTTTGAGTCCACATACAAATTGAAAGGTTTCTCGAGGTTAGGAAGTCCCATAACAGGAGCTTGAGATAATGCCAATTTTAAAGCCTCAAAAGCCTGTTTTTGTTCACGCGTCCAAATAAAGGGCTCTCTTTCTCCCCCCTTTGTGGACTCATACAGTGGTTTGGCTAGCAGGGCAAAATTCGGTATCCATATTCTACAATATCCTGCTGCTCCTAAAAAACCCCGTAATTCTCTCCTATTAGTTGGCTCTGCAATTCGGCACACAGCTTCCTTTCTCTCATGTCCTATTGCTCTTTGGCCTTGACTTATACTATAACCTAAATATTTAACCTGGGGTTTCACTAATTGGGCTTTCTCCCTTGAGGCACGGTATCCTTTGTCCATCAACAGATGAAGTAGTTGGTTGGTGTTGTCCCAACAAGTTTCTTTTGTCTGTCCAGTTATTAACACATCATCAACATATTGGAGTAATACATCTCCTTCCTCACAGGGCTGGAAGTCTTCTAAGTCTGAGGCCAAGGCGTTGCCAAAAAGAGTAGGTGAATTTTTAAATCCCTGAGGAAGTCTGGTCCAAGCATATTGTTTTCTCTGGCCTGTTACTGGGTCTTCCCACTCAAAAGCAAACAGCTTCTGACTGTCCTTATGTATTGGGATCATAAAGAAAGCGTCTTTCAAATCTACCACAGAGAACCAGACAGCTGATGCTGGAATCAAGCTCAGGAGGGTATATGGGTTAGGCACTACAGCATGTACAGTAATTGTAGCATTATTGACAATACGCAAATCTTGGACTGGTCGAAATGAGCCATCAGCCTTTGGGATGGGTAAGATTGGGGTGTTCCAAGGAGATTGAATAGTTGTTAAAATGCCTGCCTTTAAGTATTTGGTAATATGATCTTGAATTACTTGTGTAATGGGGCGAGGATAATTTCTCTGCCGGAGACGAATAGGCACTGCCAGAGGCTTCACTTGAATGACTAGTGGTGTATGGTGACCTGCATGTCCTGGCGGATTATCTTCTGCCCATAACTGGTGCACATCAAACTCCTGCCAAGTATCGAGGACTTGAACCTCTTGGGCCACCCATAACTGGTGCACATCAAACTCCTGCCAAGTATCAAGGACTTGAACCTCTTGGGCCACCATTATTCGCCACATCTCATCTGGAGGATGCTTCATTACTAGTGCCATTTCGTCTTTTTCAAATGACAAAGTTGCCCCCATTTTACATAACATGTCTCGACCCAATAAGGGAATGGGACACTCAGGCATATATAGGAATTGGTGTTCAATGTCCCTTCCTTTTAGGGAACATCTCAGGGGCTTTAGAAAAGGGTGACAATTTACTGAACCATCAACTCCCTGTACATTTATGACATCAGCAGAGAAGGGAGCCAATAACTTAGTAACTACAGATCTAGATGCCCCCGTATCTACTAAAAAGGTCACATTATTGCCCCCTATGTTCATTCGGACCAAGGGTTCGGGGGGGGCTTGACTTAAACCCGGTCCCTTTCAGTCCTCAGGCCATTGTTCAGCTGCGGCCAAACTTATGGCCTCCACTTGTTCTTGAAATTGGCCTCGACCTCTTCCTTGGAATCCATATGGACGAAACATTTTTCCTCTTCCTTCTCCCTGGAAATCATATATTTTGACTTCTCCAGTTAAATGTCCACGTCCCTGTTCTATTCTTCCAAGTTCAAACCTTTTAGGACATTCATGTTGCCAATGTCCTTCTTCTTTACACAAAACACACTGATTCCTTCCTAGGGTTCTGGAATTGCCTGACAATGCAGCTGCCAGCAATTCATCCTTACGTTGCATTTTACCTTCTTTCTTCTTCTCTTCCACCTTCTCTCTATTCACATAAACTTTACGTGCAATTTCCATCAATTGACTCATAGTCATGCCCAATGCCCCTTCTTGTTTCTGAAGTTTCTTTTTAACATCAGGGGCACTTTCCTTTGAATTCCTTGCACTCCTGCCCCCTGAACTTGAATATTGCCATCATCAACATTTGCCGGTTGAATTGGGACCGGTAGTTGCATGCCTTGGGCCATAGGACGATGCACAGGGGCGTATGGAGGAGGATTATCTTCTTCATAGGGTTCAGTCTTTAAGACAGGTTTGGCTTCAGTCTGACTCTTCGTGACCTGAGATCTGGGATTTCTATTCATTCTGGCCATGCAGACCCGCATGAGTTCCACTCTGCATTTGCGAAGCCATTCAGGATTCTGTTTTACTACTACTTGCAACTGGTCAATATATTGGTATTGATCTGGGTGACCATGATCTGGGTCAGTAACAATTTGGTGGACTTTTGAGATGATGTCTAGATTAAAACTACCTTTAGCCTTCCATCCTACATTGAACGTTGGCCATTCATTTTCACAGAATTTCTTTAAGTCTCCTAGATTGGCCTTGGGGTCTCCATAATCTCCACTAAAACCTTTCTTAAAATTCCTCAACATACACTGAAGAGGTGTCCAAGGGACACTTCCTCCACCACCCATTTTCTAAAACACTGCCACTGACCTGTGATGCCGGACGTTCCAACGGTCACCAACAGGAACTGCAATGGCTTAACCACCCACACAACAACTCTTGGGCCTCTTTAGGATGCGCCGATCCCGGACCCAGGGGGGTGATCAGGCCCCCTCTTCCACTCTCAAAACGAGTGGGTCTACAATTCCACAATACTTGCCTGCAGGCATCTTGTTTTCCAACCAGCTTTGTTTCGTGACTTGTTTTGATTCCGTTCAGGTTCTTGGATCGGTCGGTTGTCCACCAAATACCCCTGCGGTGCCGTCCGCCTCCTTCTGGAGAAATCATCCGTGCCGGCTGAAGGTTTAGTGTGACGGCCCCGATTGGGCACCGGTCGGTCCGTGCCGTCCTCAGCAAAATATTGCTCCAAGTCCCATCTTGGGTCGCCAGAAAAATGTTGCAGAAAACCACAGGACTCAGACCACGGAATCAAAAGAAGTTGGTTTATTTGCGCAAAGGTTCAGAGCAAAAATCATAACAACCTCTGAACACCTTCTCATGGAATAACAAGTACATATATACTCTTTTAGAAGCAGCAAAACACGGAAATGTAACTTGTTAGCATTGATTGGTTACTTGAATGACAGCCCCCTGTTGCTATGCTAGAATAGCGAAATATCTTGTCCCCCTCTCATGGATCTAGGTTACAGGTATCTTGCCAAAGCATTTCCTGCAGTTCGTTTGTGGTTAGCTACCAGCAAGAGCGAGACATAGAAACGAGACATATGTGGTTACTTGCAACAGAGCCTCAAGCTTGACACTCATATGTGACCGACAGATGAACTTGTGGTTTGACATTTTTCACTTCCTTTTTTCTTCTTCTAACTAATACACGCATTTAAGACTCATGTCCTGTTTTATGTCCTGTCTTGTTTTATGTCCTGCCTTAATTGTACCACTTTTAGGATATGGCAATATTCGAGTACCACCTAGTAAGCTGTCAAAAACTTGATGACCAAAAAAACCCACATCCTGTTCAAAGTTGCAATTGCACTGAAATGACTTATGACCATTTTTCACACTTATGACCATTGCAGCATGCCCAGGGTCATGTGATTTATATTTGGATGCTTGGCAACTGATTCATATTTATGATGGTCACAGTGTCCCAGGGTCATGTGATCCCCTTTTGCAACCTTTTGACAAGCAAAGTCAATGGCAGGGCTGCTGGTGGCCAAGTGTTAAGGCAGGACTTCCCTCCCTCCCTCCCTGCCTCCATCTTTCTTATGCCCACCTCCTTCTGAAGGAAGAATTTGAAACCCCCCCCCATATTTTCTCTCTTCCATATATTCATCAAACAAGGAAAAGCCTCTAGAGACAGAAAAGACAAGCTGCTGAGTGAACTAGCTTAAAAAGGCACATTCCCCTTTAAGAATTAGCTACTGGCTAGCACTTAAGGAAAAAAAATGTAAGTACTGGCTGCCAGCTAAGGCAGCCTCCCCAAATGGCTCCATTCATAAGTAATGAATGCTACAGGCAAAATCCATTCAGGAGAAAAATACTTCAAAATCCCTTGCAGCAAAACTTACAGCTAATAGCAGAGCAATAGAAGCTAACACAAGACATCAGCCATCAGCCAAATAGAAATTGCCAAACACTCCTTAAGAACACAAAGCCTACATTGCACAAATCCCAAACTTCAAAGTCACAAAAGCAAATAATAATAATAATAATAATAATAATAATAATAATAATAATAATAATAATAATAATAATAATAATAATTAATAATAATTAATAATAATAATAATAATAATAAAGTTGGAAGGGACCTTGGAGGTCATCTAGTCCAACCCCCTGCTCAGGCAGGAAACCCTATACCATTTCAGACAAATGGCTGTCCAGTCTCTTCTTAAAAACTTCCAGTGTTGGAGCATTCACCGCTTCTGGAGGCAGATTGTTCCACTGGTTAATTGTTCTAACTGTCAGGAAGTTTCTCCTTAGTTCTAGGTTGCTTCTCTCCTTGATTAGTTTCCATCCGTTGCTTCTTGTCCTGCCTTCAGGTGCTTTGGAGAATAGCTTGACTCCCTCTTCTTTCCCTCTTCCTTCCACTCTCCATCTCCCTCCCTCCGTTTCTCACCTCCAGCTGATGCTACATTTCTTCATTCCTCATGGAGGGCAACCCCTCCCCTGCTGCATTTCTTGCCTGTTTGTTGCTGCCAGCACAGGTGGCTGCCACAGCAGTTGTAGATTGGCTCATGGCCGACCTGCTTGGCCTGCTTGATCTCCTCTCCTTTCCCCCCCACCCTCCTCCTTCCCCTTCGGTGCAGCTAGAGCTGACTCCGCCTCCTCCCAAGGCTGCTGCTTTTTTTCTCTCTCCCTCTCCCGCCCAAACTGCCTCCTTTTATGGCCTCTCCTGTCTCCGCCCCCCTCCTCCTCCTTTCTCATGGGGGAGGGTGAGCCTGCCCCAGCCAATCTGCAGCTCCAGAGGACTCTCTCACTGTAAGTCCTTGCGTGCGCTGGCTCTTTCCCTCCCCCACTACACTTGGCTAAGCAGGGCTGCATACCACCTGCCACTTGTTAATGTACCACAAGTGGTACGCGTACCACCGGTTGAAAAACCCTGTATTAGAAGGGCTTTAAACTAAAATTGAATGGGGAGGGTGATGTTTAGGACCTGATCCCAACCATAAACCCCAAGACAACCAATCAAATAATGAGGTAGGAAGTGATGGGAAGGTAGAAAAACTCAGATATTTTCATTTCAGAATAGAGCTGGAAGGGACCTTGGAGGTCTTCTAGTCCAGGGGTAGGCAACCCAAAACACTCAAAGAGCCACTTGGACCCATTTCCCACCAAAAACAAAACACTGGGAGTGGCTAACTCTTTTGATATCTAAAATGAAGATAACACTGCATATATCCTTTTTTACCTTTATTATAGGTATATATATATATATATATATATATATATATATGTGTGTGTGTGGTGTGTGTGTGTATATACAGTATGTGTATGTGTGTTTTTATATGTGTGTATATATATACACACACACATATATACACACTATATATATACACACATACACACACACACACACGCATAAAATAAAGGTAAAAAAGGATATATGCAGTGTTATCTTCATTTTAGATGTCAAAAGGGTCTCTCTCTCTGTCTCTCTCTGTCTCTCTCCCCCCCCCTCTCTCCCTCTCTCTGATCTTCTGCTCACCTTCAAGCTGTTCTGCAACAAGCTCGGGTAGGCAACCTCGGCTCTTTTATGACTCATGGACTTCAACTCCCAGAATTCCTGAGTCAGCATAGCTGGGCTAGCTAGCTCTCTCCTGCCCTTCCTGCTTCCTGCAGAGACGCAGCAAAGGGAGAAGCCCCGCCCAGTATGCTTGTCGGCTCTTCGGAACAGGGTGAGGCTACTCTTTTTTTACACGCACACACACACACACACACACACACACACTCACACTCACAGAGAGAGAGAGAGAGAGAGAGAGAGAGAGAGAGAGAGAGAGAGAAGCAAGCTCTGTCTCTGTCTCTCTCTGCAAATGGCAGAGAAGGCTGGGAGCCGCAGGGGAAGGCTCAAAGAGCCACATGCGGCTCCGGAGCTGCAGGTTGCCGACCTGTGTTCTAGTCCAATCCCCTGCTCAAGCAGGAGACTCTATACCATTTCAGACAAGTGACTGTCCAGTCTCTTCTTAAAAACCTCCAGTGATGAAGCACCTACAACTTCTGAAGGCAAGCTGTTCCACTGGTTAATTGTCCTCACTGTTAGGAAGTTTCTCCTTAGTTCCAGGTTGCTTCTCTCCTTGATTAGTTTCCATCCATTGTTTCTTGTCCTACCTACAGGTGCTTTGGTAAATAAGTTGACCCCCTCCTCTTTGTGGCAACCTCTCAAATACTGGAATACTGCTATCATGTCACCCCTAGTCCTTCTTCTTCATATGTTTTAGTCTTTAATCATCTTAGTTGCTCTTCTTTGCACTTTTTCCAAAGTCTCAACATTTTTTTGTAATGTGACCAAAACTGGATGCAGTATTCCAGAGGTGGTCTTACTAAGGATTTATAAAACAGTACTAATACTTCGCGTGATTTTGATTCTATGCCTCTGTTTATGCAACCAATGATTGTATTAGTTTTTTTGGCTGCTGCCGCACACTACTGGCTCATATTTAAATGATCATCCACTAGGACTCCAAGGTCCCTCTCACAGTTACTGTTTTTGAGCCAGATTTCGCCTAATCTGTACTTATACCTTTGGTTTTTCCTGCCTAGGTGTAAAACCTTGTTTTTCTCCACATTAAATTTCATGTTGTTGGACAGGGCCCATTGTTCAAGTCTGTCAAGATCCTTTTGGATCCTGAGCTTGTCTTCTGGGGTGTTGACTATTCCTGCCAGCTTAGTGTCATCTGCAAATTTGATCAGTTCTCCTTCTATTACCTCATCTAAGTCATTTATGAAGATATTGAGGAGTACTGGGCCTAAGACAGAACCCTGTGGCACTCCACTGCTTACATCCCTCCATGTAGATGTCGTACCATTAAGGACGACTCATTGAGTACCGTTTGTCAGCCAGTTACTAATCCGTCTGGTCATGATTATGTCTATCCCACATTTTTCTAGCTTACCAAGAAGTAGGTTGTGGTCTACTTTGTCAAATGCCTTGCTGAAGTCTCAGTATACTATGTTCACAGCATTTTGCTGGTCTACTAATTTAGTCACTTTGTCAAAGAATGAAATAAGATTGGTTTGGCACAATGTGTTTTTAACAAACCCACAATGTTTTTTAGTTATGACTTTATTTGTTTCTAGATGTTCGCACATCTGTTTTTTGATTATCTTTTCCAGTATCTTCCCAGGTATTGATGGTAGGCTGATTGGTCTGTAGTTTCCTGAGTCTGTTTTTTTTTTCTTTTTTGAAGATGGGAACCACATCAGCTCTTTTCCATTCCTCAGGTAATACCCCAGTGATCCAAGATTTTTGAAAGATATGGTAAAATGGTTCTGAGATAACATCTGCCAGCTTCTTCAGAACTCTGGGATGTAAACCATCGGGTCCCGGTGATTTATATTCGTCAAGATCAGATAAGTGTTCTGTAACCATTTTCTTGCTTATTTTAATTTTTATTTCTAGTCTGTCTTTTACAGTTATGTTTTTTGTAGGTTGGGCTATAGTTTCTTTTTGCATGAAGACTGATACAAAGAATGAGTTAAACAGCTCTGCTTTCTCTCTACTGCCTGTTACTTTCTTGTCATCTTCTCTCTTTAGTGGACCAACTGTTTCCCTGCCTTTTTTTTGTTATTTATATGTTGAAAGAAACTTTTCTTATTATCTTTGACTTTTGTTGCAAGTCTTTATTCATTCTGAGCCTTTGCTCTCCTGACTTCATCGTTGCAGATTTGGGGTATCTGCTGATATTCTGCCTTAGTTATATGTCCCTCTTTCCATTTTTTGTACTTATCCTTTTTGTCTTTCAGTTTATCAGAGAGATCTTTGTGCAACCATGCTGGTTTCTTCTTGGATTTCTTGTTTTTTCTTTTTCAGTGGTATTGTGTTGGACTGGGCTTTCATGATTGTATTTTTCAGTTTTTCCCACGCTTCTTGAGTTGTTTTCCCCTTTAGGATTTTTATCCATGAAATTTTGCTTAGGCTCTCTCTGAGTTTGTTAAAATCAGCTCTTTTAAAGTTTAAGACCCTGTTTGGATTATATTCTATTGCTTGTGTTTGAATTATATTGAATTCCAGTATGACGTGGTCACTCTTGCCCATGGTTCTGGCAATTTCAACTCGCTCTATCACTTCTTCTCTATTAGTAAGAATTAGGTCCAGTATAGCTTTTCCTCTAGTTCCCTCCTCTATGTCATGGTTCCCACAGATGAAACTCTTCAAAGAACTTTGAGGCATTGTTTACCTTAAAGAATCTTTATTCGAGCAGCATAGCTTCGGCACGTACATAGTCGAAGCCAAAATCTGGATTCCCCTCCCCTTAGCACACAGTATCAAGCATAATTCCCTCCTCTAATTAACGGTCATAAATCACATTCTCCAATTAGTTTGAAATGCAGGCTTTCCCTCCTGTTCTCCAACCCACCATTCCTTATCATCTCTTATTTCAAAAGCCCTGAATTCACACACTATTACAATATTGTTATGTCTAACTAACTCCCATCACATTCCTCCCCCTCCCCCAGTATCATCTAATTCTAAGAGTAAAGCATAAGAAAGAAAAAGGCTGCATCTCCATATGTTGTCAAAGCAAGAACATCCAATGTTAGCAGCGTTGACATCCGGCCCCCCTTACAAAAAGGACAGATCCTGTAGTGTAAACAAAAGCATATGTTAGGGAGGCTTCCGGTTTGGCGCTGATAGGACGGCTGGAAAAGCCGGCGCTCGGGCTTTCCAGTCTGGTTTCTCTTCGCCTAGTGACCCTCAAAGGGTCGGAAAGTTGCCCTGGAGGGGCAATGAAGAAGGAGGGACATTTCAGGAGCTTGGATTAGGCGGTGGCCAATCGGAGCGGACTGAAGACCCCTCTGAAAAGGCGGAGGAAAGGCTGCCGGGTGAGCCAAGGCAGCCCAAGTCATCTCCAGCCCGAAGGGAAGCACTGCAAAACAGCTGATTGTCAACTGCGTGCCGAGGCTGGGTGAGCCAGAATTTTCTTTCCTTCTCCTTGAGGATGATAAATGTTGAGCCCCTGATGGGAAAGAGCTGAAAAGTAAAGACCCCCAGAAGGACTAACTTTAAAAGTGGCGGGCAATTCACAAAAAGGGGAAAGTGTTCTTTTTAACAATATCGGACATTGATAAATAAGCCGAGGAGGACATCTAGTGGCGAAAGAAGAAACGACAGTACTAATAAATAGTGGGGGGAAAAAGAAAAGAAGAAGGAAATGGAAAAAATGCTTTCATAACAGTGACCTTGAGGAGACACCTGCAAATAACAAAAGTGCCTTGTTGTGAGATTGCAAGGGAAAAGACTTTTTAAAGTTATTTCTGTTGACTTTGGCTAAACCCAAACAGATACTGTTTTGGTTTTAGACTGTAAACTGTAAAATGAGTTCATCAAACATTACCAGACTTATGAAGAAAACCTCTTCTGCACCCTCTGTAGGACAATCTAGTCCAACAACACAGGGATCTATTGAAGCAATGTTGCAACGTGAGAAAACAAGCACTGCCCAAAGCGAAACACAGACCTCATTAAAACTGCTTCAAGAGATGATGCAAAGGAATCAAGAGATGATGCAAAGAAATCATGAAGAGACACAAAAAAACCACGAAGAGACACAGAGTAAACTTGAGAAAATAAGTCAAGAAATCCTGGATATAAAGGCAAAATTTGAAGCTCAAAATCAAATGATAATTAAAAATGAACAGAGAATACAAAAAGTTGAAGAAAAATCAGAGGACATTGATAAAAAGATGGAAATGTTATTACAAGAAAATGAAAAATTAGAACAAACAAACCAAGACCTAGAGGGGGCAGTTAAGATCCTAGAAATGGAAAAGGCGGAACATTATTTGAGATTTCAAAATATTCCCGAGGATAGAGAAGAAAACATAGCAGTGGTGATTATTGATATCCTGGAAGAGGCTTTAAAGGCAGATAGAGGAGAAATTCAATTAGAGGTCGATGAAATATTCCGCATGAACTCAAGCTACGCAAGAAGAAATAAATTACCAAGAGAAGTACATGTAAGGTTCATAAAGAAGACAACAAGAGATGAAGTATTGCGGAAAGTTAGAGATGAGCCAATACAATACAAAAATAAAGAAATTGTGGTTTTAAAACAGAGTAAGAGATACTCGAAGACATTATCATTTCTTGACTACAAAGCTGATTGCCAAAGGCATAAACTTCAGATGGCTGATGCCGGAAGGCATCTTAATGAATTGGAACAATACAAGATATCGATTGGATTCAGTCTGGAAAGCAGAAGAATTTGAAGTAAGGAATAGAGCAATTCTAGATGAAGGAGTGAAACAAAGACAAGGGGAGAGTAAGGAGCAGAAGCAAACGGAAGAGATGACTCAAGGAGCAACTGCACAAACAGGAGAACAGAAAGAGAAAGACGATCAGGAGGGCGAAGGTGAAGGACTGTCTCTTGCCAGAGAACAGAGGATTACCAGATCGACTAGACCTAAATATAAATAATGGAAATGGAAATGGAGAAAGAAAATGGATTTTTTTCAGCAAATATAAATGGACTAAATTCCCCATCAAAAATAAACAAAGTTTTTAGGAAATTACAGAAATTGAATATAGATATAATTTGTCTACAAGAAACACATATAAAAGAACAGCATTATAAACTATTGGAATATCCAAAAATTGGGAAACTTTACTACGCATCAGCACATCAGAAAAAAAGAGGGGTCGCTGTATATATTAAAGAGACAATAGATTCTAAATTGGTATATTCAGATAAAGAAGGAAGAATCTTAATGGTAGAAATATTTCTGCACCAAAAGCAAACACTGCTAGTGGCAATTTATGCACCAAATAACAATCAAGAAGAATTTTATAAAAACCTACACAGAAAAATAATAGAAATGGAGTACCAAAATATTTGTTTAGTAGGAGATTTCAATGCAATAGTGGATGGAAAAATTGACTATAAAAGCAATAAAACAGGAAAAACTGGAAGAAGAAGACTACCCAAGACATTTTTTGATATGGCGGAGGAAATTGGAATTCAAGATGTCTGGAGGGAGATTAACCCACAAAAACTGCAATACACCTTTTATTCAAACAGCCAAAACTCTTGGTCAAGGATTGATATGATTTGGATGACTGCTGATGTGAGAATGAACATACAGGATATTGAGATAGAAATAGGCACATGGGCAGACCATAATCCTCTGAAAGTGACTTGGAAAGGAATACAAAAAAGACTAAGATGGACTTTAAATCAATCTATATTAAAAGAAAGAGAATTCATAGAGCTAGTGAAAAAAGAAATGGAATTTTTCTTCAAAGAAAATAAAAAAGAAGATACAACATTACAAAACGTAAGCATATTTTAGAGGCATAGCTATAACATATATGGCAAAGAAAAACAAACAGAGAAGACAACAATATGCATTACTAAAAGAAAAATTTGGAAAGTTAGAATCAGAACTGCAAAAAAATCCACAAAACAAGACTTTGAAAAGAGAAATGGACATAACAAAACATAAATTAAATCTGTTGGACTCAGAAAAAGTGGCAGAGTAGATAAAGAGAGCGAAACAGAACTTTTTTGAAAATGCCAATAAACCAGGAAGATGGTTAGCTTATAAACTTAAAAAACAGAAAGAGAAGAAAACGATACATAAATTACTAGATGGGAAAGGTCATCTGCAATATAAAAATGAAGAAATAAAAAAGATAATTAAAGAATACTATAAGGAACTGTACGATAAGGAGGAAACTTCAAAAGAGAGAACTGTAAAATATCTGGAAGAAAATAATCTTCCAAAAATCTCAGAGACATTCAAAACTATGTTAGATGAAAGAGTCACAATGATGGAAATATCAGAGGCCATAAAAAGACAAAAAAATGGGGAAACACCGGGTCCAGATGGGCTTCCGGTGGAGTTATATAAGAATCTCCAAGAGATACTAAGCGAACTGCTGAAAGATGTTTGTAATGGACTTTTATTAGAAGCTAGACTCCCATCTACATGGATGGAAGCAAATATTACTCTAATACGAAAAGAAGACTCCGATTTGACTCAGATTAAGAACTACAGACCGATTTCACTGCTCAGTGTGGATTATAAAATTTTTACTTCAATAATGGCTGAGAGACTGAAAAAATACTTAGCTGAATTTATACATCCAGATAAAAATGGTTTCTTACCAAAGAGACAAATTAAAAACAATTTAAGAGTGATAATAGATGTATTAGAATATTATGAGCTACACCCAGGGAAACAATTGGCACTAATATTCTTAGATGCCCAAAAGGCATTTGATAATGTCTCCTGGCAATTTATGATTCAGCAACTACAAATAATGGATTTTGGACAGAATTTCATAAATATGATAAAAACAATATATAATAAGCAGACAGCCAAAGTGATTGTGAATGGAGATTGTACTGAGAGCTTTGAGATAAAAAAAGGCACAAGGCAAGGATGCCCACTATCCCCCCTGTTATTCATCTTCACTTTGGAAGTTTTAAATAGAAATATTAGACAAGATATAGAAATTAAAGGGCTGGGGATAAAAGGTGAAATATATAAATTACAAGCATTTGCTGACGATGTAGTATTTATTTTGGAAGAACCTCTGGAGATGATCCCTAAATTGTGGGGAAAGATAGAACAGAATGGAGAAATGGCAGGATTAAAAATAAATAGAGAAAAAACTAAGGTAATAGTTAAGAATCTTACAGAGAAGCAAAAAAAAACGAATGTCAGAAACAATAGAGGTACAGATAGTGAAAAAGGTTAAATATTTGGGTATATACCTATTGGCCAAATGCTCAACAATAAAAGAAGACAACTATATAAGGCTATTGAAACAAATAAAATTAGACTTGGAAAAGTGGAAGAATTTGCAATTGTCAATGCTAGGAAGAATTGCTACAGTCAAAATGAATATATTGCCGAAGATTTTATTTTTATTTCAAACAATTCCGATAAAACTTGAGAAAAAATTCTTTCAAGACTTAAATTCATTAATTTTGAAGTTTGTTTGGCAAGGAAAGAAAGCTAGAATAAAGATGAAAATATTACAAGATGCTAAGGAAAACGGAGGTTTTGGGTTACCTGAGTGGGCTCTGTATTATCAAGCATCTGTATTAACATGGGTGAAGGAATGGATAACTCTTAGAAACAAAAGGTTGTTATATCTGGAGGGACATGATTTACAATTGGGGTGGCACGCTTTTTTGTGGTATGGTAAAAATAAAATTCATAAGTATTTCCAAAATCACTATATAAGAAATGCTTTGTTAACAGTATGGGAAAAAATTAAAACTAAAATATATGTAAAAATTCCAGGGTGGCTATCAACGATGGAAGCCTTTCTACATCCAAACTTGGTAGACTTTGAAAAAATTTGGACATATAGAGATATTCTAAATAGTGATGGGACTTTAAGATCGAGACAAGAACTGGAAAATCAGGGTATCAACCTGTCGTGGTGGGCACATTTACAGATGCAAAATAGATATGAAAAAGACGTGAAACTGTATGGGTTTTATAAAGAACAAACTGTATTTGATAAGATATTGTTAACCTCTGATGAGAAATTAAGAAAATGTATAATTTTTTGTTAATTTTGGAGATGGAAAGTGAACAAGTCAAAGAAACAATGACAAGGTGGGCGGAAAATTTTGGTTATAATATAGAACTAGGAAAATGGCAAAAATTATGGGAGAGAAATTATAAACTGACAATGTCAACTTCGTATAAAGAAAATCTATATAAAATGTTTGCTAGATGGCACTTGCCACCAGCAAGCTTAGCAAAAATGTTTAAAAATATGTCAGATAGATGCTGGAAATGTAAACACAACTCAGGCACGTATTATCATAGTTGGTGGACATGTGGTAAAGCAAAGGCTTATTGGGAAAAGATACATGTTTGGTTAGAAAAAATGTTGGGAGAACATGTGGAATTTAAACCTGAACTTTTTTTATTAGGTATAATGCCAGAAAAGACTAATACAGTTTATATTTGGCTTTACACGTCATAACAGTAGCAAGAATAGTCTTCACGCAATACTGGAAAAATGAAGGAGTACCACCAGAGGAAGAAATAATTAAAAAAATATTGGAATGCGCAGAGATGGACAGATTAACTATGAGATTGAAAGATAAAGAAGAAACACAATACTACCAAATCTGGGAGTCATTCTACAAATGGCTAGAGGAAAGAACCAAGGATTAGGAATTGATTATGTATTAGCGCTTTTGAATCCAGACAGCACGCTTGTTGAAAAATTAATACATGTATGTAAGAGAAAAACTAATAAAATCTTTATAAAAAAAAAAGCATATGTTAGGGATTGTCTCTCGGTTTGTTAGGGTGTTTCTTATAGAACCTTTTAATGAGTCTGTCGGCTTTCACATCGCTAGATTTCACCCAAGTGGCTTCAGATAGCGAGTATCCCTTCCATTGTACTAGGTACTGCAATTTCCCTTTAAAAATTCTAGAATCAAGAATATGCTTTACTTCATAGTGAGTTTGACCCGCCACTACGAGGGGTCCAGGTGCCTTCTTAGGGGGAGGTCTTAAAGTGGATTCTCGCAAAGGTTTCAACAAGCTGCAATGGAAGACAGGGTGAATTCTTCCTAAAAGCCTAGGGAGTTTTAATTCTATTGTGACCGGGTTGATGATTCTTACGATGGGGAAAGGCCCCAAGAATTTCGGTCCTAATTTCTTACTAGGTAATTTAAGGCGTAAATATTTAGTCGACAGATAAACCTTTTCCCCAACTTGGAATGTTCTTTGAGGGGCTCTCTTTTTATCTGCCTGCTTTTTATAAGTCTCGGAAGTCTTTTTTAAAGCAGCTTTCATGGCTTTCCAAACCTCTTCCCACCCCCTCACCCATTGATCAAGTGTCTGAGAAGCGGAGGGCGCTTGAGGGTATTCAGGTATTGGGCTGAACTATTTTCCTGTAGCTACTCTGAAAGGCGTGAAGCCAGTGCTGCTGTGAATAGAGTTATTGTAAGCCACCTCTGCAAAAGGGAGGAGGTCGGTCCAGTTGGTTTGTTGGTAGGAAATATAACATCTGAGATATTGCTCCACCATCTTGTTAGTGGCTTCCGCGGCCCCATTAGTAGACTGGTGAAAAGCAGATGATAGACCTTGAGATGATCCAATTAATTTAAGAAAGCTCCTCCAAAACGTAGCTGTGAACTGCACCCCCCTGTCCGAAATTATTCATTTAGGGGCTCCATGCAGCTGGTAGATATTCTTCAAGAACAGTTTAGTCAGTCGTTGGGCAGACGGGAGTCCTTTACAGGCGATGAAGTGAGCCTGCTTTGAAAACAGGTCTATCACAGTCCAGATGACTGTATTTCCTCTACTTTCAGGGAGGTCTACTATAAAGTCCATAGCGATTTCTTCCCATGGTCGAGAAGGGTCTGCTACCGGCTGCAGTAATCCAGGGGGTTTCCCTGGAATTCTTTTCATGGTGGCACATACAGTACAACTCCTGACATAATTTTCCACATCCCGTTTTAATCCCAGCCACCAGAACTGCCGGCGGATGAGATGTAGAGTTTTTAAATATCCAAATATCCAAATATCCAAATATCCCGCCTGTTTTACGTCATGGCTGTGTTTGAGATCATTAAGACGGAGGGCTTCTGGCAAGTACAATTCCCCCCCCCCCTTGTAAGCCAAACCATCCCTGCATGTTAGGGAGGTTTGATTGTCTTTGAACCATTGATCGGTGAGGAGCTCTTGTTTTATTTTCTTTGCCCCAGGGTCATCAGGATTAGGGGCCTTGCGAGGCGTGAGTTGAACAGCAGTTTGTGGATTGGAGATAATTGTCTCATTAATCTCTTCGTGCTGGCTTTTGTACTGGGGCAGTCTGGATAGAGCATCAGCTAGGAAGTTTTTCCCTCCCGGAATGTACTTTAGAGTGAAGTTAAAACGATTAAAGTATTGTGCCCAGCGCACCTGTTTCGGGGACAATTTGCGGGGAGTTTTCAGCGCTTCTAGATTTTTGTGATCTGTCCATACTTCAAAAGACACCTTGCTCCCTTCTAGATAGTGCAGGGGTCGGCAACCTGAAACACTGAAAGAGCCACTTGGACCCGTTTCCCTAAAAAACAACAACTGGGAGCCGCAAAATGCGTTCGCGCATGTGCGCATGCGCAACGGGGGGGGCTTGATTGAAGAGTGGAGCCCTCGTTTCCGCAGAGCAGAGTTGGGGCCGCGCCAAAGGAGCCGGCTAAAAGCGAAAGTGGTGCCTTGGACTACCCCTCCGAGGACGGCGCTTTGGAGGAAGACCGGAGTGCGGCACCCTTGCCGGAGAACTAGAGTCAGCCCCGCTAACTAACGTGTGAACCCCACGCTAAGAAGGGCCCTGCCTAAACTGAGCTCAATCGGACAGGAAAGGTCCAATCCGATGGAGGCTCCTGCAAAGTCAGCTCGGTCATTGGGATCACGCAGTTGAGTGGGCTTGGCACGCCCCCCAAGCTATTAATCCAGCAACCAGGCAGTGGTTGGCTTGCGATAGGTTGGGCAAAACAGGTGGATAGGATTGCAGCCAACAATAGTAGGATGTTAGAGCCGCCAACTCTGGTCTCCACCCGGGCAGGCGGGCGAGCGAAACCCCGAAACCTTTCACGTTCGTTTGCAAAGAGAAGACGCCGGTGGCGCATGGCCCGGACTGTCGGCGTTGCCGTGGGACCACCCCCTGCGTTGCCAGCTAATGCGGCATGCTTCCAGCGGCGAAAAAGGGGCCTGAGCAGTGGCGGAACAACACACACTGGGCAGCACGAACTGAGCACGGTCTTGATAAGCAACAAGCCAAGGCCCCGCCTCCCTCCTGCCGCCGCTCAGTTCGTGCTGCCCAACGTCTGCCTGCCTGCCTGCCTGCTTGCAGACCTCCGTGCTCCTTCCCCGAAGCGTGCAATTGCTTGGAGCCCCTGCCCCAAAAGGTGCCGCTTCCCCGGCGTGAGCCGAGTTTGCAAGCCTCGCCGGCAAGCAGGGAGTACCGAAGGCCCGGAGGGTTCCGTTTCGCGTTCGTTTGCAAAGAGAAGCATGCCGCATTAGCTGGCACCGCAGGGGGTGGTCCCACGGCAACGCTGACAGTCCGGGCCGTGCGCCACCGGCGTCTTCTCTTTTCTCTCTTTCTTTCCTCTCCTTCTCTCTTTCTCTTTTCTCTCCCTCTTTCTCTCTCAAGGCAGACGGCGCCGAAGGGGAGGGGAGGGGGGCAGGAGGCAGCGGAAGGCACTGAAAGGCGCCCGGGGCACCATGGACAGGCCCGGGGAGATGCATGGCCGGCTCGGCTGCCCAGGGAGCAGCCCGAAGCGATGCCCCCACCGCCGCCGCCGGGACTGCCGCCTGGCCCGGGGAGACGCATGGCCGGCTCGGCGGCCCGGGGAGACGCATGGCCGGCTCGGCGGCCCGGGGAGACGCATGGCCGGCTCGGTGGCCCGGGGACGGCCCAGGGAGCGATGCCCCCACCGCCGGGACTGCCGCCTGGGGCGCAGCAGGAGGAAGAAGGGGAGGAGGAGGGCGAGGAAGCCTCCGCCCCCCCCCCCAGCCAGGACTCCGCGCTGCCCGGCCTTGCCCTCCGCCCATGAGATGTAGCCGCGGCGGGCCACTGGGGGACTGGTGCCGCGCAGCCCGCTGGCCCTGGCTGCAGCTGCTCTGCCTGACCGACCGGCCCCTGCCAGCCCCTCCGCCTGGTACAGGTAAGCCAGGGGGGCGCCACCTGCCCCATGGACTCGGAGCCCCCTCCCTCCTCCCCCACCTACCCACCGTCACTGGCTCTGCTGCTGCTTGGCCAACGGTCGCGCCGGCTGGGCATCGCAGGGGCTGCTCTCCCTCGGGGCCGCGGCTTGCGGGAGGGCTGGCCTGCTCAGCGGAGGCTCCTGCGGGCCGCTCCCAGCGGGGATCCCGGGGCTTCCCCGCACGGCTCCCCGGCCACGTGTGCCTCCACGGGGCCAGCCCGGGAAAGGGACTTCCTGGCTGCCCTTCTCCCAGGGGGCGGGGCACTCAGGAGCCCTGCGAGGGGGCAAGTCCGCATGAGAGAGAGAGAGAGAGAGAGGGGAAGTGCAAGTGCCTCTCTCTGTCTCTGTCTCTCTGCAAATGGCGGAGGAGGCTTCGAAGCCGCAGGAGATGGCTCAAAGAGCCGCATGCGGCTCCGGAGCCATGGGTTGCCGACCCGTGAGATAGTGTCTCCAGTTTAATAGAGCCCATCTGATTGCGAAAGCCTATTTTTCCCAGATCGCCCACCTCCTTTCACTCTCAGTAAATTTTTTCGAGGTGTAGGCGAAGGGTTGCAAGGCTCCACTTTGGTTCTTTTGCAGCAATACTGCTCCGACGGCCACGACGCTGGCGTCGTCTTGAATTACAAAGGGCTCCCCTGGGCAGGGGTGCTTTAGGACCGGCTCAACAGCAAATAGTCTTTTTAGATTCTCAAAAGCGGTTTGACAGCCCATAGTCCATGCTAGTGGTTGGCCCGGTCGCGGTTTCCCTCCTCCTTTGCCTGTTTTGAGTAGTTCTGTAAGGGGTAGGGCAATCTCAGCAAAGGAGGGGATGAATTGATGGTAGAAGTTGGCAAAACCTAGGAAGCTCTGAAGCTGTTTGCGAGTCTTTGGGGGCTGCCATTCAATTACAGCTTTCACTTTGGCTGGGTCCATTTCAATGCCCTCGTTTGAAATTCTATAGCCAAGATAATCTAATCCGGTCTGGTGAAATTCACATTTTGACAGTTTGATATAAAGCTTGGCATTCAATAGTTTCTTTAACACTTCTCTCACCAGCTTTATATGATCAGTCATATTCGTGCTGTATATCAGGATGTCATCAAGATACACCAGAACCCCTTTGTATAAATGATGTTGTAGGACCTCATTAATATTAATATTAATATTGTTATGTCTAACTAACTCCCATCATATTCCTCCCCCTCCCCCAGTATCATCTAATTCTAAGAGTAAAGCATAAGAAAGAAAAAGGCTGCATCTCCATATGTTGTCAAAGCAAGAACATCCAATGTTAGCAGCATTGACACTCTACCTTTTGGATGACAAAGTTGTCAGCTAAGTTGGTTAGGAATCTGTTCAATCTCCCACTTGCTGCAGAGTTTGTCTCCCAGTTGATATCAGGGTAGTTAAAGTCTCCCATTACTACTGTGGTATGTTTCCTACATTCATTTGTTAATTGATTAGCAAAGAGTTCATCTATTTCTTCTGCTTGGTTGGGTGGCCACTTAAAAGACTGAGAACAAACCAGGCTCAGTTTATCCCATGCTTGCATTTAGTGGGGGTGTCCACAGACAACAGTACAGCAAAACTGTCAAAATGGTGGCTGTGATAGTTGATCAGAGCTCCTCTGTTTTTTATGTGCAACAGCTTTAGCATTTAGGAACAGAGGTAAGTTAGTTGCTTTTCTATTAATACATAATCCTTAAAAGGGCTCTCCTGTAGGGACCCTGCCATGGTCTAATTCAGACTGGAAAGATACCAAAGGAAAATGTTTTTCCCCACTCTGCTTTGTCCTGTTTTCCCCACTGGCTGTTTGCAACACACAAGGAGGGGATACTTTCCTAAGAGCTCACAATTCAAGAATACCAATGTTAATTTGGTTTGCCAACAAAGTCCTGTCTGTGACAAAACAGAACACAAAATCGCTTTCTCCTTCGAGCCCAAGTCTCAATGGATCCAGGATTGAAGCAGAACTGCATGAACTGGGGCATCTCCAACCAAGTTGCCTCTCCTTCCTTCCTTCCTTCCTTCCTTCCTTCCTTCCTTCCTTCCTTCCTTCCTTCCTTCCTTCCTTCCTTCCTTCCTTCCTTCCTTCCTCCCCTTCCCTGCTTCTCATTCCCATCTCTTTCCTTCCTCCTCACTCAGGAAGGGATGACAGGAGGGGGAGAGATTGCCAGCACTGGCGGCCATGCTGCCACCAGCTGTGGCTATGCCATGCGGGCAGGTGTGGCCCCGGTTAAAGGGAAGCCTCATCGCTGCGAGGCTAGGTCAGCGAGCGGGCCATGGAGGTGGCGGTGGCGGGCGTGGTGCTGATCTACAATGTGGTGGTGGCCATCAAAGCCGGAACGTGGTCAGCCTTAGATCCACGGGGCAGCCCTGGAGGCAGCGAGTGGCCGCTCCGCCGCCTCTGCCCCATCCCCTGTGTGTGCACACAAGAGGCAGCGAGTGTGTGAGCACTGGCATCCCGGGTGAAAGGGAAGCACTCAGAATGCAGTCAGCCTACGGGGCAAGACGGTCAGCAGGGACGCTAGGCACTCAACGCCTCCTGTGCATGCACCCAGGGGGTGGGGCAGGAGCAACCCCTTGCTGGCCCTTTCCCACTAAAACCTCCTTTTATATCCTCTCCTCTGCCCCCCGTCCTCCTTTTGTCTTCAGTGCACCTCCAGCTATGCGCTGCTTCTGGAAGCTCCAATCAGCTTGTAGCCATGCGCGCAGATCCTGGGGCTTCTGCCGAGCCCCAACAGCCCTGAAGCTCCAGCTGTTTCTCCCTCAGGCTTGTGCTGCGCTGCTGCCACCACTGCAGCTCATTCCCCTCCCCTGCTACTCTTGTCTAGGATGGTCGCATGCCACCTGCCAGGTGCCAAAGTACCACCAGTGGTACACGTACCACCGGTTGAAAAGCCCTGGTCTAGGAAACCGAAGTTCTCTTGATGATACCAGTTTTTACGCCAGTGGTTTGTTTCTAAAATACTTTGCTCCCTCATTGGATGTTGGCCTTTTGTTGGAAGTATACATGAAAACACCACTTGTGCTCCTAATTCTTTAACTTTGTTCCCTAGCTGTTCATAATTGCTTGTTATTGTTTTTAGATTTTTGCTGTGTCATTGGTCCCCACGTGTAGGAGAAGAAAGGGTTAGTAATCCGTGGGGTTGATTATTTTAGTAAGTTTCTCAGTTATATCTTTGATTTTTGCACCAGGGAGACAACATACCTCCCCAGATTGACTCTTCGGTGTGCAGACTATAGTTTCTGTTCCCCAAAGAATTGAATCTCCTATCACCAATATTCACCTTTTTTTTCCTCGGGGAGTCTGGGATACTAGTCTGTCTGTCTGTCTGTCTGTCTGTCTGTCTGTCTGTCTGTCTGTCTGTCTGTCTGTCTGTCTGTCTATCTATCTATCTATCCATCCAGTAGGAGATATAGGAAGCATATCCCATACCCACAAAGGACTCAAATGCCTATACACAAATGTTGAGACTCTAGAAAGAGTACAGAGAAGAGCAACAAAGATGATTAGGGGACTGGAGGCTAAAGCATATAAGGAACGGCTGCTGGAATTGGGTATGTCTAGTTTAATGAAGAGAAGGACAAGGGGGTGACATGATGCAGTGTTCCAATATCTCAGGGGCTGCCACAAAGAAGAGGGAGTCAAGCTATTTTCCAAGGCGCCTGAAGGCAGGACAAGAAGCAACAGATGGAAACTAATCAAGGAGAGAAGCCACCTAGAACTAAGGAGAAACTTCCTGACAGTTAGAACAATTAACCAGTGGAACAACCTGCCTCCAGAAGCGGTGAATGCTCCAACACTGGAAGTTTTTAAGAAGAGACTGGACAGCCATTTGTCTGAAATGGTATAGGGTTTCCTGCCTGAGCAGGGGGTTGGACTAGATGACCTCCAAGGTCCCTTCCAACTTTATTATTATTATTATTATTATTATTATTATTATTATTATTATTATTATTATTATTATAGTTTGCGGAACAAAGAAAGTGAACTTGAAGTACTAGTACACAAAGGCAATTATGATATAATTGCTATTACCAAAACTTGGTGGGATGAAAGTCATGACTGGAACATACTGATGGGAGGATACAAACTGTTCAAAAGAAACAGACCTAACAGAAGAGAAGGTGGCGTTGCATTACATGTAAGAGATCACTATACCACTACAGAAATGCACAAAACCAAGAATGAAAGGCCCCTAGAATTCATATGGGTCAATATAAAAGGAAAAAAGAATGACATTGCTATAGGCATATACTACAGGCCACCCAACCAAGTAGAAGAAATAGATGAACTCTTTGCTAATCAATTAACAAATGTATGTAGGAAACATACCACAGTAGTAATGGGAGACTTTAACTACCCTGATATCAACTGGGAGCCTTTCTCATCTACTAAGTTATGTATCATTTTCTTCTCTTTCTGTTTTTTGATTTTATAAGCTAACCATTTTCCTGGTTTATTGGCATTCTCAATTTTTTTTTGTTTTGCTCTCTTTATCTGTTCTGCCATTTTTTCTGAATCCAACAGATTTAATTTATGTTTTATTATGTCCATTTCTCTTTTCAAAGTCTTTTTCTGTGGATTTTTTTGTAATTTTGATTCTAACTTTCCAAATTTTCCTTTTAATACTACATATTGCTGTCTTCTCTGTTTATTTTTCTTTGCCATATACGTTATAGCTATGCCTCTAAAGAATGCTTTGGCTGTATCCCATACATTTTGTAATGTTGTATCTTCTTTTTTATTTTCTTTAAAGAAAAATTCCATTTCTTTTTTCACTAGCTCTAAAAATTCTCTTTCTTTTAGTATAGATTGATTTAAAGTCCATCTTTGTCTTTTTTGTATTCCTTTCCATATCACTTTCAGAAGTTTATGGTCTGCCCATGTGCCCATTTCTATCTCAATTTCCTGTACATTCATCCTCAATTCAGACGTCATCCAAATCATATCAATTCTTGACCAGGATTTTTGGCTGTTTGAGTAAAAAGCGTATTGTAATTTTTGGGGGTTGATTTCCCTCCAGGTATCTTGTATTCCAATTTCCTCTGCCATATCAAAGAATGTCCTGGGTAATCTTCTTCTTCCGGTTTTTCCTGTTTTATTGCTTTTATGATCTATTGTTCCGTCTGTTACCGCATTAAAATCTCCTACTAGACAGATATTTTGGTACTCCATTTCTATTATTTTTCTATGTAGGCTTTGATAAAATTCTTCTTGGTTGTTATTTGGTGCGTAAATTGCCACTAACAATGTTTGCTTTTGGTGTAAATATATTTCTACCATTACAATTCTTCCTTCTTTATCTGAATATATCAATTTAGAATCTATTGTCTCTTTGATGTATACAGCAACCCCTCTTTTTTTCTGATGTGCTGATGTGTAATAAAGTTTCCCAATTTTTGAATGTTCCAATAATTTATGGTGCTGCTCTTTTATATGTGTCTCTTGCAAACAAATTATGTCTATGTTCAATTTCTGTAATTTCCTAAAAATTTTCTTTTTGATGGGGAGTTTAGTCCATTTACATTAACTGAAAAAAATCCATTTTCTTTCTCCATTTCCATTTCCATTATTTATATTTAGGTCTAGTCGATCTCGTAATCCTCTGTTCTTTGACAGTTCCTTCACCTTCACCCTCTTGTTCATCTTTCTCTTTCGGTTCTCCTGTTTGTGCATTTGCTCCTTGAGTCGTCCCTTCCATTTGCTTCTGTTCCTTACTCTCTCCTTGTCGTTGTCGCACTCCTTCATCCAAAATTGCTCTATTCTTTACTTCAAAGTCCTCTGCTTTCCAGATTGAATCCAAACGATATCTTGTATTATTCCAATTTATTAAAATGCCTTCCGGCATCAGCCATCTGAAGTTTATGCCTTTGGCAATCAGCTTTGTAGTTAAGAAATGGTAGTGTCTTCGAGTATCTCTTACTCTCTTAGGTATCTGCTTTAAAACCACGATTTCTTTATTTTTATATTGTAATGGCTCATCTCTCACTTTTCTCAGTACTTCATCCCTTGTTGTTTTCTTTATAAACCTTACATGTACTTCTCTTGGTAGTCTATTTTTCCTTGCATAGCTTGAGTTCATGCGAAATATTTCGTCGATCGCTATTTGGATCTCCGCTCTATCTGCCTTCAGAGCCTCTGCCAGAAGATCAATGATCACGACTGCTATGTTTTGAAATCTCAGGTAGTGTTCCACTTTCTCCATTTCTAGAATCTTGACTGCCCCCTCGAGGTCTTGCTTTGCTTGTTCTAATTTTTCATTTTCTTGTAATAACATTTCCATCTTTTTATCAATATCTTCTGATTTATCTTCAACTTTCTGAATTCTTTGTTTATTTTTAATAATCATTTGATTTTGGACTTCAAATTGTGCCTTTATATCCAGGATTTCTTCGCTTACTTTTTCAAGTTTACTTTGTGTCTCTTTATGATTTTTTTGCATCATGTCTTGAATCAGTTTTAATGAAGCCTGCATTTCATTTTGAGCAGTGCTTATTTTCTCACGTTGCAGCATTGTTTCAATAGATCCCTGGGGTGTTGGACTAGATTGTCCCACAGAGGGTGCAGAAGAAGTTTTCTTCATAAGTCTAGTAATGTTTGATGTACTCATTTTACAGCTCCCAGTCTTAAACCAAAGTCCAAAATGCAAAAGGGAGCCAGCTGTTTTAGGCCAAATCCACCTCCCCCAGTCAGGTCTTAGTTATAAAGTGTTCACTTTCTTCAAATAGTGTCTGTTTAGTTTTAGCCAAAGTCAACAAATATAACTATGAGAAGTCTTCTTCCTTATAATCTCACGCCAAGGCACTTTGATGTTTGCAGGTGTGTCTCTCTCAAGGTCATTATTGTGAAAGCATTTTTTCCACTGATTATTGGTGCTGTCGTTTCTTCTTTCGCCACTAGATGTCCTCCTCGGCTTGTTTATTAATGTCCGATAAAAACGTTTCCCCCTTTTGTAATTGCTTGCCGCCTTTAAATTAATCCTTCTGGGGGTCTTTTCTTTTCAGCTTTTCCCCATCAGGGACTCAACATTTTATAATCTTCAAGGAGAAGGAAAAGATTCTAGCTCACCCAGTCTCAGCACGCTGTTGACAGTCAGCTGTTTTGCGGAGCTTTCCTTCCAGCTGGAGACGACTTGGGCTGCCTCGGCTCACCCGGCAGCCTTTCTTCCGCCTTTTCAGAGAGGTTCTTCAGTTCGCTCTGATCGGCCGCTGCCTGATCTGAGCTCCTGGAGTGTCCCTCCTTCTTCGTTGCCCCTCCAGGGCAACTTTCCGACCCTTTAAGGGTCGCTGGGCGAAGCGAAACCGGACTGGAAAGCCGAAGCTTCCATCCATCCCGTCGGTGACCAAACTGGAAACTCCAAAAGAGCTGATTTTAACAAACTCAGAGAGAGCCTAAGCAAAATTTCATGGATGAAAACTCAAGAAGCATGGGAAACACTGAAAAATATGATCATGAAAGCCCAGTCCAACACAATACCACTAAAAAAGAAAAACAAGAAATCCAAGAAGAAACCAGCATGGTTGTACAAAGCAAGCAGTTAAAAGCAGTTTTCCATTCATCCCCCTCCTTAATTCTGACTCGATAATACGCTTCCCGTAAGTCCAGTTTAGAGAATATTCTGCCTTTCGAAAGGTGGGCCAGCATATCTTTCATGAGTGGAAGGGGGTACACATTTTCCATGCACACTGCGTTCAGACCCCTATAATCAATGCAGAGATGAAGAGATACATCTTCTTCTGGAACAGAACCAGGGCGGCCGCCCTGGGTCTGGCTGGTTGAATGAAACCTTGGGCCATGTTTTTGTCTATAAACTTGCACAGTTCATCTAACTCCCTTGGAGTCATGGAATACAGCTTTGGCTTTGGCAACGTGGCCCTGGGGACAATTTCGATGGCATAGTCTGTGGGTCGGTGAGGAGGGAGTTCGTCCAAACCTCTCTCACTAAATACATCGGCCAGATCATGGTATTCTTGGGGTATGCCCTGCAGTAACTCGCTTTTTGAAGCAGCTGCTGCTTCTCTGTGGGGTTCCTTTCTTGCCTTGTGGCCACTTTGCGTGGAGCCCCTTTCTCCAATCCACCCGTGGGTTCCATTTCTTGAGCCAAGCCAGTCCTAAGACAAGGGGCCATTCCATGCTGGGTTCCACTATAAAGGTAAAAGTCTCGGAGTGGCTTCCCATGGCTAGGTCCAGGGGTTCAGTGGCGAACGTGACCGCGACGCCCCCTGCGACTGACCCGTCTAGTTGGCAGAAAGTGATTCGGTTCTTTAATCTCTTCAGGCGGATCTCCAGTTTTCCTAAGGTTGGACGTATTAAACATCTGGTGCACCCCGAGTCTAACAAAGCCTTTAGGGCCACTTTCTTCCCAAAGTTTGGGATTAACAGTTGTATGGGCATGGTTACTGGCGCGATTGGCCCACTTACCAGGGGGTTGTCATCATAGTCGCTGTCGGAGGGTCCCAGGTCTTCTTCTGATGGGGTTGGAATTCCCTCTCTGAGTTTTGAGGAGGGGTAGAACTCCATGACCTCAGTGCTCTTTAGGGCCGTGTCTTTGGTGTGCTGTGAGGGCTTCGTTGGCTTCCCCCCCAACAGTCGGTCTCCTTTCTTTGTTGGTGTCTTCATGCAGCTTTCCGCTGCCGGGTGGGGAGTTTCCAATCAATTCCTTATGGCGTCCAAGGGGCCCCTGCCGTATTTATGCAATTGATTAACCAGGTGCTGCATGATCACTTATAGAAGGGGGTCTTAGTTTACCTTGACGATATCCTCATCTACACTGAAACCATGGAAGAGCACATCAAGTTAGTCTGCAAAGTGCTCAAGAAGTTGCTAAAAGTGAGTCTCTACGCTAAACTTTCTAAGTGCGAGTTTCATCAGACGTGCCTCGATTACCTGGGGTACTGAATCTCCAGTGAGGGGGTGGAAATGGACCCTGCCAAAGTCAAGGCATTATTAGAATGGCAGCTTCCATGAATCCACAAACAACTTCAAAGTTTTTTGGGATTTGCAAACTTTTACCGGCAGTTCATTCCCTCTTTCGCAAAAATAGCTTTGCCAATCACCGAGCTATTGAAAACTGGAAAAGGGGGGGGGGGGAGTCCCGGCCTTGTCAATCTCTACCATGGACTATGTAATACCAAGCGGTATTCAAGCAATTAAAAAGACTGTTCGCAGAGGAACCAGTTCTTAAGCACCCTAATCCTGAGGAATGATTCTTCATCCAAGCCAACGCAAGTGATGTTGCTGTGGGCGCTGTTCTCCTACAAAGAAATAATAAGGGGGACCTACAACCCTGCACCTATACCTCAAGGAAACTCACCAACATGGAGAGGCAGTGGGCCGTTTGGGAGAAAGAGGCTTTTGCGGTGAGGTGGGCATTGCTAACTTGGCACAATTTCCTGGAGGGGAGTAAAGTGCCCTTTGAAGTGTGGACTGATCATAAGAACTTAGAAGCACTACCCCCCCCGAAGATTATCCCCCAATATTCTGTCCCATGGGAACCAAGGTCATTCTCTCACTTGGAAGAAGATGGTTGGGTGTTTTGTTGGAAAGCCTGCCAAACTGCTCTGTTGGGTAGCGTAGTTTATTGCATAGCACTGGGGTGGGAAATTTTACTTTGTAATAGTGTAATTATTTGGAGGGAATTTCAGACTTGGTTTCACTTTTGATTGTGCCGATACTTTGTAACCAATAAACATGTTCTTTGAGGAAGCCTCTAGCCTCGGAGTTCTGATTTATCTGGTCTCATCTATTGGAACTTTGACATTATAGTTGCAATTACTGAAACTTGGTGGGATAAAACCCATGACTGGAACGTACTGATAGAAGGATACAAACTGTTAAAAAAAAGCAGACCCCATAAAAGAGCAGGTGGAGTTGCATTGTATGTAAAAGACCACTATATTGCTACAGAAACCTCCTAGAATGCTTATGGGTCAATATAAAAGAAAAAAAGAATGACATTGCCATAGGTGTATACTACAGGCTACCCAACCAAGCAGAAAAAATAGATGTATTTTTGCTAACCAATTAACAAATATATGTAGGAAACACACTACAATAGTAATGGGGGACTTTAATTACCCTGATATCAACTGGAAGTCTAATTCTGCATCAAGTGAGAGATCAAACAGGTTCCTGAACAACCTAGCTGACAACTTTGTTGTCCAAAAGGTAGAGGAGGGAACTAGAGGGACAGCCATACTGGACTTAATTCTTACTAACAGAGAAGAAGTGATGGAGTTGAAATTACAGGAACTTTGGGTGAGAGTGACCATGTCATATTGGAATTCAACATAATGCAAACACAAGCAATAGATTAGAACATAATCATACCAGAGTCTTAGATTTTAAAAGAGCTGATTTTAACAGCTTGGGAAAGATTCCTTGGATGAGAATCCTAAAGGGGAAAACAACTCAAGAAGCTTGGAAGAGTCTCAAAAATATGATCATAAAAGCCCAGTCCAGCACAATACCACTGAAAAAGAAAAACAAGAAATCCAAGAAAAAGCCAGCATGGTTTCCCAAAGATCTCTCTGATAAACTGAAAGACAAAAAGGACAAGTAGAAAAAATGGAAAGAGGGACACATAATTAAGGCAGAATATCAACAGATAGCCCGAAACTGCAAAGATGAAGTTAAGAAAGCAAAGGCTCAGAATGAACAAAGACTTGCAACAAAAGTCAAAGATAATAAAAAAAGTTTCTTTTAACATATAAATAACAAGAAAAAAGTCAAGGAAACAACAGGTCCACTTAAGAGAGAAGATGGCAAGGAAGTAACAGGCAGTAGAGAGAAAGCAGAGCTGCTTAACTCATTCTTTGCATCAGTCTTCATGCAAAAAGAAACTATAGCCCAACCTGCCAAAAACCTAACTGTAAAAGACAGACTAGAAATAAAAAATAAAATAAGCAAGAAAATGGTAAGAGAACATGTTCTGTTTGCACAAGCAGACATTTGAGACGAGGCAGTTCACAACAAAAGATGTCTTTTTATTAGTACACTCACTGAACAGAAGCAAGTGAACAATGGCAACAAGCCCTTTTATACTCCCCGTGCAAGGGGATGCTCAACCAATGATTGCAGGCTATTCTCCCGCCTCGCGCATGCGCGCGAGGCTGGAGACAGCCTGTCTGGGTCCCGGGCAGACACGTGGTCTGTCCGGGTCTCTGCAACCGTTCTGGTCTCTGCAACCTTTCTGCAGACTTCCTGAGCCTTGCTGAATGACTCAGCAAGGCCCAGGACACAACACCCCTTCCCCCTTGGATTAAACAACACTGTCCCTGTTGTTTAACAGCACTAGGCCAATGTCAGACCAGCAAACAGCCAGGTGGTCACCCCCTACTCCTGGCAACCTATTTCCCTTAGGGTTCCGTGGAATCCACGTTCTTTTACTTCTTGACAATATTAGCACCGCAGGGACCTCACATATTCGTTCAAATATTTAGGAGGACCCTTGACCCGTTCTGATCTCCGCGGAGCCAGAATAGGTACAGGTGTGATGGTAGGTGTGGGAGTTGTGATAGGTGCCTGGAGTGCCTGCTCCCGGTTTGCGCAAAACAAACCAGGACTTTGTCGCCCAGAAGACTCAGGGTTCCCCCTGACTGCTGACTGGCTGGATCCGATAAACCCAAACCAGAGTTCCTTGGTGGGGTCGAGTTCCCCGAGTCCCTTGGTGGGGTGGAGTTCCCCAAAAGTCCTTGGGACTCCTCTTGGGAGGAGTCCTCTTGGGAGCACTGTCCCTCGAGCCCAAGGCCAGCAGCAGGAGTAGCCGATTTACGGCCATTTGCCCTAAACCAGGGACCTCTGCCAGAGTCAGGAGCCGCCTCCATGGCAAGACCCCCATCTGGAGCATTGTGATGAGCGCCCTCGTGGAGAGACTGTGGTCCACAATCGTAATTGGGGTCCCCCTCCCCCCCGAGAGCAGAGCCAGGGGAGGAAGCATGGCCAGGAAGCCTCCAGCGCAGTTGGTCAATGTGGCGTCGAAGCACACGACCATCCTCTAAGGCCACTTCGTAGGACAGTGGCCCAGAGACCTTACAGATTACAGCAGGTACCCAGAGATGCCCATGCCCATAGTTCCTGGCCCAAACCGGGTCACCCACTTGAAGTCTCCTAGGTGCCCGTGGTTGTGACACCTGTGAAGCCACCCGGTCTGGGTGCAGCCTGTCCAAATTTGTAATAAGTCTGCGAGTTCAGCTGGGTTCTTTCCAGTAGCTGTGCATGGTGTGGTGCGGTGTGCAAGAAGAAAATCAGCTAACCTGTGATGCCAGGGTCCTTGAGTGATTCTCTTTAATGCGTCCTTTGTGGTGCGCACCATGCGTTCAGCCTGACCGTTGGTGGCAGGGTGAAAAGGAGCAGACGTGGCATGCCGGATCGAGTTGGCTTGGAGAAATGCCTGAAACTCAGAAGAGGTAAATTTGGGGACCATTGTCTGATACTAAAACATCAGGAAGACCATGGGAAGCGAAGATTCCTCTGAGCACCTGGATGGTCCTGGCAGTAGTAGTGGAGGATACAGGAACGACCTCTATCCACTTGGAATGGCTATCCACAAGGAGGAGGAAGAATTGCCCCTGAAAGGGCCCAGCATAGTCTATATGGACGCGTGACCATGGAGTGAGTGTCTCCTCCCACCTATGTACAGGGGCCTGGGGCATTTCTGGCCGTGATTGCTGGCACACTTGGCACCCATGAACCTGGGCCTCGAAGTCCTTATCAAGTCCAGGCCACCAAAGATGACTGCGCACAAGCGCCTTCATTCTCACTATTCCCGGATGTCCCTCATGAAGAGAGAGCAAGACTCTAGTCCTCAATGAGGCCGGGATGACTACTCAGTTGCCCCACAGGATACACCCCTTGAATGTAGACAATTCATGCTTCCTACGCCAGAAGCTTTGGAAGTCTGTACCAGGACACGTGTCAGGCCATCCTGACAACACGCATGTCAGCACGCGTGCAAGCGTGTGATCAGTGGCAGTTTCAGCAGCCACATCCCTAGCATTGAGGGGAGATTCAGGTAAGTCCTGAATGGACAGAATGTGTACAGCAGGAGCAGGGTCTGCCTCTATTTGTTTAAGAGGTAACCTACTTAAGCCATCAGCATGGCCCATCTCAGTACCTGGTTTGTGAACCAGGGTGTAATCATAAGCTGCTAAGAAAATAGACCATCTCAGCATTCTAGGAGATATAATCTGAGGAGTTTGTTTATTGGTTGTAAACAAGCCCAGCAAAGGCTTGTGGTCAGTATAGACCGTGAAATGGCGTCCATACAAGAAATCATGAAATTTCTTGATGCCTGAGATTATTGCCAAGACTTCCCTGTCAATCTGCGTGTAATTACGCTCTGCAGATGAGAGGGTTCTAGAATAGTAGGCCACAGGGACCTGAGTTCCATCTTCCTTGAGATGACTTAACACTGCTCCTACCCCATAAGGGGAAGCATCACATGCGACGCACACAGGCAATTGCTCATTGAAGTGAGCCAGTACAGCATTGGAGGATAGCAAAGCCTTGACTTCTTTAAAAGCCTTCTCATGGACCTTTGTCCATGCCCATGGAGCCTGCTTGTCTAAGAGCCGGTGTAGCGGCTCAGCCACAGCAGCCTTGTGGGGGAGAAATGAATGGTAAAAATTAAGGAGGCCCAGAAAAGCCTGAAGTTCCGTTTTTGACTGGGGACTAGGGGCCAGTTGGATGGCCTGGAATTTGGACTCTGCGGGGTGGATGCCTTCTGCATCAATACGAAACCCTAGAAATTCGGTGGATGTTACACCTATTTTGCATTTGTCTTGCTGTAGCTTCAGCCCAGCTTGGCGGAAACGCAGCAAGACGGCCCTCAGCCTTTCAGCCAAGTTTCCTGATGACTCTCCTGCAATGAGGATGTCATCAAAATAGGGGCAGACCCCCGGAATACCCCTGAGTGTTCGCTCCATCACCCCTTGAAAGATGCCAGGGGCTACATTGACCCCAAACTGCAGCCTCTTTACTTTGAAAGCCCCTCTGTGCGTGACTATAGTTTGTGCCTCAGCTGTTGCCTCATCAACAGGTAACTGTTGATAGGCCTGAGCTAAGTCAAGCTTGGCAAAAAGCTTCCCTCCTTTCAGTGAGGCCAGAATGTGGCTCACCACGGGCACAGGATATGCGTGTTGCTGCAAGGCTTTATTTAAAGTGCATTTATAGTCCGCACATATTCGGACTTCACCATTTGATTTCAGTGGCGTTACTATGGGGGTTTCCCATGGACTAGAGTCCACAGGTTCCAGAATGCCTTGTTGGAGCAATTTGTCCAACTCAGCATCAATTTTGCTCTTTAGGGCAAAAGGCACCCTCCTTGGCTTGACCCTGATGGGTGTAATGTTTGGATCCAATTTTAACGTAATGGGAGGCCCCTTGTATGAGCCAAGTTCTGGGCTGAATACATCAGCAAACTCCTTACAGACTCCTATAAGGCTGGCTGTTAGCAGATGATTCAGACCAGTCACCTGGATCCCAAGTGCCTCAAACCAATCGAGTCCTATAAGACTCGTTTGATCACCCCCAACAACCACCACATCCAATAATCCATTGAAATCCTTACGCTGCACTCTGAGCGTGGCCTCCCCCTTCACACTTACTCGCGAGTTCTGAAAATCCGTGAGGATGAGATTGGAGGGCCTGAGTTTGACTCGTGAGCCACTCCGGGAGCAAACCTTGTTAAAGGTGTCTACTGAAATAATGGAAAGAGCGGACCCTGTGTCCAGTTCCATGGCCAGGGGAACTCCCTGCAACTGTACATCAATGCGCAGCTTTTTCTTAAGGGGCCGGTGAACCCCTGTCTTAAACACCCCCCTACGGGACGCGCAAAAACCCACCCTGTTTTGGCTGGGGACCTTGGTACCTTTCAGAGGCAATTCAGGGGACCTGTTCTTTTGACGACCCATGCAGGCTGATGCTATGTGGCCTTGCCTGCCACATGCTCGGCACACAGCAGAACGAAAATGGCAGTCGGCCCTCCTGTGGCGACCCCCACAGCCGAAACAGCGAAGGGATGCAGACGGCGGCCCTCTGCATTCCTGCAGTCTTCTCTCCGCCGACGGTTGAAGTCTGTCCACCTCTTCTTCCTCGGAGTCTTCTCCAGAGTCCTCATGCGCAGCTTCTTGGTGGACGGGGACGGCCGCTGGATGATTCTTCGTAGACCGCAAGGCCTTCACTGCGCCGCCGGCTGCTTCTTCTGTTGCAATTTCTCTTAAGGCATCTTGGAACGTGACATCAGCCTTCACAAACAGCTTCTGCTGCACCTCGCGGCTTCGCAACCCGCACACAAGTCTATCTCGGAGCCTTTCCTCCAAATCTTGAAACGCACATGGTCGTGCAGCCTGCCTCAGGGCCGTGACGAAGTCCGCAGCTGATTCTCCAGGCCACTGGTCCCGCTGCTGGAACTGGTGCCTCCAAGCTATTACTGATAGCTTAGGCTCGAAATGCTCACGCAGCATTTTCTTGAGATCGGCATACGCGATCGATTCCAACGGTGCTGGGGCGACAAGATTCTCGGCAATTTCAAAAGTTTCTTGCCCACAGACACACAACAAGGTAGCCGCTTTCAGGCCATCTTCCTGGATTTTATTCACCCGAAAATAGTTCTCAACGCGAGCTGCGTACGAGCTCCAGCATTCCGGGTGTGAAGTGTCAAATTCACCGAGACAACCCAGCTTGGACATCTTCGTGACCGACGGCCTCGTCAACGTCTCTCACCGCAAGGAAGGAGAAGGGGTCCTACGAAGCCAAGCCCACCTCCAGCGTATGCGTACTGGCAGGCGGTTGCTCCTTCTGGACGCCGCGCTTCTCTTCTCATTCAGGCCTTAGGTGAGTAGGCCTATCTTACTTCTGTAGGCTTCCAAACGGCGAATCCCATCCTCGTCGCCAATGTTCTGTTCGCACAAGCAGACATTTGAGACGAGGCAGTTCACAACAAAAGATGTCTTTTTATTAGTACACTCACTCAACAGAAGCAAGTGAACAATGGCAACAAGCCCTTTTATACTCCCCGTGCAAGGGGGTGCTCAACCAATGATTGCAGGCTATTCTCCCGCCTCGCGCATGCGCGCGAGGCTGGAGACAGCCTGTCTGGGTCCCGGGCAGACACGTGGTCTGTCCGGGTCTCTGCAACCATTCTGGTCTCTGCAACCTTTCTGCAGACTTCCTGAGCCTTGCTGAATGACTCAGCAAGGCCCAGGACACAACACCCCTCCCCCCTTGGATTAAACAACACTGTCCCTGTTGTTTAACAGCACTAGGCCAATGTCAGACCGGCAAACAGCCAGGCGGTCACCCCAAACTCCTGGAAACCTATTTTCCTTAGGGTTCCGTGGAATCCACGTTCTTTCACTTCTTGACAATATTAGCACCGCAGGGACCTCACATATTCATTCAAATATTTAGGAGGACCCTTGACCCGTTCTGATCTCCGCGGAGCCTGTCTGGGTCCCGGGCAGACACGTGGTCTGTCCAGGTCTCTGCAACCGTTCTGGTCTCTGCAACTTTTCTGCAGACTTCCTGAACCTTGCTGAATGACTCAGCAAGGCCCAGGACACAACAGAACATATGTCTGATCTTGATGAATATAAATCACTGGGACCTGACGGATTACATTTCAGAGTTCTGAAGGCACTGGCAGATGTCATCTCAGAACCATTGTACCATATCTTTCAAAAATCCTGGAGCACCAGGGAACTACCTGAGGATTGGAAAAGAGCTGATGTAGTTCCCATCTTCAAAAAAGGAAACAAAACAGACCCAGGAAACTACAGACCAATCAGCCTAACGGAAGATACTGGAAAAGATAATAAAAAAACAGATCTGCAAACATGTAAAAACAAACAAAGTTATAACTTGAAGTCAGCACAGGTTTGTTAAAAACGGATCATGCCAAACCAATCTTATTTCATTCTTGGACAAAGTGACTAAATTTGTAGAACAGCAAAATGCTGTGGACATAGTATACTGAGACTTCAGCAAGGCATTCGACAACGTAGAGCACAACCTACTTCTTGGTAAGCTAGAAAAATGTGGGATAGACAGCATCACCACCAGATGGATTTTTAACTGGGTGACAAACCATACTCAACGAGTAGTCCTTAATGGTACTACATCTACATGGAGGGAAGTAAGCAGTGGGGTACCACAAAGTTCCGTAAACCCAACAAAGAAGCAAATAACTATCAGTCTCCCTGCATGTAGAAAGCTAATAGGTCAAGTCCATGTTACCTAGGCAAAAACTATCACCTTATACATCTTTGTACTGTAAATATCATTAAAGCATTTTTGGGGGGATGTTTGTTTATCAGTTTCAAGGATGCCTGCTAGTTAGAAAGGTTTCCTTGCAATTTCAACATATATATGACTCTTAGCAATAGTCTTTATTCTAATTAGTTTTTCCTGTCATTCTGGATTTACTTGCTGCTACCATATTTACTAATTGGTAGTGACCACTTTACTGTAGTGTCTATTAAGTTAGCAGTGAAAGAGACCCTGAGTGCCTGGGTTCCCAAAATGGCACCTGAGGTAGCAATGCTTTTACAGCATGATAGCTTCTCCTTCATTTTGAGATAAAAACTATCTTTTTAAAAAAACAGTTAAGGTAAGAGAGCTTGAAGATATGTTCCTTGGAGCTCAGAAAGAAAAGAGGCAAGCCCAGGCCGACCGGGTGCTGATTTACAACCTCGTAGCTACCATCAAAGCCAGAACGCGCTCAGCCTTAGAACCACAGGGCAGCCCTGGAACCAGCAACGGGCCGCCTCAGCCCTGCCCCCGCCCTGCCCTCTGGGCATGTGCACAGGAGGCGGCGAGCGTGCAGGGTCTGGCGTCCCTTGGGACTGCGTTCTGAGCGCTTCACAGGTTTATTTTTTAAAGCTGCCTGAGGGTCTGGGCAGGAGGCTTCCCATTTTGACCCCTCCCCCATCGCTGCCTCTGTGCCTGAAGGGCCTCTGCATGGCTCTCAACTTACCTGTCCCAGACCTGTGCATGTGTTTGTTTGTGTGTGTGTGTGTGCATGGGGGGGGGTCTCACTCCTTGCAGCCCCACGCTGTGACATTGGGGAGAAAAAGAATGGGAGAGATAAGAGAAGCTGCAATGGGAGCTTCTTGCAGCCTTCCACGGTGCTGGGGGGGCAGGTGCGCGATGCAATCGGCGGCACATTGAGAAAAAGAAACAAGTACTCCAAAAAAACAGCTTTCATTAGTTTGCAGCCTGCCATCGTAGAAGGTCTCTGTTGAGGGCGCGGGGCTGCAAGGGGTGAGACACACACCCCCGCGCGCGCACACACACACAAACGTGTGCGGGTCTGGGAGAGGTGAGCTGAGAGCCATGCAGAGGCAACGACAGGGGGGAGGGGTCAAAATTGGAAGCCTCTGCCCACCGCTGCCTGCCTGTTGCCACCTCTATTAGATTATGGAATAAAATACAAAAATACAAAAGCAAATAGTAGGACACAGTGGAGAGGAAGAAGGGGAAAAAAAGTGGGGAGAAGGGAAAAAGAAAAGGCATTGACTTCCGACTTCCTCTGTTGCAGTAGAATGAAGCATTAACATCGAACCTCAACTTTTTACTTTTCCATAATAGTATAAACTAGCCATTTCTCTGGCAGGGCACAGGCTGATAGAATTTTGTCAAGAGAATACGATGGTCATAGCAAACACTATGACCACATAGCGAAAGGCAAGGGAGAAAGAGAAAGATACACCCAATTGAATGCAGAATTCCAGAGAATAGCTAGAAGAGATAAGAATGCCTTCTTAAATGAACAGTGCAAAGAAATAGAAGAGAACAATAGAATAGGGAGAACCAGAGATCTCTTCAAGAAAATTGGAGATATGAAGGGAACGTTTCATGCAAAGATGGGCATGATAAAGGACCAAAATGGCAGGGACCTAACACAGGCAGAAGAGATTAAGAAGAGTGGCAAATACACAGAAGAACTATACAAGAACGAGATTAGATCACTGATAACCACGATGGGTGGTCACTGACCTCGAGCAGACATCCTAGAAGTTGAAGGAAATGGGCTTAGAAAGCTGAGAACACCAAAAAGCTATGGATAGGTGAACAGTATCCAGCTGATCTATTCAAAATTTAAAGGACGATGCAGTAAAGTGTACACTCAATTGCCCAGAAATTTGGAAAAAACTCAACAGTGGCCACCCCAGGGAAAAAATTGGAAAGGTCAGTTTACATTCCAATGCAAGAAAGGCAATGCCAAAGAATGTTCAAACTATCGCACCATTGGACTCATTTCACCATGCAAGTAAGTTATGCTTAAAATCCTCCGAGCTAGACTTCCAGCAGTCTGTGGATAGAGAACTTCAGAAGTACAGGCAGGCTTGCGAAGAGGCAGAAGGAAACTAGAGATCAAATTGCTAACATACGCCAGATTATGGACGGAAAGAGGGAGTTCAGAAAAACATCTCTTCTGCTCATTGACTTGCTAAAGCCTATTGATGTGTGGATCACAACAAAGTGTGGCAAGTCTAAAGAGATGGAGTAACAGACCATCTATTGTGTCTCTGAGAAACCCATATGCGGGTCAGAAACAACAGTGAGAGAAACTGGACACGAACCACTGATGGTTCAAACTTGGGAAAGGAGTACGAGCAAGGCTTATTCTTTTTTTTTTTTTTTCCATGACAAGTTTTATTAGTTTTTTTTGTTTGTTTTACAGCCAAGTGCTTATAACACATCGTGGAGATAGGGCACTCCATAGAACACAACAAAAAATACAGTCATACATATACAATTTAAACTACTTCTTTAAAGGTTCCCTCTCTATTTTATCAATAAAAAAGAAGAAAGAAAAAAAAGAAAAAAGAAAAAAAACACTCAAAAACAAAAAACAAAAGTTATCAATCATATTTTCACCCGTTTTCAGGCTTAACCAACTTTCAATTAATCTATTTCAATTTAGTCTTGCATAAACATATAGTATACAATTCAAGCATTCCTAAAATATAAATTGTTTCTCACCTATATCTATTATTTCAATTTCAATTTATACTTCTCAATCAAATTATATCTCTTATTCTATTCTATTTCACATACATATTTTGTAAATAAACATAAATTTATATATTTTAAAACCGTTACATAAGACATAATAATATAATATTATAATAATAATAATAATAGGACAATAATTATTTCTATCATAAACTAATAATATAACTATTATATCTTAATATTTCTCAACTATATTCTATTTCATATACTCTATCCCAGGGGTAGGCAACCTTGGCTCTTTTATGACTCGTGGACTTCAACTCCCAGAAGTCCTGAGCCAGCATGGCTGGCTCAGGAATTCTGGGAGTTGAAGTCCACGAGTCAAAAAAGAGCCAAGGTTGCCTACCCCTGCTCTATCCAATATTTTTATAAATCAATCCAAGTCCCTAAAAATTCCTCAATTGTTTCAATTTAGTCCATTTAATACATCACTAATTGCCATTCAATTCTTGTAGGTAAAAATATCAATAATACTTCACCAGTCTCAATCTCAATCTAACTCCTTTAATTTTAAATTTTCCAATTTTTCCTATTGCCATTCCAAACCATAATCAAATCCATAATTTAGATCTAATGTTGACTCAAACCAGAGTAACCTTAAAAATCTCGAAAGTATTAGCTCAATCAACGTCCAAAAGCCCTTTTTACCTATCAGATACAATTTTAACTCTCATTTTTAAATCTAATTCTAGCTTTCTTTTTGTGCCAGGTAGGTTTCCACAGCAGGGCCTCTAGATCCTCCCATCTTAGTGACTGGCTAAAGGCCTTTTCCCACCCTTGAGTCCAATCATATTCTTTTTCTCTTTTATCCAGTATTGTCTGTACTGTCATGTTGTCAACGTTTTTGGTGCCTCGTATTTGGAAGTCCAATCCTGTTGCTTTTAAAGTTGTAAATGTTTTAGTTGAGTTCTGCCTTTGATCATCAAAAATGTCCATCATGTGGGATGTGTCCTCTTCCTCTTCAATAGATTCAATAGCTTCAATAGATTGTGAATGTATTCCATCCATCTCGTTAAGTTGTAGATCTGATTGTGTATCATAGTCAATCAAAAGTTGAGCTTCAGTTTTTAGTTCTGAGTCCTCCTTTTTGCTAAGCGTTCTAATATGATCTTTAAATTCCATTCTCATTTCCAAAAAATTTTCTAATATAAGTCCATAATTAATCTGTGAGTAGGATTCCATCCTCTTTTTTTTTTATAGACAGCTTAAAAAATAGATTGCAGCGTTATAAAATATAGAGTCCAAACAGAGATATATTTCCAAACAAAGATAGAAAAAAGCCAATAGTCAAGTCCAGCACAGAAATAAAAGAAGCAGCAAGAGTCCCAAGGAGCAGTCAGTTGTTATGTTGTAATCCAGTCTGGGCGTCACGCCAAAATCAGGAAGTGAGAGTTCAACTGGAGAGAGTTACATTGTATCAGTCATAGTTTCTGGGCTTCATGCCAAGTCCCAGATTGCATTGTATCCAAAACAATCTACATAAGTCCGCCCAGAGAGCAGAAAGTTTTTTAGGCAATACTGTTCAGGAGGGGGGGAGGAGAAAAAAGCATTCCACCCCCTCCCTAAAGGTTTTCACCTAAACTGAAGATAGACAAGCCAAAAGAGAGAGTCACAGTAAGGGTTTTTTTTTTTTTCAGGATGCCCGAATTCCAACTGCTTATATAAACAAAATAAAATAATAAAAAACAATAATAATTATTTTTCCAAAGCCCATTTTCCCCAGTGATCAAACGCTGCTTTCTCAAAATAGGGAAATAGTTCTTAAAGCTGTTGGCAGGGAAATAGGTAAATTAACAAGAGGGAAGGAAAGGTCTCACCTGGATCTTCCACGGTGGTTCTTTTTGCTTAGATGTTGCTGTGACTTTCGGCTGGAGCAGCTGAGTGATCGGCCATGTTACTGGCCGATCTTTTCCCCGTCGGCCCAAAGGTGATTTTCTCGGACTGCAGAGGGAGCTGTCACTCCCTCCGTGATCGACGAGTGCCCTCCTCTATGGTGGTCGCCCCTCCAGGGCGACTTTCGACCCTGTCCAGGGTCTACCGGCGGGGGGAAACCGGACGGCAAAGAGAACAAGTTCTTTGCACGTCCGCGGGCGCTGCAACCGGAACCGGAAGCCCGGCAAGGCTGTATTCTGTCGCCCTGCCTATTTAACTTATATGCAGAGCACATCATGAGAAAGGCAGGGCTAGATTAATCAAAAGTTGGAATTAAGATTGCCGGGAGAAATATCAACAACCTAAGATATGCAGATGATACCACTCTAATGGCAGAAAGTGAAGAGGAACTAAAGAGCCTCTTGATGCGGGTGAAGAAGAAGTGCAAAAGTTGGCTTGAAACTCAACATTAAGAAAACCAAAATCATGGCATCCGGCCCTCTCAATTCCTGGCAAATAGATGGGGAAGAAATGGATGTAGTTACAGATTTTATTTCCTGGCTCTAAGATCACCACAGATGGGGACTGCAGCCAAGAAATTAAAAGACGCTTGCTCTGGGGAGGAAAGCTATGGCAAATTTAGACAGCATACTAAAAAGCAGAGACATCACCCTGCCAACAAAAGTACGTATAGCAAGGCCATGGTTTTCCCAGTTGCAATGTTTGGCTGTTGAAAATTGGACCATAAGAAAGGCTGAGCGCCAAAGAATTGAGGCCTTGAAAACTATGGTGCTGGAGAAGACTCCTGCGAGTCCCCTGGGACTGCAAGGCAATCAAACCAGTCAGTCCTAGAGGAGATCAACCCTGACTGCTCCTTAGAAGGCCAGATCCTGAAGTTGAAACTCAAGTACTTTGGCCACCTAATGAGAAGGAAGGGACTCACTGGAGAAGAGCCTAATGCTGGGAAAGATTGAGGGCAAGAAAGAAGGGGAGACAGAGAAATGAGGTTGGCTGGATGGAGTCACTGAAGCAGTAGGCGTGAGCTTAAATGGACTCCAGAAGATGGTAGAGGACAGGAAGGCCTGGAGGAACGTTGTCCATGGGGTCGCGATGGGTCGGACACGACTTCGCAACTAACAACAACAACAAGCCATTTCTCTAACAACAAATGAATCTAATCAGTAAAACTCAAAATCCCGTGACTTTTTTTCCAGTCATCAAGTTTTTGACACCTTGCTAAGCACTGGTGGTACTTGAATATTGTCATGTCCTAAAAGTGATACAATCTGTGAAAAGGTTGAAAAGCCCTGCCCTAGGGGTTGTTAACAGTCAGTTATGTCTTTTTCTACAAACATACATTGCTCGTGCTTCTCAAAGTTTTCAAGTCATAGTTGCACAGTCACCTCCATTTTTTCAACCATTCTTCAGGTTCATTCATTTTACTCTCCAACAGGGCTGTAGAATCTGATATGACTCCTTTTCTTTACAGTAATAATTGCTCTGCCAAAGATCTTGAGGAGCCCTGGAGAACTTACTCAAGAACTTTCTTGGGGTTCAACATGGAAACCTGACCAGGGCCTTCAGTGAAACCAGCCAGTCTCTTGTTGTGTCCCATCAATGTTCATGTTTTACTTTTGCAATACTCTACTCCCAAAGTTGAATCAAATGCTGAGTCCTTCTGTAGCTAAATAATTTTAAAAAATAAAGATCCAAGGAAAGCAAGAGGGTCTGTTAGATTGTCAGAGCCCCAACAGCCATGGATGTGTTTCTGTGTTGCCAGACTTACTGGATCTCTCTACTTCATTTGAAATATTTTTGTCTGCTTTAAATCTTATGAGTTCTAGAAGGCTACAAATGCTTCTAGGAAAAACAAATGTCTAGTGCACTTGCCAGTTCAAAACCGATCTGAAAGAAGTGGATTCATCCTGTCTCTCTACCTTTTCAGGAAACCTTTTTGATTATCCAACTGAGGTAAACTTTTCTCCATTCATATTTTTTCTCAAATGTATCTTAAAAGAATGGTTGAGATCACATTTTTATTATGCGTCTTCAACACTACTGTCTACACAAGACAGAGTGAGTTTCATAATGTCAACTAAACACTGGATATCTTAAGGCCAGGACCTGGCATTTGGAATATACCTCCATACCACCTCTGTCAACATTGCTGATGTGTCCCTGCAGGTAAAAGATTATGGTTACATTTCTGATACTGTTATGATGAATAGTAAAGTCACCTTTCCCAACTGTTAGTGTCCAGATGTGCTAACTCCCTAAATTCTATTTGGAAATTCTGGGATTTGTAGACCAACAGATCTATACAATATCAGGTTAAGGACATCAAGCAAATCATTTGGAAATGACTATTCGAATTATCATGTTTCCATATCTTCTCTCATAGAATCCACTATAGACTCATACATGGTGTTCTGTTCTCGACACAGGCATGGAGACGAGGCAGTTTGTGCAAAAAGATGTTCTTTATTTGGTACTTGCACTGAACAGAAGCAAAGGAGAAAATGGCAACATGCCCTTTTATACTTCCCCTGCAAGGGGAGGCTCAACCAATGAATGCAGGCTATTCTCCCGCCTCGCGCATGCGCACGAGGCTGGAGACAGCCTGTCTGGGTCCCGGGCAACTTATGGGCTGCCCGGGTCTATACAACCGGTCCCGGGCAAACACGTGGTCTGCCCGGGCCTCTGCAGTTATCCTGCAGGTTGTCTGTGCCTTGCTGATTGACTCAGCAAGGCTCAGGACACAACACCCCTCCCCCCTAAGTTGGGACAACACTGACGCAGCTATACCAGTACCATGTAATATTCGGCACATGCAGCTATATCAGTACCATGTAACATTCAGCAAATGTCACCCTGGCTGTTCCCGGTACCCTCGGGTAACCTGGTCCCCCGTGGATTCAAATCAACCCACGGTCTTTTAATTTTTGGTAACAAGTTCCCTCTAGGGACCGCACATACTCTTGCAAGTATTTAGGCGGGGCCTTAATCCGCCCCGATCTTCGCGGATCAAGGTTAGGGCCAGGTGTGCTGACCTGTGGGGGATTTGTTTTTGGTGCCTGGAGTGCTGACTCGCGGTCTGCGTACAACAAACCAGGACTTTGTTGCCCAGAAGACTCAGGGATTCCCCCTAACTGCTGACTGGCTGGGTCCGCTAAACCCAAACCAGATTTCCTTGGGGGGGTCGAGTTCCCCGAGTTCCTAGGTGGGGTGGAGTTCCCCAAATACCATTGGAACTCCCCTTGGGAGCAATGTCCGTCGGGCCCAAGGCCAGCAGTAGGGGTGCCCTGAGTAGCCGATTTACGGCCATTTGCCCTCAACCAGGGACCTCTGCCAGAGTCAGGAGCCGCCTCCATGGCAGAACTCCCTGCTTCTATGCCAGAGTCAGGATCTGCCTGCATGGCCAGACCCTCATCTGGGACATTTGGAGACCCCTCTGCTTGGGGAGACTGTGATCCACAATCGTAATTGGGGTCCCCCTCCCCCCCGAGAGTGGAGTCAGGGGAGTGATACCGGCCCGGCAGCCGCCAACGCAGCTGGTCAATGTGGCGCCGGAGGACACGCCCATCATCCAAGACCACTTCGTAGGACAATGGCCCCGAAACCTTAGAGATGACAGCAGGTACCCAGAGATGCCCCTGTCCATAGTTCCTTGTCCAGACCGGGTCACCCAGTTGAAGTCTCCTAGGTGCCCATGGCTGCGACACCTGTGAAGCCACCCGGTCTGGGTGAAGCCTGTCCAGCTTTGTGATGAGTCTGCGACCCCAGCGGAGTTCAGCTGGGCTCTTTCCAGTGGCTGTGCATGGTGTGGTGCGTGTGTGAGAAGAAAATCAGCTAACCTGTGATGCCAGGGTCCTTGAGTGATTCTCTTTAATGCGTCTTTAGTGGTGCGCACCATGCGTTCAGCCTGACCGTTGGTGGCAGGATGGAAAGGAGCAGATGTGGCGTGCCGGATCATGTTGGCTTGTAGAAATGCCTGAAACTCAGAAGAGGTAAATTGTGGACCATTGTCTGACACTAAAACATCAGGAAGCCCATGGGCAGTGAAGATTCCTCTGAGCACCTGGATGGTCCTGGCAGTAGTAGTAGAGGCCACAGGAACGACCTCTAGCCATTTGGAATGGCTATCCACGAGGAGGAGGAAGAATTGCCCCTGAAAGGGCCCAGCATAATCAATATGAACGCGTGACCAAGGAGTGAGTGTCTCCTCCCACCTATGTACAGGGGCCTGGGGCATTTCTGGCCGTGATTGCTGGCACACTTGACATCCCTGAACCTGGGCCTCGATGTCCTTATCGAGACCAGGCCACCATAGATGGCTGCGCGCAAGCGCCTTCATCCTCACTATTCCCGGATGTCCCTCATGAAGAGAGAGCAAGACTCTAGTCCTCAATGAGGCCGGAATGAGTACTCTGTTGCCCCACAGGATACACCCTTTAAATGTGGACAATTCGTGCTTCCTGCGCCAGAAACTCTGGAATTCAGCACCAGGACACGTGTCAGGCCATCCTGACAACACACATGTCAGCACGCGTGCAAGCGTGTGATCAGTGGCAGTTTCTGCAGCCACATCCCTAGCATTGAGGGGAGATTCTGGTAAGTCCTGAATGGACAGAATATGTACAGCTGGAGCAGGGTCTGCCTCTATTTGCTTAAGAGGTAACCTGCTTAGGCCATCTGCGTGGCCCATCTCAGTACCTGGTTTGTGAACCAGTGTGTAATCATATGCTGCTAAGAATATGGACCACCTCAGCATCCTAGGAGATATTATCTGGGGAGTTTGTTTGTTGGTTGTGAACAACCCTAGCAAAGGCTTGTGGTCTGTATAGACTGTAAATTTGCGCCCATATAAGAAATCATGGAATTTCTTAATGCCTGAAATTATTGCCAAGGCCTCCCTGTCAATCTGGGCATAATTTCGCTCTGCAGATGAGAGGGTCCTGGAATAATAGGCCACAGGGACCTGTGTTCCATCTTCCTTGAGATGGCTTAGTACTGCTCCTACTCCATAAGGGAAAGCATCACATGCGATGCACACTGGCAATTGCTCATTGAAATGAGCCAGTACAGCATTTGAAGATAATAAGGCTTTGACCTTTGAGAAGGCTTCCTCATGGACCCTTGTCCATGTCCACGGAGCCTGTTTGTCTAGGAGCCTGTGAAGCGGCTCGGCCACAGCAGCTTTGTTTGGAAGAAAGGAATGGTAAAAGTTCAAAAGGCCCAAAAAAGCCTGAAGCTCAGTTTTTGACTGGGGACTAGGGGCCAATTGGATGGCCTTGAATTTGGATTCCGCGGGGTGGATGCCATCTGCATCGATGCGGAACCCCAAGAACTCGGTGGATGGCACACCGATCTGACACTTGTCCTGCCGAAGCTTCAGTCCAGCTTGGCGGAACCTCAACAAGACAGCCCTCAGCCTTTCGGCTAAGTTTCCTGATGATTCTCCTGCAATGAGGATGTCATCAAAATAGGGGCAGACCCCGGGAATCCCTCGGAGCGTTCGCTCCATCACCCCCTGGAATATGCCAGGGGCTACATTTACCCCAAACTGCAGCCTCTTTACTTTGAACGCACCTCTGTGCGTGACTATGGTCTGGGCTTCAGCAGTCGCCTCGTCAACCGGCAATTGTTGGTATGCTTGAGCCAAATCAAGCTTAGCGAAGTACTTCCCTCCCTTCAGGGAGGCCAGAATGTGGCTCACCACGGGCACCGGATAAGCATGCTGTTGTAAGGCCTTATTCAGCGTGCACTTGTAGTCCGCGCAAATACGGACTTCCCCATTGGATTTTAAGGGAGTTACTATGGGGGTTTCCCATGGACTGGAGTCCACAGGTTCCAGGATGCCCTGTTGGAGCAGTTTGTCCAACTCGGCATCAATCTTACTTTTTAATGCAAAAGGCACCCTCCTAGGCTTGACCCTTATGGGTGTAATGCCTGGATCCAATTTTAATGTAATGGGAGGCCCCTTGTACGATCCAAGTTCCGAGCTGAACACATCTGCAAACTCCTTGCAGACGCCTGCAAGACTAGCCGTTTGCAGCTGGTTCAGACCGGTCACCTGGATTCCAAGTGCCTCGAACCAGTCGAGTCCGATAAGACTCGTTCTGTCCCCCTCGACAACGACCACATCCAATGCACCTGTGAAACCCTTTCGCTGTACTCTGACCGTTGCTTCCCCTTTTACTCTTACTCTCATGTTTTGAAAATCAGTAAGGACAAGGTTGGAAGGCCTGAGCTTTACTCGCGAGCCACTCCGGAAGCAAATCTTATTGAATGTGTCCATTGAAATAATAGACAACGCGGAGCCTGTATCCAGCTCCATAGCCAGGGGAACTCCCTGCAACTTCACATCAAGACGGAGCTTCTTCTTGAGGGGCCTATGCGTTCCTGTCTTGAACACCCCCCTCCTAGATGCGCAAAAACCCACCCTGTTTTGGCTGGGGACCTTGGTACCTTTCAGAGGCAATTCTGGGGACCTGTTCTTTGGGCGGCCCATGCAGGCCGCTGCAATGTGGCCTTGCCTTCCGCATGCTCGACAGACGGCGGATCGAAACCGGCAGTCGACCCTCCTGTGGCGTCCTCCACAGCCGAAACATCGAGGGGATGCAGGCGGTGGCCCCCTCCGCTCCGGTCGCCGTCTCTCCGTCGCTGGCTGGATCTTGTCCACCTCGTCCTCCTCGGACTCTTCCCCCGAAGCCTCACGGGCGGCCTCCTGGTGGATCGGGACGGTCACTGGATGACTCTTCGACGACCGCAAGGCCTTCACGGTGCCTCCGGCTGCTTCTTCTGCTGCGATCTCTCTGAGAGCATCTTGGAAAGTGACGTCCGTCCTCGCAAACAGTTTCTGCTGTACTTCGCGGCTTCGCAACCCGCACACCAGTCTGTCTCGGAGCCTTTCCTCCAAGTCTTGAAATGCGCAAGGGCGTGCGGCCTGTCTCAGGGCCGCGACGAAATCTGCAGCCGATTCGCCTGGCCGTTGGTCCCTCTGTTCGAATTGATGCCTCCACGCAATGATCGAGAGCTTGGGCTCGAAATGCTCTCGCAGCATCTTTTTTAAATCGGCATATGCGATTGAATCTAAGGCTGCTGGTGCGACAAGATTCTCCGCTATTTCAAATGTCTCTTGTCCGCACACACAAAGCAAGGTAGCCGCTTTTAGGCCATCTTCCTGGATCTTGTTTACTCGACAGTAATTTTCAACGCGAGCTGCATACGAGCTCCAGCGTTCAGGATGCGCGATGTCAAATTCGCCCAGACGGCCCAGCTTGGACATCTTCAACTCGATGGCCTCGTCCACGCCTCTCGCCGTCAGGAATCAAGAAGGGGTCCGACGAAGCCAAGCCCGCCTCCAGCGTATGTATGCTGGCAGGCGGCTGCTCCTCCTGGACGCCGCGCTTCTTCCTGGCCTGGGTGAGTAGGCCTACTTCAGTTCTTTGGGATTCCCCACGACGAATCCCACCTTCATCGCCAATGTTCTGTTCTCAACACAGGCATGGAGACGAGGCAGTTTGTGCAAAAAGATGTTCTTTATTTGGTACTTGCACTGAACAGAAGCAAAGGAGAAAATGGCAACATGCCCTTTCATACTTCCCCTGCAAGGGGAGGCTCAACCAATGAATGCAGGCTATTCTCCCGCCTCGCGCATGCGCACGAGGCTGGAGACAGCCTGTCTGGGTCCCGGGCAACTTATGGGCTGCCCGGGTCTATACAACCGGTCCCGGGCAAACACGTGGTCTGCCCGGGCCTCTGCAGTTATCCTGCAGGTTGTCTGTGCCTTGCTGATTGACTCAGCAAGGCTCAGGACACAACACATGGTATGTGTTAAAATATTTTATGCAAGCTAGCACAGATGATCACAGTATCCTCAAATGAGGAGAACTTCAAGGAAGAAAAAAATGTTTTGGGATCTACATTTACAAAATCCATACTTCTCAACCACAGCTGCTTAAATAAAAATAGTCTTACCAAACATATTTTATTAACATTATACAGAAAGGTTCTGTTTGCTACCAAGCAGAAAGGAAGCTCAAGCAAAGTTTTCATCTCAGTGAGATGATTCTTTACATTTCCCTAAGATTTAAAAAAAGAAAAATGTTTTTTTAATTTAAAATAAGCTTTATACAAATTAGCCATATGTACTGTACATTACCCTCACCCGTCTCTCCTTATTTATTATACAAGGCAACATAAACATCAACCTTGACACTGTACAACATAAGAGAATGCTTATTCAAATTGCAGCCCTTCTTTTTCTTAAAAAATCCACACAGTTTGTTTACTTAAAAAATATCCAAGATGAATTTGTTCTTGCTTTTGCTTTAAAAATAAGCTTTCCTCTTTGACAACAGCTTAAAATGACTTAAGTAGAACACACTACTTTCACTTGATTTTTTTAAAAAATAAATTATTCTGAAATATTTTAAATATCTCCCTAACTTTTAAATAAAACATTTCTCCTGCAACCTTTTCAAGAAACCCCCCCCCCTAAATTAAGGTCAGATTCTCAACTGGAATCAAATGCATCTGTTATTTTGATTCTTGGAGTAATTCTAAATTCCAACCCGAAGTAAGTCATTTTTGAAGCTGGAATAAGCAGACACTAAGACAGCAAAGGAACTTTGGAGTGATTCCCCCTCTATGTCAGAGTTTGCATTACACTGAAGTGAAAATCAGGGTTCCTACAGTGCAATCCTATCTGTGCTTACATGAAAGCAAATTGCATTAACTTCAGTCAGCTCAAATCCAAGAAATGGAGTAAAGAATATGCAGCCTTACTCTATTGTACATCTGGAATTACCTATGATGACCGGCACTCTTTTTCTTTCTCTCCATGGCCTCTTCATTCCTTGATACAACCTTTGCCAAACTAGTTTCCTGTAGTTGGCATGGAGCAGAGAATCCATACCTTTGATGTCCCAATTCTGTGTACTGTATAATTAGCATTTCTACAATGTAACTTATGAGTTACTCTAGTTGAGTGGAGAGCTTCAAATGTTGTTCACATATTTGGCTAAGTCATATTTACAGAATTTATACCTTGTGCTAAGGTTTGTGTTTTGGTTGATTTTAACTTAGATTGTCATACAGCTACAGTGGTTTGTAAACTTTGGTTTATCATTTACCATTTTGTATGAATCCATGACTAAGGTTAATTGGGCAAAACATGTTTATGCCATGTCTTTGTACACTGTGTGAGCCCAACTACTGTAATATGTTAGGTTCTGGTTTAGCATGTTGAATGAAGCCAGGAATTCTGTTTTGTTAACCATAACTTGTGATTTAATGTTAAGCGAATTAGGCTACTAGAGTTTATTCAACAAACAATGGTTAAAAAAACCTTGGTTTAGGACAATGTGTATGCCCAAAATTATAAAGGACATCAGATTCTTTTGTTCCCTTGAGTATTAGAATTCTTCATTTACTTTTACTGTATGAAGTATCTGCCCCAAACACTCAAGGCAAAACTATTAATTGAAGCTGGTATAACTGGGGTCACTTTTTTTCTTTCTCTTTTATCACCAGCTGAAAAACCAGCACAAAAGTTTTCTCTTTTTCTTTTTAATCTTGAATAACCCCCCTGGAGTACTTTTAGTATAAATCCAAAACAAACATTACTAAGATCAGAATTGTTTCTTTCCAAGTTCCCTGACCCCTTTTCTGTGCTAGCCAATAGCACTACTATAAATTAACACTATATACTGACCAGTTTTGTATAACATCTACATAACTAAAATTGACTTTAACCCTACATTCATTACAAAAATCTATCCATTAAAAGTTTGTGACATCTACCTCTCCCTTTCATTATGTAAAAGATTGCTATAATTTCTAACAGGATAGCATTTTCAAGGACGTGAATAAAAATGAGAGGTGGATATCTTACATTGTTCCCCATTCCTAATTGCATGGATGAATAATAACAATCCTACTCCTGCCACAGGTGCCAATAATTGATTGGTATTTAGAGCCATGACAGGTCTTTCAGAGGGGACATGAAGTTGACACCTCTCAAAACCACTCTGCTTGGGGAGGGCATCAGGAAATAAAAAAAAAATCCAACAGAACCAGAGAAAAGGAGGATATAGGAAATCAGTGGTACCTTTTCTCCTTTGCCATGCAACACTTTGCTCTTCTCTAACCATGCTGAGAGCCACCCAACTATATGTCTTGTAAATAAAGCTGATGGTAGTGATTGGAAACAATTAGCCCAGAGATAAATCATCCAGGAAGTTGGTAACGTAGATCTTGATGAAACCGATTTGATTGAGATACAACATGGGCTGCAAGCAGTTTCTCTCCCTTTCACATTTCTTCCCCGTCCCCCAAAGTCTTAACCCTGCTGCAGTTCACTTGTTTCTGAGATGAGATGGAATGTGTACTGTGAAACACATCAAAGAGTTTTAAAATGTTGCCTTCTGTCTGCTTCTCCCTCTCTGTCTCCCTCTCCCTCATTCCTTTTTTCCTGCTCCACTGGTTTCATTGAGGAGGGAAAGGAGATTAATAAACCGCTCCAGGATTGGGAGGAGGCCCTGGAGATGGGTGATGCATAGAGCCAGAAGTGGGCGGAGGTCCCTGTTGTTGTATGTGAGGCCCGTTCAGGTTCTGATGATGGAACCAAGAATTGTGATGTTCCAAGTAGCTTGGGGGAGAGTTATAAGAGAGTGGCTGGGGGATTTGGCTCCTGCTGGCTGGGTTATTATGAGAGTTATTGTCCCAGAGGGTGGGAGATGGTGGAGAATTGCAAGCCATGGAGTCACTGTTATTTGGGCTGTCTTCCAAGGGGACATCTCCATTTTTGTACAATTTCTTAAATTTGGATCTTCTATTCTGGAACCAGATTTTTACCTGAAGAAAGAGAGAAAATTATTTAATTTGTAGAATAGGCTACATCCACATGTGACTTGAAGCCAGTCCTTTTCCCACCAAAGATAAACCCTCTGCTAGGGGATTCTGCACTTTCTCCACCAGCACAAGGAAAAGTATTACTTGTTCAGTTCAAGGGAAGGACTGTGGCTCAGTGGTTGGGCACATTCAACACTTTTCATGAAATAGGTAACAGGCTCAAATCCTGGCATTTTCAAGTAAGGCTAGGAAAGACTGGATTAAATGGTTCAAAGATCTGATTTGGAACGTAGATTCACACATTGCACTAAACCATGACCCACAATTATGCCTAATATTAGAGTTCACGCTAAGCAATACTTTGTTTAGTTTTGACTTGGCATAATCAGTGAATCGAATTACTGTCCCTCAACCTGACCCTAAAACGCAGAAATTTTGTGAGAATAAATCAGAGGGATAACAATGAGCTCTGCTCAAAACTCATTTGAGGAATGGGCAGAAAAAAATAAGCATGTCCCCCATTCCATTTGAAAAGAGGGGCTGCATGTTAGTTTCTAATATGGTCTGCCAACTGATTTGTTGAAAGAAGCAGGGAATTGTGGGTCATTGCAAAAAGTCAGGTGACAGGCTTGCTCAAAAGGTTTTGCAAGTCTTTCAAGGATGCTAAAACATTGGGATTGGGAAGACTGCCATGATGAAACTTAGGGCAGGACTAGAACAGTGGCCTAGCTTCCTGGAAGTCTCCTCAATACCACTGTAGAGTTGTGTGACTCCATCCACAACCCACTCCAGAGAAAGAGTATAAGTAAAACAAAAGAAAGTGGGTGGCAAATGGGAAGAAAGAATAAAAGATCAAAGATAGTAGAGAGAGAAACTCTAATCAAAACAAGGAAGCAGGAAGACTTAGGAACAAAGTCTGCTGTGTTTGACAAACATCCATATTTCTTCTGGGGGCAGGGAAAAATTCTTTGCAGTTGGTAACCAATGCTATGAAATTGGCAAGTTCTTACTCTGAGCAGTCAATTAAATTGTAGCTATACTGACTGTCTGATAACTCTTTAACCTGAGGAGCATCCTCCAGTCTGGTACTTTTTATATGTGTTGGACTGCAACTATCAAAGCCCCAAACAGAAGAGAAAAGGCATATCTGGACATTTTTAGTTCAGGAAAGGTGAATCAAATCTACTGTACTTCTGCTCAAGGTAAAAAGGTACAATGTGTCTAGTAAACAAACTGCAATTAATACATAGTTCTTCCAGTTTTATTCCATTTTAGAGGGCCAATAGTACATAAGGGGAGGAAGTATGCTAAACCATATGAGTGTATGCAAGTATGTATGTATGTGAGACAGTCAGGAAAACAACAAAAGAAATGCTAAAGAAGAGGTAGAAAGACAACTGATCAACTAAGAGATATTTTTCAATCTATCAAGATTAAAGAAAGAGCTCCTCCTCATGTCCAAAGAAAAAGACATTCTGGGTATTTCATTTTCTAAAATCTGACCTTAGAAAAGGTCCTACCAAACTGAGCTTGGAAGTGATGAGACTTCCGTAGTATTTGTTGATATAGTTTAATTAAGATAAGCATCACAGCCCATATATCTTGGTGATACTTACAGAAAAAACACTGACAGTGTAAAATTTGGGCAGGGAAAATAAGAAACATTTGGCCAGTGAACTACAGAGCTCATTTATAGAACTGTACAATTTATGCATTTTGCTCTATAGGTTTACATTATGATATGGAATATACACATCCATGGGATTGTTTTTGTTGAGACAAAAATCTATTGGGACAGGTTCAATTCATTGATAAGAATTTCTGATTCCCAATAATTTATCAATAACAATAATAAAATGGCTACCATAATTTATAGTACAGAAATGAACGTTTAAAGTAACCAAAATTGGAAATGGGTGGGGCGGAAAATATATGAAAAGACAGCAAGCTTCATACAATTTTGATTCTCAGAACATATTCTCAGATTCATACTCAATTATGAGTATTTGTTGCTGGCAAAAAGCTCTGATTGGTGGATCTTGGGGGTTCTATTAAATGAATAGCCCACAAGAGTAAAGTTGGCTTATATCTGCCCCAAGATCATCAAACCGCTAGAGAAGTTTATGATACCTGACCCCAATCTTGTGCCTTCCAAAGTAATGGATTTCATAAACCAGCCTCCACCAGAGGTATTACATTATAATTATAGCCATATATAACAAAATCAGATAGTAGTCCATTACTTTGGAAGGCAAAGCATTAGGCCACCCCCCCTCAAAAAAAAAAAAGTCCAAACAAAAAAACTTGGATCACCATGATGATCCTAGGGGAAAATTTGTTTCTGTCATGGGGCAGTCTGTTTGTAGGAACAAAAACTCAACTGTACATCCTGAGAGCATTTTGTTGGGTGCAATTTTCAATGTGTCAGGTTGTCACCACTATGCTATGCTCTTGACCTATCAGAATCCAGAAACATGCCAACTTGCTCCCTTAATTTAGATCAGGGGTGCCAAACTGCCGGCCCACGGGCCAGATGTGTCATGGTGAAACTGTGCCCACCCCATTGCGGGCAATGGAAAAAAACTCGTGATACGTCGCAACACGTCACGTGACATTGCGAGTTTGACACCCCTGATTTAGATCAAAGCAGTTAAGAAGCCTTGTTGTCCTCAGGGTGCTTGACTGGCTCCACATTCCAGTTCAGCTTCTTTACCAGCCCCTCATGACCTGCTTAGGAGGGAAGGCTTGTGGGAGAGGATGACAAACAAGGCAGCTTTATGTCTGAATGTGGGAGCTGAAACAGAGGAAGCTAACTCTGTTGGGTGTGTGCGTATATCCAATCACACGTTTGGTTTACATCTGTTTAAGAATATCATGTCAAGCATGGTGAGTGAGCATTTGACAAAAGACCATAATATTTTAATAGGAGTCCAAAAAGTTTAGTTTTCATCAGATTAATTAAGAGGTAACATGTCCACGGAACTAAATCCACGTTTGCCTAAAATCCAAGCTTGTGATAAACGGCACCTTTCTACTTTGGTAACCATCCTAGTGTTTCCTTTCTTGTGAACTGTGATTGAAAAGAAGAGTCTTTTCAAGGCTGAGGCTGAGGCCCTTAATCTGCTGAGGCCCTGCTAACACAACTTTTGCTAGATATTTTTGTGTAATTAATTAGTCACATTTTTCTAATGGAACAAATCTCAATCTCATTCTTTTGTTGAAGGAAAAGTCTTCGTCCTGGTTCATCCAAGCTGGGAATAAACAACATGGTGACTGCTTTAGAAAGAAGGTTGCAGTTTATTGAAGAGCCAGACTGAAAGATGGTTTTGGCAGGAGAGAGGAGAGAAAAGAAGGCTGAGCACATGTGGGGAGTAGGTTTTTATACCCTCTGGAGCCTTTTCTTTGGAATAGTTTCCTGTTCCTGTTTTAGGCTTTGTATTTCCTGTGTCACGTATTCTGACCTGAGTCTGGGTGTGCCTTTCTGGTATTCTTGATGGTGGTAGGTTAATCCTATTATGTCCCAAAGGTCATATCCTGCTTCCCTGGTGCTGGGGCTAATAACTCTTAGAGTTTGGGTGGGGTATGCAGATTTTAGGTGTCTTTGTCTTCTTGATCTCCTAGCTGGGGCCTTTCTGATGGTTTACATCTGCATTTGTACAGAGCTGGCTTCTGCTTGGGACAGAGAGACTTGGGGTCAGGGTTGGTTTCTGCTTTTAAAATCCTTTTGAGGAAATATATTTTTCTGCTCTTTTAATATTTCCTTCTCTGGGGGCTGACTTCCCACATGCCTATCAGTTCTTCTCTCAGACCTCTGAGGTATAGACTCCTAAAACTCTGCACATGTCCTAGATAGACAGAAGTTTTACGCCAAAGGACACTAGCACATGCAGAATAGCATTTATCCTGATAAGCACACTTTGTAGAAGGGAACTTTGGTTTTGAAGAGGAAAAATCTCTACTGTTGATTTGTGTCTGATGAGGACAATGAAAGAAACTGCTTTGACCCTATACTGTATTTGTAGGAGAAAGAGAAAGGTGTCAGAAAAGAAAAAGCCATTTGCACCATCCTATTCAATTACCTAAATATGTTGTGGCCTTTGATTAAGATGTATTATAAATTGTATTATAATTTATTACAATGTTTTTATTTAGTTTTATCCTGATTAAAAGGATAGTCAGTTAAGTCCTGACAACCAACTGTAGGACAGCACCCCGCCCCCAGAGAAGGAAATATTTTGGGGAATATTAAAAAGGCAGAATATTATATTTCCCCAAAGGATCTTAAAGGCAGAAATCACCCCCCCCCCCAAGTCTCTCTGCCCCAAGCAGAGGCCAGGTCTGTAGAAATGCAGATTTGATAATCCTTTCAGAAAGATTGGAGCCAGGAAGCTTGGAGCTGATGAGATTAGAAAGACAAAGACCCCTAAAATCTACATCCCCCACCCAAACTCTAAGGACAGGAAACATGACCTTTAGGACATAATAGGATTAACCCACCAATACCAAAAAGGACACACTCAAAAAAACCTCAGGTCAAAGTTCATGCCACAGGAACAGGAACTCCAAACACAAAAGCCCAAGAAGGTATAAAAACCCACCACTCCCAGTTACATGTGGTCAGCTGCTCCAGAGTCTCATGTCTTGTGGTTCTGCTCTTCAATAAACTACAACCTTCTTTCTAAAGCAGTCTCCATTTTGTTTATTCCCAGCTTGGACTGGATTGGACAGATTTCCTTAAGATTGCTTCTTCGCTCCGGAGCATAACATATATATTACCCCACTGTTTTAGCTCTTATCAAACAAAACTAAGAATTTAAGAATTGTTTTCAATCTGACAGATCTTATCCATGCTTGTTTGAAAAAACATCCCACTGACTTTGATCAGCTAGACTGCAAGGTAAATATATGTAAAACTGCAGACTCATGTATCCCTTCAAGATTTCCCAGAACTCCCCTGCACGATAATTGCTCCCAAGTATTTTTGCAAAATATTGTAACTTGTGCCAGCTTGCTTACTGTTCTATTATTACATTTTGTATTTATGACAACTCATGCTTTCTCTTAATTAGAATTATTGTGATCATCATTGTTTGCCTTCCATATGACAACAGATGAACTCACCACCTCTTTTCTGTGATCCCCTTAATCCTAAGTCATCACTGTGTTATCATAGAATTCACACAAATATTTTACTTCTCAGCATGCAAAGAGTTATCTACTGTAAATGGTTAACAATCCTGAAAAACAATAGACTCTTTTTTGTTTTTAAACCTTAAACAAATCTAGGGATACAGAGAGACTGGGATAAAGAAATGAAATATTTCAGAGGACAAATATGGAAAAATCATTTACAAAATATAGTGAAAAGAATGGATGGATTGGGAGAAAATTAATAACTAGAAGTTACTGAACTGATTTTAATTCAACCAGCCTGTCTAAAGCACTAAATTTTGCAGTTCCCTGAAATTTTGCTGGAGTTTCACACAGATATACACTCATGTTTCCAAAAGGCTAAACAAAAGTTCTCTCTCTCCCTCTCTGTCTCTCCCCCTCCTCCCTCCCTCCCGTTTCTAGAGTTTTACCTGAGTTTGGGTCAGTCCAAGTTGTGCAGCCAACTTTGCCCTCTCTGGCAATGCCAGATACTGTGCCTTTTGGAATCGTGTTTGCAGAGCAGCCAGCTGGTAGCTGGAGTAAATTGTGCGGGGCTTTCGGATTTTTTTGGGTTTTCCATTGACTATCTGCACTTCAGATCCTTCCTTCACTGAAACTGGAGAATTGAGACAAATGAAATACACTGGGGGGAAAAACCCAAATAGCAGAGAAATGTTGCAATGATGTTCAAAAAGAAAGTACTGCTGGTTTCTAAACCTTTGCTTTTATAAAGTAACATAGTCTGTTCCATTTGCAGAACCCATGCTTTGTTTCAGCAGAGGAATACAAATTCACAGTCACTCAACTGCTGGAGATGAGAATGAATCTATTGTCTTTATTAATTCCCAACAATACAACACAGAACAATCTGAGCAGGTGCTGAGCAAATATATTCGGAATAAGCCTCCCTCAGCTCAGTGGAATTTACTCATAGGTAACTTGTATCAAAGGGCGGCTATATGTAGTTTGTATGAAGATTGTTTGAATCAATCAATCCACCTGTTTGTACTTCAGAAATTAATTCAATCGCTTGCTTTTTGGCATAAAAAAATTAAACTCCTAAAGTTCAGAGGCTTTCTACCATTCAATTTACTGGAGAATCAGGAGGTGGAATTCCATTAAAAGAAAGATTTTTGGAAATTGATTAAACTTTTATTTGGTCTCTCTCTTCTTTTGCTCGATATCTGTCCCCCACCACTGCTTTTTATTACTTTTCCACTGAATTTTTTTTCTTGTTAGCCTCTCCTTTCTCCCCTTCCTTACCCCTTTTTCATTTTTTGTTCCCCTGATATTTTTAACAGGATCAAGAAATAGTTCAACATAGGAGACCATTGCAGGATTCAGCCTAAGTGCTTTATTCCATCTCAAACTTTCTGCCTCACAAATGGACTTCTCCATTCTTCCATTTTGACCTAGCTCCTTTTTAAAAAACAGAATTTGTTATTTCTCTGTCTCACTAGATCCTTGATGTGTTTTTTTCCTCCTTTGCAGGCAACATTGGCCAGTTACATTGGAAGAGTTGGAACCACACAACCCCGGCATACACCCTTCCTGAAATGTTTGTGGGGAATGAGGGCATGACTTGTAGGCCTCAGACAGTTGTAGCTAGAATCTACATGCCAGTTCTGTTTAAAGATAGCATTCTTTTTTATCTTTACCATTTTCACAGTTGTGTATTTTGTCTTTCAGTTTTCCAACTTTTATGCTGCTACTTTCCTTTTTTAATTCATAAAAATAAACAGGTGCCCTCGCACATATCAAATTGTGGACAATGGTGTCAAGATTTTAAGCAGCAAATGAGCAAATTTTGCACACATCACAGGTCTGTGTGTGGGAGAAAAACAGGCTACTAAAAATATCACATTTGGTGAAATAATGTTTTAGGGGGGGAAAAGGGACCTTTCTTTTTAAGGGGAAGGGGAAAATAGATTTTTTGCCTCAGGAAAAAAGTCTCAAACTTAGCACTGATATTTTTTTCTCTAAGAAAAGTTCCAATCTTCCCTTCCTTAAACAAAAGATGGAATTTGAGGTACTGTTGCAACAGTAGCATTTGCACTTTGCAAATTAAAAAATAATCCATGAACTAGCACACAAAAATTGGAAAAAATGTGCAGACCTTTTCTTGCCCAGGAACATGGAAGAAATAATTCAAGGGAAGAGGGAGAAAGGCTGATTTGATTCTTTTTGACCCTTATCCTGGACGGGAGCAAAACACAAATCTTGATCCACAATGGATCAGTAATCAGTTCTTCAGAGAATCTCCACTCATTAAGGAAAAAGGTTGTAGAGCCCATGACTTTCTATTGCTGAATTTCATAGCCCTGCAAAATCAAGCTTACAATAGTAAGAGTCGTTTCATGGCAAAATCTGAATTGGGCAAGAAAAAAAGGAGGACCAAGATACAAAATATATTTCAGTTATCCCTCAATTGTCTTTTATAGGTGGATGGTAGAGTGTGTGTGTGTGTATATATAAATGTGTATATGTATATGTATATTGTCCTAACACTGTCACAGAAATCATTTGAGCTCTCTAAAGTTGATGGATATTTTTACTGATGGAACAATTGATTTTTTCCAAAAATTACAGAAATAGTAACAAAGCACAAAACTCTAAAGGATGACTAGGGGAAGGGAGGACAGAATTCCACCCAAGGGTTCAATGGTTAGCATTAGAACACCAGAAAAGTTTGGATGTCTTGTATGTAATAATAGAAAGGGACATTGTGTCTAATTCATTTCTTTCTACTAAGACAATACTTTCTGGTAAGGCAAAATCTCTTACACACCGTTTAAAATATTTTCAACAGAATAGGGGAGAACAAATCCCACATTCCAAGAGATTCCAAGGCATTTAATCTCTCTGAAGCCCAAATAGGGACAATCAACCTCTCAAACTCACATACTCTGGACTTTGATTCAAAAACTTCCTTACCTGTTTCTTGGCTAGGCAACTGCTGATCCTGGAAAGATCCATATTGCCTATACGAGGTGCAATAAGGATAATCAGATTTAGGGGAATATGTCCCAGCAGCCCCAATCCCATTGAAGTTAAATTGAGGTTGATATGCATAGTGGTTCAAAGGTTGAGTATAAGGTTGACTGGTGTAATATACATGTTGAGTAAGTGGGGTGCTGTAGCATTCCAGATCCGTAATAGGTGATTCAGGAAACGTAGGGGAGTCCTTGGTGGCTGCATGGCAACTGAGTGAGCTGGAAATGTCAGTCAAAATGCTGGCAATCTTCTTATCAAAGGATCCACTCATGATGAGAAGGGCCCACTAATGGAAGGTCCACCAATTGACCCAGGAAATCAAAGAACAAATGTGTGCAAGGCTTGCAACTAACTTGGGCAAATCCTCTCCACCACCACTTGTTGAGTAGGCTTACTCAGCCATGGCTCCAGTAATTGTTGCTGTTGCTGCTCTTGCTGCTACTACTGCTGCTGCTCTCCAGGGAAAATGTGTAAGAAATCCTACCCAGCCAGCTTGCTTAAACCCTTTAATTAGGGAGCAGAGAAGGGTGGATGCTACATTCCAATTGGCTCCAGAAATATTCCCTTCCAGGCAAAACATACTCTTCCCCTCCCTCTGTCTCTTTCTATCTATTTATACTTTTTTTTTTTTTAAAGAATGGGTTAGAAAATAAATTCACTCCCCCACCAGCCCCCACAAGCACATATTTCTTCTGCTGCTGAGAACCTGGAACTCCTCAAAGGGAGCTAGATGCTAGAAGTAGGGGATTCTCTTGATCTCCCCTCCCTATTTGGGGAAAAGGATTAGCTGGATGGCAGTGGGAAGTATATATTGAAACAGGGAGAGAAATGGGGAGATTCAGTTGAGGGTGTGCTATGAAGCATATTTTGTTCTAAATTAAGGTACTGTACATTAATCTGCATCTACATTAATGTGGATTTCAGATTTAGGAACTGACAAATATTTTCTAGTTGTGGGTGGCCTACTTCCAGAAGACCTGCCTGTTCTATTCCAGTGGGAGTTTCTAAAATTACACACACACACTCACACAAAACAGAGCATTTTCTTTTTTAAAAAAATCCATGTAAAATAGTTGCTTCTTATTTGAATTCAGTATTACTGCATGTTCTTTTGCATCTCCTTAACACTTGAACTGTGGAACAACTATTCATCTGGGAAGCACTTTATAGATCTTCATTAGCTCCCACCCCAACAAAAGCAAATAGATTAAAGAGTTAAAATTATCTATCACTACTTTCTATTGAGAGCAACTGAATGTAATTTAGTTGTTCACTAGGTTCTGTGGGACTTCCATCATAGTTAACTTTTTAAATTGGATCTTGCAAAACATGTTACCTCATCTCTTAATCACCTCCTGAGAGAGACCACAGTTTTATGGATAAGGAACAAAATCAAGAGGTAACACACTCAGGGAATTCATGGCTGAGATTGGATCTGATTTGATTTCCATGTATTTGTGACCATTGCATCACCCTGGCATAATACAAATGAAAGTTCCCTTATAAATCTTATAAAAATAGATAAAATATAAGATAGATATACAGTAAGTTAGATATAAGATATAAGGGTTTGAGCTATGTGAGCAACTTTCCATATACAGCTTTTTGTGTCTCTCTGTAGTTCTGGATAGGATGAGAAAAAGTCCAGTAAAGTTTCATCCAAATTCATTTTTATATTTCCTCCTGCTTGTGGTTACATCTAGCTTCCTAAAGACAATCTACATTATCAAAGTAATTATCCTGTATGTGTCAAAGCCCCTACTTCTAAAAGCTGAAGTTACTCCATTTTGCCATTATTAAGCTTACTCCTTAAATTTCAGCTGATCTTATTGAATGTCTTCATATGATACTGCCAATGTGTTACCCTTGTCTGTATATCTTTAAAATAGATGGATTTGTACTTTCATATATCATTAAACAATTTCTGATATTATTTTATCTCTTACAATCCACCCCTTCTCTCTTAACACTATCAGAAATTGTTTATACTTCAGACCATTGCAACAAACTTACATCTTCTTCAGCATTTTTAGGTTTACCTTTCACTCTCATCATTAGCATTTTCTCTCCATTCTGCATTTGTTTCTGCACCAAAGTCACTTGCATACGTTCAATGGAATATTGAATAGTTCTTACCATAATGGGTAAGAGGCAGGGCAAAAGCATTAATCCTACCACTGCCATAATCAAAATGGTTCCCCATTTCTTCCATCCTCCTCTAAATACCTGTCAGAATCCAATTATATCTTATTTCTAGCTATCTACTCTGAGAAAACCCAATTCTTACTCTCTTTTGGATTCTGTCATACTACAAAGGGGGGGGGGAGTAAACGCGGGTGTTTATGACTGGCATTCCTCCTATCAACTACAAAGAAACATCCTCTGTGTATTCCATTCGAGAGTACTAACAATAACAATGCGGCCATCAGCCTTTGATCTCACTCCCTATGAAGCCTCCTTTTACCGGCAGCAAGGAAAAAGGGGGGGAAGATTGCAACGTTTGGGATCCGATGGATTTAACACCCAGCCATCTGCCAATTTGAATTGACCGGAAGGAATGTGGAGTGGGGCTGCCTGGGAACACTTTAAAACATTGAATGGTCAATGGGGTCCCTCAGATCCTGCCTTCAGTCAGTTTTTCTTAATAAAGATTCCTGTTGGAAGAACCGTTCCAAGAGTTCTGTCTTCTTAAGATGTAAATTGAGGTGGGTCCTTACATTAGACAGGATCTGCAAAATTGGTCAACCTGGAAGGAAGAACCTTGCCGGGGGACTTTGCAAAAATTACCATGTCAGACGACGAAGCAGGGAAGGGGGAAAGCCCCCCGGAGAGGGAGCCGTTGCCCCGACTGGAAACCTGCCAAATATCCGGATCTGAAGGGTCAGATTCCTCAGGAGAAGAGGTGGTAGAGACGCGTAACCACAAGCCTCGGTGGTCAATGGGCGTTGGAAAGAAAGGCGAGTGGGAAAAGAAATCAAGAAAGGTGACCCTGAGACGGGGGCCCCTCTCTTATTTTTAAGGGGAGCCAGATGTCAGAATCCAATTATATCTTATTTCTAGCTATCTACTCTGAGAAAACCCAATTCTTACTCTCTTTTGGATTCTGTCATACTACAAAGGGGGGGGGAGTAAGCACGGGTGTTTATGACTGGCATTCCTCCTATCAACTACAAAGGAACATCCTCTGTGGATTCCCTCTGTGGAGTACTAACAATAACAATGCGGCCATCAGCCTTTGATCTCACTCCCTATGAAGCCTCCTTTTACCGGCAGCAAGGAAAAAGGGGGGAAAGATTGCAACGTTTGGGATTCCGATGGATTTAACACCCAGCCATCTGCCAATTTGAATTGACCGGAAGGAATGTGGAGTGGGGCTGCCTGGGAACACTTTAAAACATTGAATGGTCAATGGGGTCCCTCAGATCCTGTCTAGCATGCCTTCAGTCAGTTTTTCTTAATAAAGATTCCTGTTGGAAGAACCGTTCCAAGAGTTCTGTCTTCTTAAGATGTAAATTGAGGTGGGTCCTTACAATACCTGACCTAACCAAGAGGTGTCCAAGATACCAGTCCATTTTTGTACAGGGACATGAGCTAGTTTCCTCATTTTAGCAGTGATTTCTTCTATTACTTTACCTTGATCATCTATCTGAAGGCAGCAATTTGTTAGATTAAATTTTCCACACACACACCCCTCCTTTGCTAACAAGTAATCTAAAGCCAAGCGATTCTGATATACTGCTGTACGTAGTTGGGTGCTAGTCTTAGCAAGTATATCTAAAGCTGAAGCTGTTTCATTAGTAATAATCTCCAATACAGCTTGCAATCTTATTATCCTATTAAGCATATATATTGGGGTTCAGTAACCATACATTCCATCTTCTGCCCATGTGGCTGGTCCCTACACTTGTATGATTCTTTCTGGAGGCCATTGTCATGCGTCCTTCCCAGTCCGTGAAACAAGACCAGTAGTCAGGAATGGGTTGACATGCGGTTTAATCCATACAGGAACAAAGTCAGCGCTGGGAGTGATCTGCTCCCAGCGCTTTACATAGTCTTTCCCACCCCGCGGCTCCACCCCCAGTCCACAGGCCAGCATCCGGCGTCCGGCCTTGAAAGGCAGCAATCCAGGACCAAGCCTCCCTCCTGCTGCCATCCAGTCCCACGGGGATGCTCTGCCGCACGGCCGCACCAACAGGCCATTCCACACGCCGCCGGCGTCCTTGGATTCAAGCCGCAGGCCATGTGGATTCCGCAGGGCGCCCTGTCCTTTGGCGGCGGCGCCAAACCGTCTCCTGTGCTGTTGGCGTCTTCGGGCTGGAGCCACGGCAACTGTTCGCTCGGCTTTGGAGCCGGTCCGCCGACCGGCAGGCCCTGCTCGCTGGAGCCGACGCTGGACCCTCCTGTGCCGACCGGCAGGCCCTGCTTGCTGGCGACGCTGGAGCCGACGCTGGAGCCGATGCTGGAACCTCCCGTGCCCACCGGTGGGTCTGTCTTGCTAGCGGGGCTGGCAATGCTCAAGCCACCGGCGTCTGGCTGCGCGGCGGCCTCTGTCCGGAGCTTGCTTCCCCCCCTCCCGTGTATGTCAAGCCCGCGAGGGCTCGACAGGCGGCTCCCTCTACCAGGGCTCCACCTGGAAGGCAAGGAGAATTACATGAACGTTCGCTCATCATGGTGGATGGTTCGGCCGGGACCCTGCCCGGCGTACCAGGACACTGGCGGTGAAACCTTCGCACCAGGCGTGGGGCGTGGACGTCTGCCTCCCCCACCCATGATGCCTCTGTGATGGGGTACCCCTTCCAATGGACCAGGTATTGTACCCATCGTCGACGGATCCAGGAGTCCAGGACTTCCTGTATCTCATAGTGATCCCCCGAGACGGGCCCCGGTACCTCGCTCACGGGCCTACCTCGGGAATCCCCTACCGGCTTCAGCAGACTGCTGTGAAACACTGGGTGTACCTTCCCCAAGAGCCGGGGTAGCCGTAACCGCACGGCTACCGGGTTGATGACCTGTGTGACCCGGAAGGGCCCTAGGTACTTAGGTCCTAGTTTGGACAGCCTGGACAGCCATTTGTCCGAAATGGTATAGGGTTTCCTGCCTGAGCAGGGGGTTGGACTCGATGACCTCCAAGGTCCCTTCCAACTTTATTATTATTATTATTATTATTTTACAAGGCACCCTCAGGCGTAGATATTTGGTCGAGAGGTATACCAGGTCGCCCACCTGAAAAGGCTTGTGGGGCCTTCTTTTCTTATTGGCCTGTGCCTTTGTGGCTTCCTCAGCCTTCACTAGGGCCTTTTTAATGTTCCCACACACACCCCCAACGTGCGCTATCCATTCCCGGGGTTGGCAGGGCGAGGGGTTCCCCTGGGTGTACTCGGGGATGGGGACGAAATCTACACCGTGCACCACGTGGAAGGGAGCAAACCCAGTGCTGCTGTGCACAGCATTGTTGTATGCTACTTCCGCGAATGGTAGCAGGTCAACCCACTCCGTTTGCTGGTAGGACACGTAGCTTCGCAGGTAGCGCTCCACCATGGCGTTTGCTCATTCTGCTGCCCCGTTGGTGCTGGGGTGGTACGCCGAGCTGAGACCTTGGGACGACCCGATGAACCGGATGAACTCACGCCAGAAGCAGGCCGTGAACTGCACCCCCCGGTCCAAAATAATCTGCCGGGGCACTCCGTGCAGGCGATACACATGCGTAATGAAGAGTCTGGCCAACCGCCGGGCAGATGGCAACCTCTTACACGGGACAAAGTGGGCCTGCTTAGAGAACAGGTCTATAACAGTCCAGATGACGGTGTAGCCACGGCTCTCTGGCAACTCGACAATGAAGTCCATGGCAATGTCCTCCCATGGTCGAGTTGGGTCTGCCACTGTTTGCAGTAATCCCAAGGGCTTCTCTGTATGGGGCTTTGTGGTGGCACAGACATGACCACCCCGGACGTAGACCTCTATGTCTGCCTTCATCTGGGGCCACCAGAACTGGCACCTCATCAAATGCAGGGTCTTCAAGAATCCGAAATGGCCCACCTGCTTCACATCATGGCACCGTTGGAGCACTGCTTGTTGCAGGGCCTGTGGAACATAGAGCTTGTCGCCTTTCCAGGCCAGCCCCTCCTGCCTTGTCAACAGGTCTGGATGGTCCCATAGCCAGGGGTCGTCTTGGACCGCCTTCCATAGCTCTTGGACCAGATCTCTCACCCCGTTATGAGGTACCACCTGGGCCGCGGCTTGCCGGTAGGGGGGCATGATTGCTTGTACCACCTCCTCCCGCTTACTGTTGTACTGGGGCATTCTCGACAAGGCGTCGGCCAGGAAGTTTTTCCCCCCTGGTACATACTTTAACTGGAAGTGGAAGCAGTGAAAGTACTGTGCCCACCGGATATGTTTCAGAGACAGGCGCCTCGGTGTTTGCAGTACCTTGAGGTTCTTACGGTCTGTCCAGACCTCGAATGGTTCCTTCACCCCCTCCAACAGGTGCCGCCACGTCGAGAGTGCCCACCGTATGGCGAATGCCTCCTTCTCCCAGATGGCCCATGCTCTCTCGGTGTCCATTAGTTTTCGCGACGTGTAGGCACAGGGCTGTAACATCCCCTGGCTGTTTCTTTGGAGCAGGACTGCCCCCACTGCAACGTCACTGGCATCGGCCTGCACTACGAACGGTTTGTCAGGATCTGGGTGGAGCAAAACCGGCTCCCTCGCAAACAAAGCCTTTAAGTCCTCGAAAGCCTTCTGACATGTCAGAGTCCACGCCAGCGGTTGACCGGGGCGTGGCTTGGTCGCGGTTTGCCGTGTGCAGAGCAGATCAGTCAGGGGTAAGGCCACCGCAGCAAACAAGGGGATAAATTGCTGATAAAAGTTGGCAAACCCCAGGAAGCTCTGTAATTGACGGCGGGTCCGCGGCGCCTGCCACTCCAGTACTGCTTTCACCTTGTTGGGGTCCATTTCCAACCCCATCCCCGATATTCGGTAGCCCAGATAGTCCAGTTGGGTTCGGTGGAACTCGCACTTGGAGAGTTTCACAAACAATTGGGCCTTTAACAACTTCTCCAACACCTGTCGCACCAAGTGGACGTGTTCCTCCATGTTGGTGGTATAGATCAATATGTCATCCAGGTATACTAGCAGCCCACGGTACAGGTGTTCATGCAACACCTCATTGATGAGTTGCATAAATACCGCGGGGGGCCCCTGCAAACCAAAAGGCATGACCCAGAACTGGTAGCTACCGAGCAGGCAGTTGAATGCCATCTTCCATTCATCCCCCTGCTTGATGCGGACCCTGTAATACACCTCCTGCAGGTCCAGCTTGGTAAACACTTTTCCCTTTGCCAAATGGGCCAGCAGGTCCTTCATCAGGGGAAGGGGGTACATATGTTCTACACAAACCCCGTGAATGCCGCGGAAGTCTACGCACAGGCGAAGTGAGCCGTCCTTTTTCTCCTTGAACAGGACTGGTGCTGTGATCCGTGAGCGGGCTGGCTGGCTGAAACCCCTGGCCAGGTTCTGGTTGATGTAGCGGCGCAGCTCCTCCAGCTCCCTGGGCGTCATCGTGTACATCCAGGGTTTGGGTAGTTTTGCGCCTGGCACGATGTCGATTGCACAGTCGGTTGACTGGTGGGGTGGCAGGACGTTGCACTCCCTCTCGCCGAACACCTCAGCGAGGTCAGCGTACACAGCCAGGAAGGGGTTCTCTCATCCGGTGCCCTCCTGGTGTATCTTTACTTCCCTACACTCCGCACCCCGCTCTTTGGGATCCTGATTAGGTGGCTGGGGACTGAGGCGTAATTTCCGGTACCCCCCTCCACCATATCGTAGGCCCCCACTTATCCAACCATGCCAGACCCAGGATCATGGCCTCGGTCATAGAAGGGACCACAATAAAATGGAGGACCTCCCAATGAGCACCCAATGAGCAACCTTTCTGGGGTCTTCTTAGGTGTGGGACCAAGTTTCCCGGGGGTCGATGGAGGCCCACGTGGAGCAGGGACCGGACACTCCGCTGCCCGATGCCCTGGCTGGTTGCACCGGAAACAGCAGAACGGCATCCGGGGAGTAGGGCCAGAGGAACCCGGGCCCAAAGCCTGCACCATCCATCCTTCGTCCCATGGTCTCTCTACTGCCCTCCGCGGTGCGACCGGGTCTTCCCCTTTTTTCCAAAACTCCTGCAGTCCCATATCCAGGTCTACCACTACCCGGAACCAATCCTGGAGCTGGCTCGGGACACCCCGGAAAACACATGCCTGGCGCAGATCCCGATCCAGGCCTGCCCGGAACTGGTGAACCAGGAGACGTTCTGGTCAAGATCGCAGTCTCCCAGCCACCCGCCGGAAGTCATGAACATACTCCATTGCAGGCCGGCCTCGTTGCCTCAGCGCCAGTACCTCAGCCTCAGCCCGCTGGACCCGAGAGACGTCCTCAAACCAGGACCGCAGAGCCTCCAGGAACAGACCGGCAGCTCTCTGGCATGGTCGCTGTAGAGGTCTGCCGCCCATGCCGCTGCTTCATCCTGCAGCCCCGCTGTGACCGCCACCACCATTGCCCACTGAGACGGATAGAGGCGGGCGTACCGGTCTAGATGGCTGATCACATGACTGAGGAACATCGCGAGACAATCCGGGTTCCCGACTAACTTCACGGGTATTGGCAGCGGGCCCCAAGCCATCCCGGGACCCCATGTCCCCAAAGGTGGGCCCGTCCCCCGTAGGGCATCAGCCATAGGGGGAAATCCCTGGTAGCCGGACCCTACCCCCTGCCGGTCAGGGGTCCCAGGTGGCCTGGCCGTCTGCCTGGCGGGTACTCCCCCTGGGTCCGACGACCTGCCTGCCCACACAGGCCGTGACTGTGCTGTTGGTTCATTCAGACCAGAGCTGCCCACCTGGGGGGGTACCAGGGCCAGGAACTGCCCTCAGTCTCGGGCTGGCCAGGCGGAACCAGGCTGGATCCAACTGACTCAGCTGTGCCTCCGTCCGGTGCCATGATGCCGTCTCTCGAGCTGCCTCCCATCTTGGCCATGAGGGGGGATCCTGGTACCCGGCCTCCCCGAACCGGTCCCTCAGGATGTCCATTGTTTGCCGTCCAGGCGCCGTGGAGTAGCTCCATTCTTCATCGTCTTCCTCCGTAAGACACCTCTCCCTCCACTCCAGCAGAGGCCCCACGGCACCCGGAGTGTGAGCCCAACCGGCATCCGGGTTGGTAAGTGCAGAGCTGTGCCACCATTCCCCCGAAGGCCCCGGGACCCCGGCATCCTGGACCCCACTCACCGGAGCTGCAGGCCTTGCTTCCCGCACCTTAGGCCTCACCGCTGGCTGAGCATCCCCTGCCTCCGTGTCAGGCGTTGGCCCTGTTGCTCCAGCTGGTTCCCCCTCTTCAGCCACCATTGTGGCCTCTTGCTTTCCCTCAGCCATTCCCTAGATAGCACCAGGGAAATGGGAAGGGTAACAAAAAAGGTGAGCACTGACTTACTGTCACGCATCCTTCCCAGTCCGTGAAACAAGACCAGTAGTCAGGAACGGGTTGACATGTGGTTTAATCCGTACAGGAACAAAGTCAGCGCTGGGAGTGATCTGCTCCCAGCGCTTTACATAGTCTTCCCCACCCCACGGCTCAGCCCCCAGTCCACAGGCCAGCATCCAGCGTCCAGCCTTGAAAGGCAGCAATCCAGGACCAAGCCTCCTTCCTGCTGCCATCCAGTCCCGCGGGGATGCTCTGCCGCACGGCTGCACCGACAGGCCGTTCCACGCGCCGCTGGCATCCTTGGATTCAAGCTGCAGGCCGTGTGGATTCCGTGGGGTGCCCCACCCTTCGGTGGCATCGCCAAACCATCTCCTGCGCTGTTGACGTCCTCGGGCTGGAGCCGCGGCAACTGTTTGCTCAGCTGTGGAGCCGGTCCACCGACCGGCAGGCCCTGCTCGCTGAAGCCGATGCTGGACCCTCCTGTGCCGACCGGCAGGCTCTGCTTGCTGGCGATGCTGGAGCCGATGCTGGAACCTCCCGTGCCGACCGGTGGGTCCGTCTTGCTAGCAGGGCTGGTGTCTTGCTAGCACTGCGCGGTGTCCCTGGCGACGCTCAAGCCACCGGCGTCTGGCTGTGCGGCGGCCTCTGTCCGGAGCTTGCTTTCCCCCCCTCCCATGTATGTTGAGCCCGCGGGGGCTCGAGAGCCATTCTTCCTCACCCCATTTCCTTTGACTTGATATTTGAACACTTCGTTTTTCTCTATGACCTATCTCATCATACACTGGGATTCCCAATTTTTCTTGCTGTATTGGGAGAAGGAAGAAACTGGGTTTGATTGCACCCAAGACACTTGCTCCATTCCATCTTTTGGGAAGTATGGCATAAGCATATCTACCACAAATCCAATACATCCCATCAGGTGCTTTCCATCTTAGGGAAACATTTCCTGGGCTATCCCATAGTTCCTTCAATTGAGTAATATTTTCAAAAGGGTTGGAGGGCTCAGTTCTATTTTCACCACTCCACCAGGTCCTAATAGGGTTACCTCCTACTGTTCCATTTGTTTGTATTCTATTTTCACAAACCAACTGTCCTACTGGGGTGTTGAAGTCTGCAGAGGCTTCCCTTATAAAACATACTTCACCTATTATAGAAGTTTGGGTAGTCCACCGAGAAGGTCTATCCTGTGATGTCCAGGTGAGGTTCATCTCGGCTATACCAGAGAGGTCTATCTCTCTTGTCTCCCAGGGCCATTGTTCTCCCATATTAGTGCCACCACACACATAACAACTAGTAACATTTAGGGAGTCTGCTATTCTTTCAGCCAAATCAATAAATAGATTCTTAGTTATGGTTGGGATCTCAATTTTTGTTGCCATCTCTTCATAGAAAGAGTGAAAAAGCCTATGTTGTGTGGGAGTTAAGTTTTCTTGAGTTACCTGTATATGTATTAAAGTATGTGGATCTGTACCTGTTCCATCTATTCCAAATCCATATTCTCTAGACCCAGTTTTGGGACCATAGAATTTTAAACAAACAGGAGTGCATTCTGCGAGGCCACAATTGGATGGCCTTGCTCCCTCAGTTAAATTGAACCAACTCTTGCTATTACTTCGTGTCTCTCTTGGGCCAGGCTGAGATGAATACCAATAGTCTTGAGTCCCTCCTCCATATCTTCCTGAGAAACTACTTTGTTTTAGCACAGAGTTTACATATTTCTTCTCTAATCTATAACTTTGCCTCCAATTTAGAGACCCACATTTTGTACCTTTCCCTTTTTCTATAGCTTTGCAGGCATCAAAGCATATTTGGCCCTGTTTATATCTTATGGTTGTCCGATTGGTTCCCAATAAGTAGCCCTGTTGCCCCAAATTTTAATAGTCTTGTGGTATTTAACTCCTTGTGGATAAAAACATGTTATTTTTCCTTTAGTATTGCATACCTGATACCTGGTGTGATTGTATTCACATGTTCCTGTAATATTTTTACATTCAAAGAAAATGTGATATACAAGAGTTCTAGTTATTTGTTTTGCCATCTTGGTTTTTATCATACATGGTTCACAATCATTCCTCATTTGTCCACACGTGTCCATCAAAAATCCACTCAAGTACCACCAGGTCGTCCAAGTTCACATCATCATCACTATAAAGTCCTAAAAGATCTTCAACTATAACTATATCACACTCTTCTACACAGTCACCATGAATAGGGGCACAATCACAACAATGGGTACAACAACAGCAGTTACACCAACACCTGCAATCACAGAACCAGCACATCAAGTAGTTGTTCAGTATTTTGGATCGGTAGTTCAATCTCCTTCTGTTGTGGTTTGTCAAATAACCGTATGGACATCCAATCTTCCCTGCAAAAGAACAGAATCACCAACCATATGCCCCAATAAGCACAAATACCCCTATTTCAACCACGTTCAGAGTCATTTAGAGCACTGGCGAATTTTGAATTTCAGAGGATTCTCGCTAGGTTCTATGGTCCAAACTGGTTCAGTGCTGGCTTTCACTCTGGTATGGTGATTCCACCCCTTCTCTTTTGTGCGGACTGCTGTTTCAGTGGTTAAGAGTACTTGGAATGGTCCTTGCCACTTGGGTTGGAGTTTTTCCTCTTTCCAGGTTTTAACACCCACTGTCCTGGTTGGAAATGATGCACCACAAAGTCAATTGGGGATGTCTGGGCCAGCAGTCCTTTGTTCCTGAGAACAGATAAATATCTGGACAGATCAAAGATATATTTTCTAATATTTCTTTTAGTTCAATCCCCTCTCCCTTTTCTAAAGTTCCTAAGTAAGGTAGTCCAAACAACATTTCATAAGGTGATAAACCAATATCTTTTCGGGGTTTGGTCCTGAGTCTAAGAAGTGCTAGGGGTAAGCACTTGGTCCAGGGCATTTTTAATTCCATCATTAACTTGGTCAGCTGTTCCTTCAACATTCCATTTACTCTTTCGACTCATCCACTGGAATTTGGCGACCATGGAACATGATGTTCCCACTTTATTCCTAAAGCCTCCATCACCCCTTGTAATATCTTAGATGTAAAATGTGTTCCTTGATCACTATCAATTACATTCACTACACCATATCTTGGTATAATGTGTTCCAATATGATCCTAATTACTGTATTAGCTGTGGCTACAGCTGTAGGAAAAGCTTCCACCCATCCTGTATATGATCGACCATGACCAATAAATACTTCATTCGGCCACTAGGTGGCAGTTCAGTATAATCAATCTGCATATGTTCAAATGGTCTTAGGGCAGGAGGTCTTCCTCCCAACCCTGATTTCCTCAGTGTCTGCTTGTTTACTTTCTTACAGACTAAACATCATTCAGTTACTTGTTTTGCAACTGTATAAACCCCCTTACACCCATACTTTTTCAAAAACACATCTACCAAAGCTTGAGCTCCCCAATGAGATCCCTCATGGAGTGTTTTAATTACCTCCTGTGTTAGGGGTTTATTTAGCATTTGTCTTCCATCAGGTAACATCCATTCCCCTGTCTCTTGTTTGTTTGCCCCTATTTCCAACAAAACCTGTTCTTCCTTTTCACTGAAGATGGGTAAAATGTCCCCTTTTAGCACTGGAGTTACCAACATCAAGGTTTCTTGATCCTGGTATCCAGCTTCCTTAGCTTCTTGATCAGCTAAATTGTTACCTATAGCTTCAAAGGTTGTCCCCTTCTGGTGTCCATTTACATGTACTACAGCTATATGTTTAGGCAGCTGTAATGCCTGCATTACTTCTTTAACTGATTCCTCATGCACCAGATTCTTTCCTTTTGAATTCATCAATCCCCTTTCTAACCAGATCTTCCCAAAGGTGTGAACCACTCCACAGGCATATTTTGAATCAGTGTAAATAGTGCCAGATTTGTCTTTTAGCAGTTTTAAAGCTTGTCCAAGAGCATACAGTTCACAAGTTTGTGCAGACCAGGTTTTAGGTAAACTTCCAGACTCTACTACAGTTTTATCATTCCCATCTACAATTGCATATCCATTCTGCCGCTTTCCTTCCACCACCCGAGAAGAACCATCTATAAACCAGTGTAAGCCTTCCTCGAGTGGGGAATCACGCAAATCACTCCTCACTTTAGTTTGCAGGTCTATCACATCCATACAGAAATGTTCTAGTTCTACATTTGTATCCCTTTTCCCTGCTAAAAATTGCGCGGGGTTCAAACTGGAGTCTGTAGTCAAAACTAAATCAAAACTAATAATATTGCCTCATATTTCAAGATCCTAGAATCAGTCAGCCAACTACCAGCTCTTTGTTTTAAAATAGCTTTGACCTGGTGAGGTTTGCTGACAATCAGACCTCCTCCAAAGGTTAGTTTCCTACTTTTTTGTACTAGAATGGCTGTGGCTGCTATAGCTTGGATGCACACTGGCCAACCCCTGACTATGGGGTCCATGAGTTTAGATAGGAAAGCCACTGGTTGTTGTTGTCCCCACTTTCTTTGAGTCAATACACCCAAAGCTGTACCTTCAGCTACATTTACATACAAATGAAAAGGTTTCTCCAAATCCGGTAAAGCTAAAACTGGAGATTTAGCCAAGTTTTCTTTAAGTTTGTGAAACATCTGCTGCTCATCCGAGGTCCAGACTAATTTCCATGGTTGTTCCTCTAATAGTTTCCTATACAAGGGTTTAGTTTGTTGTACATAGTTATCTATCCACAGTCTACAATATCCTATGAGACCCAAGAATTTCCTTAGGTCTCTTTTAGTTCTAGGCAGATACATTGTCATGATTCCAATTCTTTCCGGGGTGATTTTCTTTTTCCCTTCACTTATTAAATGTCCTAAATATTTCACCTCTGGTTCCACATATTGTAACTTATTTTTGGATACCCTTAGTCCATTTTTGCCCAAAACTTTTAGTAAATTATCAGTGACCTGTTTTACCTGATCTCTCTTTTCCCCTGAAACCAAGAGATCATCCACGTATTGTATTAAGTTGGTTCCTGGAAGCACTTTAAATGCTTCCAGTACTTGTTCTAATACTTGTCCAAATAAGTTCGGAGATTCAGTAAATCCTTGTGGTAAAACAGTCCATTGATATTGTTACTTCCGACCAGTGAAAGGGTTTTCCCATTCGAAAGCAAACATTTTTCTGGAGTCCTTATGTAGAGGGCAAGCCCAAAAGGCATCCTTTAGATCCACTACACTGAACCAAGCATGTCTGGGAGGAATTTGTACCAATAATGTATATGGATTTGGCACAACTGGGTGTCTTGTTACCACATCATTCAGGAGGCGTAAATCGCAGACCATCCTCCAGTTGCCATCTGGTTTCTTTACAGGGAGGATTGGGGTATTGAAGGGTGACATTGTTGCCTCTAATAGTCCATCCTTCAATAAATTGTCTATTACTGGTTGTAAGCCTTTCCTTCCTTCCAAGGAGATGTTGTATTGTTTTTGCCTAACAGGCTCACTCCCTTCCTTCAGTTCTATTTTCAGGGGTGGTATTTGCAATCCTCCTCTGTTTCCTTCCTGGACCCATACAATAGGGTCTATTTGTTGCTCATCTTCCCATGTAAGTTTATACAATCCCAGATGATTTGGGAACTTTATTGTCATTCCCATTTGGCACAATAAATCCCTCTCTAATAGATTCATTCCTGCTTCAGGTATGTGTAAAATTCAATAAATAATACTAATTTAGACTGGGGCTTCAAAAGGGTAGTTAATTGTGTTTTTCGTACAAATTTAGTTTGACCCTCTATCCCAGTGACAGGAAGAGTCGTATAAGATAATTCAACTCCAAGGGGCAGTTGCCCCAATGAACTTCTAGATGCCCCAGTATCAATAAGAAAAGTCATGATTTGTTTCTTGGGCCCTACCTCTAAATTTTTCAAAGGCTCTCGGTAGGATCCCTCAAATAAGAGCCACTGACCTCCCTAATCCTCCTCCTCCATTAGTTGATAAAGTCTCTCCTCATTTCTTTGTCGAGGACAATCTTTCTTTCTTTTTTTGAATTTTTATTGATTTTCCAGTTTTACATTTAAATATTTGAAAAGCAACGTGGCAGCTGGGTTAGTTCATAATTCAATAACATACAAATTTCTTTAGTACAGATCACAAACTAGTACATTAAATATTTCCTCTCTTTTTCCCTTGGCATTTACTGTCTCACATTTAAATTAATACAATTCTTATTATATCAATTTAATACAAATAACTTTTTTACATTTATCAATAATTTTAGTTTATACATATCTTAGTCATTTTAACATTCAATCTTTTTAGACAATCAATGTCCTGGTAAGTTTTTCCCAATTTTTAACTTCCCATTAATATTTAAATTTAACGTTTAATATTTATAATTTCCAAGTTTTAAATAACCCCAATTCCCTTTATCACAATTCATCCCAAGATCTTACATCAGCTGGTTAATAATACAATATAATATTATTATTTTCTAATAATTTCCAAATATCTAAATTTAATAACCAAAATTTCTCTTATTTCAACATTTAATACTTCCTCTTTTTCTCTCAATATCTACTATCTCATATTTAAGCTAATAATTTTTATTATTACCACTAAATAAAAAAACATATTTTACAATCATCAATAAGTTTTTAGTTTATATATATTTTAATTGCCTATATTCAATATTCAATATTCAATATTCAAATTTAACTATTAATGTTTATATTTCCAAGTCTTAAATGACCAAAGTATCCTTTAACTCAACTCATAACAATTTCTAATATTCAAAGTACACATCTTATCTATTTGAGAATATTCTGTTTTAATTCTCACTAGTAAGTCAAAACCCCAATTTTCTTCAGTCTTATTCTAGCTTTCTTTCTTTGCCAAATCGTCTTCCATGTCTGTGCTTTTGAGTCATCAAATAAATCTCCCTGTGTTATTATGTATGTTGTTTGACGTAGAAAAAACCATCCGGTCGCCATTTTTTTGAGAGAACTAACAAATTGTCTCTTTATTTTTCCATCTTGATGTAGTTGTCTTAAACTGTTTATCTTCTCTTCAGTCTGTTGTTCTTCTTGATCCTCAGGTTTCTTCTGATTTGTCAGTCCCTTTTCTGGGTTTTCCATTGACTGTATTTGTTGATCAGTTGAATCCTCTGTCATAGTATTTAATTGGTCCATTTTTTCCGTTATATTCTGTGTAGTTGATTTTTCAGTTGTAATCAAAATTTGAGTTCGTGTATCTGGGCTGACATCCCATTCTTTTCTGCAACCTCTTATTTCATCAGTAGCTGTAAGAATAGTTTGGTAAATTGCTTTCAGCATAGAGAGAATTTGTTCCTGATCTTCCTCCATATTCTCTTAGTAATGTATTAGATTAAATGCTTTGCAATCAGAGAGTGTAAAAAAATTTTTTTTCAGTGAGTATGGAACACAGCTGGGCTTCACAGCTGATAAGTGTCTCAAGGTTATAAGTCTTATCAATTATCTAGGCTGTCAGCCAAGTCTCTTTTAAACAATAACAGATTGTAATATCAGGTTTAGCGACAAGATGTCGCCCCTATATTTAAAATTTTCCTTTAGGTCCAAAGCTTTTATAAACTTTTCAGTTTTACTTCTTTTTTATAAGTAAAAACCCAGATCTTCAGTAAGAGTAGAAAGTCTTTTAGTCCACAAACTTTAAGAAGTAAAATTCCAATTAGGATCAAGTTATTCTTGCAACATTTTTAAACTCCCTTGGATAGTCAGTCGCCGCTGTTTTTAGAGGGAGGGGTAAAATCTCCCTTCCCTCTCCACAGGGGGTAAAGTACTTAAGCAGCTTATGCAGGTAACAAAGGTAGTTAGGATTTAAGAGAGGTAGATCTCACCCAGTCTCTTCCGCGCTGCTTTAAAGTTGCCTGATGGTAAGTGTGACTTCGGCTGTCTGCAGCCTAGTGACGAGCCATATTTCTATGGCCGGTCTTTTGTCCACCGGTTTGGAGGGCTGCCCCAGATCAAACGGAAGAGCTACCACCCTTCCGCGATCACAGGGATCCCCTCCTTGCTGGTCGCCCCTACAGGGCGACTTTCGACCCTTTCCATGGTCCCCCAGCAAAGCGAAACTGGACGTGGAAGATGGAGTTTGCCTTCCAAACGTCCATGGCGGCCGCCTGAGCAAACCGGAAGCCGAGGACAATCTTTCTTAAAATGGCCCATCTGACCACACCCAAAGCACTTCCTTGGCATAGCCCGTGGAGGCGCCTGTTGTGAGGGTGTGTGGTTGTATTTAGGAGGGGCGCCTGGAGACATTTCCTGTGGAGGCCATTTTCTAACTGGTTGATGCCCAAACTTTACTTGCTTCTTTTCTTTCTGCCATTTTTCTTTGTCCAACTCCTTTTCCTGTCTGACAACTTCTCTCATACTTGCTACCATAATCTTTCCCTGTCTCTCCTGATTTTCTACATCCCTCCTTACATAAATCTTCTGTGCTTCTTCCAGAAGCTCATTCATAGACTTCTTAGACCACCCATCAATCTTTTGCTTATATCTGGCCAGCTGTTGGCAACATAATTAAGTTTTAAAAGGGCCTGGGTAGTTTTTTCATCAGGATCCATTCCTGAGTACTTCCTTATAGTGTCTTTTAGTCTTTCCAGGAACTCTGTAGGAGTTTCATCCTTCTTTTGTCTAGCCTCAGACACTTTAGAAACATTTTGGGATTTTGGTACTGCTTCTCTAATTCCCTTTATGATCATGTTTCTGAGGTTTTCCATATTTTGTCTATCTGCAAGTACATTGTTATTCCAATTTGGCCTAGCAATTGGGTATTTTCCTTCTCCATCAGCATTATTTCCATTCTCCCTGTTATATACCTTGATGGCAGCTTTCCTAATTAGGTCCCTTTCCTCTGGGTTGAATAAAGTTTTCATAATGCAAGTAAGTTCATCCCATGTGTAAATACTGGGTCCTAGTAACTGGTCAAGTTGTTCTGCTACTATTGTGGGATCCTCTATTAATTTCTTTAATTCCTTTTTAAGCATCTTGACTTCACTACTTATTAGAGGGTCTTGGACATAACCCACCAGAGGAAGTCCTCCGTGTACACCACTTGCCACTTCCCTTAAGGGGACAAGTTTATTTTCCTCTAGTTCATTACGATCTCTTGGTCTTTCCCTTCTCTGATGTTGGTGCCTATTGTCAGTTTCAATTTCACAGTTTCCGAAAGGCAAATTGTCTAAGTCCCCTTCATATTGGTCTCCCTCTCTCAGTGGAAATAATTCTACCTCCATATCTTCTAACTCCTTCAATTTGGTTCTTCTGTCCTGTCTCACATCACGCTCGGTTTCAGTTAGACCACTTGCAAGAGGAAAATTGTCCAAATCTCTCCTACACTGTTCTCTCTCTCTTCTTAATTGCTTAGGTTGTTCCAGGGGCCGAACCTGAGGCACAACCTGTGGTAAAGCCTGGGGCAAGGCTTGGGATAAAACTGGAGGGAAAACTTGAGGCACTTGTTGGGGATTATAGGGAGGAGGCAAATAATATTTGTTAAAGTCTTCTCTCTCCCTTTTGACTCTTTCTTCTGTTATTAATTCCTGCTCCTTTAATTGTTCTTTTTCTTTGTCAGATTTATTCTCCACATGTTCAGGTTGCTTACTTAGGAACAGATAGTCTGTCTCTGGAGGCCATTTATCTGGCATCCAAATGAGGGCATAATTAAGCTCCTCAGGGGTCTTATCTTTCTTATTCAACACATAATTATACAAAGACTGACACAGAAAGAAATTAAAACTACCTAATCTTGGCCACTGTGTTCCCTCATCTATTCGTTTTTGTCCCCAAATAAAATAACAATATTGTATCATCAAGTCTTTATCTAAATCTTTCACCATTCTATGATATGGAGGATACTTCCATTTAGCCAGGATCTTACCAAGGGGACTGTTAGGGGGTATGGAAACTTTATCCATCGCCCACTTCACCTCCTCTCGATCCTTTTGGGAAAGTCTATTACCCATGGATGGCTACCGTTCAGCCCTCAAGTCCTGACCATCTAATGAGACCACCTTTCACTTCACCAAGTTGCTTTCTCCGTTTCCAGCCAATCTCCTCACGGAGGTATGGTAATGCGTACTCGGGAGTCCACTCTTGCTTCGCCTTGCCAGCCCTAATGGCCCTCGGGGCGTCTCATTCACACTCTCACAGATCTCAGACTCAGACTGACCTACCCACCCAGCCGCCCAGGTAAATGTGAAAACTCCCTTATTTTCTTACCTGGGTCTGTGCACAGAGTTTCCCGGCATGGGATATACGACTCACCTCCGTGTCAATTTCTAGAATGACCTGACCAACTTTGGTCCAGGAATCCACTATTTGACGTCTGGGTCCTCACGGGTGCCATGCCGGTTGTCGTCGCCCTCTGGAAACCATCGAAATCGACATGGCACCTGTTCCCTTTGGGGGCAGCAACCCCCAGGGGTCCAGGGACTGTTTGGATATACCAGGACGAGCCCCCAAGTTGTTTGGAACGTGGCTCAGATTTCCAAAGACAAACAAACTCACTTGGGATTCCAGGAACAGAGTTTTATTGAAATAAAGCTTTTGCAAAGGCTGGTGGTCTTAAACTCATGCAGGAGATTAAGCCACACACATAGCTTTTAAAAGCACATATTTATACCCTCTCACAAAGCTGGTTCCCCCCACCCACCCCTATCACACTCAACAGCCCACCTGCTCATCCCGATCAGCTAATCTGAAGCACCTAAACAGAATACATTTCAATTTATCCCCTCCCAGGAAAAAGCCCTTATATTTCATATACCTGTTAACCATGACCTTTTGCTGACATTAGCCCTATCTTTATTTTTATATTTCCTCCTGCTTGTGGTTACATCTAGCTTCCTAAAGACAACCTACATATATCAAAGTAATTATCCTGCATGTGTCAAAGCCCATACTTCTAAAAGCTGAAGTTACTCCATTTTGCCATTATTAAGCTTACTCCTTAAATTTCAGCTGATCTTACTGAATGTCTTCATATGATACTGCCAATGTGTTACCCTTGTCTGTATATCTTTAAAATAGATGGATTTGTACTTTCATATATCATTAAACAATTTCTGATATTATTTTATCTCTTACATCATGAAATTATGCCCTTCCAATTGAAAAAATGCTAAGTATGAACTTTTGACTTCCGGTGATATGACCGATACCTGACATGCCCAGAGAATCTCCTCTTTCTGGACTGTCATTTTTCCAACTTAACAACAGAAGGAACAACCTTTCCTCTCGTTTATCTGACTCTCCTGGGTTAGGGAGTGTCCTAGAATCATCCCACAAGATCCTCCATACAGCAGTGGTCTGCAAGTAGTTTCAGAAACTGTGCTTCAAAGCAGCCGGTGAGCCGAAGCTGGGGGGTGGGGCTGCAATCAGTTCCTTGTTGGAAAAAACAGCCATTTTGGAATTTATTTTTCAAACAGACAATAAGTCGTGCTTTTCATTTCTTAATCAATTTATGAGATTATTATCTTTACTAGCTAAAAGAAGCTCTCTTTAGTCATAGCTTGTTACTCCTTTTTGAAGCTCTGTGCCATTTTTGAGACTTTTTTATTGGTAAATGACAAGGAAGAGGGTTGTTGGAGTCAGCTAAAATAAGGAAGTGTGGAGAATTTTTTAAAAGATTTGATGGAGAAATATAAGGATAAAAGTTGTGGTTTTATTTTACTATTTTTAAAATAATCTGTAGCCCTGGATTGCTTTGTTGTGGGTGGTTGAAATTTTCCGATTTTCATGAACTCTGATTTGCCAGAAAAAGGATGAAATAAATAAATAAATAAATAAACAAACAAACAAACAAACAAACAAACAAACAAATACATACATACATACATACATACATACATACATACATACATACATACATACATACATTTTTGACCACTAGAGGGAGCTACAAAGATGCTTAGCTTAATCCTGTGCTCGAGTCTGTCATCAGGAAAGTCTTTGAAAGCTCCTTACAGAAAATCACCTATACTGTACCATAAATCGGCTAGGGACTAAAGATACAAATCATACAGATGATATTAAAAAAGAACAAGAGACACAATTAGGTGTAGAAAATTATCAGCCTACTGTGACAACTCCACAAATACTGTACAATGCAAATAACTGTAACTGTCAAGGTTCCGACTGATGATCCCAACGAAGTAAGCACAGCTGAGACATTCCAATTTCTAATGCAAAACTATTGAGCACACCATATCGGCGCAGATGAATAGAAAACCAGCTCTGGTTAAATTGGTGTCAGAACAGTAAATTAAAAGTATAGAAACTCCCCTTCCCTCTGACAGTGCAAGTCACATTCTCCAATTAAGCATCAGACAATTGTTATGAGAGAAATTTTTCATTACTTAGTAAACAATCTGAATGACCTTGATTCCCAGACTTCACAGCTCACACCTGCAAATGCACATTCCATTCATTCCCCACCCCCACCCCTGTAGGCAAGCCAAGAAACAGAAATGCCCGAATCATCATGAAGTTTCTTTGAAGCTTGACAGTAACTTTGGAATGTAAATCTGACACCAGCTTTTATTATGATGCTGGTTTGAATATAACCCTCCCAGCCTGCAGAGTTGGAGATCAAATATTGTATTGCTCATTAGAGCTTACAAAACATGTGTTACACCAATCCTAGAATACTGTTCAACTGTCTAGATCCTTACTGTATATCAGACATTAATACAATTGAGCAAGTTCAGAAGTACTTTACAAGAAAAGTCTTGCATTCTTCTGTCCATACTGTAATATAATGCCTTACTGCTACTAGGCTTGAAATTCTTGGTCTGGATAGTTTAGAACTGTGACAATTGTGGTCAGACTTGGGTATTGCATACAAAATTGTACATAGTAATGCTTTACCTTTTTTTAGCTATAATCGCAATGTCATGCGTGCAAACAACCACTTTAAACTTAATGTAAACTGCTCTAAACGTGATTGTAAAAAATTTCATTTCTGTGACAGAATTGTCAAAGTCTGGAATATCTTACCTGATTTAGTTGTCCCAGCCATTAACTTTCACAGCTTTAATTCTAACTTAACTTCTGTGGACCTCACTCCATATTTAAGAGGTCCCTAAGGAGGCATGTTGTCAAAACCCATTCCTACACTGGGGGGGGGGATTCATTTCATTTCTTTCTATTTCTTACTGAGGGTTCTGCCATTCTCGTGAGGGGGAGGGGGAAGGCTTTGAGGGTTGTTTCTCTGCTTGCTACATTGTATCCTTTCCACTATTCCTACATACTTGCTCTTTGAACTGTCTCTCCCTTGATGTTACCTTGGGGTGAGAAAGGAATGTGCCTTCGGCCATCTGGCTTATCTCTCACTGCGGAAGGGAAGGTGTGAAGACCTAACAACATCATCACAAGCATGGGAACAGACTCCGTTATCAGCTCCTTTCCCACAGCAGACTTAACATCTGAGGATTGGCCCATTCAAACTGACCCGATGAACTATTGGGGTGGGGTTTGCTTGGGACTCTTTTAACCTATTGATCTGAGTGGGAAACCCTCAGATCCTGCCTATTATGCCTGCTATCAGCTTCTCCTAATAAAAGTTCCTTTTGGAAGAAACTGCTCCAAGAGTCCTGCTTTCTTAGGATGAGGTTTTGAAGTGGGCCCTGACATTAGGCAGGATCTGCAGTAATAGTCAGCCCGGAAGGAAGACCCTTGCCGGGGGGCTAAGCAAATTATGTCGGATATCGGAACGGAAAGGGAATAACCTGCCATGGGAGGGGAGATCTCCCACCTAGCAGACCCCAACAAATACAGTTCTCAATCCTCAGCTCGTTGGACGAGGTACTGGTCGTGGAACGCCACCACAAACACAGGTGGTCCATGGGTGTCGGGAAGAAAGAGGACTGGGAGAAGAAATCCAGGAAAGTGATGCTCAGACGCGGCAGTCATCAACCGGGTTGGAAAGTCGAGATGGAGAGGTCGCTTTGCTTTAGCAAAGACGAGGACGACCGACCACCCCGTTCCAGCCAGTTCCTGGAGCAAGCCATCGACATGCTGAGAGTTGCCTTTGATTCCATGAGGGAGGAGAAAGCCGACCCATGCCGGGGAATCGCCAACCCAGGCTCAACCAAAGGAAGAGACGAGGGGGGGGGAGCGAGCCAACAATCCCAGGCCCTTCCACCAGCAGCGCAGAAATGGCAGCCGTCGCTACTGCTGCCGCCACCCCCGGGCGAGCTGCACCAGCAGACGGAGACGGACACCGACACAGACGGAAGAAGGGACATCAGTCGATCCGAAAGTTCCCGCTGCTGGGAGTAAAGTATTGCGGGGAGCCGTGCCGCCTGGGATTTTTCCTGACCCAGGTGTTGAACTACATGGAGGAATATGGACGTGACATACTGAGTGACCGCGGCCGAATCCAGATCGTGCAGGCAGCCCTGGATGGCACCACAGCAGACTGGGTGGTAGATCTCAATGATGCTGATGCCCCAGAACTGCAGAACTTTAACCAATTTATGGCGGCCCTCAGATACAGATTTGAAGACCCCTTGACTGATCGGAAAGCACGGGAACATATTAAAACCGTCCGGCAAGGCCGGCGACCCGTGGCGGAATACACCCAAGAATTCCGAGCCCTGGCTAGTAAGCTGAACTGGCCAGAAGACATCTTGATCGGACATTTTAAAGATGGTCTGAACTATGACTTATACGATGCCTGCATTCCCTGAGGAGACCCCGACCGACTCCAAGACTGGTACATCTTGGCCGAGGAAGCGGAGATTGATCAGGCCAAAAGACAGCGATGCGGAGGGAGATCTTGGGGGAAGTCGCCAGTGGAGCCAGCCCGCGAACAAACGAAGCAAGCACCAGCCACCCAAAGAACGAAGGGATGTTTCAAATGCGGAAAGGAGGGGCAACGTGCAGCCAAATGCTGCTTGCGCACCCCTGTCAGGAAAGCTTGACCGAGCCCCAACAGGGAAGCCCGGAAAGACCCCGATAAAGCTGAAGGAGACAGCCATGAAGAGCGTGGAAGTCGTTGAGTTCCCTACCCCATCCAAACAAGGGAGGGGAACTCCGACACCACCAGGACAGCCACCAACCTCGTCAGATGACAACTCAGAAGATGAACCCCTGGTAAGTGGACCCATCGCGCCCCTCACCAGGACAGTGGAACTGTTTAGCCCCGGAATGCCCGAGAGGGTGGCACTCAGAGCACTAATAGACTCTGGCTGTACCCGTTGCCTCATAAGCCCAACGTTATTGGGGAATTTAGGGATTCCGGTGAGGAGGCTGAAGAAACCAATTTCATTGAGTCAATAAGATGGGTCCATCGCAGGGGGGACACAAGCCACACTTGCCACACTGCCCATCCAACTCACCATAGGGGATCACGTAGAGACTATAATGTTTGTAGTGACCCCTGGCATGGAATGCCCCCTTATTTTGGGCATGGCCTGGCTGACCAAGTGGAACCCGCGGGTGGACTGGAGGACGGGAGAACTCAGATTCCCAAATGGAGAAGCAGTAAAGACCCTGACTCAGCCCCATAATGGAGGAAGCCCCTCCGAAAAAGCAGCAGTAGGGGGGAAAAAAGAGTTGCAAGATATCTCAGACGAATACAGAGACTTAGCTGAAGTATTCAGCGAGGAAAAATCTGATGAACTGTCCCCCCATCGGCCCACAGACTGCTCCATCGAAATCCGCCCTGGGGCGAAGTTACCCGAACCGAAACTGTATTCTATAAGCTCACGGGAGCTAGAGGAAATGCAGAAATTCATAGAAAAAACCTAGAAAGGGGTTTTATTCAACCAGCAAAGCCGAAGACTGCAGCTCCCGTATTATTTTGGGAAAAGAAGGACGGGACTCTTCACCTCTGCATGGACTATAGATCCCTGAATGCAGTGAGCGAGAGCAACCTATACCCCCTCCCTCTCATGAAACACATGCTAGCACACCTATCAAAGGGGAAAATCTTTTCAAAACTAGACTTAAGAGAGACATATTACAGGATTAGAATTAAGGAGGGAGACGAGTGGAAGACAGCTTTCAATTGCCCCTTAGGATGTTACCAGTTCAGGGTTCTACCGTTTGGACTTCAAGGGGCACCTGCAGGGTTCATGCAATTAATAAATGACGTGCTCCAGGAGCACCTATACAAAGGGGTGCTTGTTTACCTGGATGATATCTTGATATTCACTGAAACAATGGAGGAACATGTGAAGCTAGTCAGAGCTGTACTGAAAAAACTCCAGGCAGCTCACCTGTATGCCAAACTCTCTAAATGTGAGTTTCACAAAGAAAAAATTGACTATTTGGGGTATCGCATCTCGCTGAATGGCATAGAAATGGACCCCGAGAAAGTCCGAGTGGTATTAGAATGGGCTCTGCCCCGCACGAGGAAGCAATTGCAAAGCTTCCTTGGATTTGCTATTTTTTACCGGCAGTTTATCCCCTCCTTTGCACAGATTATGCTGCCAATTACGAACTTACTAAAGACCAAGGGGGCGGGAAAGCCGAAACCAAGCCAACCATTGAAATGGACGGTGGAATGTCAAACCGCATTCGAAAGGTTAAAAAGATTATTTTCCGCAGAACCAGTTTTAAGGCACCCCGACACTGAGAAACCTTTTGTGATTCAGGCTTATGCTAGCGATGTAGCTGTGGGGGCAGTCCTATTACAGGAAAATGATGAGGGAAAATTGCAGCCTTGTGCATATACATCAAGGAAACTCACAGAGACAGAGCAAAGATGGGCGGTCTGGGAGAAATAGGCTTATGCGGTTCGATGGGCTCTTCTCACCTGGTGGCACTTCCTGGAGGGGAACAAAATTCCTTTCCAGGTGTGGACCGACCACAAGAACCTGGAAGCACTGAAAACACCCAGGAAACTGACCCTTAAACAAGCAACATGGTCACAGCATTTCCACCGGTTTAACTTTACTTTGAAGCATTTGCCGGGAGAACTTCTTAGTGGATGCATTGTCCAGACTGCCCCAGTATAATAGTAACAGAACAGACATAACAGACCCGCTTATGCCATCAAAGCAACTAGCAGCACAGGTCACTACCCAAGCACAAGCCAAGCTTCAAAAACCCTTGGTGAGCCAAGCAGGGATTGAATTAAAAAAAGAATTAGAAACCGACGAATGGTTCCTGAGCCACAAGAACCTATGCACCATGACCGATGGTTTACCATGGGTGGGAGGAAAACTGTACATCCCAAAAAGCCAGAGACTGACATTCATGCAGTTATGCCATGACTCTAAATCAGCTGGACATTTCAGATTTGTAAAAACTTTACATCTAGTGAAAAGGCAGTTTTGGTGGCCGTCAATAAAAAAGGACATTGAAAGTTATGTGGCCAGCTGTGCAGTCTGTGCTGCAGCGAAGAGAATGCAAGGAAAGACCCCAGGCTTATTGCAACCAGTAGCAACCCCATCAGCACCTTGGAAGGAAATCTCTATGGACTTTATTGTGGAGTTACCAGAAAGTGGGGGAAACACAGTCATCTGGGTCGTGACGGACTTGTTCTTTAAACAAGTACACTTTATTCCATGCCAAAAAATCCCCAATGCAAAAACACTTGCAAAGCTTGCATATCTATCGACTTCATGGAGCCCCACAATGAATCATATCAGACAGAGGAGTACAGTTCACATCAGAGTTTTGGAAAGCATTCTTAAAACTGTTGGGGACCACCCAGGGGCTGTCATCTAGTCATCATCTGCAGACGAATGGTGGGACTGAACAGTCGAACTCAGTACTGGAGCAGTACTTAAGATGTTTTATTAATTACCAGCAGGACAACTGGACCGACCTGCTTCCATTTGCAGAGGTTGTCTATAACAATGCAGTCCATTCCAGCACGGGTTACACTCCTTTCCAAGTTGCAAATGGGCAAAGTTTTAACCTGATGCCTGAACTCCCAGCATGTGATCCCACCATTCCTTCTCTCAAGGAATGGATGGCACAGTTGCAAAATACCTGGCCGGTAGTGAGGAAGGCATTAGATGAAGCTAGGGAAGCATATAAGGTCCAAGCAGATAAAACACGGAGCGAACCAAAACCATTTACAGTAGGAGAGAAAGTTTATCTGTCAACAAAATACCTAAAATCCTTACAACCCTCCAAAAAGCTAGGATTGAAATTTGTGGGACCATTTCCCATTAATAGAATAATTAATCCTGTCACAGTAGAATTAGAACTTCCAAAAACACTCAGACAGGTTCACCCAATTTTCCACTGCAGCCTTTTAAAACGTGAACTGCAGTCACCCTTAAGGCAAGCCGAAACTCCTCCCCCTCCTCCAATATGGTAGAAGGCGAACAACATTTTCAAATTAAAGAAATCCTAGACTCCAGAAAACATCATGGTTCTACCCAATACCTGATAGCATGGAAACATCTACCACCTTCCCAAAATGAGTGGGTCCAGAAACGTCACGTTAGGGCCCCCCGACTCCTTAGTAAGTTTCAGGCTGCTTACCCCGATAAACCAGACTACTCCTTGTCTCCCTTTTTCCTCTTTTGTTTTCTACAGGTGGATCTCTCTTTCTTTTAAGGGGGGCAGGATGTCAGAACCCATTCCTACACTGGGGGGGGATTCATTTCATTTCTTTCTATTTCTTACTGAGGGTTCTGCCATTCTCCTGAGGGGGAGGGGGGAAGGCTTTGAGGGTTGTTTCTCTGCTTGCTACATTGTATCCTTTCCACTATTCCTACATACTTGCTCTTTGAACTGTCTCTCCTTTGATGTTACCTTGGGGTGAGAAAGGAATGTGCCTTCGGCCATCTGGCTTATCTCTTGCTGCGGAAGGGAAGGTGTGAAGACCTAACAACATCATCACAAGCATGGGAACGGACTCCGTTATCAGCTCCTTTCCCACAGCGGACTTAACACCTGAGGATTGGCCCATTCAAACTGACCGGATGAACTATTGGGGTGGGGTTTGCTTGGGACTCTTTTAACCTATTGATCTGAGTGGGAAACCCTCAGATCCTGCCAATTATGCCTGCTATCAGCTTCTCCTAATAAAAGTTCCTTTTGGAAGAAACTGCTCCAAGAGTCCTGCTGTTGTAGTCCGAAGGAGGAAGCATTCCTTGAAAACGGACACATTATTTTCTCTTTTAGTTACTTTATTTTGCATTCCTTGCCAGGAGTTTTGCTACAATACTTCGGTACATTACAAAGCGGATGCCAGAATCTGGATTTCTCTGGCTTGCATCTGTCTTATCTTGCTAACTCCTCCCTTACTTTACTGTCATGATTTACGTCTTCCAATTAGGCTGGAGGCCAAAGATTCACTTCCCTTCCCAGTCTCCCACTTTCTTCATAATTCTCCTCCCTTTGCATGTCATCTGATTTAACTCCAAAAATACCAGACAGTTCTGCATATCTTGTCAATGCAACAATATCCTATATTAACAGCGTTGACATCCGGCCCCCCTTACAAAAAGGACAGATCCTGTAATGTAAACAAAAGCATATATTAATGACTAGTCTTCGGTTTGTTGGGGTATTTCATATGAAACCTTTTGACGAGCCTGTCAGCTTTCACCTCACTGGATTTCACCCAAGTGGCTTCAGACATCGGGTATCCCTTCCATTGTACTAGGTACTGCAATTTCCCTTTAAAAATTCTAGAATCAAGAATATGTTTCACTTCATAATGGGTCTGTCCCGCAACTACGAGGGGCCCAGGTGCTTTCTTCGGGGGAGGTCTTAAAGTGGAGCCCCGATAAGGTTTTAACAAGCTACTGTGGAAGACAGGGTGAATTTTACCCAAAAGTCTAGGGAGTTTCAGTTTTACAGTGACTGGATTGATGACCTTTACGATAGGAAAAGGCCCTAAGAATTTCGGTCCTAACTTCTTGCTGGGTAATTTGAGGCGTAAATATTTGGTTGACAAATAAACCTTTTCCCCAACTTGGAACGTTCTTTGGGGAGCCCTCTTTTTGTCAGCTTGTTTTTTATAGGTTTCAAAAGTCTTTTTTAAAGCAGTTTTTGTTTTTCTCCAAACTTCCTCCCATCCCCTCACCCATTGGTCAAGTGTCTGGGAAGCGGTTGGCATATGGGGATATTCAGGAATTGGACTGAACTCTTTGCCTGTGGCTACTCTGAAAGGTGTGTAGCCGGTGCTGCTGTGCACAGAATTGTTATACGCCACCTCTGCGAAGGGGAGGAGGTCAGTCCAGTTCGTCTGTTGATAAGACATGTAGCATCTGAGATATTGCTCCACCATTTTGTTAGCGGCTTCTGCAGCTCCGTTGGTGGCCGGATGAAAAGCAGATGACAAGCCTTGAGATGATCCAATTAATTTAAGAAAACTCCTCCAGAACTTTGCTGTGAACTGCACCCCCCTGTCTGAGATTATTCGCTTAGGAGCGCCGTGCAGTCGGTAGATATGTTTCAGGAACAATTTAGTCAGTCGTTGAGCGGATGGGAGTCCTTTGCAGGCGATGAAATGAGCCTGCTTCGAAAACAGGTCTATTACAGTCCAGATGACAGTATTTCCTCTACTCTCAGGTAGGTCTACGATAAAGTCCATAGCTATTTCTTCCCAGGGTTGGGAAGGGTCTGCCACCGGCTGCAGTAATCCAGGGGTTTCCCCCGGTATTCTTTTCATTGTAGCACATACGGTACAACTCTTCACATAGTTTTCCACATCTCGTTTCAGTCCCGGCCACCAAAATTGCCGGCGGGTGAGATGTAGTGTTTTTAGATATCCAAAGTGTCCAGCCTGCTTTACATCATGGCTGTGTTTGAGAGCATTGAGACGGAGGGATTCGGGCAAATACAGTTTCCCCCCTTTGTAAGCCAAACCATCCCGGCACGTCAAGGAGGTTTGGTTATCTTTGAACCATTGATCGGTGAGGAGCTCTCGTTTTATTTTCTTTGCTCCAGGGTCATCCGGATTTGGGACCCTGCGAGGCGTGATTTGTGCAACAGGTTGTGGATTGGAGATAATCGCCTCGTTGACTTCTTCACGTTCGCTTTTGTATTGGGGCAATCTCGATAGCGCATCAGCTAGGAAGTTTTTTTCCCCTGGTATGTACTTTAGAGTAAAGTTGAAGCGGTTAAAGTACTGTGCCCACCGTACTTGCTTTGGGGACAATTTGCGAGGAGTTTTCAGTGCCTCTAGGTTTTTGTGATCTGTCCATACTTCGAATGGCACCTTGCTCCCCTCCAGGTAGTGTCGCCAGTTTAACAGCCCCCATCTAATTGCGAAGGCCTCCTTCTCCCATATTGCCCATCTCCATTCACTTTCCGTACATTTTTTGGAGGTGTAGGCGCAGGGTTGCAGGACTCCCTTCTTGTTCTTTTGAAGCAATACAGCTCCAACTGCCACATCACTGGCGTCGGCTTGAATTACAAAGGGCTCCCCTAGACAGGGGTGCTTTAGGACTGGTTCGGCAGCAAATAGTCTTTTTAAATTCTCAAAAGCTGTTTGACAGTTCATACTCCATGCTAGTGGTTGGCCCGGTTGCGGCTTCCCTCCTTTTTCCCCTGTTTTTAGTAAATCTGTAAGGGGTAGGGCAATTTTGGCAAAAGAGGGGATGAATTGACGGTAAAAGTTGGCAAAACCTAGAAAGCTCTGAAGTTTTTTGCGGGTTTTTGGGGGCTGCCATTCGATTATAGTTTTCACCTTGGCTGGATCCATCTCTCTTCTAATAGCCTTTGGATGGTAAAAGCTGTTTTATTCCATGTTATATTTGCCAATTGTTTATCCACCTTTTCTCGATTTTCAATAAGTTGTATCTGAGTGTCAGTCTCTGTTGGTATTGATGCTTCAGACATCTCTGTTGAAGTTGTTGTATAGTCATCAGACTTCTCGATAGGTTGTGTTTGAAGTTGAATAAAATTAGTTTGTTTTGTGGTTTCCACGGTTTCTCTCAGTGTAGGGAAAAGGGATTGAAAATAGGAACTCACATCCTCTGCAGCTTCTAAAATTTTTTCCAATATAAGTTCATAGTCCAGTTGTGTATTAAGTTCCATATCGATAGTAATAAGGCTTTTTAATCTTTAAAGAAGGCTCTACTTCATAAGAATCAAGCAAGCATTCACCTTCAATTTTCAATAGGCCAGCTGCATCCGTTATCTTGTGGTTATCACCCTTTGAAAGTCATAGCCATTCCCAGCCATAAAGAAATATAATTGCAGTACCACTTTTCGACACAAGATGTCCTCAGCAAACCAAAAAATCTTTTTTTTTTTCCTTTCCAAATAATAGATTTTTTATTTTTCGTGTTGAAAAAGATGAAGAAAGGGCTCAAAATAATAAATGCGTAGTTGTAACAATAATAGTCAAGAATAAAATGTTTTCAGGTCCCCTCAGTATTCCAAAATTTAAATAGTCCATCAAAATTGACTGGTTTTTATTTATATTATTTTTTTTTCCAAAGCTGTTTTTCCCCATTGCCCAAACGCTGCTTCCTCACGACAGGGAAATAGTTCAAAGAAAGCTTTTAACAGGAAAGTAGTTAGGGAAAAAAAAAGGGGGTAGGAAAGGTCTCACCCGGATTCTCCACGGGGGTTCTTTCGCTTAGATGTTCTTCTGGCTTTCAGCTGGTGCGACGAAGTGATCGTCCATTTTATAGGACGATCTTTTCCTCCGGCGGCCCTAAGGAGAAAGCTCGAACTGGGGAGAGCCGCCGCTCTTCCCCAGTCGAGCAGGAGCCTCCTCTAACGGTGGTCGCCTCTACGGGGCGACTTTCGACCCGATTAAGGGTCTACCGGCGGAGGGAAAGCAGCCGGTGGGAGAGAGAGATCTCTCCGTACGACTGCTGGTGTCGCGATCCGGAACCGGAAGCCCGGCTGGATCCATCTCAATGCCTTCGTTGGAGATTCTGTAGCCGAGGTAATCTAATCGGGTCTGGTGAAATTCACATTTTGACAATTTGGCATAAAGCTTGGCATTCAATATTTTCTTTAACACTTCTCTCACCAGCTTTATGTGATCAGTCATATTCGTGCTGTATATCAGAATATTGTCAAGGTACACCAGAACCCCTTTGTACAAGTGTTCATGTAGGACTTCATTAATCAACTGCATGAATACGGCTGGGGCCCCCTGTAGTCCGAATGGCATGACTTTGAATTGATAGCTCCCCATGGGGCAGTTGAAGGCAGTTTTCCACTCATCTCCTTCTTTTATTCTCACTCGGTAGTACGCCTCTCTCAGGTCTAATTTAGTGAAGACACTCCCCTTAGCCAGATGAGTTAATAAGTCCTTTAGGAGGGGGAGGGGGTATCTGTTTTCCACACTCACAGCGTTGAGGCCCTTATAGTCTACACAGAGACGAAGAGACCCATCTTTTTTTTCTTTAAATAACACGGGGGCTCCCACAGTAGATTTGGCCCGTTCAATGAACCCCCTCGCTAAGTTTTTATTCACGTATTGCTGCATCTCTTCCATCTCGAGGGGGGACATGGCGTACATTCTCGGGCGTGGAAGTTTGGCTCCTGGCACCAGTTCGATAGAACAGTCATTGGGTCTGTGAGGGGGTAGGACATCGCATTCATTTTCACTAAATGCCTCTGCTAAGTCCCGGTATTCATTGGGGATGAGTGATTCATCTGGTGACAGTGAGGCAGCTATGAGTGCTCGCTCATTAGGTGGCCTAAAGTGTCCCGCAACGTCAGTTGAATCAGTGGGAGGCTCAGGCCCTATAGGTAGTCTCACAGTTCTCATTCCTTTCTCCCACCAGATAAATGGCTTCCATTTGTCCAACCAGGCTAAGCCTAGAATCACAGTCTCAGTCATTTTTGGGGCCACCAGGAACCGAATAAATTCCCAGTGTGCGCCTATTTCTAGGCGTAAGGGCTCAGTTAATTGTGTGACTAAAGTCCCTCCCATGAGGGAGCCGTCAGCTTGCTCAAACCTCACAGGGTTGGAGAGTTGTTTTGCCCGTATGCCCATTTTCATGGCAAAGGGTAGGCTAATAATGCATCGGGTGCATCCAGAATCAATTAGTACGTTTAAGTCTATTTGTGCCCCCAACTTAGGGATTATAAGCTTGGCGGCCAGTGAAAAAGATGGGATTTGTCGACTCACCATCGGGTCGTTCTCCCCTTCGTTGTCACCGTCAAAGGAGGGGAGAGCAGGGGCGGGCCCACCTGGAGTCCTGGCGTTCTCTTGTGTGGGAGGTGTAATCTGGGTAACAGGTGCTTGCGTGGCCCGGTTGGATTTTTCTCTCATTAGCCGATGGGCAGGTCTCCTTCTTGTCGCTGGTTCTGGACTGCTCTGCAGTTGGGGGTAGGGGACCGGACAGTTTGTTGCTCGATGTCCCTTATTTCCGCACCGGAAACACTTTAGTGACGCGATTGCAGGTGGCCCGGTACTTCCAGTGATCGTGGTAGCCGGAGGTTCTCGTGGGGGTGATTGTTGTTCGGATTGTTCTGGTTGATGCTCAGATTCAGGTGGGGAAGGCTTTTTATAGCGGGTGAGCTGAACATCTAGCTTCACCGTTGTCTGGTACCACTCGTGCAGTCGGTCAGGTACTGCTCGAATAATGCAGGCCTGGGCGAGGTGATCATCTAATCCTTCAATGAAGTGATGGATTAGGGACTGCTCTGCCCACCCCTCTATCCGACCTGCTGTCTTGCGAAACTCTCGCATGTACTCCAGGGCAGGCCTGCCGGCTTGTTTTATTTTGTGGATTTGTTCTCTTGCTTTTAAGTCAAGGGATGGGTCCTCAAATCTTTCTTTCAGACCCAGGAGGAAGAGGTGGGGGTCTTCCAATTCTGGGGCTTGCTCATTATATAGATTGTTCAGCCATTCGGATGCTTCTCCCTCTAGGCCGGACGCAATCACATCGACCATAGCCCCTGGGTCTGGGTAGAGATAAGCCCAGCGATTCAAGTGAGAGCGTACTTGGTTGAGGAAAAAAATCAGTTTCTCTGGGTCCCCATCGAAGGTTGCTCTGAATGGTGGAGAATGGGGCCCCCACTGTGGCTGTTGCTGCTGCTGGCCCCATCCTGGTTGCTGGTTTATGCCCAGGGGTTGCACGTTCGGGGGCTGGGGCCAATCTCCTTGTTGTGGCCGTCCTCCCTCTAGCAGCTGATCTCCTGGGCCCTGCACCATCCCAATCTGTTGCAAGGTCTCTATCAGCTGTGGTGAGCTCAAAAGTTGTCTGCTCCCTGCCTGCTTCGAATGCCATACTCCCCATTGTTGCAGAGGCCTCAGACATGGAATCCCTCTCTCTTCAGGGCTGGGGTCCCTGATAGAGGAAGACAGGGTCTGAAAGGCTGTCTGATACGAATTGGGGGGGCTGTAGGCTTCTTTTTGCAGGAGTGGGTCTCTGCTTTTCTCCCCTGGGGTTTGAGATATTTCCAGTAACTCACCCAGGCCTCGAATGGCAGTTTGCCCATTTTCTGTCCACCGGTTCTTATTCGTCTGCCAAAATTCATTTTCCCACAGCATGCTGTCTGTTACTTCCCCCTCTGGGATACCAGTCGCTGCCAGGGCTGTATTCAACAAACTCCCGTTTCATGATAGATTGGCCTGCTCCTGAATTCTGTCATTCTCACTCCAGGCTAGGAGAAAGAGGTGGGGTAATGCATCCCCAGTTGTTTGAAAAGTTTTTAGATTCTGGCATGATGTTGTAGTCCGAAGGAGGAAGCATTCCTTGAAAACGGACACATTATTTTCTCTTTTAGTTTGTTTATTTTGCATTCCTTGCCAGGAGTTTTGCTACAATACTTCGGTACATTACAAAGCGGATGCCAGAATCTGGATTTCTCTGGCTTGCATCTGTCTTATCTTGCTAACTCCTCCCTTACTTTACTGTCATGATTTACGTCTTCCAATTAGGCTGGAGGCCAAAGATTCACTTCTCTTCCCAGTCTCCCGCTTTCTTCATGATTCTCCTCCCTTTGCATGTCATCTGATTTAACTCCAAAAATACCAGACAGTTCTGCATATCTTGTCAATGCAACAATATCCTATATTAACAGCGTTGACACCTGCTTTCTTAGGATGAGGTTTTGAAGTGGGCCCTGACACATGTGTAAGTGCACTGGTGTGCCTATTGTCCCTGTCACATTTTGATTTTCTTATTTTCTTTGTTTGAGTTTGTAATTTTTGTTTGACAAATAAAAACAACACGGTCCCGATGTGCCTGGCTGACAACTTTGGCATCTGAAAGGTGGAGGAGGGTACTAGAGGGTCAGCTATACTGGACTTAATTCTAATAAAGATGAAATGGTTGAGGGAGTGGAAGTTGTAGGAACTTTGCTGAAGACTGACCATGTCATACTAGATTTCACCATAATGTAGGCACAGGTAACCGAACAGCCAGACTAGTGTTTTCGACTTTAAGAGAGCTGATTTCAACAAACAAATCCTAGAGGGAAAAATAGTTCAGGATGCTTGGGAAACTCTGAAAAATGAGATAGTAAAGACCAAAATAAAAACAACACTACAGAGAAAGAAAAACAAGAGACTTCATATGAAACCAGCATGGTTGCACAAAGAGCTCTCTGACAAACTGAGGGACACAAAGGGCAAGTATAAAAAATGGAAAGAGGAGTATATACTGTAACTAGAACAGTATACTAGCAAACAGCCCGAATCTGCAAGAATGGAGTCAGGAAGGCTAGGGCTCAGAATGACTTGAGACTTGCAACAAATGCCAAAAATAACAAAAAAGTTTCTTTCAATACAGTATGTAAGGAGCAAGAAAAAAGTCAAGGAAATTTGAGAAGGTAGCTGTGTAATTCTACGGAAACGAGTGGGCCCTGAAATGGTCGGTCCACTAATGGGAGAAGATGGCAAGAAGGTGACGGGCAGCAGGGAGAAAGCAGAACTGCTTAATTCCTTCTTTGCATCTGTCTTTACACAAAACAAAAAAATAGTCCAAACTATCAAAAGCAGCACCATGGGAGACAGAACAGAAATGCAGGTCAAAATAGACAAGGAATTGGTGAGAGAACACCTATCCACTTTGAACGAGTTCAAATCTCTGGGACCACATGGTTTACATCCCAGGGTACTGAAGGATCTGGCAGATGTGTTCCTGGAAACACTGAATGAAATCTTTCAGAGCTCCTGGAGCATGGGAGAACTGCCAGTGGAATGGAAAAGAGCTGATGTGGTTCCAATCTAGAAAAATGGGAAAAATGGATCCAGGAAACTATAGGTCAAACCGCTTAACATCAATACCTGGGAAAATCTTGGGTTAATCAAACGGCGAATTTGTGAGCACCTAGAAACGAACAAGGCGATTACTAGAAGTCAGCATGGGTTTGTTAAAAACAGATCATGCCAGACAAACCTTATTTCTTTCTTTGATAAAGTGGCTAAATTAGTGGATCAGGGAAATGCTGTGGACATAGTGTACTTGGACTTCAGTAAAGCATTTGACAAAGTAGACCACAGTCTACTTCTTGGTAAAATAGAACAATGTGGGATAGACTGGACAATCACCAGATGGATTTGCAGTTGGCTGACCAACCGTATTTGGCATGTGGTCCTCAATAGAACTACATCTACATGGAGGGAAGCATGCAGTGGGGTACCTCAAGGTTCTGTCTTAGACCCAGTGCAGTTCAACATCTTTATAATGACCTAGATCAGGGGGTTGAAGGGACACTCATCAAATTTGCAGATGACACCAAGCTGGGGGGAAATTGCTAACACTTTGGAAGATAGACTCAAGATTCAGAAGGACATTGACAAACTTGAGCACGGAATGGGACGTTTAGGCATGGACCCTTGGCCATGCCTCCTTCACCCCCTGCCACCTGCCTCAGCCCATTTACAGCCAGCTTTCCTTTTAAACTGGCCCTCCCCCGGCCATTGTCCATGGCCAATGGGCCCCTGACCCTCCGCCCCACGCCCTTCAGCCCGGCCCATTCTCCCAGAAACCATTTGACCCAGGCCTTTGGCTGCACTGGACAAATAGCCCCCAGCTGATCGGGTGGCAGGCAGAAGCAATGGGGGACAGCATGCAATGGGCGATCACAGGGGTGGGGTGGGGGGTAGCATGCAATGCAAGATTTTTTTAAAAAAGTACTGCAGCTGCTCGGCAAGTGTTGGGGCCTTGCAGATCTGTCACCAGGACCAGAGGGAGGGGCAGTGGCAGTGGGAGTAGCAGTCACCAGGGCCACTGGGGGGGGCAGACAGGTGAGAGTGTGTTGGGAGGGACCAGGAAGGGAGGGAGGAGCGCCTCAAGGGCACTTGACAAAGACAGCTTGGCTCGCAACTCAAATGAAAGAGGGGAGGAGGAGCAAGGACGGTGGTGGCTTCTGCAATTGCGGGCAGCGTGGGGGGGAGGCGCCAATTACAACATTACATTGTTGGTAATTCTGGGAATTGGCCCCTGGACACTGCCTGGACAGAATGGGAGTCACTTTGCTGGAAGTCAGCAAAAGAATAAAGTAAGATTGGGTTGACATGATCTGTTTTTAACAAACCTGTGCTGGCTTCTAGTCTTCTCACTATATTCTGATAAAAGTTGAAATTTCCTGGGCAAATGTATATGGAAATAATTCCTTGGATATTTCATTGTATTTTTTATTCCTGGTGGCCATCAGACTGTGGGAAGTCAGCCCCCCAGAGAAGGAAATATTAAAAAGGCAGAAAAAATATATTTCCTCAGGATCTTGAAGAGGCAGGAAAGCATGCCCAGTTTTCTTAATAGCCCCAAGTCTGCCTCCCCCAAGCAGAAACCAGCTCTATAGAAATGCAGATGCAGACCATTCAGGAAAGTTGGAGCTAGAAGATTAAGAAGACAAAGACCTAAAATCTGCATACCTCACCCAAATACCTCATTAGCCCAGCCCCAGGGAAGCAGGATATGACCTTTGGGACATAATAGGATTAAACCACAGATACCAAAGGCCCAGAAAAGCACACTCAGACTCAGGTCAAAGTTCATGCCACAGGAACAGGAAACAACTCAAAACAAAAGGCTTCAGAGGGTATAAAAAACCCACTCCCTACATGTGTTTTCTCTTTTTTCTGCCAGCCATCTTCCTGTCTGGTTCTCCTCTCCAATAAACTACAACCTTCTTCCCAAATGTTTATTCCCAGCTTGGATGAACCACGATGAAGACTTTTCTTCCAACAATTTGGCACCCCAGATGGGACTCCAAGCTAACCTCTCCAATGGACTGAGACTGGTAAGGCCCATCTTGCAGGCAGCAGACCCCTTGTGTCTGTGGATGGGTTTCCCAGGCCCTGCCCATGTGGAGCCAGGGTAGTAAAGGGAGTTTTGGGTTTGAGCTCAAAGGCTGCTTTGGAAAGAAGGTGAAGGTGAGTACCTCTAAATTTTAACTTTAAAGCCCAGGGGAACAAAGGAAATGTGTGTATGTCTGTGTGTGTGAGTGAGAAGACCCTTTTTTCCCCAATCACAGTTGGATTTTGCTCCTTCTGGTCTTTCCTAGCCGCAGAAAGGATCTGTTCAAGTGGCAGACCCTGGAAAGCATGGGGGTTTGGCCAGAGCGCAGGACCTTGTGTTGGGGAAAAGGGAGAGGCTGTGTGAAAATGGAATGGAATGAGTGAATGAGAGAATTGGATTTCAGCAACCAGCTGGTAAGGCCCTGTAAGCAAAGCCTAGCTCAGGAAACTGCCTGGAAACTGCCTGTAATCCCTGTAAGGCAGCAGGGAGGAGTGCCTGTATTCCCCGCGTAGGCACCGGGGAGGAGAGGACTAACGAAGAGTCCAGAAACGTTCCCAAAACAAGAAGGTGAGGGTACTCCGTCTGGGAACCGGAGTCCTCCTGGAGGTTTTATTTTTTCCAAAAATCCCGGACGTTTCTTTCCCTTTTGTACCTGACTGAAATGGGCTTTGCTCAGGGCTTTGCTGGGAAACCAATTTGGCTGAATAAAGGTACTTAAAGGGAAATTAAAGTATAAGAAATAGTGATTCTCTCTCTCTCTCTCTTCTTCTATGCAACCACGTGGTATGTTTAAGATTTGCGCCTTCCCTAATTTGAGTTAACGGAGATTTATAGTGGGAATGACTAGGATGTGTAAAACTAAGACTTCTGTTTCCCTTTCTGTTTTCCTTGTCTTTGTGTATATATGTGTATCAAAGTCTTTGTGTGTGAGGTAAATGTGACTGTTAACTGTTTCAAATCCAAAGAGAAAAGAATTTTAAAATTCTGCTATAAATTCTGCTTAAAATAAGCCACAAAAGGAAATACCCTCACTCTGTTTGTCTGGCCAACAAACAGAGTGAAGAAAAATGTGTATGTCCGTTTTTGTTTTTTTTCTTCTGTTTCCTTTCTCTCTCTGTACTCTTAAGAACAGCCCAAAGTTAGCAGGAGGAATGTTTTAAGTTTTAAGGTTTTAAGGTTTCACTCTTGCATTTAACAACAACAACAACAACAACAACAACAACAACAACAACAACAACAACAACAACAACAACAACAATAATAATAATAATAATAATAATAATAATAATAATAATAATAATAATAATAATAATAATAATAAATAATAATAATAAAGTTGGAAGGGACCTTGGAGGTCATGTAGTCCAACCCCCTGCTCAGGCAGGAAACCCTATACCAACTTTATCAAATGCCTTACTGAAGTCCAAGTAAATTATATCCACAGCATTCCTCTGGTCCACTAATTTTGTCACTTGGTCAAAGAATGCAATAAGATTTGTCTAGCATGATCTGTTTCTGACAAACCCATGTTGGCTTTTAGTAATGACTTTGTTTGCCTCTAGGTGTTCGCTGATTTGTTGTTTGGTTATCTTTTCCAGAATCTTCCCAGGTATTGAGGTCAGGCTGATAGGTCTGTAGTTTCCTGGATCCTTCCCCCCCCCTTTTTTTTTTGAAGATGGGAACTACATCAGCTCTTTTCCAGTCCTCTGGTAGTTCCCCAGTGCTCCAGGATCTTTGAAAAATATAGTTCAGTGGTTCTGAGATCACATCTGCCAGTTCCTTGAGAACCTTGGGGTGTAATCCATCTGGTCCTGGTGATTTAAACTCATCTAGGCTGGATAGGTGCTCACTTACCATTTTCTTGCCTATCTTAACTTGTGTTTCTATTCTGTTTTTTATGGCACTATTTTTGATAAGTTGGTCTGTTTTTTCCCTTTGTGTAAAGACAGATGCAAAAAACGAGTTAAATAGTTCTGCTTTCTCCCTGTTGCTTGTCACCTTCTTGCCACTTTCACCCACTAATGGACCAATCATTTCCTTCACTTTTTTCTTGTCTTTTTTACATGTTGAAAAAAGTTTTTTTTTGTTATTTTTGACTTTGGTCGCAAGCCTTAGTTCATTTTGAGCCTTAGCTTTCCTCACTTCATCTTTGCAGGCTTGGGCTATTTGCTGATATTCTGCCTTAGTTATGTGCCCCTCTTTCCACTTTTTAGACTTGTCCTTTTTATCTTTCAATTTATCAGAGAGTTCTTTATGCAGCCATGCTGGTTTCTTTTGAGAGCTGTTATTTTTCTTCTTTGTTGGTATTGTGCTAGACTGGGCTTTTATTATCTCACTTTTCAAAATTTCCCACGCTTCTTGAGTTGTTTTCCCCTTGAGGATTCTCATCCATGGAATCCTTCCCAAGCCCTCTCTAAGTTTATTGAAATTAGCTCTCTTAAAGTCCAAGACTCTAGTTTGACTGTGTTCTATTGCTTGTGCTTCCATAATGTCGAATTCCAATATTGCATGATCACTTCCCCCCAAGGTTCCTGTGGCTTCAACACCTTCTATCATTTCACCTCTGTTAGTGAGAATTAGATCCAATATGGCTAATCCCCTAGTTCCCTTCTCTACTTTTTGGGAGACAAAGTTGTCTGCTAGGTTTGTCAGGAATCTGTTTGATCTTCCACTTGGTGCAGAATTTGTCTCCCAGTTGATGTCAGGGTAATTAAAGTCCCCCATTACTATTGTGATGTGCTTCCTACATACCTTAGTTAGCTGACTAGCAAAAAGTTCATCTATTTCCTCTGTTTGGTAGGGTGGCCTATAGTATACACCTATGGCAATGTCATTCCCCCCCCCCTTTTATATTGACCCAAGTGCATTCAAGACAGTTTTCATCATTGTTGTGCTCTATTTCTGTAGAGATGTAGTTATTTCTTAGATAGAGAGCAACTTCACCTCCTCTTTTATTTGCTCTGCTTCTTTTAAATAATTTAAATCCCTCTAGCTGTGTGTTCCGTTTGTGGGTTTCATCCCACCATGTTTCCGTAAAGGCAACAATATCTTATCTGCCCTCATTTACCTGAATTTCTAGTTCACCCTGTTTACTGTTCATACTCCGTGCATTGGTGTATAGACATTTGAGTCCTTTATGACTGACCCGGTGTTTACTTTCTACATAACCTGTGTGGTGCCTGAGTTCCCCTATTTTGTTACCACCTGTTTGGTTAGTGTGGCACTCACTATTTGTGTGGCACTCGCTATTAAAAGCTTGATTTTGCTTGATAGCAAGGTTGATATTCTTGTCCACACACACATCTATGTTACATGCACTGCTAACCCTGTAATTTTTTGATAGCTGGGGACAGGGATGTTCTGTATCAATTAACTCACTGTCCCTGTTGTTTAGTTTAAATATTCCTCCAGAAAAATCTGTGAGTTTATTGCCACGTAACTCAGTCCCTTTCTTTGATGGATGCAAACCGTCTCTTCTGTACATCGTTTCATTGGACCAGCTACAGACATTGTGACAATTCAGCATGAATCCACGGCTAGCTAGACAGAATGGTCCTCAAACATGAGTTCTTCTACCCTTTCATGGTTTCCAAAATTGTCATTTCTGATTCGTGGGTTTAAATTTGTCTTTTCTGATTTGTTGGTCAGTGTCTATTGTTGGGTTAATTTCCTTCTCAATTCTGTCTAAAAGGTGTTAATTTTTGCTCCAGGAGGGATCCGGCATTAATTATTTTATTGTTGTGTACCTTTTGGTGTTTCTGTTCTAATTCTGTCAATCCTGATTGCTGTTAGCCAGTTCTGCATTCCTTATAGCCAGTGTGTGTTAAGTATTTAGCCTCAGGCTGCCACTGAGTCAGACTAGTTTGTATTGGGTTCTTCCTGTATTTGCCAAGGTATTTTCTCTTTGGGGTGAGGAGGGGGTGTCCTGCCTGCTGGGTTCCTGCCCCAAGTTCTGGAAATCAGTCTGCAATGTGTCGTAAATGGGTTTCATCTGTCTATCCTTTTCCTGAAACATGACCAGCATTTTTCAAGTTGCAAGTCCTAACATGTTTCAAATGTTCAGTTCAGAAGTGAAACTTTTCATGTATGTTCTCTTACCAGAATCCAGCCTTTCTTTTGTCCTCATCTGTGATTTCCTCATTTTGTTTGCCTGTTTCTTTAACTACAGTATTAATGCCTTTTCAAACTCTGCCTACAAGCTACCCCCCCCCCATTCTACTTCTCCTTTGTCTGCCTCTCCTGGGAGAATCCACCCAGAAAGGGGGGAGGAGTTCTTGCTCTCATGTCTTTCAGCCCTGCATAGATGACCCCTCCCAACCTTTGGAAGCAGAGCACACTGACCCAGACGCTGCCTCCATCCATTTGAGCCATGGAATTGAGTTTTGAATCCAGCCATCCACTAAAAAGCCACCATGCAACCTGAGTGGAACAGATCTTCCCAAGTCCTACCATTCCCCCAGATGCCTGTGAAAAACCACAAAGGAAGGAAGGAGTCCTGGAGCCATTGGTCCCCACATGAAGCCTCAGAAGAAAATTATGAAGACTATGGGGGAGGGTGGAAACTCATTGTAAAGTTTTTCTTTCTTGCCCCAATTGTATTGTAATAAGCCAGTTGCATGTATTTATGGAGAAATGGCATTTGGGAATAGTTGGAACAGCAAGTACTGAACACCTTGGGACTTCTGTCTGGTGGGAGGGAAAATTTATCCAGAATGTTTGTATTGCCTGTTTTGTGTTAGTAGCTGCACACACACACACACACACACATGCACATGCACACACACCATTCAGAATCACATTGAGTCTATCTCTTCCACCTACCTTCAGTAAAGTTCCCCAGGCTGATTTTTGCTCTATTGCACCAAAGCTTTGCATGCACAACTTCCAGCAAATTCCAAGGGGGAGGGAATCAGCCCCCCTCAGGTGATTTGCAATTCATATGCCCTGACTGAGGAAGTAGCAGGAAACAGATCTCCAAACCCAAGCCCTCAATATCTTGCACTGGTGGACTCAGATCGGGAGTCCTAGAGCTCACTGTGCAATTTAAGAAAATTTAATAGCCTGGCTTGCATACTGGCTAACCTCAATTGGACATTACAAACCTGGATGCACTGAACTAAGAGCTAAGGCAGGAAACAACTCTTGAAAATGGGCAACCAGTGGTTATGTACTAAGGCAAACCATGGCTGTGAAGAATTTTGGGAGGAATGTGCAAACCTGACTGGAAGCTCAAAGTGACATCCAACATTTGAAAATAATTGGCACAGAATATTGGAAACTATAAATTTCTCTTCCACCTAACAAAATTTTATGGGTTGGAAGCTCCCCTTTTGGGAGCAGGGATCTTTTTCTGCTTGCCTCCATTAGTGTCTTCTTTTTTTGGCTTAACAATTTTAAAGCTTGTTTACCAAGTCTGATCAGATCAATTTTAATCTTGTGCCAGTAAGTGTGTCATTCACACACTGGCACAAAGGGGGGATTGTGGGAAGTCAGCCCCCAGAGAAGGAAATATTAAAAAGGGCAGAAAAATATATTTCCTCCAAGGATCTTAAAGAAGCAGGAAAGCATGCCCAGTTTTCTTAATAGCCCCAAGTCTGCCTCCCCCAAGCAGAAACCAGCTCTATAGAAATGCAGATGCAGACCATTCAGGAAAGTTGGAGCTAGAAGATTAAGAAGACAAAGACCTAAAATCTGCATACCTCACCCAAACTCTAAGAGTCATTAGCCCAGCCCCAGGGAAGCAGGATATGACCTTTGGGACCTAATAGGATTAAACCACAGATACCAAAGGCCCAGAAAAGCACACTCAGACTCAGGTCAAAGTTCATGCCACAGGAACAGGAAACAACTCAAAACAAAAGGCTTCAGAGGGTATAAAAAACCCACTCCCTACATGTGTTTTCTCTTTTTTCTGCCAGCCATCTTTCTGTCTGGTTCTCCTCTCCAATAAACTACAACCTTCTTCCCAAAGCAGTTGCCATGTTTATTCCCAGTTTGGATGAACCACGATGAAGACTTTTCTTCCAACAAGACTATACTGCTCAAAATTTAGGAGAATTTTTTTTATGTGAAACCTATGCTGTTAATTTGATTCTCCCTCTCCCAGGTTAATAGTATTTCTGTTACAGCATGTGGCAACACTTAGTTAATATTGTAGGGATGCGTGAAGGTTATAGTTAAGAAAGTCAAGATGGGGACCAGGACAAATCTCCACCTATTTTTATGTGCTTTGCATGTGATGCACATAAAAATGCGTGGAGCTTCAATCTGTTGTGGCTGTCATTCTGACAGTTTTTTTTAACCATGGACAACTTTGACAAGGATGCAAAGCCGGCAAGACTATATTTTGCAATGCGAGCACCATCAAGAATTTCTGTTTCTCCCACTCTGGGATTCTTCTGGGCTGCGAAGGGTGAGACATTTCTTTATCTTTCTTTGTTTTATTTGAACTAGGGGTGACCTTGTATTACATTGTATTACATAAACTGCTTACATGGCAGTTTCTATGAATTCCCTGCCTCAAAATGGTACAAAAAGGTAGGGGCTCTTGAGGGCTGCAAAAATGGAGTCTGGAGGCTGCATCTAGGCTAGGGGTTTACAGGTTGCCCATCCCTGTGTTAAACATGGTCATCCATGGGGACACCCATTCTGAAACCAAAGGCAGCTCTCCAGTTGAGAAATCCTGGTTTATTAAACCACAATGGATTCCACTGTTTCTTCTGCTTGTAAGAGTGGGAAAGGCAACTAGGCAGAGGTAGCCTAGCATGAGATCAGTGAAAAATAGTCTAGTATTACATTATACTGCATTTTAGTGTATCCAAACAAGCCAGTATTTCTAAACTATCAACATCTCCTAATGTACAATCCTGGATTGTTTGGCCATAATAAACTAGACCTGTTAATCATGGGCTACCCATATGTGATTTGTTTTATCTGATCATATGTGACACAGCAAGAGGATTTTGCCTAATAATTCTTCCATGCGGAAATTAAATAAGGTTTATTATGGGCAAATATGCCCATTTTTTCCCAGTGTATTCACATCTCTATCTCTGAGAAAAAGGAATTTCCCCCAAATATATTTTCCTCATTTATCCCCTGAACTTAAGATAATTATATCTAGAAAAAAAATCTGATAATAATAATAATAATAATAATAATAATAACAATAACAATAACAATAATAATAATAATAATAATAATAATAATAATAATAATAATAATAATAATAATAATAATAATAATAATAATAATAATAATAATAATAATAAAGTTGGAAGGGACCTTGGAGGTCGAGTCCAACCCCCTGCTCAGGCAGGAAACCCTATACCATTTCGGACAAATGGCTGTCCAGTCTCTTCTTAAAAACTTCCAGTGTTGGAGCATTCACCACTTCTGGAGGCAGGTTGTTCCACTGGTTAATTGTTCTAACTGTCAGGAAGTTTCTCCTCAGTTCCAGGTTGCTTCTCTCCTCGACTAGTTTCCATCCATTACTTCTTGTCCTGCCCTCAGGCGCCTTGGAGAATAGCTTGACTCCCTCTTCTTTGTGGCAACCCCTGAGATATTGGAATACTGCTATCATGTCACCCCTCGTCCTTCTTTTCATTAAACTAGACATACCCAATTCCAGCAAACGTTCCTGATATGCTTTAGCCTCCAGATAAGGATGAGCAGTATTAAAATGTTATTTACAAATAGGTTTCAGGAAGATAGCAAGACAGGGCATATTTAAACAATGAAGAAAAAACAACAAGCAGCGTAGGAAGGAAGATGCAAGGTAAACATCAAGATAAACTTTTGAACTTAATGCCTCATCCAAGCAGAAAAAAATATTTCACTATCTGAGGAAACTAAATGTTGATATAATTTGTTTGCAAGAAACACATATTAAGATACAAGACAATATCTAACAAACAAAAGATTAGTTGAAGAATTCATCTTGGCTGATGTAAAAACATTAATGCAGTTGTCTTATATATAAAACCCCAATTTAAACCTAAGCTGCTATTATCAGATGAATGTGGCAGATTTGTAGCTGTAGAAGTGGAGCTTAATGGAATAAAATCAAATCAATTTATACCTTTTTTGAAATGCATTTTTCTGGGTTTTTTGTTGTTATTCTGTCTCTCACTGTTAAAATAAACCTACCATTAAAATTATAGACTGATCATTTCTTTGTAAGTGGGCAAACGTACAAAATCAGCAGGGGATCAAATATTTTTTCCCCTCACTGTATATATAAAATAAGAAAGAAGAAAGAGCAGTCAACAAGTTAAGCTAAACATAACACTAATCTTCAAATCCCTCTGTTAACCATCTGTTATTGTATTTAACACGTAGAAAGTCCACAAATGGTTTCCAATCTCTTATAAAGCTGTCTAGTCCATTATCTCTGATCAAAGCTGTTAATTTCACCATCTCTGCTTTTAAAATTTTAAAATCCATTCTTCAACAGTTGGCATCCCTTTTTCGTTCCAGTGCTTGGCAAGTACAATCCTTGCAGCCATCACCATGTGAAGGAATAGCACTCCAAATTGTTTTTCAATTGGCTTGTCCATCATACCTAAAAGAAAAGTTTCAGGTTTCATTAATATTTGTATCTTAAATATTTTCTGCATTGTCATTGTTATATTTGTCCAGTATGTTTTCACATATTTGCAAGACCACCACGTATGATAAAATGAACCTGGATTTTGACTACATTTACAGCACTTACTAGAAGACCTTTTATACCATTTTCGCTAGTCTATCTGGGGTCAAATACCAACAATCCATCATTTTATAAAAAAATTCTTTAAAGCTATAATTCAATGTAAATTTTAGTCCATTAGTCCATACATTCTCCCATTTATCTAGCATTGTTATACCGAATTTTTTTTTGCCCGTTTTACCATACAATCTTTAACGAATTCATCTTCCAGATTCATCTTGAGTAACATTTTATATACTTTAGCAATCAAATGGTCATCTCCAGAACATAAATTAACATCCAATTCAGATTTAGTTCCTGTGAAAACAAATCTTTTTTATCAAGTTTAAATCTTTCAAAACTTCTATAATAATTAAACCAATCACAAGCAAATACTTCTCTTGCTAATTGTTCTCTTGTCTTTATCTTGAATCCCTCTTTTTCTAATATCAATAAGTCTTGATATGTCATCCATTTGCATTCTGATATCATCTCTGTTCTATGTAGTGCTTCATGAGGTGATAGCCAAAGTGGCACTTTATCAGCTAATCTTCTTTTGTACTTCCACCATAAACGTCCAATTGATTGCCATGAATCTTAAAACCAGGGTTAACTTTTACTTTGTCATACCACAAATAGGCATGCCACCCAAATCTGAAATCAAAACCTTCAAAGTCTAACAGCCTTGAATTTTTTAAAGTTATCCAATCTTTTAACCATACCAAACAACAAGCATTGTAATATAATCTAAAATCTGGCAAACCCAGACCTCCTCTATCTTTAGAATCATGTAGCAGCTTATATTTAATTTTTGGTTTTTTATTTTGCCAAATAAATTTAGATATAACTTTCTGCCACTGTTTGAAAGTGGAATCTCTAATCAATATCGGTATCATTTGAAATAGAAATAACATTCTAGGTAGCACATTCATTTTAATTACTGAACTTCTTCCCATTAATGACAAATCTAATTTTTGCCCTCTATTTAAATCCAATATTATCTCCTTCCATATTTTACCATAATTATTTTTGTAAAGCTTAGAATTTTCCTCAGTAAGAGTCACCCCCAAATACTGTGCCTTTTTCACAACTTTAAAACCAGTTTTAAATTCCAATTTCTTCTGATCTTCCACATTTATGTTCTTAGTCAGTATTGTCGTCTTTATTTTTAAACCCGCCATTTCTCCAAACATTTTGATCTTCCTCGTAACATATTCAGTGTTCTCTAGCAGGTCTTGCACAATCAATACCAAATCGTCAGCAAATGCATGTAGTTTATAATTGTGTGCTTTAATTTGTAGTCCTTTTGCTCTGTAATCTTGTGTAATATCTCTATTTAACAGTTCCAACACTAGATTACATAATAAAGGGGATAAAGGACACCCGTGTCTTGTTCCTTTCTGGATTTCATATGATATTGTCAAATTTCCATTCACAATAATCCGAGCTTTCTGGAGTATATAGATCAGGTATGTCAAACTGCCGGCCCACAGGCCGGATGCGTCACGCTGAAACCGCGCCCACCCCATTGCCGGCAATGGGGAAAACGTCACATGACGTGAGTTTGACATGCCTGATATAGATGGACTTCAGACCCTGTATAAAGCCCAATTCAAAGTCCATCTTTTCCATTACTTTAAACATGAAGGCCCAGTTCAAGTTGTCAAACACTTTTTCTGTATCTAGAAACATTAATGCAACTTGTCACTACATTTTTGTAAGTGTTCAATTATATTCAAAATTACTCTTACATTATTTTTTTAGTCAGAATGGTACGTTTAGGCACAGACCCTTGGCTGTACCTCCTTCACCCCCTGCCACCCGCCTTAGCCCATTTACAGCCAGCTTTCCTCCTCTGCTGGCCCTCCCCTGGCCATTCTCCACCGCCAATGTGCCCCTGGCCCTCCGCCCCTTGCTCTTCAGCCCGGCCCATTCACCCAGACACCATTTGACCCAGGCCTTTGGCTGCATGGGACAAATAGCCCCCAGCCAATCGGGTGGCAGGCAGAAGCAATGGTGCTGCAGGGGCAGAATGAGATGGGTGATCACAGGGGCTGTGGGGGGGCAGCGTGTGATGCAAGATTTTTTAAAAAGTACTGCGGCTGCTCGGCAAATTTTGGGGCCTTGCAGATCTGTCACCAGGACCAGAGGGAGGGGGAGAGGTGCCGGGAGTAGCAGCTGCCGGGGCCACTGGGGGGGTAGACACTGCGGGTGGCATGGGGGGAGTACAGGTGAACAGCAAAGCTGGCACGGTTTCTGCAATTGTGGGCAACATGGGGGGGAGCGTAGGCGAACAGCAAGGCCTGCATGGCATCTGCAATTGCAGGCAGCATGGGGGGGTGCAGCACATGAATAGAGGTGGCGCGCGAACTGCCCATTTGGTGTCAGGCTGGAGTCCAGGCACAGAGGCAACAAAGGGGAGGGTGGACAAAATGGAAAGCCCCCCCCTCCCCACTGCTCCCTGTCTGTTGCCCGCTCTGCCCGGAGCCTCTGACAGTGTCGAGCCCCGTGGGCCCGACATTCATGGGACGGGGGGGAACTGCATGCCGAACCGCCGCCTCCCCTGCGCCCAAGTCACCGGCTGGAATCGCCGCCAGGACTCACAGCTGACGGGTGCAGGTCCGGGGGGTCACCAGCTGACAGGCACAGGAGTTTGGCGCCGCGGCGGCCTCCCAGCCGCTCGCTTCTTCGGCTGGAGCCGCTGCTGGGGTTTGCGGGCTCGCCGGCGGCCGGGAGCCGCTGACATCGGGGACGGCGCCAGCTGTCCAGCGCCTCGGAGTCTAGATGAGGGGAATCCCTGTGGCGGTTGTGAGGAGGGGACTCCCCGCGGGCCATGGCGCAGGACACGGATGAGCGGCGCGGTGCCGCGGGAGGCGGCGGAACAGGGGGAGGGGGTTACCTGATTCCTGGCAAGCCGGACGCTGGAAGCCTGCCTGTGAGCTGGCCGGAACGTGGAAAGGAGGCAACGTCCCGGCTGGCTGCCTTTGAACTCCGCATGCCGGATGTCGGCTTGCGGGCTGGGGGGTGGGTCTTGCACGCGGAGCGGCTATGTAAAGCGCTGGGAGCAGTTCACTCCCAGCGCTAACTTTTTCCTGCACGGATTAAAACACCATTTGTACCTGCCTGCTGGCTCTTTCCTGGGCACCGAGGAGGACATCTTGACAGTAAGTTAGCGCTCAATTATCTTGTTCACCTTTTCCAGTTCCTGTTGTGCTGTGAAGGGAATGGCAGAGGGAACACAAGGGGCTGCCCCGGCAGAGGAGGGGGCTGAGCCAGCCGGAGATGCAGCAGCAACGCCTACGGCAGAGGCCGGGGATGCTCCACCATCGGTGAGACCCAAGGAGCGGGACCCACGGCCTGTAGCCACGGTGGGTGAGTCCCAGCAGTCAGGGCCTACAGCGTCGTCGGGGGACTGGTGGCTTAGCCGTGCTCTTAACTGCCCGGACCCTGGCCCGGGTGCTGGGGGTCCCCTGACAGAATGGAGGGAGAGGCGATGGATGGGGGAAGATGAGGAGGAGTGGAGTTATTCCACGGCGCCCGTGAGACAGACGATGGACATCCTCCGGGATCAGTTTGGCGAGGTGGGGTACCTGGACCCTCCCTCATGGCCAAGAGGAGAGACTGGCCCTGGGATGGCGCCTTGGTCTCGGGCAGAACCGCAGCTGGCTCCGCCAGAGTCATCACGATTCCAATTGGCCAGCCCGAGGTTTCGGGTTTCTCCCGGGATTGGTACTCCTCGGGGGGGGGGGGTCCCTGCCTTGAGCGTCCCACAAGCTCAGGCCCGGCCAAGACAGGAGGGAAGGTCAGCGGCTGGTCCACCTGGGGTACCCACCAGGCAGACATCGGGGTCGTCCGTGGCTCTGGATTGGCGGATGGTAGGCGATGTTCCTTAGCCACGTCATCAGCCACCTGGACCGGTATGCCCAACTCTATCCATCCAACTGGGCGATGGTGGTGGCGGTGACGGCGAGCCTGCAGGACAAGGCGGCAGCCTGGGCGGCGGACCTCTATAGCAACCACGCATGGGAGCTGGCCGATGCCGGCTTGTTCCTGGAAGCACTACAAGCCAGATTCGAGGATCTTTCCCAGGTCCAGCAGGCCGAGGCGGAGGTATTGGTGTTGAAACAGCGGGGTCGGTCTGCCATGGAGTACGTCCGGGACTTCCGACGGGTGGCCAGAAGACTACGATCATGGCCGGAACGTCTCCTGGTCCATCACTTCCGCGCAGGCCTGGACCGGGAGTTACGCCAGGCTTGTATCATCAGGGGTGTTTCGTACTGGCTCCAGGAGTGGTTCCGGGTGGTGGCCGAACTGGACACAGGACTACAGGAGTTCTGGAGGAGGGGGGAGGATCCGCCCGCACCCCGGAGGATAGCAGAGAGACCCAGAGATGATGGCCGTAGGGCCCAAGCTCCTGCACCAGGGTCCTCCTCCGCGGCCGACATTCCGTTGTTTTCGGTGCAACTGACCAGGGCATCGGGTGGCAGAGTGTCCAGTTCCTGTGCCACGAGGTAACCCATTGACCCCCGGGAGAGCTGGTCCTGCCCCCCAGAGGGCCACGGAACGGATGCGGGTGGCGCAGCAACTGGAAGGAGACACCCCCCAATGGTCATCTCTGATGGGGGGAGAAGCAACATCCGGCACCAGATACCTACTGGTGTACGACAGTACAGATGAGTCCGCCGAGGACCCTATGGTAAGTCAGCCGGTATGCCCCTTTGCCATCCCTATCACCCTGACGAGCCCACAAACAGGTCATAGGGGGGAGTATAAGGCTTTGATTGACTCCGGGTGTACCCGGTGCCTCGTCAGCAAGGACGCGGTAGCCGATGTCGGCATCAGGGTCAGGCAGTTGGCTAACCCGATCCGCTTCGAGCAGGTGGATGGGTCCCTCCTGGGGGGGCTCCGGCCACTCTCATAACAGAACCTGTGAGGATGGAAATGGGGGGCCATTGGGAGGTCCTCCGGTTCATTGTGGTCCCCTCCATGACTGAGGCAGTGATCCTAGGGCTCGCATGGTTGGACAAGTGGGGCCCAACGATATGGTGGGAGGGCGGTTATCGTCACCTACGCCTGGGAGTTGGTCCCCGGCCACCAATCCAGGATCCCAGGGGCGCTGAGGGAGACAGCGGAGGGGCAAAAGCGGCCCAGGGCAGCACAGGGCAGGGGACCGGCTTTCCGGCTGTGTACGCCGACCTCGCTGAGGTCTTTGATGAACGTGAATGCAACATTCTGCCACCTCACCGACCGTCTGCGCCATTGACATAATACTGGGGGCAAAACTGCCTAAGCCCCGCATGTATGCTATGACGCCCCGGGAGTTGGAGGAGTTGCATCGCTACTTTGACCGAAACCTGGCCAGGGGTTTCATCCAGCCTGCCCGCTCACGGATAGCGGCGCCGGTCCTGTTCAAGGAGAAGAAGGATGGTTCCCTTTGGTTATGTGTGGACTTCCGAGGCATCAACGGGGTGTGCGTCGAACACATGTACCCCCTTCCCTTGATGAAGGACCTCCTGGCTCATCTGGCACAGGGTAAGATATTCACCAAGCTGCACCTGCGTGAGGCGTACTACCGGGTCCGGATCAAGCAGGGCGACGAATGGAAGACAGCCTTCAACTGCCCGCTTGGTAGTTACCAGTTTCGGGTGATGCCATTCGGGTTGCAGGGCCCCCCCGTGGTGTTCATGCAACTCATCAATGAGGTGTTGCATGAACACTTGTACTGCGGGGTGCTTGTGTATCTCGATGACATCCTCATCTATACCACCACCATGGAGGACCACGTCAGGTTGGTGCGGCGGGTATTGGAGAAACTGTTGCAGGCCCAGTTATATGTGAAAATCTCCAAATGCGAGTTTCATCAATCCCAACTGGACTACCTAGGGTACCGGATCTCAGGGGCAGGAGTGGAGATGGACCCCGGTAAAGTCAAGAGTGTTCTGGAGTGGCAGGCGCTAAAGACCCGCCGCCAACTGCAGAGTTTCCTGGGGTTTGCCAATTTCTACAGACAATTTATCCCCTCATTTGCTGCAGTGGCATTACCCCTGACGGACCTGCTACACACCTGGCAGGCCGCGTCAAAGCCATGCCCCGGTCAGCCGTTGGCATGGACAATGGCGTGTCAGAAATCCTTCGAGACTCTGAAGGCTCTGTTTGCGAAGGAGCCAGTCTTGCTCCACCTGTACCCTGACAGACCATTCGTGGTACAGGCTGACGCCAGTGACATTGCGGTAGGGGCGGTGTTACTCCAGAGGAACAGCCAGGGAGCCCTGCAACCCTGTGCCTATACGTCGCAGAAGCTGACGGAGACCGAACGGCCGTGGGCCATCTGGGAGAAGGAGGGCGCTCTCGACGTGGCGGCACCTCCTGGAAGGGGCAAAAGAACCATTCGAGGTCTGGACCGACCATAAGAACCTGGAAGTACTGCAGACCCCAAGACGTCTGTCCCCTAAACACGTCCGATGGGCACAGTACTTCCGGCGGTTCTGGTTCCAGCTAAAGTACGTACCGGGGGAAAGAATTTCCTGGCCGACACCTTGTCACGTTTGCCTCAATATAACAGCAAGAGGGAGGAGGTAGTGCAGGCGATTATGCCCCCGTACCGCCAGGCCGCAGCGAGGGCGGTACCCCGTATGGTGGCAAGTAGCCTGGAGCATGAGCTAAGGACAGCACTCCACGATGACCCCTGGTTACGGGACAATCCAGACCTGCTGACGAAACGGGATGGTCTGGCTTGGTGTGGTGATAAGCTCTACATCCCACAGGCAGGGGGTGCTCCAATGATGCCACGTCACGAAACAGGCAGGTCACTTCAGGTTTCTCAAAACCCTACATCTGGCAAGGCGTCAAGTCTGGTGGCCTGGGATGAAAGCGGACATAGAGGCATATGTCCGGGGGTGTCACATCTGCGCCACTGCCAAGCCCCGTACGGGGAAGCCCCCGGGGTTGCTGCAGCCGGTGGCGGACCCAGCCAGGCCCTGGGAAGATATCGCGATGGATTTCATCGTTGAGTTGCCGGAGAGCCGGGGTTACACAGTGATTTGGACCGTTGTAGACCTTTTCTCCAAGCAGGTAAGGGGTTGCCGTCAGCTCGGAGGCAGGCCAGGCTGTTCATTACACATGTTTATTGCCTGCATGGAGTACCCCGATGAAACATTTCGGACTGGGGGGTGCAGTTTACAGCTCGCTTTTGGCACGAGTTCGTCCACTTCATCGGATCGTCCCAGGGGCTCAGCTCGGCGTACCATCCCAGTACCAACGGGGCAGCGGAACGAGCAAACGCCATGGTGAAGCGTTATCTGCGAAGCTACGTGTCCCACCAGCAGATGGACTGGGTGGACCTGGTGGCATTCGCAGAGGTGGCCTATAATAACGCGGTGCATAGTAGCACCGGGTTTACCCCCTTTCAGGTGGTGCATGGCAGGGACTTTATCCCCATACCTGAGTACAACCAAGGGGATCCCTTGCCTTGTCAACCCAGAGAGTGGATGGCGTGTGTGGGGGGTGTATGGAAGGCGGTTAAGGAGGCCCTGGTGAAAGCAGGGAATGCCATGAAGGTGCAGGCCGATAAAAAATGGAGGCCCCAGAAACCCTTCCAGTTAGGCGACCTGGTTTACTTGTCTACGAAGTATCTCCGGCTACGGGTTCCTTGTAGGAAACTGGCGCCAAAGTTCCTAGGGCCTTTCTGGGTCATTCAGGTCATCAATCCGGTGGCCGTACTACACCTACCTAAATTCCTGGGTAAAATACACCCAGTGTTCCATAGCAGCCTGCTAAAGCCGGTCGGGGAGTCCTCCTGTAGGCCCTTGGATAGGGAACCGGGGCCTGTCATGGATGACCATTATGAGGTTCAGGAGATCCTCAACTCCCGAATCCGACGGGGAACCCTGTACTACCTGGTCCACTGGAAAGGGTATCCCCTTACAGAGGTGTCATGGGTGAGGGAGGCAGACGTCCATGCCCCCCGCTTACTGTGAGCTTTCCATCGCCGGTGCCCTAGGAAGCCGAGTGGGGGGTGTCAGCCGAGCCGTCCGCTGGGGCGTGCGACCACTCATGGGAATCTTCTTGCCTTCCAGGTGGAGCCCTGGTAGAGGGAGCCGCCTGTTGAGCCCCGTGGGCCCGACATTCACGGGACGGGGGGGAACGGCACGCCGAACCGCCACCTCCCCTGCGCCCATGTCACCGGCTTGAATCGCCACCAGGACTCACAGCTGACAGGCGCAGGTCCGGGGGTCGCCAGCAGACGGGCGCAGGAGTTCGGCACCGTGGCGGCCTCCCGGCCGCTCACTTCTTCAGCTGGAGCCGCTACTGAGGTTTGCAGGCTCGCCGGCGGCCAGGAGCTTGTCCGCTGACATCGGGGACAGCGCCAGCCGTCCAGCGCCTCGGTGTCTCGACAAGGGGAATCCCCACGGCAGTTGTGAGGAGGGGACTCCCCGCGGGCCATGGCACAGGACACGGATGAGCGGCATGGTGCCGCGGGAGGCGGCGGAACAGGGGGAGGGGGTTACCTGATTCCTGGCAAGCCGGACGCTGGAAGCCTGCCTGTGAGCCGGCCGGAACGTGGAAAGGAGGCAACGTCCCGGCTGGTTGCCTTTGAACTCCGCATGCCAGATGTTGGCTTGAGGGCTGGGGGGTGGGTCTTGCATGCGGAGCGGCTATGTAAAGTGCTGGGAGCAGTTCACTCCCAGTGCTAACATTTTCCTGCATGGATTAAAACACCGTTTGTCACCCATACCTGCCTGCTGGCTCTTTCCTGGGCACCGAGGACGTCTTGACAGACAGCTTAAAAAGAAAAATATTCAGAGCAGCAGTTTCCTTTTGTTTTTCCACCCTCCCCTCCATTGCCTCTGCTCCTGGACTGCAGCCTGACACTGAACGGGCATTTCGCGCGCCACCTCCATTCGCCTGCACTCCCCCCCATGCCACCCACAATTGCAGAAGCCACGCCAGCCTTGCCATTTGCCTGCACTCCCCCCAGTCCCCCCCACAATGCTAGAAGCCACACCAGCCTTCCTCCTCCTCCCCTCTTTCGTTTGAGTTTGATAGATTGCTAGTCAATAGCACCCAAATAAAACACATTAAGAAATCAGAATTAGTCAAAAAACCCTGAAACAGGAGGACAATTTCCTTTTGAAAGGAAAACCTCACAATTAAATATTTTAAAAGGAAATATCAGCAAGGAAATCCAGACCCATAAACCAGCCATCACAGATGCAGATGAACCCAGGAAAGGTGGGGAACACCTCAAGAAAAGACCACTTAAGGGATAAGCCAAACCAAATTTAAAAGACCAAAGAAAAGTTTTTCCCCTCTCTTCCCCCCGCCCTGAGCAATTCTAGGCAAGAATTGTTTAGCTAAAAGAAACATTCTGAGGACAGGAAACTGCAGACACACGCCTTGGACAAACAATCAAACTCATCGATCCCACTAGATAGGAGCAATATAATGCTAACAAAACAGACATTAACCACATATAGAAACCCATTTGCATAAACTGTCAAGGTTCCGACTAATGAAACACTTCAAAGAACTTCCAGGCATTGTTTATCCTAAAAAGTCTTTATTCATGTAACAAAATGTCGGCACGGCATGAATGGGATGCCAAGATCTGAATTCTCCTCCCCTGAGAACATATTTTGCTAGCATATTTCCCTCCCTTAATTTGCTGTCATAAATCACGTTCTCCAATCAGTTTGAAGGGCAAAGGTTGCCTTCCGTTTCTGTGCGTTTCTGTGCGCGGGCTGCTTCTTAAAGTAAACCCCACACACATTCTTTCTCTTCCCCTCCCAGCATCATTTAAGTTAACTCTAAGAATACCACACAGCTCTGCATATTTTGTCAAGGCAAGAACATCCAAAGTTAGCAGCATTGACATCCGGCCCCCCTTACAAAAAGGACAGATCCTGTAATGTAAACAAAAGCATATGTTAGGGGCTATTTTTCGGTTTGTTGGGGTGTTTTGCATGAAACCTTTTGATGAGTCTGTCAGCTTTTACCTCGCTGGATTTCACCCAGGTGGCTTCAGACAACGGGTATCCCTTCCATTGTACTAGGTACTGCAATTTCCCTTTAAAAATTCTAGAGTCAAGAATACGTTTCACTTCATAGTGGGTCTGTCCCGCAACTACGAGGGGCCCGGGTGCCTTTTTAGGGGGAGGTCTTAAAGTGGAGCCCCGACAAGGTTTCAACAAGCTGCAGTGGAAGACAGGGTGAATTCTCCCTAAAAGTCTAGGGAGATTTAGTTCTACGGTGACCGGATTGATGATCCTTACGATAGGAAAAGGCCCCAAGAATTTCGGTCCTAACTTCTTACTGGGTAATTTGAGGCGTAAATATTTAGTCGACAGATAAACCTTTTCCCTGACTTGGAATGTTCTTTGGGGAGCCCTCTTTTTTTTCCTTTTTTTAAAAAACTTTTTATTAATTTTCCAATGTTACAATTATATCTTTGAAAAGCAACGTGGTGTCTGAGTTACAATAATTCCATTACATACAAGTATTATTAATACAAATCTCCAACTATTACAGCCAATATTTCCTCTCTTTTTTCCCTTAATACATACTGTCTCTTGTTTAAATTAGTATACTTCTTATTCTATCCATCAGCTACTTAATAGCTTTCTTACATTTATCAATAATTTTATGTCTTATTTATTTTAACATTCCATCTTTTGGACCATCAATAACCTTATGAATTTTTCCAGCTTTAATTTTGTGTTGATATTTAAATTAAACGTTTAATATTTATCATTTCCAAATTTTTAAATGACCCCAATTCCCTTTGTCACAATTCCCCCCAACATCTAGTATTCTGGATATATATCTTATCTATCTCACTTCTATATCAACAGATTAGTAATACAATATAACATTCTTATAATTTCCAAATATTATAAATTCAATAACCAAAATTTCTCCCATTTCAGCATTCTTCCTTATATCCACTTTCTCATATTTAAGCTTATAATTTTTATTCTTATCACTACATCAAAACATGTTAATTACGTTACATCACTCTTAACATATATATGTCTTAATCACCTTTATCTAACCTTTATAAACAACTCAATATTTCAATTTAACTGTTTATATTTATGCATCTAGGTTTTAATTAGCCAACATTTTTCTTTATCTTCATATCATAACAATATCTCGTATTCAAAATACGGGTCTTGTCTACTTAAGTATATTCTATTTTAAACCTCCTAAATATGCCCACACTCCGTTCTTCTTCAGTCTTATTCTGGCTTTTTTTCTTTGCCAAATCATCTTCCATGTCCTTGCTTCAGGGTCCTCAAAGATTTCTTGTATTATTGTATATATTATGTCATATTGAGATGACCATCCAGTCACCATTTTTGGAAGGCTGAGGGGTCTGGCAGGACTACCAGATCGTCTCTTTATTTTCTCCTCTTGATGTAGTTGTCCTGAATTGTTTATCTTTTCTTCCATCTGTTTCTTTTCTTGATCTTCAAATTCCTTCTGATTTATATAGCAGGTTTTTTCCTCCATCCATGTTGTCAGATTTTTTTCTGAATTTTCTATTGTCTGTATTTGTTGGGCAGTTAGGTCTTCTGTCATAGTATTTAATTGTTTGATTTTTTCTATTGCATTCTGTATAGATAGGTTTTTAGTTATAGTCAAAGTTTGAGTTTGCATATCTAAGACGCTTTCTAGTTTTCCCCCGAAAGCTCTTATTTCATTGCCAGCTTTAAGAAGACTTTGGTAAGTTTGGTAAGTTATTTTCAACATAGCAAAAATTTGTTTTTGCATTTCTTCCATAGGAAAGGTCTGTTCCTGGACTTCCATAGTGATGAGTTGAATTGAAAACTTTCAGTTTCCCCCCCCCCCCAGTAAATAAGAAACAGAGCTAAAACTCTCACAGCTGGTGTTCAAGGTTACTACGTGAATCTTATCTTGTTTTCTAAACTGTCAGCCAGGTCTCTTTTCTTTAAGAATAATAAATTGCAATTTCAGGGTTAGCCACAAGATATCACCCCACTGTTTAAGGAATTCCTTTAAATCTCAAAGTTATTGTAATCCTTTTGGGGGGGGGGTTCTTCTATTTTAAGAGGAAAAACCCAGACTTTCGAATGAAAATTAAAAGTAAAAAGTAGATAATCCAAAATCTTTTAATCCACAAGCTTTAGGAAGTAAAGTTCCAATTGGGATCCAATTATTTTTTCAATGTTTTTTTAAAAAAGCTCCCCTGTGTATTCAATTGCCGCTGTTTCTGGAGGGAGGGCTAAAATCCCCCTTCCCTCTCCACAGGGGGGAAGGTACTTTAGCAGCTTATGCAGGTAATTAAGTAATTAGGATGTAAGAGAGGTAGTTCTCACCCAGTCCTTCCCACGCTACTTTGAAGTTGCTAGATGGTGAGTGTGACTTCGGCTGTCTGCAGCCTAGGGACGAGCCATATTTCTATGGCCGGTCCTTTCGCCCGCCGGTTTGGAGGGATCACCAGCTCTAACGGGAGAGTTGCTGCTCTCCCGCGATCCAGCGATAGCCCCTCCTTGCTGGTCGCCTCTTCGGGATGACTTTTGGCCCTTTTCAGAGCCCCCCAGCGATGCGAAACTGAATGGGGGAGAGAGAGGAAGTCTCCCAGCTGTCCATGGCGGCTGCCTGGCAAACCGGAAGAAAGGGTGAATTCTCCCTAAAAGTCTAGAGAGTTTTAGTTCTATGGTGACCGGATTGATGATCCTTACGATAGGAAAAGGCCCCAAGAATTTCGGTCCTAACTTCTTACTGGGTAATTTGAGGTGTAAATATTTAGTCGACAGATAAACCTTTTCCCCGACTTGGAATGTTCTTTGGGGAGCCCTCTTTTTATCAGCCTGCTTTTTATAGGTTTCAAAAGCCTTTTTTAAAGCAGTTTTCGTGTTTCTCCAAACTTCTTCCCATCCCTTCACCCATTGGTCAAGTGTCTGGGAAGCGGAGGGCACCTGAGGGTATTCAGGTATTAGACCGAACTCTTTCCCTGTGGCTACTCTGAAAGGTGTGTAGCCGGTGCTGCTGTGCACAGAATTATTGTACGCCACCTCTGCAAAAGGGAGGAGGTCAGTCCAGTTTGTCTGTTGGTAGGAAACGTAGCATATGAGATATTGCTCCACCATTTTGTTAGCGGATTCTGCAGCCCCATTGGTGGTCAGATGAAAAGCAGATGATAAGCCTTGAGATGATCCAATTAATTTAAGAAAACTCCTCCAAAACATTGCTGTGAACTGCACCCCCCTGTCCGAAATTAGTCGCTTAGGGGCGCCATGCAGTCGGTAGATATGTTTCAGGAACAATTTGGTCAGTCGTTGGGCAGATGGGAGTCCTTTGCAGGCAATGAAATGAGCCTGCTTCGAGAACAGGTCTATCACAGTCCAGATGACAGTATTTCCTCTACTTTCAGGTAGGTCTACTATAAAGTCCATAGCTATTTCTTCCCATGGTTGAGAAGGGTCTGCCACCGGCTGCAGTAACCCAGGGGTTTTCCCTGGGATTCTTTTCATTGTGGCACATACAGTACAACACTTTACATAGTTTTCCACATCCCGTTTCAGCCCTGGCCACCAAAATTGCCGGCGGATGAGATGTAGAGTTTTTAGATATCCAAAGTGTCCAGCCTGTTTTACATCGTGGCTGTGTTTGAGAGTATTAAGACGGAGGGCTTCAGGCAAATATAGTTTCCCCCCTTTGTAAGCCAAGCCATCCCTGCATGTTAGGGAGGTTTGATTATCTTTGAACCATTGATCGGTGAGGAGCTCTTGTTTTATTTTCCTTACCCCAGGGTCATCAGGATTAGGGACTCTGCGAGGCGTGAGTTGAGCGGCAGTTTGTGGACTGGAGATAATTGCCTCATTAACCTCTTCGCGTTCGCTTTTGTACTGGGGCAATCTCGATAGCGCATCAGCTAGGAGGTTTTTTCCTCCCGGTATGTACTTTAGAGTGAAGTTGAAATGGTTAAAGTACTGTGCCCACCGTACTTGCTTTGGGGACAATTTGCGGGGAGTTTTCAGTGACTCTAGGTTTTTGTGATCTGTCCATACTTCAAAAGGCACCTTGCTCCCTTCTAGATAGTGTCGCCAGTTTAATAGCCGCCACCTAATTGCGAAGGCCTCTTTCTCCCAGATTGCCCATCTCCTCTCGCTTTCAATAAATTTTTTAGAGGTGTAGGCGCAGGGTTGCAGGACCCCACTTTTGTTCTTTTGCAGTAATACAGCTCCAACTGCTAAATTGCTGGCGTCGGCTTGAATTACAAAGGGCTCTCCTGGGCAGGGGTGCTTTAGGACCGGTTCAGCAGCAAATAGTCTCTTTAAATTCTCAAAAGCTGTTTGACAGCCCATCATCCATGCTAGTGGTTGGCCAGGTCGTGGCTTCCCTCCTCTTTTGCCTGTTTTGAGTAATTCTGTAAGGGGTAGGGCAATCTCGGCAAAAGAGGGGATGAATTGACGATAGAAGTTGGCAAAAACTAGAAAGCTCTGGAGCTGTTTGTGAGTCTTTGGGGGCTGCCATTCGATTATAGCTTTCACCTTGGCTGGATCCATTTCAACGCCCTCATCTGGTGAACGTCGGGTCTGGTGAAATTCACATTTTGACAATTTGGCATAAAGCTTGGCATTCAATAGTTTCTTTAACACTTCTCTCACCAGCCTTATGTGATCAGTCATGTTCGTGCTATATATCAGGATATCATCAAGATACACCAGAACCCCTTTGTACAAGTGATCATGTAGGACCTCATTAATCAACTGCATGAATACGGCTGGGGCCCCCTGTAGTCCAAATGGCATGACTTTGAATTGATAGCTCCCCATGGGGCAGTTGAAGGCAGTTTTCCACTCGTCTCCCTCCTTTATTCTCACCCGGTAATATGCCTCTCTCAGGTCTAATTTAGTGAAGATGCTCCCCTTAGCCAGGTGGGTTAGTAAGTCCTTCAGGAGGGGGAGGGGGTATTTATTTTCCACACTCACCGCGTTCAGACATTTATAATCCACACAAAGATGAAGAGACCCATCTTTTTTTTCTTTAAATAATACAGGGGCTCCCACGGTAGATTTGGCCCGTTCAATGATTTTTGTTTTTGTTCTAGGTTTTTGTTCACGTATCGCTGCATCTCCTCCATTTCGAGGGGGGACATAGCGTACATTCTTGGTCGTGGGAGTTTGGCTCCTGGCACCAGTTCGATAGAGCAGTCATTGGGTCTGTGAGGGGGCAGGGCATCGCATTCTTTTTCACTAAATGCCTCCACTAGGTCCCGGTATTCGCTGGGGACAAGTGGTTTGCCTGGTGGCGGTGAGGCAGCCATGTGCGCTCGCTCATTGGGTGGCCTAAAGTGTCCCGCAATGTCGGTTGAATCAGTGGGAGGTTTAGGCACTATAGGTAGTCTCACAGTTCTCATTCCTTTCTCCCACCAGATAAATGGCTTCCATTTGTCCAACCAGGCTAGCCCTAGGATCACAGCCTCAGTCATTTTTGGAGCCACCAGGAAGCGAATAAACTCCCAGTGCTCACCTATTTCTAGGCGTAGGGGCTCAGTTAATTGCGTGACGAAAGTCCCTCCCATTAGAGAGCCATCGGCTTGCTCAAACCTCACAGGTTTGGAGAGCTGTTTTGCTCTTATGCCCATTTTCATGGCAAATGGCAGGCATCGGGTGCATCCAGAATCGATTAGCACGTTTAAGTCTATTTGTGCCCCCGACTTAGGGATTATAAGTTTGGCGGGCAGTGAAAAAGGCGGGACGTGTCAACTCACCATCGGGTCGTTCTCTCCGTCGTCGCTGTCAAAGGAGGGTAGAGTAGGGGCGGGTCCACCCGGAGTCCCGGCATCCTCCTGTGTGGGGGGTGTAACCTGGGCAACAGGTTCCTGCGTGACCCAGTTGGATATTTCTCTCGTTAGCCGCTGGGCAGGTTTCCTTCTCGCCGCTGGTCCCAGTCTGCTCTGTAGTTGGGGGTAGGGGACTGGACAGTTTGCTGCTCGATGTCCCTCCTGTCCGCACCGGAAACACTTAATTGACGGGCCTGCAGGTGGCCTGGGTCTTTCGGCCATCGCAGTAGTTGGAGGTTCTCGTGGGGGTGATTGCCGTTCAGGTTGCTCTGGCTTCGGCTCGGATTCAGGTGGGGGAGGCTTCTTATAGTGGGCGAGCTGAACGTCAAGCTTCACCGCTGCCTGGTACCATTCTTGCAGCTGATCAGGTACTGCTCGATAGAAGCAGGCCTGAGAGAGGTGATTGTCTAATCCCTCAATAAAGTGATGGATTAGGGATTGCTCAGGCCACCCCTCTATTCGACCTGCTATCTTGCGAAACTCTCACACGTACTCCAGGGCAGGCCTGCCAGCTTGTTTTATTTTGTGGATTTGTTCTCTTGCCTTGAGGCCAATGGATGGGTCCTCAAATCTTTCTCTCACCCCTAGGAGGAAGAGGTGGGGGTCCTCCAATTCCGGGGCTTGCTCATTATGTAAATTGTTCAGCCATTCGGATGCTTCTCCCTCTAGGCTGGACGCAATCACATCGACCATGGCTCCTGGGTCCGGGTAGAAATAGGCCCAGTGGTTCAAATGAGAGCGCACTTGATTGTGGAAGAAAATCAGCTTTTCTGGGTCCCCATCGAAGGTTGCTCTGAAAGGTGGTGCAATTATAGGCTGTTGGGGACCCCACTGTGGCTGTTGCTGCTGGCCCCATCCTGGCTGCTGATTTATGCCCAGGGATTGCATGTTCAGGGGCTGTGGCCACGCCCCCTGCTGCTGTAGGCCCCTCAGCGGTTGCTGTATGTTCGGGGGCGGTGACCAATCTCCTTGCTGTGGTCGTTCTCCCACCAGCTGCTGATCTCCTGGCTTCTGCACCACCCCAAGCTGTTGCAAGGCCTCTATTAGCTGTGGCAAGCTCAGAGGTTGCTGACCATTCACGTGCGGGGGTTCCCAAACCTGCCATTGCTGCAGGGACCCCAGGCTGGGGTTCTCTCTCTCTGTGGGGCTGGAGGGGCTGGCAGGGGACTCCTGGGGCTGGAGGGCTGTCTGGTCTGCAGACAGGATTTTCCACTCACCCAAATTCTCAGTGGCAGGTGACCTGGTAGCTCTCCACCATCCTGCTTTTGAAGTCTTTGAGGGTGGCAAGGCAGTCTCGAAGCGTCTGGAGTCTCCGCTGGGTTGGGAAGCCTATCAGCAGCTGCCGGTGGATGACACCACGGCTGAGGCCCAGACTATAGTCACCCACAGGGGTGCGTTCAAGGCCCGGCACCTGCAGTTCGGGGTTAGTGTAGCCCCGGGCATATTTCAGAGCGTGATGGAGCGCACGCTCCACAACATTCCTGGTGTTTGCCCGTACTTCGATGATGTCCTCATAGCTGGGGATTCAGTCGAAAGTCTAACAGAGAGGCTCAGAGCCGTCCTTCAGCGTTTCCACGAAGCGGGGCCGAAGCTAAAGCTGGAGAAATGTAAAATTGGGGTCGCGTCAACCGAGTCTCAGATGCTACGTGTCTTATCAACAGACGAACTGGACTGACCTCCTCCCCTTCACAGAGGTGGCGTATAACAATTCTGTGCACAGCAGCACCGGCTACACACCTTTCAGAGTAGCCACAGGCAAAGAGTTCAGTCCAATTCCTGAATATCCCCAAGTGCCAACCGCTTCCCAGACACTTGACCAATGGGTGAGGGGATGGGAGGAAGTTTGGAGAAACACAAAAACTGCGTTAAAAAAGACTTTTGCAACCTATAAAAAACAAGCTGACAAAAAGAGGGCTCCCCAAAGAACGTTCCAGGTTGGGGAAAAGGTTTATTTGTCAACCAAATATTTACGCCTCAAATTACCCAGCAAGAAGTTAGGACCGAAATTCTTAGGGCCTTTTCCTATCGTAAAGGTCATCAATCCAGTCACTGTAAAACTGAAACTCCCTAGACTTTGGGGTAAAATTCACCCTGTCTTCCACAGTAGCTTGTTAAAACCTTATCGGGGCTCCACTTTAAGACCTCCCCCGAAGAAAGCACCTGGGCCCCTCGTAGTTGCGGGACAGACCCATTATGAAGTGAAACATATTCTTGATTCTAGAATTTTTAAAGGGAAATTGCAGTACTTAGTACAATGGAAGGGATACCCGATGTCTGAAGCCACTTGGGTGAAATCCAGTGAGGTGAAAGCTGAGAGGCTCGTCAAAAGGTTTCATACGAAATACCCCAACAAACCGAAGACTAGTCATTAATATATGCTTTTGTTTACATTACAGGATCTGTCCTTTTTGTAAGGGGGGCCGGATGTCAACGCTGTTAATATAGGATATTATTGCATTGACAAGATATGCAGAACTGTCTGGTATTTTTGGAGTTAAATCAGATGACAGGCAAAGGGAGGAGAATTATGAAGAAAGCAGGAGACTGGGAAGGGAAGTGAATCTTTGGCCTCCAGCCTAATTGGAAGACATAAATCATGACAGTAAAGTAAGGGAGGAGTTAGCAAGATAAGACAGATGCAAGCCAGAGAAATCCAGATTCTGGCATCCGCTTTGTAATGTACCGAAGTATTGTAGCAAAACTCCTGGCAAGGAATGCAAAATAAAGAAACTAAAAGAGAAAATAATGTCTCCGTTTTCAAAGAATGCTTCCTCCTTCGGACCACAACACCGAGTTCCTCGGTTTCCGTATAGATGACGCAGGCATTCACCCTGCTGAATCCAAGCTCAAAGCAATTCAGCAGGCACCCAGTCCCAAGACAAAAGGAGAACTTCAGGCCTTTTGGGGGCTCCTTAACTTTTACCACGCCTTCCTTCCCCACAAGGCCGCAGTGGCAGAGCTGTTACACCGGCTCTTGGACAAGAAGGCTCAGTGGAAGTGGATGAGCGTCCACAAACGCAGTTTTGCAGCAGTTAAGTCACTGTTGTCATCAAACTCAGTATTAACCCATTTTAATGAAAAGCTGCCAATCAGCATTGCGTGTGACGCATCCCCATACAGGATCGGAGCTGTGTTAAGCCACCTCAAGGCTGACGGAACACAAGTTCCTATAGCCTACTACTCCAGAACCCTGTCCTCAGCTGAACGCAATTATGCCCAGATCGATAAAGAGGCATTGGCCATAGTAGCGGGCATAAAGAAGTTCCATAACTATCTGTATGGTCACCATTTCACGGTCTTCACAGACCATAAGCCACTTCTGGGTCTGTTCACTACGAACAAGCAAACTCCCCAGATTATTTCTCCAAGGATGTTGAGGTGGTCAATCTTCCTGTCCGCTTATAATTACAGTCTAGTTCACAAACTGGGCAAAGAAATGGGCCACGCAGACGGCCTTAGCAGATTGCCCCTGCCACAACTAGAGCCAGACCCCGCTCCAGCCAATCGCATCCTGGCTATCCAGGATCTTCCTGAGTCTCCCCTTAACGCAGGAGATGTGGCTGCCGAAACAGCTTCAGACAACACGCTGAGTCGTGTGTTAAACTGGGTACTCACAGGATGGCTGGAAACTTGTCCAGGCCCTAACTTTCAGAGTTTTTGGAGAAGGAAGAGCGAGTTATCTGCTCACAAGGGTTGCATTCTATGGGGCAGTCGGGTCATAGTCCCGATCTCACTGAGGACTAGAGTCCTTGAATCTCTGCATGAGGGACATCCGGGAATAGTCCGGATGAAGGCGCTCGCGTGAAGCTACGTTTGGTGGCCTGGGCTCGATAAAGATATCGAGGCCCAGGTCCACAGCTGCCACATTTGCCAGCAGTCAAGACCAGAAATGCCACATGCCCCTGTTCACAGATGGGAAACCACACAAGCCCCATGGTCTAGGATCCATATTGATTTTGCAGGGCCCTTTCAGGGGTAGCTCTTCCTCATTGTGGTGGACAGTCACTCCAAGTGGTTAGAGGTGACACCTGTCCCCACTATGACTACTGCTAGTACCATCCAGGTGTTGCGAAGCATCTTTGCAACACATGGGTTGCCCAATGTCTTAGTATCAGACAATGGGGCTCAATTTACGTCTGCAGAGTTTCAGTCCTTTTTAAGGGCAAATATGATTAGGCACGCTACCTCGGCTCCCTTCCACCCGGCCTCGAACGGTCAAGCGGAACGCATGGTCAGAACGACCACAGAACCATTGAAAAGAATTGTCACTGGCAACTGGCACCATAGACTGGCAGATTTCTTACTCTGCCAACGCACAACTCCGTGCATTGCAACGGGCAGAAGCCCAGCTGAGCTGCAATGGGGGCGGCGGTTCATCACGAAGCTGGATCGGCTACATCCAGACAGAGTTGCTTCACAAGCATCGCAGCCTAAGGCTCTGAGGCACTTGCAAGTGGGCGACCCGGTTTGGGTGCGCAACTACGGGCATGGGGCACTGTGGGTGGTAGCTGTGGTTTGCAAGGTGTCAGGGCCACTCTCATACGAAGTGACCCTGGAAGACGGTCGAGTGCTTCGCAGACACATTGACCAGCTGCATCGGAGGCTACCAAATCACCCTTCCACTCATGACTCTGCTCTGGGGGAGGAGGAGGAATACGATGGTGATCGTGAATCTGAATCTCCCAGCGAAAGCGAGACTTTGCAATTGCCGAACGGGGGCTTTGCAAATGAGGCTGCTCCTAACTCAGGCACTGCGTCTACAGGACAATGCCGACAAGCGGCTTCTCAATCGGCTTTTCATGCCGATCCGGTGGGTTCTACCCCATCGAGGAACACTGGCTCAGGCCTACCGGAACAGGCCAGCCATAGAGAAATAGACACTGGCTTGGGTCTACCGGAACAGACCAGCTTTCAAGAATCGGCTCTACCCGTGTCGGATGGGTCACAAAGCACCTGTCTGCCGAGCCTGGCAGGTGAGCTTGCAGATTGGGAGCTAGCAGCAGCTCCGAGACGTTCGGAGCGGGCAAAGGGGCCACCGAAATACTTAAAGGACTACATAAGATTTCTGTTGTTGCAAACTTGAATGCTTATGTATTTTCCTTGCAATCTTGAATGTTTATGTGTTTTCTTGCAAATTGGGAAGCTTTGGTATTCTTGCTACTAGAACAGTGTAATGTCATGCTTATGTATCAGTGTATGTCATTATGCTTTTGGAATATCTGTAAGGTTGCACAAACAAACAAAGCTTGTAAGTGTCAATGATCCAGGGGGGAGGGGTGTAATGTATTGTGGTGCATTACTGTGATTTACTAGGAATTGGGTTTCTGAGAAGTGTGAAGAAACCGTTAGAACCAGCAGATGGCTAAGGCCAGACTTCCTGTCTACATGCTAATTACTGGCGTTTGGGCGGGAAGGTTGCTGGGATCCTATTGGTTGCCGTTTAGGGCTGACTGTATAAATAGGGGTGGAGCAAATGTTAGTTGGCTTCTGTTTTAACTAAGAATAAAGAGTTGTGTTTTGCACCTGCTGCCTCCTCAATGTCGCAACGAACCTTAAAACATAACAAATTGATTATATACATTTATTTTAATGAGGTCTTCCCACATCTGTTAAATCACCCCTTCTGGAACCTATATAATTACAAATTGACAGCAAGTGTTGTTACTGATGGTTTCAGTATCTACTCCGGTAGGGTAAAGAACTTATAGCTTTAAGTCCTGTTTCTCAACTTTTGCAACTTCACTTCCCCAAATTCTCAGTAGGGCAATGCTAGATGGGGAATTTATTATTTATTAATCAATAACTCCCAATGGCTCTAGGAATTGAAATCCACCCATCTGGAACTTGGGGAAACACTGGTTTAAAGAAATTGCTGCTGAAAAGCAGGCTTAAGAACAAGATAACCACTTACTAGACACTACCAGAGAAGAAGAGAATGCAGTTGGTGTTGATTTCTCTGCCCTGAGTAGACCTTTGCTGTTCTTCCAATTCTGCTTCTGTGAATACTTGATTTCATATTATAAATCAATGTTGATCTGCTAGCCTCTGTTATATCTGAACCTGGATGTTGTGTTTTCCAGAACTGGAGCATTTGTTTCAAATATCCTCTTCTTGTTGGGCTTGATCTGTAATAAATCATTTTTTCTTTGTTTTAAATCTCTGTTTGCGATGGGTAAACACCTTTTCTTCCAGTAGTTCTGCCGCTGCTGGCCCCAGTTGCTCAGCCAACAGTCCAGAGTTCTACAGCCCAGGAACTCCAACACCTAGTGCGGTCCTTGTTGACCCAGCTGATGACTGAGCCGGTATGGGTTTATGTAATTTATGTCTTGCCATAATTTTTATGAGAGAGACACTGTTTGTCTGACTCCTCTGATGAGACCTGTCCAATATGTTTGAACCCCTGGCAAAGCTCTCATCTTCCTCAGAGCACACAAGCACCACAACCACGTCAATGTAGTGCTTCACTGGGGGTCAAGGTGGTAGTATTATTAACCAGATAGTCCATAGACATGCAAAAGCTCCACATGTTCAGAGACATACTGAAATGTTTATTCAATGTGTGAACATTGTTTGAATGTCAGTGGTCTATACTTTGATTGCTTAGTTCATAGGTCAAGCAGTTTTGAAATGTGATGCCAACATCTTGAAGCTCCTAAGGTATGGCAGGCTTAAAAAAGGGGGGAATCTGGATCCCAGAAGCTCTTTCTTTTGAATTATTTCCAGATAATTTTATTAAGTGATAATACATTTTATTTGAATTTGGATTGCTAGCTGTTGAAACCTTTAGCAGGTCCTCAGAGATGATGTGGGAAACAAAAATATTGACTATTGTTCTTTTATGCAAGGTTTAGGCCCAGGTGAACTAAATCAGGCCTCATGGAAAAAGTATTGAACCAAAGTCTGTGCTATGCTCAATTTTGCAGTCCAGGGGAACTATTTGTAATCTAAACTGCAACTGTACTTTACTCAATATGATTTTGCTAAGCTTTCTTGTTTCAAATATATTTAGAACATAAGGACTGGAACTGTGAGAAATGGGGAACTGAAAGTAGCTGATGGGTGCAGGTTCCGATGTACACAGGTATGTGGAAAGTTATGATCAGCAGAGGGTCAGCAGAAAGTGTAAGATTGCTGACTGTCTGTCTGTGGTCTTAGGATGGGAAAGGGTATAAGAGGTTGGGACTGGACCTGATTGATTTGCCATTGGCCAATAGCTGTCCCTGCAGAGACTGCTATGTCACTGGTCCTCATTGCAATGGGTTTTTAACGTAAGTGATGTTTGTGTGTGTGTTCCAAATTATTGCTGAAATAAACCTCTGAATCTTAAAATAAGAAGTATTGCTTTGTGTTGCTGTTTCTTGTTTCTTTTATTGGATTTTCCCACGACAATGAGGAACTACTACAGTGGCCACTTAACTTTTGAAGGCTAACTTTCCTTAAGCTGATGCCAGTCCTAAGGAAATGGGATATAATTATACCAAATGAAATAATTTAGAATAGAATACAGAATATTCTTTACTGGCCAAGTGTGATTTGACACACAAGGAATTTGTCTCTGGTGAATGAGCTCTCAGTGTACATACAAACAACAAAGTGATAAATCATAAGATACCAATAGGCCAAGGTAATAGGAAAGATGAGAAGGATAATAGCAATACAGCCCTACTACATGGGTAAATATTCTTAGACATAAGACTAAGGTATAAGAAGGATGAAAGCAGAAGTCCTTCTACCTCCTAATAAGTAACTTTGAAAGTGTGTGAACAAAAAGAGAAGATATCTTTCATGAATAACTTCAAACCCATCTGTCAGAATGATTATTTCAATTTGTTGGAGAGTGGGGGAAGGAAGTGCCTTCTGAAGCCCACCTTATTGTTCTGTGAGAGATAGAAGCTTTTTGGCCAGAGCCATCCAGACTTTGCTGCCTGAGGTAGAGGGTTAAATGGCATTCTCTTCGTGTGTACACATGCTGGCCGGACTAAGCAGCAGGCTAGTTCAGGAGGTCCAGACCTCCAACCTCCAAAGAAGGAAGAGCTGGAGGGAATAATCAAAGTTGTAGCACTGCTACTGCTCACATTAGTCACCTGTGGCAGTCTCCTCATTATACTTAATGACCAAATGACTGCAAGGAATATAAATCCTTCCATTCTCTACCATTCAGTCAGAACTGGAGAAGCTTCTTGGATGAGAAGTGAAACATCTTCAAGCAAAACAAAGAAAGTCCAGTTGCCTTTTGAAAAAGCTCCTTAGGAATTCCAATTAAACTGATTTATTGCTACTCATGCCTATGCACAGGAATCTACTCAACTAACAGTTAGCAGTATTTTGCTGCTAGATAAGCGTCAACAGAATTCAAGAGGGGTTGGACCTAGTTCGTTTGTGACTAGGTAGAGACTCTACGCCAGGGGTGTCAAACTCACAATGTCATGTGATGTGTCATGACGTATTGTGACTTTTTTGCCATTGCCGGCAATGGGGTGGGCATGGTTTTGCTATGATGCATCTGGCCCACAGGCCGGCATTTTGACACCCCTGCTCTAGGCAGATTCCTCTTTTGACTCCACCCCCAGGCTCTGCTGCTCCTTGTCAATGCTGTTAATATAGGATATTATTGCTTTGACAAGATATGCAGAACTGTCTGGTATTTTTAGAGTTAATTCAGATGACAGAAAGGGAGGAGATTTATGAGGAAAGCCCGGGAAAGAAACGGAAGTAAATCTTTGGCCTCCAGCCTAATTGGAAGACGTAATTCATGACTGTAAAATAAGGGAGGGGTGTAGCAAGAAAAGAAAGACGCAAGCCAGAGAAATTCAGTTTCTGGCATTCCGTCCATGTAAGTGCCAAGGTTATGTTTGCAATAAAAAGATTCAAAGAGGAAAAATGCCTCATGTTTCTTTGAAAAGCAACTTCCTTTGGATGCATAACACTCCTTCTCCTACAGGCCCTGACATTTGAGTTTCAAAAACAAATTCTTCTAACTTAACATTTAATTTGATATAATTGATCATACATACCCAAAACCAGCTAGACCAGCATTCTCCAACTTAGTGCCTTCAAACTGCATTTGGGACTTCAACTTGCACACATCCCCAACTGTCATGCTAGCTGTGAAATTCTGAAGATTATGCAGATTAATTCCAGCACATTTGAAGGGCTGCCAGCATAGAAAACTGTTTCTGTATGTGACTTCTTCTATATTAACAAAATAGGACTTTTATCCGAGTACAAAAGCAGCTGTTCCCTTGCATTCCAAAAAACACATGTCAAGCTCAAAGCCCACGCATGAGGTTACCATCATTATTGCTTCTCAGCTTGCCAATGCACTAGGGGGGAAGGAGAGAGGGGAATGGAATGCAAGCTCCAGATAACAAGATGTCAGCCCGTGTCAACCAAGGACATTTCAGCAGGTGTTTGCAAACTCACAAAGGCACTTTCTCATAACAATGATTTGGGACTTGATTGGACCATGTGACCTGCACTAATAGGGGGAAGGAGAATTCTATATTTTAATTATAGTGGTTTGCACAGGAATTAACCAGAGCTGTTTTTGCTTCATTTGTGCTGAAATAATGTACTCAATAAAGTTATGCATTAAAAGATCGTCTCAATGGTGCTTGCTTGGATGGGTTCGTTAGTCAGAACCTTGACAACACAGCTGTATTTTTTCAACACTGTGGGCAAAGTTTCTATAGTATGTTATTTTATTTTATTATTATTAAATTTATTGACCACCCATCTTACCACAGGGTAACTCTGGGGTAGAGTTAGAAAGAAACAAGTAACACTATGCCAATACATTTAGCCATGAAAGGTGACACTGTAAAAAGAAACATCAAGAGCAAATGTCATGGAAATCTGTATTTTCAAGAAAAGGGATGGACTAGAAGGAAGCATGGTAGTAAAAAAACTGTCAACACTGTAAACATTGGATGTTCCCACTCTGACAACTGATGAAAATCGCAGCCATTTTCTCTTTGCTTTTAACGTGTTTTTCTTCTATTTAGAAATCAGGTGCAGAAGGGGGGTTGGGATGAATGCTTGAGCTCAGCTAGCCATAATAATAAATGCTGCTTTGTGGGAACCCAAGGACGAATTGATAACGTTTTGGCAGGCTGAGGAGCTGGGGAGAAAGCCCGTGTTTCAGGCATTGGAGAATGTGATTTATGACTGCTTATTGGGGGTGGGAATTGCAATTTGTTACTTTGTATCCGGGGGAAGGGAAACTAGTTTTGGGTTCAACTATGTAGTGCCGATACTTTGTTTCCTGAATAAAATGTTCTTTGAGGAAGAATTCTTGCCTTGAAGTTCTTTTGATGGGTTTCATCTATTGGAACCATGACATAAACCCAAAACTACCTTCTATCCTGACCACCCTGGGGTCCTGAGCTCCAGTCACCTTCCCTAACTCGAGGGATAGGCTGGCAAAGACTCAGGGAAGATCTCAGCATGGAGAAGGAAGAAGCACCTGTAACCAGCACTCCGGCCATGGCTGCTGCCTCAGCGGAGGGAGTGCAAGCCAGCGCATCGGAGGAGAAAGGAACTTTTTTTTTTTTTTTATAACAAGTTTTATTGATTTTTTTTAATTTTACAGCCAAGTGCTTAGGACTCATCGTGGAGATAGGGCACTCCATAAAACAAAATAGAACATACAATCCTACATAAACAATTTACACTTTTTTAAATCTTCCCTCTCTATTTTGTCAATCAAAGAAACAAGAACAAACAAACAAAACCAAACTATCAACGATATTTCCACCCATTTTAAGCTTAATTAACTATTAACATATTCCAACTAGCATTGCATAGACATATAGTATACGGTTCGAGTATCCATATAATAAAGACCATATTATTCCAAATATTCAGTTTATATTTCTCAATTAAGCTCTATCTCTTATTCTATAAGCTAAACATATATAAGTATATTTTAAAATTTCTCCACTATTAAACATATATAAGTATATTTTAAAAGTTCTCCACTATATTCTATTTCCTATTTTCTAAACATTTTTATAAGTCAATCCATTGTTCAATCATTGCATGTAAAGATATCATTAGTATTTCACCAGTCTCAATACAACTCCTGATTTTCGCTTTTCCAATTTTCCATAGTTACCATTCCAGACCTAATCAAATCCATAATTCAAATCAATATTAGTCAGACTAAAATCTTAAACCTTAAAGATCTCAGAAATATTAGCTCACTTAAAGTCTTTAAAAACCATTTTACCCATCAAATAAATTTCTAACACTCATTTTAAACCTAATTCTAGCTTTCTTTTTATGCCAAGCAGGTTTCCACAATACGGCTTTCAGCTCTTCCCATCTTAGTATTTGGTTATACACATTTTCCCACAGTTGCGTCTGATCATAGTCTTCTTCTCTTTTTCCCAGTATTGTCTGCACTATATACTCAGTCTTAGCCAGTGTGGTGATTATTCGTTGTTTATATGTGCTATCAGCATTTTTAATGTCTCGTAGTAGAGAGTCCATTTCTGTTGTTTTTACATCTTTAGATGTTTCAATTAAGTTCTGCTTTTGGTCTTCAGAAGTCTCCATCCTTTGTATATAAAGTGTAACATCTTCCTCTTCAGTAGATTGTAAATATAGATCCTCCATCTCATTAAATTGTAAATCCAATTGTATATCATGCTCAGTTAGAGTTTGAAATCCAGTTTTTAGCTCTAAACCATCTTCATTTCTAAGTGTCCTAAAATGATCTTTTAGTTCTTTTCTTGTTTCCCAAATTTTTGCTAATATAAATCCATAATTGAGCTGTGAATAAGCTTCCATCTTTCTTCTCTCTCCTTTTTTTTTTTCTATAATAAGAAAACAGCAGTGTCTGGGCGTAGCACCAGGTTCAAAAGTTCAGCTACCATGGCAACGTTACGATAAGACTTTCTGGGCTTCACGCCAATTTCCAAGATACAATGTAACCTTCCAATCCACATAACTCCACCTGGTAGCCAAAGTAGATTTTTTTTCCTTTTTAAAGTGGATAAAAATTTTCAGAAGGGGGGGGGAGGAAGAAAGAAAACACTCCACCCCCCCTCCCTAAAATTTCCACTTAAATTTAAAACAAGCAAACAGAGGAAGAGTCACAGTAAGGCTTTTTTCTTCTCTTTTTTTTTCTCAGGATCCCCCGAATTCCAACAGTTCAAATACACAATAACAAAGTCACTTTTTCCCCCAAGTATTCAAACGCTGCTTTTTTAAGGGAGGGAGTAGTTTCTAAAAGCTTTTCATAGGGAAGTAACGAAGGTAACAAGAGGGAAGGAAAGTTCTCACCCGGATCTTCCACAGTGGTTCTTTGTGCTTAGATGTTGCTGTGACTTTCGGCTGGAGCAGCTGAATGATCGGCCATGTTACTGGCCGATCTTTTCCCCGTCGGCCCAAAGGTGATTCCTCGGATCGCAGAGGGAGCTGCCGCTCCCTCTGCGATCGACGAGTGCCCTCCTCTACGGTGGTCGCCCCTCCAAGGCGACTTTCGACCCTGTCCAGGGTCTACCGGCGGGGGGAAACCGGATGGCAAAGAGAACAAGTTCTTTGCACGTCCGCCGGTGCTGCTACCGGATCCGGAAGTCCCGGAGGAAGGAACTTTTGATGCCTTACAGCAGGGGGCAAGGCCGAAGACGCGAGACCTGATCTGTTCATCGGAGTGGACCCTGCCCAGTGGAGACTCCAGGCGCCTTGAGGCAACCCTGCCGAAGGCAAGTTCTTCGAAAGCGTCCGAAGACGACTTGCAAGCAGGGGCCCCTCGAGGATCGTGCTCCCCGGACCGTTGGGGAGCCAAAAGATTGGTGACCACTGAGGACTCTGGAGAATGGAAGTACCTGTCCGCAGTCCGTAGCCAATCGGTGGAAAAGTTGGTGGAGAGATTCGAAGGGCTGGAGGTGAGGAGCGGGGAACAACTTTCTCACTCTTCGCATGCAAGTGAACACGATGACCGGCGGGGCCGACGCCAATCTGTACCTAAGAGAAGCCCCAGCCCCACTGATGGAGTGCAGGCGGCTTCCCCGTCTTCAAAGCCACCAGCGTTGACCTCCAGCCCCGCGAGAAAGGAGAGTCCCCACCGCCACTCTAGACATGGCAGTCCGAGTCGTCGCCACTCCTCCAAGACTCCAGAGCACCGCTCATGACGCAAGAGCCCCAGCCACCGGAGAAGCCCCGGAAGGCGTCGGTTATTATGATCCCTCGACAGGCACCACTGCCGTGATGACTCCAGGTGGCAGGATTACAATGACAGCCGTGACGGACAGCCCCACTACCAAAGCCCGAGCCACCACCGGGGCAGCCGGAGTCCAGATCGTCACAGGTACTGTGAGAGCCCTGACCATTGCTACTATCGGTCACACAGCCCTGTGCATCACCGTCTGCGCCACCTGAACCCAAGGCCTGCGCAGGGAGAAGACCCAAATGTGAGCGTTCAACGAGATTTAATTCAACAGCTGCGCGACCTGTTGGCCGGGCAGCAACAGGTTGGGGCGCCGCAGCCGTTGGGGAGCCTGCAGCACTTGGGGATGCCGCAGCCACTGCCGCCGGGAGGTCAGCAACTGTTGGGAGCGCAGCAGCAGTGGGGGTGGCAACAACCACTGAACGTGCAACAGCCACTGGGGGTCTGCAGCAATTGGGGATGCCGCAGCCACCGTTGGGAGGTCAGCAGCCACTGGGAGTGCAGCAGCCCCAGCAGGGAGGCCAACCGCCATTGGGAATGCAGCCGCAATGGGGGGGAAGCAGCCCATGATGACACCTCCCCTTAGAGCTACTTTTGATGGTGACCCAGAGAAGCTGATCTTCCTCAATCAAGTACGTTCCCACATGAATCGCAATGCCAATTTCTACCCAAATCCAGCTGCTATGGTCGACGTTGTCGTGGCCAGTCTGGAAGGGGAAGCGTCTGAGTGGCTAAACAATCTGTACAATGAGCAAGCACCTGAACTGGTAGATCTCTATCTCTTCCTCCTTGGATTAAGAGCCAGGTTCGAGGACCCATCCATAGCCCTCAAAGCAGAGAAACAAATTCACAAGATAAAGCAAGACGGTAGACCTGCATTGGAATATGTACGAGAGTTTCGCAAGGTAGCAGGTCGGATAGAAAGGTGACCTGAGCAATCCCTAGTGCATCACTTCAAGGAGGGGCTAGATGATCACCTTTCCCAGGCCTGCATCTATCGGGCTGTCCCTAATCAATTACAGGAGTGGTATCAGGCGGCAGTAAGATTGGATGTCGAACTTGCTCGTTACAAGAAGCCACCACCTCAGGAAGCCGGGCCGAAACCAGAGCAGACCAGGCGGCCTCCTCCCCGAAAGTCCCCAGCCATTGCAGCTGCGGAATCCCCCAAGCCACCTGCCGGTCCACCAATTAAATGCTTCAGGTGTGGACAACGGGGCACCAGGCGGCGAATTGCCCGATCCCATACCCCCAACAGGGAAGCAGATCGGGGCCACCGGTGAGGAAGAAACCAGCCCAACAGCTGGCGAAAGAGAAATCAAACTGGGTCACGCAAGAACCCGTTACCCAGGTCACGTCGCCCATTCAGGAAAGTGCCAAGGCCCAAGCTGGACCTGCCACCGCTCTGCCCTCCAACAGCAACGACGAAGGGGAGAATGACCCGATGGTGAGTCAACCCATTCCACCTTTTTCTCTCACAGCCAAACTCATAGTCCCTAAGACGGGGGTACAAGTGGACTTGAGAGTGCTAGTGGACTCGGGGTGTTCCCGGTGCGTTATCAGCTTGCCACTTGCCCTTAAGATGGGTATACGGGCAAGATTGCTCTCCAAGCCGGTGAGATTTGAACAAGCAGATGGCTCTCTAATGGGAGGAACTTTAGTCACACAACTGACAGACCCGATACGCTTAGAAATAGGTGAACATTGGGAGTTCATTCGTTTCATGGTGGCTCCGAACATGACTGAGGCTGTGATTTTAGGTCTAGCCTGGTTAGACAAATGGAAACCTTTTATTTGGTGGGAAAAGGGAATGAGGACTGTGAGATTACCCATAGGGCCCAAACCCCCTCTTAATTCGGCCGACGTTACTGGAGGGTCCAGGCCATCTACCAAGTTAGCAAAGATAACTACCATGCCGCAACCAGGCGAGCCACTCATCCCCAGCGAATACCGGGATCTAGCGGAGGTGTTTAGTGAGAAAGAGTGCGACATCCTGCCACCCCATCGGCCCAATGACTGCGCCATTGAACTATTACCGGGAGCTAAACTCCCATGGCCAAGAATGTACGCCATGACCCCCCTCAAAATGGATGAACTGCAGCAATATGTGAACAAAAACCTAGTGAGAGGATTCATTGAGCTGGCCAAATCTCAGATGGGGGCTTCGGTATTATTTAAAGAGAAAAAAGACGGGTCGCTTCGTCTCTGCGTGGAGTATAAAGGGTTAAATGCTGTGAGCATAGAAAACAAATACCCCCTCCCCCTCCTGAAGGACCTACAGCATCTACAGCATTCCCCAGCATCTAGTAGACAAACTGGGCCTTTTAGGCTTAAACACTCCTTTGTGCAACTGGATTCTGGATTTTCTTACCAACAGGCCCCAATATGTGCGAGTTGGAACAAATACCTCAAATACCATTTTCTTGAGCACAGGTTCTCCTCAGGGCTGCGTCTTAAGTCCGCTGCTGTTCACCCTGTTGACCCATGAGTGCTGTGCTAGGTTTGCCACCAACCATATTGTGAAGTTCGCAGATGATACAACAGTAGTGGGCCTTATTCAGGATGACAAGGTGGAAGCTTACTGCAAGGAGGTTGAGGGGTTGGTGAACTGGTGTAAAGAAAACAGCCTAGTTTTAAATACAAGAAAAACCAAAGAGATCATTGTTGATTTCAGAAAAGGCAGGCACAGCCACACTTCTCTGTGCATTAATGATTCTCCTGTGGAGATGGTTACCAGCATCAAATTCCTGGGTGTGCAGCTAACGAGTAGGCTGACTTGGTCGCTAAACAGTGAGAAACTGGTGAAGCGGGCACAGCAGCGCCTGCATTTTCTGCGCCGCATGAGAAAAGCACATCTTCCTTCCCCTGTCCTGACCACTTTCTACAGGGGGACAATCGAGAGCATCCTGTCATACAGCATCACAGTCTGGTTTGGAGGCATCACTGCTTCAGACAGGAAGGCAGTGCAGAGAGTGGTGAGGATGGCCGAAAAGATCATTGGCAGTTCCCTCCCTACCATCCAGGACATAGCACAGAAGCGTTGCTTGAGCAGGGCCCGCAAGATTTTCTGGGACACTACACATCCTCTCCACAACCTGTTTTCCCTGTTACCTTCTGGGAGGAGGCTTCGTGGTATCCGTAGCAGAACATCCAGATTCAGCCATAGTTTCATTCCATACAGCATTAACCTTGCGAACTCTCAAACTTCCTCCTTGCGTTATATATTCAAGATGGACAGTATTTAATATTTATTTGCTATGTATATGTAGGGATGTGGGTCTATATATATGTTGTACATAGTATGTTTTAGGTGTGTGTCATGTATATGTTTCACTTTGAGAGCGGGCAACTAAATTTCATTATTTTATGTGTGCCATTGTGCCCACAATATAAAAAATGACAATAAAGGTTATTTATTTATTTATTTATTTATTACTAACCCATCTAGCAAAAGGGAGCATCTTCACTAAACTGGATCTAAGGGAGGCATATTACCGAGTGAGAATAAGAAAAGGAGATGAATGGAAGACTGCTTTTAACTGTCCCATGGGTAGCTATCAGTTCAAAGTTATGCCATTTGGACTACAGGGGGCTCCAGCTGTCTTCATGCAGCTGATCAACCAGGTGCTACACGATCATTTGTACAAGGGGTTTTTGGTGTATCTTGATGACATCCTGATATACAGCACGAATATGGCTGACCATGTGAAGCTAGTGCGAGAAGTGTTGAAGAAGCTTTCTGGGGTTCACCAACTTTTACCGACAATTCATCCCCTCGTTTGCCGAAATTGCTTTACCCCTCACGGATTTGTTAAAAACCGGCAAAGATGGGGGAAAACCGCGACCGGGCCAGCCCCTGACCTGGACTATGAACTGTCAAACTGCTTTCGAGTATCTGAAAAGACTATTTGCGGTCGAGCCGGTCCTAAAGCACCCCTGCCCGGGGAAGCCCTTTGTGATTCAAGCCGATGCCAGCGACGTGGCCGTCGGAGCTGTACTATTGCAAAAGAACCGTGAGGGGGTCCTGCAACCCTGTGCCTACACCTCGAAAAAGTTCACCGACTGCGAGAGAAGGTGGGCAGTGTGGGAGAAGGAAGCCTTTGCAATTTTTTGGGCTCTGTTAGAATGGTGGCACTACCTAGGACCGCCATGGACACCTGGGAGACAAGCTTCGTCTCCCCCATCCAGTTTCGCATCGCTGGGGGACCCTGAAAAGGGTCGAAAGTCGCCCTGTAGAGGCGACCAGCAAGGAGAGGCTCTTGCTGGATCGCGGGAGAGCGGTATCTCTCCCGCTAGAGCCGGCGATCCCTCCAAACCGGCGGACGAAAGACCGGCCATAGAAATATGGCTCATCACTAGGCTGCAGACAGCCGAAGTCACACTCACCATCTGGCAACTTCAAAGCAGCGTGGAAAGGACTGGGTGAGATCTACCTCTCTTAAATTCTAATTGCTTTCTGTACCTTCACAAGCTGCTAAAGTACTTTCCCCCCTGTGGAGAGGGGAGGGAGATTTCAGCCCTCCCTCCAGACACAGCAGCGACTGACTACCCAGGGGAGTTTAAAACGTTGAAAAAATAAGTGGATCCTAATTGGGAATCTATTTCTTAGAATTTGTGGATTAAAAGACTCTTTATTTTCTATTTCCTACTTTTTTCAATTTTTATTCCCTATTTTTATAAGATCTGGGTTTTTTTCTTTTAAAATAGAAGAAAAAACTGAGCAGATTAAAATAACTTTGGGGGGACTTCCGGTTTGGTCGCCGATGGGATGGATGGAAGAAGCTGGTGCTCCGGCTTCCCAGTCCGGTTTCGCTTTGCCCAGCGACCCTTAAAGGGTCGGAAAGTTGCCCTGGAGGGGCAATGAAGAAGGAGGGACACTCCAGGAGCTCAGATCTGGCGGCGGCCGATCGGAGCGGACTGAAGAACCCCTCTGAAAGGGCGGAAGAAAGGCTGCCGGGTGAGCCGAGGCAGCCCAAGTCGTCCCCAGCCGGAAGGGAAGCACCGCAAAACAGCTGACTGTCAACAGCGTGCTGAGGCTGGGTGAGCCAGAGTTTTCTTTCCTTCTCCTTGTGGATTATAAACATTGAGCCCCTGATGGGAAAGAGCTGAAAAGCAAAGACCCCCAGAAGGATTAATTTAAAGGCGGCGGGCAATTGCAAGGGGAAAGTGTTTTAAAGAATATCGGACATTGATAAATAAGCCGAGGAGGACATCTGGTGGCGAAAGAAGAAACGACAGCACCAATATATAGTGAGAAGAAAAAAAAGAGATGGAAAAAAAATGTTTTCATAATAATGACCTTGAGATACACCTGCTAATAACAAAAGTGCCTTGTTGTGAGATTACAAAGGAAAAGACTTTTCACAGCTATACTTGTTGACTTTGGCTAAACCCAAACAGACACTATTTGAAGAAAGTGAACGCTTTCTATCCAAGACTTGACTGGGGGAGGTGGATTTGGCCTAAAACAGCTGGGTCTCTTTTGCATTTGGATTTTGGTTTAAGACTGTGAGCTGTAAAATGAGTACATCAAACATTACTAGACTTATGAAGAAAACCTCTTCTGCACCCTCTGTAGGACAATCTAGTCCAAGGGTAGGCAACCTTGGCTCTTTTATGACTCGTGGACTTCAACTCCCAGAATTCCTGAGCCAGCCACGCTGAGGGGAAAGGGAGAGGTTTCCATGCTGAGCCATGCTGGCTCAGGAATTCTGGGAGTTGAAGTCCACGAGTCATAAAAGAGCCAAGGTTGCCCACCCCTGATCTAGTCCAACAACCCAGGGATCTATTGAAACAATGTTGCAACGTGAGAAAATAAGCACTGCCCAAAGTGAAACACAGGCCTCATTAAAACTGATTCAAGAGATGATGCAAAAAAATCACGAAGAGACACAAAGTAAACTTGAGAAAGTAAGTGAAGAAATCCTGGATATAAAGGCACAATTTGAAGCTCAAAACCAAATGATTATTAAAAATGAACAAAGAATACAGAAAGTGGAAGAGAAATCAGAGGACATTGATAAAAAGATGGAAATGTTATTACAAGAAAATGAAAAATTAGAACAAGCAAATCAAGACCTAGAGGGCGCAATCAAGATCCTGGAAATGGAAAAAGCGGAACACTATTTGAGATTTCAAAATATCCCTGAGGATAGAGAAGAAAACATAGCAGTGGTGATTATTGACCTCCTGGCAGAGGCCTTAAAGGCAGATAGAGGAGAAATTCAAATGGAGGTCGATGAAATATTCCACATGAACTCAAGCTATGCAAGAAAAAACAGACTACCAAGAGAAGTACATGTAAGGTTCATAAAGAAAACAACAAGGGATGAAGTACTGAGAAAAGTAAGAGATGAGCCATTACAATATAAAAATAAAGAAATTGTGGTTTTAAAGCAGATACCTAAGAGAGTAAGAGATACTAGAAGACACTACCATTTCTTAACTACAAAGCTGATTGCCAAAGGCATAAACTTCAGATGGCTGATGCCGGAAGGCATTTTAATAAATTGGAATAATACAAGATATCGTTTGGATTCAATCTGGAAAGCAGAGGACTTTGAAGTAAGGAATAGAGCAATTCTAGATGAAGGAGTGAAACAACAAGGGGAGAGTAAGGAACAGAAGCAAATGGAAGAGACGATTCAAGGAGCAACTGCACAAACAGGAGAACAGAAAGAGAAAGATGAACAAGAGGGTGAAGGTGAAGGAACTGCTAGAGAACAGAGGATCACCAGATCGACTAGACCTAAATATAATTAATGGAAATGGAAATGGAGAAAGAAAATGGAATTTTTTCAGTGAATGTAAATGGACTAAACTCCCCATCAAAAAGAAACAACATTTTCAGGAAATTACAGAAATTGAATATAGACATAATTTGTCTGCCAGAGACACACATAAAAGAATAGCACCATAAATTATTGGAATATTCAAAAATTGGGAAACTTTATTACACATCAGCACATCAGAAAAAAAGAGGGGTTGCTGTATACATCAAAGAGACAATAGATTCTAAATTGGTATACTCAGATAAAGAAGGAAAAATCGTAATGGTAGAAATATGTTTACACCAAAAGCAAACATTGTTAGTGGCAATTTACGCACCAAATAACAACCAAGAAGAATTTTATCAAAGCCTACATAGAAAAATAATAGAAATGGAGTACAAAAATATCTGTCTAGTAGGAGATTTTAATGCGATAGTAGACGGAACAATTGACTATAAAAGCAATAAAACAGGGAAAACCGGAAGAAGAAGACTACCTAGGACATTTTTTGATATGGCAGAGGAAATTGGAATTCAAGACGTCTGGAGGGGAATCAACCCACAAAAACTACAATACACCTTTTACTCAAATAGCCAAAAATCCTGGTCAAGAATCGATATGATTTGGATGACATCTGACTTGAGGATGAATATACAGGACACTGAGATAGAAATAGGCACGTGGGCAGACCATAATCCCTTAAAAGTAATATGGAAAGGAATACAAAAAAGACCAAGATGGACTTTAAATCAATCTATATTAAAAGAAAGAGAATTTATAGAGCTAGCGAAAAAAGAAATGGAATTCTTTTTTAAAGAAAATAAAAAAGAAGATACAACATTACAAAATGTATGGGATACAGCTAAAGCATACTTTAGAGGCATAGCTATAATGTATATGGCAAAGAAAAACAAACAGAGAAGACAGCAATATGTACTACTAAAAGAAAAAATTGGGAAGTTAGAATCAGAATTGCAAAACAATCCACAGAAAAAGACTTTGAAAAGAGAAATGGACATAATAAAACATAAATTAAATCTGTTGGACTCAGAAAAAGTGGTAGAACAGATAAAGAGAGTAAAACAGAATTTTTTTGAAAATGCCAATAAACCAGGAAGATGGTTAGCTTATAAACTTAAAAAACAGAAAGAGAAAAAAACGATACATAACTTAGTAAATGGGAAAGGCCATTTACAATTTAAAAATGAAGAAATAAAAAAGATAATCAAGGAATACTACAAGGAACTGTACAATAAAGAGGAAACTTCAAGAGAGAGAATTGTTAAATATCTGGAAGAAAATAATCTTCCAAAAATTCCAGAGACATTTAAAACTATGTTAGAAAAAAGGATTACAATGATGGAAATATCAGAGGCCATAAAAAGACAAAAAAAATGGAAAAATACCGGGTCCAGATGGGCTTCCGGCGGAGTTATATAAAAATCTACAAGACATACTAAGTGAACCGCTGAAAGATGTTTGTAATGGACTTTTATTAGAAGCTAAACTCCCATCTACATGGATGGAAGCAAATATTACTCTAATACCAAAAGAAGACTCTGACTTGACGCAGATTAAGAACTACAGACCGATTTCACTGCTCAATGTGGATTACAAAATTTTTACTTCAATAAAGGCAGAGAGACTGAAAAAATACTTAGTTGAATTCATACATCCAGATCAAAATGGCTTTTTACCAAAGAGACAAATTAAAAACAACTTAAGAGTGATAATAGACGTATTAGAATACTATGAATTACACCCAGGGAAACAATTGGCACTAATATTCTTAGACGCCCAAAAGGCATTTGACAACATTTCCTGGCAATTTATGACTCAGCAACTACAAAAAATGGACTTTGGACAGAACTTTATAAATATGATAAAAACAATATATAATAAACAGACAGCCAAAGTGATTGTGAACGGAGACTGTACTGAGAACTTTGTTATTGTTATTGTTATTGTTATTCATTTTCACTTTGGAAGTCTTAAATAGAAATATTAGACAAGACACAGAAATCAAAGGGCTGGAGATAAAAGGCGAAATATATAAACTACAAGCATTTGCTGATGATCTAGTATTTATCTTAGAAGAACCTTTGGAGATGATCCCTAAACTATGGGGAAAGATAGAACAGTATGAAGAAATGGCGGGATTAAAAATAAATAGAGAAAAAACTAAGGTAATAGTTAAGAATCTTACAGATAAGCAAAAAAAAAACAAATGTCAGAAACAATAGAGGTACAGATAGTGAAAAAGGTCAAATACCTGGGTATATACGTACCTATTGGCCAAATGCTCAACAATAAAATAAGACAATTATATAAAGTTATTGAAACAAATAAAACTAGACTTGGAAAAGTGGAAGAATCTGCAATTGTCAATACTAGGAAGAATTGCTACAGTTAAAATGAATGTATTGCCGAAGATTCTATTTTTATTTCAAACAATCCCGATAAAACTTGAGAATTTTTTTCCCCAAGATATAAACTCATTAATTTTGAATTTTGTTTGGCAAGGAAAGAAAGCCAGAATTAAGATGAAAACGTTACAAGATGCTAAGGAAAATGGAGGGTTTGGGTTACCAGAGTGGGTTTTGTATTATCAAGCATCTGTTTTAACATGGGTGAAAGAATGGATAACTCTTAGAAATAAAAGGTTGTTATATTTGGAGGGACATGACTTACAATTGGGATGGCACGCTTTCTTGTGGTATGGGAAAAATAAAGTGCATAAGTATTTCCAAAACCACTATATAAGAAATGCTTTGTTAACAGTATGGGAAAAAATTAAAGCTAAAATATATTTGAAAATTCCAGGGTGGTTATCAACAATGGAAGCTTTTGTACATCCAAACTTGGTAGACTTTGAAAAAATTTGGACATATAGAGATATTCTAAATATTGATGGGTATTTAAAATCTAAACAAGAACTGGAAAATCAGGGTATCACCCTGTCGTGCTGGACACATTTACAGATGCAAAATAGATATGAAAAAGACGTGAAACTGTATGGGTTTTATAAAGAACAAACTCTATTTGATAAGATTTTGTTAACTTCTGATGAGAAATTAATTAAGAAAATGTATAATTGTTTGTTAATCTTGGAGATGGAAAGTGAACAAGTTAAAGAAACAATGATAAGGTGGGTGAAAAACTTTGGTTACAATATAGAACTAGAAAAGTGGCAAAAGTTATGGGAGAGAAATTATAAATTGACAATGTGAACCTCGTACAAAGAAAATTTATATAAAATGTTTTATAGATGGCACTTGACACCAGCAAGATTAGCAAAAATGTTTAAAAATATGTCAGATAGATGCTGGAAATGTAAACACAATTCGGGCACGTATTATCATGTTTGGTGGACTTGTGGCAAAGCTAAGGCCTATTGGAAAAAGATACACGCTTGGTTAGAAAAAATGTTGGGAGAACATGTTGAGTTTAAACCTGAACTTTTCTTATTAGGTATAATGCCAGAAAAGATTAATAAACAAAGTCTATATTTGATTTTACACGTCACAACAGCAGCAAGAATAATCTTCGCGCAATATTGGAAAAATGAAGGACTGCCACCAGAGGAAGAAATAATCAAAAAAATATTGGAATGCACAGAGATGGACAGATTAACTATGAGATTGAAAGATAAAGAAGAAACAGAACATTATCAAATCTGGGATTCACTTTACAAATGGCTAGAGGAAAGAATCAAGGATTAGGAATTGAATATGTATTAGCGTTTTTGAATCCAGACAGTACGCTGGTTGAAAAATTAATATATGTATGTAAGAGAAAATTAATAAAAATCTTAAAAAAATAAAAAAATAAAAAATAAAAAAATAACTTTGGAAAGACATCTTGTGGCTAAACTTGATATTGCAATCTGTTATTGTGAAAAAGAGACTTGGCTGACAGCCCAGAAAGTAGATAAGATATTTGCAACCTTGAGAAGCCCTCTTTATTGAGTGGAATTCTTGAATGTAAAGTCTTTTAGTTTAAATATACTATTATGGAGGAAGATCAGAAATGGATCTTCCTTATGGAAGAAGAGCAGGACCAAACTCTTTGTCTGTTGAAAGAGATTCTTCAAACCTTAATTACAGCTGGTGATGAAATAAGCTACAGAAAAAAACAAGAAGATAGCCTGGACATGCAAAAGCAAATTATAACGATAACTAAAGAATCACTTACACAGGATACTACAGAAAAAGTGGAACAATTAAATATCATGACAGAAGACTCAACTGCTCAACAAATACAGACAATGGAAAATACAGAAAAGAAATTGACAAAAGGGAAAGAGGTAAAGACTTTCTATTTAAGCCTGAGGATTTAAAAGGAAAACAGATGGAAGAGAAGACAAACAGTTCAGGAAATGGAAAGACAAGGAAAAGACCTGCTGGATCTGCTAGCCCGCCTAAAAAAATGGCAACTGGATGGTTATCTCAACGTCAAATAATAGATATAACAACCCAAGGAGATCTGCTCGCTGACCCCAAAGCAAGGACATGGAAGATGACTTGGCAAAGAAAGAAAGCTAGAATAAGACTGAAAAAGAATGGGGTTTTGATTTATAGATGAGATTTAAAATAGAATATACTTAAATAGATAAGATGGGTATTATGAGAACTTAAAATAGAATATACTTAAGCAGACAAGATGTGTACTTTGAATATAAGATATTGTTATGAGTTGACATAAAGAAAACTTTGATCAAGTAAAACTTAGAAATATAAAACACTAACAATTAAATTTGAATACTGATTTGTGCATAAAGGTCTTGTAAAGGTGATTAAGACTCATATAAGCAAAAACTTCATTGATGAAAGTAATAAATATGTTTGTATGCTTTAAAATAGAATATACTTAAATGGATAAGACGTGTATTTTGAATATAAGATGCTGTTATGAGTTGAGACAAAGAAAATTTTGGTTATGTAAAACTCAGAAGTTAAAATATTAATCGGTTAATTGGAATATTGACTTGTGCATAAAGATTGTGTAAAGATGATTAAGATATATATAAGTTAAAACCTTATTGATGAAAGTAATAAATATGTCTTTATGTAGCAGTAAGGGGAAAAAATTATTAGTTCTAAATATGAGATAGTAGCTATAAAGAGGAAGAGAGAGGAAGTATTAAATGTGGAAATAAAAGAAATTTTGGTTATTAAATTTAAGATTTTAAGGTATTTGAGAATTATTAGAAAATAAGAATACTATTATTGCATTATTAACTTGTTGATGTAGATGGTGAGAACTTATATAGATAAAATGTGCATCCTGAATATTAGACTTTGGGAGGAATGGTGATAAAGGAATTGGGGTCATCTAAAGTGTGGAAATGATAATTATTAAACGTTAAATTTAAATATTAATGGAAAATTAAAATTGAGAAAAATTGATTAGGTCATTGATTGTCTAAAGACTGAAAGTTAAAACAACAAAGATATATATTAATTAAAAATTATTGATAAATGTTAGAAAGTTACTTTCTATTTGATTGACAGAACAAGAATTGTATTAGTTAAAATATGAGACAGTAGATATTAAGGGAGAAAGAGAGGAAATGGGGATTGTAACAATTTGAGATCTGTACTAATGATATCTATGTGTAATAGAATTATTGTACCCAGCTGCCACGTTGCTTTCAAATATTCAAATGTAATATTAGAAAATCAATAAAAATTTACAAAAAAAAAAGAAGAGCCAGCGTGAAGAGGTCAATGAAGCGATCATATCTACCCCGCAAGCTGCATCTCAACTAACGCCATGAAGAGCCCCATCTTCGAGAGTCCCACACCCCGATGACCCTGGGACGAGAAAATTAAAACAGGAACTCTTCAACGATCGATGGTTCAAAGACAATCAAACCTCCTTGACGTGCAGGGACGGATTGGCTTACAAAGGGGGGAAGTTGTATTTGCCCGAAACCCTCTGCCTCAACGCTCTCAAGCACGGTCATGATGTGAAACAGGCTGGGCACTTTGGCTATTTAAAAACACTACATCTGGTTCGTCGACAATTTTGGTGGCCAGGTTTGAAACGGGACGTAGAGAACTACGTCAAAAGCTGTGCTGTATGTGCCACCATGAAGAGAATTCCGGGGAAGCCCCCTGGACTATTACAACCGGTTGCGGACCCTTCCCAGCCATGGGAAGAAATTGCTATGGATTTTATAGTTGAGTTACCTGAAAGTAGAGGAAATACGGTGATTTGGACTGTAATTGATCTTTTTTTGAAGCAGGCTCATTTTTTTTTTTTAGAATTTTTTTTATTGAGTTTTATAGGGTTGGGGAAAACATAGGATCGGGATAGGGATTAAGGTTTGTGGTGGGGTTGGGATCAGGATTGGGATTAGGACAGGGTTGGAATCAACGTGGGGGTTATCCCCCAATAACATTTTCAATCTTTAGCAAACAGACTATTGTCTGGGTACATATGTTCAATTAACAATAGTTGATAAGTGATAGTTGTAGTAAGTGTAATAAACAATAATCATAAACAGTATCAATTAATCAATGCATATCATTCTTCTTACTAATATATATTCAAAATAACATATCACATTCGTTTCTCACTAGTTCGTTTTCCTAACCATTGGTAAAAGTTATCCCATGTTCTAAAGTAAACTGAATCTTCTTTCTCTTTAATCTTTAAAGTCAATCTATCCATTTCTGCACATTCTAAAATTTTCTTAATTAAATCCTCTTCAGTTGGTAAACTTTCATTTTTCCAGTATTGGGCAAATACTATTCTCGCTGCTGTCAATACATGCAATATTAAATATTCATTCTCCTTCTCCTGATTAGGTCCTAGTATTCCTAACAAAAACAGTTCTGGTTTAAATTCTATCTGTTTTTTAATCATCTTTTCCAACCATGTATGTATCTTAAGCCAAAACGTTTTTGCTTTAGGGCATGTCCACCAGATATGATAGTAAGTACCTGGCCTTTGTTTACATTTCCAGCAATTATTCGAAGTATTTTTAAACATTTTTGCTAATCTTACTGGTGTCATATGCCATCTATAAAACATTTTATAGAAATTTTCTTTATATGAAACTGCTTTAGTCAATTTGATATTTCTATCCCATAATTTTTGCCAGTCTTCCAAATCTGTAGAATATTCAAAGTTTTTTGCCCATACTATCATTGTTTCTTTTACTTGTTCTTCTTCCATCTTTAAATTTAGCAGAAATATATAGAGTTTCTTAATCAAGTTTTCATCTGTTTTTAACAATATTTGGTCAAGTTCTGTCTGTTCTTTATAAAATCCCGTTGTCTTTACATCTTTTTCGTATCTCGTTTGAATTTGCAAATATGGCCACCATGCTAAATCAATACCTTGTCGTAAATCTTGTCTATCTTTCAATTTTCCTTCGTTATCCAAGATATCTTTATAAGTCACGATTTTATCATAGTTAATTAAATTTGGGTAAGCAAAAGCTTCCATTGTTGAAAGCCATTCAGGTAGCTTAATATAAATCTTCTCCTTTATTCTTTCCCATTCTAAAAGAAGTGCATTCCTTATAAAATGGTTTTGGAAATATCTGTGTGTTTTATTCTTCCCGTACCATAAGAAGGCATGCCAACCAATTTGTAGGTCATGCCCCTCTAGGTACAATAGTCTTTTATTTCTCAGGGTTATCCATTCTTTAAGCCATGGTAGAATAGCTGCTTGATAATATAGTCTCCAGTCCGGGAGTCCAAATCCTCCACTATCTTTAGCTTCTTGTAGTATTTTCACTTTAATTCGTGCTTTTTTCCCTTGCCAAATAAATCTCAGTATTGTTGCGTTTAAATCATAAAAAAAAAAACCTTTCCCAATTTTACAGGAATCGTTTGAAATAAAAAGAGTATTTTCGGTAAGATATTCATTTTCACTGTAGCTATTCTTCCTAACAGTGACAGTTGAAGATTTTTCCACTTTTCCAAGTCCAATTTTATTTGTTTTAACAATCTTTCATAGTTGTCTTCTTTTAATGTTACACATCTTGCTGATAAGTAGATTCCTAAGTACTTAACTTTTTTAACTATTTGCAAATTTTTCTTTTTTGTAAGTTGACTTTTCTGTTTATCTGTTAAGTTCTTTGTTAATACTTTAGTCTTTTCTCTGTTTATTTTCAAGCCTGCCACTTCTCCAAACTTTTCTATTTTCTCCAACAATTTAGTAGTTGTTTCAAGTGACTCCTCCAAAATAAAAACCAAGTCATCCGCAAATGCTTGTAATTTATATTTTTCATCTTTTATCTCCTATCCTTTAATTTCTATATCTTGTCTAATATTTCTAGTCAGTACTTCCAATGTTAGTATGAATAACAATGGGGATAATGGACATCCCTGTCTTGTACCTTTTTTGATATCAAAACTTTCTGTATAATCTCCATTTAAAATTATTCTAGCCGTTTGTTTATGGTAAATTGTTTGGATTGCATTTATGAAATTTTTCCCGAAGTCCATTTCCACCAACTGCTGGAACGTAAATTGCCAGTTTAGATTATCAAACGCTTTTTGCGCATCAAGAAATATTAGTGCCAACTGTTTCCCTGGGTGGTTTTCATAGTACTCTAAAACATCCAAAATCATTCTTAAGTTATTTTTTATCTGTCTTTTAGGTAGAAAGTCATTTTAATCTGTGTGTATAAATTCAGTCAAAAATTTCTTAATTCTTTCTGCCATTATCAAGGCAAAGATTTTATAATCCACGTTTAATAGCGATATTGGTCTATAGTTTTTTATTTGTGTGAGGTCAGTATCTTCTTTAGGTATTAAGCTTCAGTCCACGACTTTGGTATTTTGGTCTCCAAAAAGATTTCATTACACAGTTCTTTCAAAGTCGGGCTTAATACATCTTGTAATACTGTATAAAATTCTGCGGGAAGTCCATCTGGACCCGGAGTCTTATCTTTTTTTTGCCTTTTTATGGTTTCTGTAATCTCCATCATTGATATTTTTCCATTTAGTATGTTTTGAATATTCTCCGGGATTTTGGGCAAGTCTGCTTTTTTAGGTACAACTGTATTTTTTCTTTAGGAACTTCCTCTGCCTTATAAAGTATCTCATAGTAGTCTTTAATAATTTTTTTCATTGCGTCATTTTGGAACTGTAATTCTCCTTTTGAATCTTGTAGCTTATTTATCATTCTTTTTTCTTTTTCTTTCTTCAATCTATATGCTAACCATCTCCCCGGCTTATTAGCGTTTTCAAAGAAATTCTGTTTAGTCCGTTTAATCTGTTGAGCCATTATTTCCATCTCAGCCAGGCTTACTTTATGCTTTATTATCTCCATTTGTTTCTTGAGCACTTTCTTTTGTGGGTCTGTTTGTAACTCTAGTTCCATTTTTTTAAGTTCTTCTCTCAGCTTTAACTGTAGTAGTTTCTTTTCTTTATTCTTTTTAGAAACATAAGTTATAGCCAACCCTCTGAAGTATGCTTTGGCCATGTCCCATACATTTTGAAGGGATGTTTCTTCTTTCTTGTTTATTTAAAAAAAAATCCATTTCCTTTGTCGCTAGTTGCAAGAATTCTTTTTCTTTCAATATAGATTTATTCAAAGACCATCTTAGTTTTTTCTTAGTTCCTTTCCAGGTCATTTTTATTGGGTTGTGGTCTGCCCAAACATTGGTTTCTTTCTTTTTTTTAATTTCTATAATCTGTATTCCATATATTAATTTTAGTTGATTTCCTCTTTCCCCAAAACATCCTTTTTTGCAAACATTTGAGTTAATACAATTCTTATTGTTTTAATAAATGACAATTAAGTATATAATTTTCCAATATTCCTAAAAAATAATCATCATATTAGGATTTCTTTTCTTTTCATTCATTTGGGTTGCCTTATCATCAATCCTGTTACAATCCTTATTTTAGTTTATTTCTCCCACCAAATTCTAAATATTCTTACTAGTAAAGGTTTTCTCAACGATTAGTTACATTTACATTGACAGATTTAATTCTATTTTTTCCATATAAGCCATCTCACATTTTTACATTTCTTAAGGAATAGATAAAAGAGTAAAAAGAGAGAAGAAGAAAAAAAGAAAAACGAATAAAAAATAAAAAATAAAAAAGAAGGAAAGAAAGCAAGAGCAACGGAACATAAGAAATAACATACTACTTAGAATATATATCCCTCCTAGGTTAATATGTATTTATTTCCTCAAATTTCTTATTCTTTTTAACCATAATTAAGAATATATTTAATCTTTAGACATTCCATTCAATAAGTCTAGTCATCTAATCCCTTAACTCTAATTCAAAATGTTTTTTTTATATACTTTTCTTAAGTTCAGTCACATTTAAGTATCTAAAACATTTCATCCCTCTTAGAGTGGTATATTCCAAAATTTTTCTATTTCTTTAACCATATTCAAACACATGCTTCTTTTTTAAGTATTCTCTCTGATATGTCCCATCATCTATTTTCTTAGTTTCCATCTTAATCTTTTTTCTTTGCCCAGAATCTTTCTTAATCAATGTACTTTGCTGAATCAAAAGGTTTTCCCGTATGATCATAGGTGTTGCTGTAGATATAGAAAGTAAATCAATGTCTTTGTCATGGGCATTTGCCCACTCCTTTTTATTAGGAATTTTTTTCCTTCCTTTTCTCTCCACTTCTTTTGTCACTTTTTGTCTCTCCATCCAGTCCTTTCTCTTATCCTCAAATTTGCTTTGTAGTGTTGAAATATAAGTTGCCTTTTCTTCCACTTGAATTAAATCATACTCTTTTATTTTGTGGAAGTCCATCTTTAAGTCTTTATCCTCGGATTTATATTCAGTCATCTCTGCTGTATTCTCCTGAGAGTTTTCTTGGAGTAAAATTAAATTGGAGATGAGTTGATTTATACTTTCAAAGTTGTTCTGTGTTTCTTTGTAGTTTGAGATCATTGTCCTTTGAATTGATTGCAGCTTATCATATATTTCCTCTTGTGAAGTACACATTGTTTCTGTAGGTCTCACTTTATCTAAACAGCTGTATTTATTAAAACTTTGAAGGCCACAAACAGAGATTTCATAATCCTCATCCACCAGTAGGTGTCAGCATTAGATCATTTTTCAGTTCTTTCTAGTCTTTTTCCTCCTTAAATGGTTAGATTCGCTGCTTCCAATAGCCAAAAAGGTGGGGAACAAACCCCTCCCTTTCACTCTCGGAGGTATTTTTTACTTCTTGGGAGTTCTCCTTTTCAGGAAAATAAGTAGGATAGAGAAAATCAGTTCTTACCCAGCTTCAAACGCACTGTTCACAATCAGCTTAAAGTAGAGCTTTTGACTTCCGTTGCTTGCAGCTGGGGCTAGACCAGGGGTAGGCAACCTTGGCTCTTTTATGACCTGTGGACTTCAACTCCCAGAATTCCTGAGCCAGCCATGCTGAGGGGAAAGGGAGAGGTTTCCAAGCTGAGCCAAGCTGGCTCAGGAATTCTGGGAGTTGAAGTCCACAAGTCATAAAAGAGCCAAGGTTGCCTACCCCTGGGCTAGACAATGGAGTTAGCTAGCCTTTCTCCTGTTGGTTTCTGGAAGGCTTCTCCTGGACCGATCGGGGAGACCGCCGTCTCTCCTAGGTCCCTGGGACTACCTTCCTTCATTGCCACCTCTTCGGGGCAGCTTCTGGCCCATTTAGGGTCCCCAAACAGGAAGAAACTCAGCTGGAGGGCTCGGCATCCGGAATCCCTCAACTGATTTCGCTGCTCACAGGAACATTGGTTTCTATCTCCACATCTTGTATTATCATTTTCAAGTCCAAAGATGTCCATATCATATCAATTCTAGACCATGATTTATGTCTATTTGAATAAAATGTATATTGTAGTTTTTCTGAGTTTTTCTCTCTCCATATGTCTTGGATACACAATTCTTCTATCATTTTTGAAAACGCTTTAGGTAATATATTTCCTCCTTTTCTCCCTTGTTTATGGCTTCTATAATCCAAAGTCGCATCTGCTATTGCATTAAAGTCTCCCATTATACAAAGATTTTGGTAATTTAAGTCCAGTATTTTCTTGTGTAGTTGTTGATAAAATTGCTCTTGCTTATCATTAGGTGCATATATTGCTACCATCAATATCTGTTTTTGATCCACCATAATTTCCACCATTAGTATTCTCCCCTCTTCATCTGCATAAATTTGTTTAGGGTTCATCTTTTCTTTAATATAGAGGGCTATTCCTCTTTTCTTTTGAGATGCAAGTGTAAAATAAAGTTTGCCAATTTTCGGTTGTTCTAAGATTTTGAAATGTTGTCTCTTAATGTGTGTCTCTTGGAGGCAAATTATGTCCATTTTTAATTTTTGTAGTCTTGCGAAAATTTTTCTCCTTTTTAAAGGAGAATTTAGTCCATTTATATTTATTGATAAAATCCCAGTCTCCTCCATCTCTTTCAATTATATCTAGGTCTCAGTCTTCAATCTAGTCGATCTTATCTGTCTCTGGTCTCTTGGTCTTGCTCCTTCTTCTGAGTATGTACTTTTGACTTCTTCCTCCTCTGTTTGTTTAGCCGCTCCTTCAACTACCATTTCTTCTTGTTTCTTAGGTTCAGGGTCACCTTTTTCTAAAAATGCTTTGTGGTTGTCGAAAAACTCCAGTGCTTTAAGCGGTGTGTCCAGTCTATATCTTTTCGTGTCCCAGTAGATTAAGATCCCTTCTGGAATCAACCATCTAAAATTCACTCCTTTTTCAACCAATTTCCTAGTTAAGAACTGATAGTCTCTTTGAGCCTCTCTTATCCTTCTAGGAATTTGTTTGAGAACTACTATTTCTTTTTCTTTATATTTTAACAGTTGATCTCTTACTTTTCTCAAAATCTCATCTCTTATGGATCTTTTAAGAAATCTAACATGCATTTCCCATTGCACTTTATTTCTTCTAGCATAGTTTGAATTGACTCTATAGATCTGATCCAATTCTCCTTCCATTTGGATCTTCCCCATTCCTAGAACATCTGCCAGTAACTCAGTTATCAAATCTAAGAGATCCTCTTCCTTGTCTTCTATTGTATTTTGGAATCTTAGAAAATATGAGGCTTTTTCCATTTCTATGGCCGTTAACGAGTCTTCCAATTCTCCATTTATTTGAGCCAATTTTTCATTTTCATCTTTTAAGGCTTCTAGTTTCTGGTCAACTTCGACTGATTTGTCTTCCATTTTTTGAATTCTTTGCTGATTGTCTGTAATCATCTGCTTAAAATTTCCAATTTGGGAATCTATATTGTTAATTTTTTTATTCATTTTGTCAAGGTCATTTTTCAACTCTTCATGGTTTTTCGTCGAAGTTGCCGTCTGAGCTGCAATTGCTTGTAAAATTGCTTGGGTATCTTTTTGGTGAACATCCATCTTTTCTTGCTGCAGCATTGTCATGATTGATTTCTGATATACTGGACTTGCAGAAGTCGAGGCAGGGGCAGAAGATCCTTTTTTCCCAAGTTTAGATAGGTTTGAAGCGCTCATCTTTGTCTTTACTTCTTATATTGTAATCCACCAGGTAGCCAAATGGCCAGCTTTTATAATCCAGTAGGCTCCTATTAATTAGGAGGGGAAATCCATAAAAATAGTTAAAAATAAAAGGAAAAATAAAAATAGCAACAAGGCAAAAAGAAGGGAGAAAAAAAATGCTCCCAAAATAAGAAGGAAAAAAGAAAAAGAAAAAGAAAAAAGCAAAAGTATCAAAATTATAATCCACCAGATTGTGTTCTAGGAAATTTCTTAATTTTCAATTCTTCTAGGACAGCTTGTTATAGTTCCAAGGCACACAGTATTTATAATCCAGGAAAGTCAGATGGCGCCAAATACTATTTGTTTATAGATATATTCTATCTTATAAAGCCAGGTAAACCAAAAGAAAGTCTTTTCTCCAGCAAAGTTTCAAGAACTTTCAGATAAAGAATGTCTGGGCATGCAGCCAAATTCTAATCTGAATAAACTCCAGTCAAGGGAAAGTGAACATAATTCTCAATGTAACCACAAGGTGACACTAATTATCCATTCCCAGCACGTTTAAAGAGGGGGTGGGAAAGAAAAACGGTCAAAAGTAAAAGTAAAAGTTTAAAAGTTTAAAAAATAAAAATTGCAGTGGCTTTTCAACAAAGAACAAAGACAAAAAATCTCTATAAAAGCAGGAGCTTCCCAAATCTATCTTATGCCTCAGACAGCTTTAAAATATAGAGTGTTTTTAATTTGCCAAAAGGCTTAAACCGCCGCTTGAATTCAGGAGGGGGGGGGAAAGAGAAAAAATTCCACCCCCTCCCTAAAAGTAAAGGCTTCGCTCTCAAGCTTTAAAAGAGCTATTTGCCAAACGGGAATCCACTTCTAATGAGAAAGGAAAAAGTATTCTCACCCAGCTCAGCTGTTTGCTGCTGCTTTAAACTTCTTCGTCTCCGATGATCATCTGGTAATGGCGGACCGCATAAATGCGGTCCGCCTTTCTTCTGCCGATTCCGAGGGCTCCTTTGGGTCCAGCGAGCTGGCTACCACCGACCCACGGTCTACGAAGCTTCACCCCTTGGTAGCCACCTCTTCGGGGCGGCATTCAGTCCAATTGGACCCACCGGCAGGCGAAAAACGGACCCGGGGACAGGGAGTTATTCCCCGGGTCTATTCTTCAGCGATGTCACCGGAAACTCCGAAGCAGGCTCATTTCATTGCCTGCAAAGGACTCCCGTCAGCCCAGAGACTAACTAAGATGTTTCTTAAGCACATTTACAGACTGCACAACATGCCAAAATGGATAATCTCTGACAGAGGGATGCAATTTACGGCCAGGTTTTGGAGGGGTTTCCTGAACTTAATTGGCTCATCGCAAGGACTGTCGTCGGCTTTTCACCCGTCTACTAATGGGGCGGCTGAAAAAGCAAACTCAATGGTGGAGCAATACCTTAGATGCTATGTGGATTATCAACAAATGAACTGGACTGACCTCCTCCCTTTCGCAGAGGTGGCTTACAATAACTGTTCACAGCAGCACCGGTTTTACGCCTTTTAAAATTGCCACAGGAAAAGAATTCAACCCTATACCCGAATATACTCAGGGACCCTCTGCTTCCCAAACACTTGACCAGTGGGTGAAGGGGTGGGAGGAGGTTTGGGACAAAATGAAAATCGCTCTGAAAAAGGCTTCCGAGACATATAAAAAACAAGCGGATAAAAAGAGGGCTCCCCAAAGGTCATTCCAGGTTGGGGAAAAAGTTTACTTATCCACAAAATATTTACAACTCAAGTTGCCTAGTAAGAAGTTGGGACCGAAGTATCTAGGTCCCTTCCCCATCATAAGAATCATAAACCCAGTTACGGTGGAGTTAAAACTTCCCAGACTCTTAGGGAAAGTCCACCCTGTGTTCCATTGTAGCCTACTGAAACCCTTTCGGGGTTCTACCTCACGACCTCCCCCTAAGAAGGCACCTGGCCCTCTGGTGGTAGCTGGACAGACCCATTATGAAGTGAAGCGTATTCTTGATTCTAGACTTTTCAAGGGAAAGTTACAGTACTTAGTGCAGTGGAAAGGATATCCATTATCTGAAGCCACTTGGGTAAAATCTAGTGATGTAAAAGCTGACAGGCTCATTAATAAATTCTATGAAAAGCACCCTAATAAACCGAGAGGCAACCCCTAACCTATGATTTTGTTTGAATTGCAGGATTTATCCTTTTTGTAAAAGGGGGCCGGATGTCAACACTGTAAACATTGGATGTTCCCGATCTGACAACTGATGAAAATTGCAGCCATTTTCTCTTTGCTTTTAACATGCTTTTTCTTCTATTTAGAAATCAGGTGCAGAAGGGGGGTTGGGATGAATGCTTGAGCTCAGCTAGCCATAATAATAAATGCTGCTTTGTGGGAACCCAAGGTCGAATTGATAACGTTTTGGCGGGCTGAGGAGCTGGGGAGAAAGCCTGCATTTCAGGCATTGGAGAATGTGATTTATGACTGCTTATTGGGGGTGGGAATTGCAATTTGTTACTTTGTATCCGGGGGAAGGGAAACTAGTTTTGGGTTCAACTATGTAGTGCCAATACTTTGTTTCCTGAATAAAATGTTCTTTGAGGAAGAATTCTTGCCTTGAAGTTCTTTTGATGGGTTTCATCTATCGGAACCATGACAAAAACAAAGAAAATGCAATTATTAAAAACATCACAAACAACGTCACCCAATCCAAAACAAAAATTTTCAAGTCAAACTACCAAAAGTCAAAAATCATATATACTACATTTGCCAAAGCTTTACAAGGGCACTGAAGTTCAAATGTTCTAGAATGTGATTTTCTCATAGCAAGAATCTTTCTGGCAGAAAGAAGAGGAGTTCCTTGGACAGGAACAGGAATATTTGGGTTACATGTCACATTTGGAAGGGTTTATGGCTCTGAAGTGAGAAGTACATCACATACACATTTGCAGATGACACTAAACTGGCAGGAATAGCCAACACCCCAGAAGACAAGCTCAGAATCCAAAAAGACCTTGACAAACTTGAACAATGGGCCCTATCCAACAAAATGACTTTTAATGTGGAGAAAAGCAGTTTTACATTTAGGCAGGAAAAATCAAAGGTTTAAGTACAGATTAGGCGAGACCTGGCTCAAAAACAGTAACTGTGAGAGGGACCTTGGAGTCCTAGTGGATGATCACTTGACTATGAGCCATCAGTGTGCAGCAGCAGCCAAAAAAGCTGATACAATCCTGGGTTGTATAAACAGAGGCATAGAATCAAGATCAGGCAAAGTATTAGCACTGCTTTATAAAACCCTAGTAAGACCACACCTGGAATACTGCAGCCAATTTTGGCCACCATATCACAAAAAAGATGTTGAGAGTTTAGAAAAAGTGCAAAGAAGAGCAACTAAAATGATCAAAGGCCTGGAGACTAAAACATACTAAGAACGGCTGCAGGACTTGGGTTTGGCTAGTCTAAAGAAAAGAAGAAATAGGGGAGACATGATAGCAGTTTTCCAGTATTTGAGGGGCTGCCACAAAGAAGAGGGGGTCACGTTATTCACCAAAGCACCAGAGGGCAGGACAAGAAACAATGGTTGCAAACTGATCAAAGAGAGAAGCAACCTGGAATTAAGGAGAAACTACTTGACAGTGAGGACAATTAACCAGTGGAACAGGAGGCTAAAACATATAAGGGACGGTTGCTGGAATTGGGTATGTCCAGTTTAATGAAGAGAAGGACGAGGGGAGACATGATAGCAGCGTTCCAGTATCTCAGGGGCTGCCCCAAAGAAGAGGGAGTCAAGCTATTCTCCAAAGTGCCTGAAGGCAGGACAAGAACCAATGGATGGAAACTAATCAAGGAGAGAAGCAACCTAGAACTAAGGAGAAACTTCCTGACAATTAGAACAATTAACCAGTGGAACAACCTGCCTCCAGAAATCGTGGGCACTCCATCACTGGAGATTTTTAAGAAGAGGCTGGACAGTCACTTGTCTGAGATGGTATAGGTCCTCCTGCTTGAGCAGGGGGCTGGACTAGAAGACCTCCAATGTCCCTTCCAGCTCTATTCTCTAGATACATTGGTAAAAGGGAGGCGAGTCTGGCAATTGATATGCCTGCTTTAGGATTTATCTTTCACTCGTTTTTCACTGTGGAGTACTAGGCAACAACTGTGCTGTTGCTTTTCAATATTCAAGGTCAGAAGAGAGTCACAAAAAGAGGAATTCAGGTTGTTTAGTCCTCGCTTAAATGGTTAACCTGCCTCTGCAGAGTCACAACTTTTTGCTCCATCTTGCAATGCAGGAACAAAGGCACCTTCCCTTATACAGAATCAGACCATCTTTTTTCCCCAAAACACGTTATCTCTAACTTTATCAAATACATTCAGGAAAGGAGGAGCGTGATGCAGTTTGAGACCAGTCATTGCAGGATGCAAAGATGTCTGACTGCCTTCGCAGTGTTTATTGCTTTTATACAGTTTTACAAGCAGCAAAAGGTAGAAGAGAGCAACAGCATTTTATTGGTTAATTCTCCACGCCAATCTTCCTGTTGTTGCAAACGAGGTGAGATCATGTACCAGCCAGAGTTAGTGTCTTATCTTATCCTGGTGTTGTGAACTAAGTGAGATCACGTAGCATTCAAGGCATGCAGGAAGGTAGGCAGTTTGCTGCACACGACCTCTACATGACCTCTATCTCTACATCTCACTCTTTTTTGTTTTGTTAGACAATGCATCGTCATAAGAGGGGTGAGTGAAAGGGTCATAATCAGGAGAGGAAAATCCCTGCAATTGCTTATACAGGGCATAAACCTGACCCTGAGGCAATGTGGGAGGGGGTTTGGGGCGAAAAGCTGTCATACATATGTTGCAAAAGGAAGGAAGACACTGAACAAAGCAGCACCCACCAATCAAAATAACACAAATAATGATTAAAGAACGTATGACATTTCCCAATAAGCCTGTGGGCAACCAAGCCCAAAGGCTGTCCCACCAAGATCCTAAAGTATCAATTTTCAAATCAGAGGCCAAATTGTGTAAAATATTGAGCTGGTGCTGGATGGTTCGTGACTCATCTGAAATGTTGAAACAACACATTCCTTCAAAACTTTCACAACCCAAATGCTGACGCAGAAGCAAATAATCAATAGCAGCACGATTTTGTAAAATAGCCTTTCTCAAAGCTTGCAGCTCATGATAGATTGCTGAGATAGCTGAAGAAGTAGCATTAATTGTTTTTGCTAAATCACACGCAACAGTGTTAATGTTAAGGTGAGCACGAGCAGCAAGTGCTGGCACACCCATTATAGACATAGCCAGTGCTACGTATTCTGCTTTATTAAGTAAGGCTGCTTCGGAGCCACAAGTGCTATCTAGCGTGACCCCACGTCGAGAGCAGCTAGAGTGAAGTTGTTTTTTGGAAAGCAAAACAGGAATCAGCCGGCTGAGGCAACACTGCACTTCACTAATATTAGCAGGAATATAATAAAATGTTTTTTGACCACATGTAAAAAACCATCCTTGCGGTAGCCAAACATGGGCAAAATTAAAGGAAGTCTCCTCAAAAGCAGTGCAGTTTAAAATAGGTGAGTTAATGCGAAGACAGTGAGGTTTTTTACTTGAAGATGTACAATTAACTACTTTAGCACGTTATATTTGCAGGGATTGCTACCACCGGGGTGTGCAAAGCAATTGCATCAGGGGGTAGATAATAGGCAGCGAACCCCCAATTAGATATAGTCCCATAATTAAAGTTCCCATTTAATAGAAATCCACCCAAGCCAGTGAAGTTTTGAATTACTGCAGAAGGGGTGCAAACAGGGACTAAACATGTAGAAAGCAAATTTTCCATATCATACACTTCAGATAAGCAAAAGACATCATTTTGTGTGATGTTAGCTAACTGCACCCATAGGTTTTGCTTCATTTGTTGTTCGAGTGAATGTTTGGATGGGATGACAGCTGCTGTTGCCAAAGGGCAGCTGTTAATAATCAAACACAAACAAATGATGGCTAAGGAATTTGCAGTTAAAACCGCAAAAATGGCAGCGCATAAGTTCTCAGGGGTTTGCTCCACTTGCTGTTGCTGAAGCACTGCCTGCGCTTTGGTGGTCAAGTTCTTCACATCTCCCCATGTCACTGGATGACTGGCACGACGGGATTGGTCGCTGTGCCGTCTGGAGAGTCACCCTTGCCATTTCTGGGACTGGATCCAGGGACTGATGCCACGACATCCTTGGCTGGGCGGACGCAATGCGCTGGAATCCACAAAGGTCCTGTAGGAGCAAGCACAGCAGCATATCCTCGCCCCCACGTAATCAGAGGGACCGGCCCCAACCATGTTTTATCTGGTAATGCCCGATAATATTCCGGAGGTGGAGGCAAGCTTGTTTTCTGTTGAAAGTGTCTGTCAGAATCCAATTATATTTTATTTCTAGCTATCTACTCTAAGAAAACCCAATTCTTACTCTCTTTTGGATTCTGTCATACTACAAAGGGGGGGAGTAAACACGGGTGTTTATGACTGGCATTCCTCCTATCAACTACAAAGGAACATCCTCTGTGTATTCCATTCGAGAGTACTAACAATAACAATGCGGCCATCAGCCTTTGATCTCACTCCCTATGAAGCCTCCTTTTACCGGCAGCAAGGAAAAAGGGGGGGAAGATTGCAACGTTTGGGATCCGATGGATTTAACACCCAGCCATCTGCCAATTTGAATTGACCGGAAGGAATGTGGAGTGGGGCTGCCTGGGAACACTTTAAAACATTGAATGGTCAATGGGGTCCCTCAGATCCTGCCTTCAGTCAGTTTTTCTTAATAAAGATTCCTGTTGGAAGAACCGTTCCAAGAGTTCTGTCTTCTTAAGATGTAAATTGAGGTGGGTCCTTACATTAGACAGGATCTGCAAAATTGGTCAACCTGGAAGGAAGAACCTTGCCGGGGGACTTTGCAAAAATTACCATGTCAGACGACGAAGCAGGGAAGGGGGAAAGCCCCCCAGAGAGGGAGCCGTTGCCCCGACTGGAAACCTGCCAAATATCCTGATCTGAAGGGTCAGATTCCTCAGGAGAAGAGGTGGTGGAGACGCGTATCCACAAGCCTCGGTGGTCAATGGGCGTTGGAAAGAAAGGCGAGTGGGGAAAAAAATCAAGAAAGGTGACCCTGAGACGGGGGGCTAACCAACCAGGATGGAAGCAGGAGATGGAGAGATTCCTGCACACAACCGAAGATGAAGGAAGCTGGGCACAGCACTCGAACTGGATCCTAGAGTAAGCTATCGACTTGATGAAGAGAACCCTCAGCTCCCTAGGAGAGGAGGATCCTGAGCCCCACGGCCGCACCAACTCCTGGAGCCGCAACTGGAGAGACACTGAGGGGGAATTGGAACCTGCAGCCCCGGGGACATCCGCTGATCCAGTAGTCCCCACCCCCTGCCGACCTGCAGATGGCGATCCGGATGGAAGACAATACCGACGAAGAAGGCACCGATCCATTCAAAGACTCCCGCCGCTGGACGCGAAATTCAAGGGGGAGCCGAGACGCTTGGGGTTTTTCCTAACCCAAGTCCTTGGCTACATGGAGGAACACGGGCGGCACATCCCTAGCGACAAAGCCCGTATCTGGATCGTGCAATCTGCTCTGGATGGACCGGCCACCGATTGGGTGGTGAATTTGCATGATTCCAATGCCCCAGAGCTCAACGACTTCAACCGTTTCATGTCCTCTCTGAGAAGGCGATTTGAAGACCCCCTGGCTGATTGCAAAGCACGTGAAAGAATCAAAACGATGAGGCAAGGCAGACGGCCAGTAGCCGAATATACGCAAGAATTCCGAACCATTGCCAGCAAGCTGAACTGGCTGGAAGACATCCTCCTTAGCCATTTCAAAGATGGTCTGAATTACAACCTATATGACGCTTGCCTGCCCCAGGGGGACCCACACCAACTCGATGAATGGTACGTCCTGGCAGAGGAAGCAGAGATCGACCTACTGAAGAGGCACCGCCGAGGAAAACAATGGAACCGCTCACCGCCTGAACCGACGCGCAAACCAGCGAAGCCATCGGCTATGGCCAAGAAGCCAATGGGCTGTTTCAAATGCGGGAGAGAGGGGCATCGGGCTGTAGAATGCCGCTCGAAAGACCCCCAGCACAACCCAGACAGACCACCAGCCTGCAAATCCGGGAAGTCCCCAGCTAAGTCAAAAGAATCTGCCATGAGACGGATAGAGGCTGTGGAATCCCCTACCTCCGCCCATCGTGGGGAAAGAGCTCCAGCCTACACCGCAGGGCCGGTGGACGCCCCAGATGACAGCTCAGAGGGCGAACCACTGGTAAGTGGATCCATCCCACCCATCCTCAAGACAGTGACTATATTAGCCCCCTCCATGCCCGAAGCTGTCGAAGTGAAAGCCTTAATAGACTCTGGCTGCACCCGCTGCCTAATTAGCCCGACGCTAATGGGAAATTTGGGCATTCCGGTGAGGAGGCTGGAACAACCAATCTCATTTGGCCAGTTAGATGGGTCCATAGCAGGGGGGGTGCCAGCTACCCTAGCCACGTTACCAATCCACCTATCCCTGGGAAATCATGAGAAAGACATAACGTTTGTAGTGACCCCAGGCATGGAATGCCCGATGATCCTAGGGCTGGAATGGTTAACAAAATGGAACCCCTGGGTAAATTGGAGGACGAAAGAAATCAATTTCCTGAAAGAGGACCCTACAGACTTAAAACCCCAAGGGGATCTACCAAAATTAAAAACGGAAATAGCGTCCATGGGTGAAGAAAAGGGGCTACCAGAAATACCAGAGGAATACAGAGATCTGGCTGAAGTTTTCAGCGAGGAGAGGGCGGATGAGCTTCCCCCCCACCGACCCACGGACTGTGCCATAGAATTCAAGCCCGGGGCAAAACTCCCGAAGCCCAGATTATACTCCATGAGCCCAAAGGAGAAGGAGGAAATGGAGAGATTTATAAAGAAAAACCTAGAAAGGGGGTTCATTGAACCAGCCAAGCCTAAGGTGGCCGCTCCGGTCCTCTTTAGAGAGAAGAAGGACGGCTCTCTACGCTTATGCGTGGACTACCGGCTTCTGAATGCAATCAGTGAAAGCAACCTATACCCCCTACCCCTCATGAAGGACATGTTATCACACCTCTCGAAAGGATTTTTTTTTTACTAAACTAGATCTAAGGGAAGCGTATTACCGCGTGAGAATTAGGGAAGGAGATGAATGGAAAACCGCATTTAACTGCCCAATGGGGTGCTACAAATTCAAAGTTTTGCCTTTTGGATTACAAGGGGGACCCGCAGTATTTATGCAATTAATCAATGAGGTACTAAGGGAGCACCTATTTAAGGGGGTCCTGGTTTATTTAGACGACATCCTTATCTTCACCGAATCAAAAGAGGAACATGTCAACCTAGTCAGAGCGGTTTTAAAGAAACTGCGAGCCGCCCACCTATATGCCAAATTATCAAAATGCGAATTTCACCAGGAAAGAATAGACTACCTAGGTTACCGCATATCCCCACAGGGCATTGAAATGGACCCAGAAAAGGTCAGGGCAGTATTAGAATGGGCACCACCTCGCACAAGAAAGCAATTGCAAAGTTTCCTGGGTTTCGCAAACTTTTACCGCCAATTCATCCCCTCATTTGCCCAGATAGCCCTGCCCCTCACGAACTTACTAAAAATGAAGGGAGAATCCTCAGTGAAACCTAGCCAGCCACTAAAATGGACAATGGAATGCCAAGCGGCATTTGAGAGATTAAAGAGGCTTTTTTCTGCCGAACCAGTACTGAGGCACCCAGACATGGACAAACCCTTCGTAATACAGACGGATGCAAGTGATGTGGCAGTGGGGGCTGTACTATTACAAGAAAATGATGAAGGAATATTGCAACCCTGCGCGTATACGTCCAGGAAACTCACTGAAACGGAACAGCGCTGGCCCGTGTGGGAGAAAGAGGCATATGGGATATGTTGGTCATTACTTACATGGCGCCAATTCCTTGAAGGCAATAAAATCCCTTTCCAGGTGTGGACAGACCACAAAAATTTGGAAGCCTTGAAAACACCCAGGAAGCTCAACCCCAAGCAAGCCCGCTGGTCCCAGCATTTTCACCAATTCAATTTTAAGCTCAAGCATTTGCCGGGGGGAAAGAACTTTCTGGCAGATGCATTATCTCGCATGCCCCAATATAACAGCACGCAAGCCACTGACTCTAAACCGATCATGGGAGAATCACAACTGGCAGCGCCAGTGACTACCAGAGCCCAAGTTAAATTAAAACCACAGCTGGATAGCCAGACCGGAATTGAATTCCGGAAAAGTTTGGAAACAGATGAATGGTTCCAGAAAAATAAACACGTGTGCACAATGAAAGACGGACTGCCTTGGGTGGGGGAGAAGTTATATATACCGACCACCCAAAGGATCACATTCATGCAGCTTTGCCACGACACAAAATCAGCAGGGCATTTTGGATTTGTAAAAACATTGCACTTAATTAAACGGCAATTTTGGTGGCCATCCATGAAAAAAGACATAGAAAGTTACGTGGCCAGCTGCCCAAAGTGTGCAACTGCAAAAAGGTTGCAAGGGAAATCGCCAGGACTGTTACAAACAGTGGCAAATCCCTCAGCCCCCTGGAGGGAAATAGCCATGGATTTTATAGTGGAATTACCAGAAAGCAATGGGAATACTGTCATTTGGACGGTCACGGACCTATTTTCCAAACAGGTTCACTTTATTCCTTGCCAAAAGATCCCCACCGCAAAAGCTTTAGCGAAACTTTTCGTGCAACATATTTACAGATTGCATGGGGCACCCCAACGCATCATATCTGATAGGGGAGTGCAATTTACATCTGCATTTTGGAAGGAATTTCTATCCCTTTTAGGGACCACCCAGGGACTGATGTCTAGCCATCATCCTCAGGGAAATGGTCAATCAGAAAAATGTAACGCAGTACTTGAGCAATATTTAAGATGTTTTCTTAATTTCCAGCAGTCAGATTGGACAGACCTGTTGCCTTTCACAGAGGTTGCCTATAATAATGCAGTCCACTCCAGCACAGGTTACACTCCTTTTCAAATAGCTACCGGTCAAAGTTTCAACACCATGCCAGAACTAACCCCAAACGAACCAGCAATCCCATCACTGAAAGAATGGATGGAACAATTACAAAACACCTGGCCAATAGTTAGAAAAGCTCTAGAGGAAGCTAGGCAAGCATACAAAGCACAAGCAGATAAGAAAAGGGTGGAGCCCACACCATTCATTATAGGAGAAATGGTGTACTTGTCTACAAAATACTTAAAATCCATACAACCCTGTAAAAAACTTGGACCAAAATATATAGGGCCTTTTCCAATTAAAAGAATCATAAACCCAGTAACAGTAGAATTAGAATTACCCAAGAATCTTAGGCAAATACACCCAATTTTCCACTGCAGTTTGCTGAAAAGAGAACAACAGTCACCCTTACGGCCAAAAATCCCCCCCCCAACCAACCAATCATGGTAGAAGGGGAGCAACACTTCGAAATAAGGGAAATCCTGGACTCTAGAAAATATCGTGGGGAAACTCAATACCTAGTAGCATGGAAGCACCTCCCCGCCTCTCAAAACGAGTGGGTCCATAAACGTCATGTCAAAGCCCCGAAGCTTTTAAAGAAGTTTCATACAGAGTATCCTAACAAGCCAGACTAACTTTTATACCTGTTTTGTTTTCTCTACAGGTGGACCTCTCTTTTTTTTAAGGGGAGCCGGATGTCAGAATCCAATTATATTTTATTTCTAGCTATCTACTCTGAGAAAACCCAATTCTTACTCTCTTTTGGATTCTGTCATACTACAAAGGGGGGGGGGAGTAAACACGGGTGTTTATGACTGGCATTCCTCCTATCAACTACAAAGGAACATCCTCTGTGGATTCCCTTCGAGAGTACTAACAATAACAATGCGGCCATCACCTTTGATCTCACTCCCTATGAAGCCTCCTTTTACCGGCAGCAAGGAAAAAGGGGGGGAAGATTGCAACGTTTGGGATTCGATGGATTTAACACCCAGCCATCTGCCAATTTGAATTGACCGGAAGGAATGTGGAGTGGGGCTGCCTGGGAACACTTTAAAACATTGAATGGTCAATGGGGTCCCTCAGATCCTGTCTAGCATGCCTTCAGTCAGTTTTTCTTAATAAAGATTCCTGTTGGAAGAACCATTCCAAGAGTTCTGTCTTCTTAAGATGTAAATTGAGGTGGGTCCTTACAGTGTCTCTGATAAGCAGTCAAATTTTCAATGGAAACATTCAATTGATTTAAGGTAAATAATACTTTTTGAACCTGTTGTGTTACCCACGACAAATTAGGTACTTGAGAGCCCTCCTTTTTTAGTTGTTTGTGGAGGCAGTCCTTAAAGGATCGATTAGCACGTTCCACGATAGCTTGACCCGTGGAATTATAGGCAAGACCATGAGTAAGAACAATATTCCAGGCTGTACAAAATTGTAAAAAGGCCGATGAAGAATAGGCTGGCCCATTATCAGTTTTTAAAGAAGAGGGCTTGCCCAAGGCTGTAATGGCCAAAAAAAGATGAGAAATAACATGATTAGCTGTTTCCCCTCGTTGAGGCATGGCCCAAAGCGCTCCTGAATAAGTATCAATAGATAAATGAATATACTTCCAGGGAGCCAAAGAGGGAACATGAGTAACATCCATTTGCCATAGTTGATTATAGGTGAAACCACGGGGATTAACTCCTGTGTCCCCCGAGGGGGATGCCCCAGAACATTGGGGACAGGATAAAACAATCTGCTTGGCTTGATCGAGTGGAATATGGCAAGTTTGTGCCAACCCCCTAGCGTTTTGATGGAAAAAGGAGTGACTAAAAAAAGGATCTGAAAATAAGGTGGGTAAGACATGAACAGCAGCATCAGCGTGACTATTGCCTTCAGAAAGAGGACCAGGAAGGGATGAGTGACTGCGTATGTGAGAAACAAAATATAAATGTTTCCGATCTTGTAGCAGTTGCTGTAAAGTTAAAAACAGAGCCATGAGATTGGAGTCAATCCTGGTTGTGATATAAGCACCTGGAAGATTAAAAATAAGTTGACACACATAATGAGAGTCAGAGATTAAATTGAAAGGTTGTTGAGAAAAGGTGTGGAAAGCTAGAATAGCAGCAGACAATTCTGAGCGTTGCGGGGAGGATTGCACTGCAGTGTAATGAGGGTCTTTGTCCTCTCGTTCGCCCTCCATCGGAGAAAACAGTAGGAGCTTGTGGCAATGGAGAAGGAGAAAGCAGTGGGTGGACAGGAAAGGAAGAAGTCATTAAACAAGCAAACCGAGGATCTTTAGGCAAATGATATGCAATACAGCCTACATAGTCAGTTAAAGCACACTGAAGAGATAAGTTATTCTGAATTACTGAAATAGTTTTGTATCAAACTCTAGTATTGCTTTTACTATACAGTTAGTCAAAATCCAATTTAATCAGATTCCATTCAGATGAAACAAATTTCCATTAAACAGGGAAAACATTTACAAATCTAAGCAAAACAATTCAGAGTCATTTCTTTTGGTTGATGGATATATATGTCTAACTAAACAATTTAAAACTCAAAAATTTGCAAAAAAATTGTCCAACAATTACTGTCTCCTCTTTCGAGTAAAAAAATTGCAAGCTGAAACTGCAAGAGTGGGCATTAAATTTCACATCCACCCCCCTTCCTCAAACCAGAATTCTAAGCAGAGGAAAAAAAATAGTTAAAATGAGCAGCCCGCCCCCCTCTTTCTGTCTTTCTTTTGCTCTTAAAGCAATACAGCCAGCGAAAAACGAAAGAGACAGGAGGGGGGGAAAAGAAAAAGAAATTTTACAAAAATCTCACCACTAAAAAATAGTTTTCTCTTCTTCACATGCATTTTCCATAAACTCTCTCACACATCCTCCATGGGACTCTTCTCATGCAAACACTTACTATTGCTTTTCAATTTACTTTTACAACAATAAAAGCTGCAGTTTACTGTTTCTTTCACAGCCTGGGACGGGTGGGAGGGAGTTGAGGGCTAACACACACACATTTACGTATCAGCAAATTAACTCATTCACTTCCATTCTAACTGCTTGCATACACAATTTCACATACAAATATTTCATTTCATACGTTCTCCAGGCAAACCATTTATTTTTAATTAAGGCCTTTTTGTTTGTTGTTATCAAAGAGGGTTTTGACCCTCTTCCAAGTCTTGGAAATAACACAAAACACCACAGACAGACATATATACACAAATACTATTAAAAGAACATTTATTTAAACATATGGCTTGTCCTGCAAGAAGCGAGAAAAATCATGAGGTGATTCCAACCAAACATGTGGTTGTTTTTTTTTTTTAATATATTTTATTGGATTTTTATGGGGGTGGGAAGGTTACATCAAAGTGCTTAGGAAACACCGTGGAGATGGGTATATCAAACATCCAAAAGAAAAATCACAGATATATAGCTCAAATTGATTCATTGAAAATTCCCTCTCTAATTCCCTCATATAGTATTACATATTCAAATTAATACATTTCTAAATAAACTTCAAACAATCCTATCAAACATCAATCACATTTCAATTATAAAAATCCAAATCCTGTTTTTAGGCTTTACTAATTTACAGTTACCATATTCCAATTAGCCTTAAATAGACATATTATTAACACTTCGGGTGTCCTTCATTTCCCTTTTTAACATAATAATTATATCTAAAATGAGTATATTATTCCCACAATAACATTCTTATGTTTTCTTCATTAATACCATTTCTTCTCTTGTCACCAATCCCTCTTATTCTTCTTCTATTACAAAATAATTATCTTATTTAAAATAAAAATATCAGTCCAATAGATACATTTCTATCTGTTTTAAATATATATTCTATCAATTCATCTATGTCTATAAAAAGTCTTTTTAGCCCAGTAGATAAAGTTTACCTCTCCAAATAATTATCATATCTAAAACAAAATATTATTACAAAGGATATCCTCTTACAGAATTCACGTACTCCGTTAGTTATTAAATCAGTCAAAATCTCAAAAGCCTTTTTAACCCATTAAATGAAATTTTAAAACACATTTTTAAATCTAACTCTAGGTTTCTTTCTGTGCCACACCGGTTTCCATAATAAAGTTCCTGCATCATCAAACCACAATATTAGAAAGTCAGTATTTCTCAACGCTTCAGATTGGTCAAAGTTCTCTTCCCTTTCTTCTAGTAGCCTTTGGATGGTGGAAGCCGTTTTATTCCATGTTGTAGTTACTAGTTGTTTGTCCACATTATCAGAATTTTCAATAACTTGTATCTGGGTGTCAGTCTCTATTAGTGTTGACGCTTCAGGCATCTCAGTTAAAATTATTCTTTGATCATCAAGTTTCTCCATAAATTGTATTTGGGGTTGTATAAAGTTGATTTGTTCCTTAGTTTCCACAATTTCTCCCGGTATAATTTCATAGTTGAGTTGTAGGTATGGTTTCTCTTTAGGTTGTATATATTGCTCACTAGTCTCTTTAGCACCACTCTGCTCCTTCTCCACTGTTCTTCGACCTATAACTTGATCCGTCAAAATTTGGAAGTAAGAGTTCATATCCTCCGTGGCTTCCAAGATTTTTTCCAGTATAAGCTCATAATCCAGCTGTGTGTTAAGTACCTCCATGTCAGTGGTGAAAGGATCTTTTAATCTTTTAGTGAAGGCTATATTTCGTAAAAGTCAACAAATATTCACCTCCATTTCTTAGTAGACCAAATCACCACAGCTGTTTCAGTTATCTTACTCTTATCATCCTTTGAAGGTTAGAGCCATCCTCCAGCAATGAAAAAAATATACAGTTGCAGTAACACTTTTCGTCACAAGATGTCCTCAGCAGGCTATAAGGTCTTTCTTTCCAAGTTAATAGATTTTTTGTTTTTCACATTAAAAAATAAAAAATAAAGAAGAAAGGCCTCTCCAAAATAGTAAATAGCGTAGTTATAATAGTAATAATCAAAAATAGAAATGTTTTCAGGCTCCCTCAGTATTCCAGGAGTTGAATAGTCAATAAAAAATTAACTGTTTTTTTTTTTTTTCAATTCCCAAAGCTGTTTTTCCCAAATGCCCAAACGCTGCTCTCTCACAGCAGGGAAGTAATTCAAACACAAAAGCTTTTTACAGGAGAGTAATTAGGGAAAGAAGGGGGAGGAAAGGTCTCACCCGGATTCTCCACGGGGGTTCTTTATGCTTAGTTGTTCTTCTGGCTTTCGGCTGGTGCAGCAAAGTGATCGTCCATTTTACTGGCCGATCTTTTCTCCGACGGCCCTAAGGAGCTGGCTCGGACTGAGGAAGGAGCTGCCACCCTTCCCCTGTCGACGAGGGCCTCCTCAACGGTGATCGCCCCTCCAGGGCGACTTTCGACCCGATTAAGGGTCTACCGGCGGAGGGAAAACAGCCGGTGGGAGAGACGTAGCTCTCCGTGAGACTGCGTGTGCCACGATCCGGAACCGGAAGCCCAAACATGTGGTTTTTATAGGGCCCTTTAACCATCTCCTATTTTTCTCACCATTCCAAGCCCAAGCGTAATGTTCTAGAGGGCCAAACATATATAAGACAAAACAAAACACACACATCAACACAAAGCACCACCAGACATTGTCTGACAGGGTTAAACTTAACAGCCACTTGAAGTTTCAAAACATCCCAATTGTTCAAAACACATTGCAAAGGAGTACATTTTGATTTAATTTGTTTCTTTAAATTACTCTGACGATTCCCCATATTTTTTTTCCTTTACTTCAAGATAGTTTCTCGGCTTCCTCCCTTTGTCTAATTGTTCCTCTAAAATTTGCCTTATGGGGGTGTACAATGGCCATGGAGAAGCAAAAGAATTAGCCTCTCCAGGAGGAGCTGAAGGTCCAATTGGAGATGATTTTGGGGTGACAATTTTTATCTGATCGTAATCAGGCAGGGGGCTTGTAGTTAATTGTTGCCCTGCCAAAGCATCAGAGCCAAATTTTTCCACTGCTTGACGGCATTGATACCATCGATGTAATATCTGTACTGGAGCCCGGGGTTCAAGATGTAAAGTATGCCCTATCTTTATCCAGTCCTGTAAACGGAGCGTCCCGCGCTCCGGATACCAGGGACAATGTTTCCCTACCTTCTCCACCAGCTTCCTTATATCTGCCTCAGGCACTGTCACACCTGATTTATGTAACAGGAATCGGAGTTCCTGTACATGCTTATGCTGGTGCTGAGATAGATTGCAACCCATACTCACCACTGAGGGGTTCCGTAGAACGAAGGGGTCCCGGAGGACGAAGGTGCACCAAGGGGTCTATTCCAGACGATGGTATGTTGGCTGTTGCTCCCCACGGGGGGGTGAAGGTGTCCCGGTTCAGGGCGCCAGATGATGCAGTTTGAGACCAGTCATTGCAGGATGCAAAGATGTCTGACTGCCTTCGCAGTGTTTATTGCTTTTGTACAGTTTTACAAGCAGCAAAAGGTAGAAGAGAGCAACAGCATTTTATTGGTTAATTCTCCACCCAATCTTCAAGAACATCCTGTTGTTGCAAACGAGGTGAGATCATGTACCAGCCAGAGTTAGTGTCTTATCTTATCCTAGCGATGTGAACTGGGTGAGATCATAGAGCATTTGAGGCATGCTTGAGGTGGGCAGTTTGCTGCACACGACCTCTACATGACCTCTATCTCTACAGGAGCGGACATCTCCATCCTGCTCTTTGGCTTGAGAAGCTTCCGGCTTCACACATAAGACAGCCCCAGGATTTGGATGGGGTGCTGCCGGAACAGTGGACAGTCAGCTATGATACCTGCACCTGTCTTGGCTGCATTTCACTTGGGCAGTCCTGTGGACCAGGATCCCCAAGGAACATCTGAGCGTTGGGGTCCATGGGATCAAGTTCTTCATCCTTTCAGCTTGCCTTTTTCTGCTTAGGGTAGGGGGACAGCTCTTCCTCCTGATGATAACGATGTTCCTTCACCTCTTCATGTTCTACCTTCTCATGAAAGCATTCTGTTTTGCTTTCAGCATCTAAATTGTTCTTCAGTTTCTTGGCCACTTTTGTCATCACAGAGCTGGGATAATTAGACAAGAGCCATGAAACAAATCGGTTTCTATGTTCCAATAATAAGGGAAGCAGCAAACAGGGTTGATGACTTTCTACCAGTTTGGTGGCAGGTTCTCTATACTTCTGACTTCATAATCTTCTACAATTATTTCCTCTTCTGGCTCAGGTTCTACATACTTCAGCAGGCCTTGCCTGACCAGCTGGGACTGCAATGTCACCAACAGAAGCATCAGAGTGGAGCAGGTGGTCAAATGTTGCCTTTCCATCCACTTTTTTATACCAGATTCAAAGCAGCGCCTGTTGCTCTTAGAGATTTACTTGCAATATTTCCATCAATCTGCAGCCCAACAAAACTCAGAATCAGACCATTCATTTAACAGTCTGTGCTAGCCTGGGTTAACAACAGCACAAAGCCAGGAAAAATGGATTACAAACCACAACTGGCTGCACTAAGCCAAGATATGTTACATGTTAAGTGGACAATCACTTAAATATGAGCCAGCAGTGTGCTGCAGCTGCCAAAAAAGCCAACACAGTGCTAGGCTGCATTAACAGAGGGATACAATCAAGGTCATATGAAGTGTTAATGCCACTTTATAATGCCTTGGTAAGGCCACACTTGGAATACTGCATCCAGTTTTGGTCACCACAATGTAAAAAAGATGTTGAGACTCTAGAAAGAGTACAGAGAAAAGCAACAAAGATGATCAGAGGACAACATATTAAAAACGGTTGCTGGAATTGGGTATGTCTAGTTTAATGAAGAGAAGGACTAGGGATGACATGATAGCAGTGTCCCAATATCTCAGGGGTTGCCACAAAGAAGAGGGAGTAAAGCTATTCTCCAAAACACCTGAAGGCAGGACAAGAAGCAATGGATGGAAACTAATCAAGCAGGAGAAATTGCCTGACAGAACAATTAATCAGTGGAACAACCTGCCTCCAGAAGTTGTGAATGCTGCAACACTGGAAGTTTTTAAGAAGAGATTGGACAACAATTTGTCTGAAATGGTATAGGGTTTCCTGTCTGAGCAGGGGGTTGGACTAGAAGACCTCCAAGGTCCCTTCCAACTCTATTATTATTTATTTATTTATTATTATAGCTTAATGCAATGGATAAGTCCAACTAGCTTTCCCAGCCCACACTTGGTGATGCCTAGGATGGAACCCAACATGTGCTTTTCCACTGAGAGCCACCTTTTCTCTTGATCTGAACTAGTTCCTACTGTAAGTCACACAAGCTCAAGATGAAGAAAAAAAACATGTCACAGGTTCTTTTTAGTCAAGTCAGTGGGCTGCAAAACACAACAGAGCCAACCCAACAACACAGATCTCTAGGCAACACATGCACACAAGCATTCACAGGCTAGTACTCAATGCTCACCACTACTCCACTCTTCCCCACTGCTACACCTCCTACTACTGTTCCTTCAACTACTACTCCTTGTGAGTCCTACTGCTGGAGAAAAGTATCTCTTTCTAGTTGTTTTAGGCGTCTTCATTTCCACAACCAACACACCAACATCACACCCAGTTGTCTCTCAGCACAGCTTAAGGTGGCAGGACAACAGCACAGGTGCTGGCCATTTTCTAGGCAGCCTGCCCTCTCACACTCACATTCCCTATCTCAGCAATAAAAATGCATTCAGAATTAAATAGGTAACAATTAGCTACTCTTTCATGACATGCAAAATCAGCTGCCTGGGGTGATTGCTCCATTCCTCCTAAGGAGATATGATCCTGCAGACTTTTCTACAGCACTGGAAACACCTCTTTGTGCAGAAAGAACTTCATGGAAACTCCTCAAACAATTAATGCCATTATCACACGGACTCTGCCCAGGTCTGCTGTCCTGCAAGATTAAAGGATGGGCCATAATGAGAACTGAGACTCCTTAAGGAGTAGGATGGCATGCATTTCTATGGTATGAGAAGAATAAAACTCATAGATACTTTCAAAACCACTATGTAAGAAATTCACTACTTTTTGTGTGGGAAAAGATAAAAGCTAAAATCTATTTGAAAATCCCAGGATGGCTTTCAACGATGGAAGCGTTTGTTCACCCGAACCTAGTGCAATATGAACAAATTTTGACAGATAAGGACATTTTGGATACTGAAGGGAAACTAAAATCTAAACAAGAGCTTTTAGACCAGGGTATTGAATTATCATGGTGGCCTCAATTGCAAATGCAATCGAGATATGATAAAGATGTGAAAATATATGGCTTTTATAAAGAACAGACAATGTTTTATCAGATATTGTGGACCTCTGATGAAAAACTGATTAAGAAACTATATAACTTTCTATTAGATTTGAAAATGGAGGATGAACAAGTGAAAAATACAATGATACAATGGGCAAAAAACTTTGGATATAATATAGAATTAGAGAAATGGCAAAATCTTTGGGAAAGAAATTATAAATTGACAATGGCAACTTCTTATAAAGAAAACTTATATAAGATGTTTTATAGATGGCACTTACCACCTGCTAGATTAGCAAAAATGTTTAAAAATATGTCTAGTAAATGTTGGAAATGTAACTAGAAATCTGGCACATATTACCATTTGTGGTGGACCTGTGTTAAAAAAAAAATGGACAAAAATACACACTTGGTTAGAAAAGATGTTAGGAAAACATGTAGATTTTAAACCTGAACTTTTCTTATTAGGTATAATACCAGAAAAAATTGATAAGCAAAGTGTATATTTAACATTGCATGTATGAACAGCAGCAAGGATTGTATTTGCTCAGCACTGAGAGAATGAAGAAACACCACTAGACGAAGAGATAATCAAGAAGAGATTGGGCTGTGCTGAAATGGACAGACTTACATTGAGGATCAAAGAGAAAGAAGATACAGAATATTTTCAAACATGGAATTTATTTTATCAATGGTTGGAAAGAAAGGGTAGAGACTAAGAATGTAACTTGTATTATTAAGTGTAGCGGGGCTGTCTGAAAGTGTCTGCAGGAGCCTGGCCGGGGAGAGAGATTGGGACAGCTGCTGCCAGCTGTCTGAAAGTGTCTGCAGGAGTCCATTGGAGGGAGAAGTTGAAAGAAGCATTAAATGCCTTTTTTGATATATAGGTAAAATAACCCTTCTGCCTTTCCTCATTAATAGATGGCAGGACTTGATCATTGGAGCACCATAATAATTTGACCAGAAGGAGGAGAAGGATGGGTCTATGTCTACATGAACCTTGGGGCACATTCCCCAGCAGCCCCAGCCTGACACTGACTGGACCCAGCAATTCTTCCTTTGGTTTCTCTGGGGCCCACATTGGAGACATCAACAAAGATGATTTCCAAAGATAGGCTTTTTTGCTCCTGGCCCAATGTTATGTTTTACTATTTACTGAGGCACTTCTTGTGGGATTGAGGGTGTTCTTATGGCCTAAAGCAGTGTTTGTGAATTGATAGTCTTTGTGGACCAGACAGACAGACAGAGAGAGAGACTACTTTTGCAGTGCTGAAAAATAAGAATTGTTTCTTCACCAAAAGAAGATAAGAGGAAATATGGGTGGTTCATTTACAGTAGTGGCCAAAATTGTGGAAACCTTTTGGGAAAAGTGTATTTTTGAGGTTTGATGGCTAATAACACCACTTTTTGTGGAGTAGTACCATAAAATGATATATCAATGGAAAGATAATGTAATCAAGAATGTAATGCAACATAGTTTGTTCAATTATCTGTACTGTATTCTATGAAACGTTATAGCCAAATAACCAGAAAAAGGAAGCACAACTTGCTTAGGTTGATATCAGCTAGCTTTCCTTCATCTGATTGTAGCCAATGAGCATGAGTATTTAGAGAGCCAATCAGGTGTCATCTTGTTTTGGCAATGAGCCAATCAGATCACAGTAGGATTCAGTTATTGATGTCATGTATTGAAGCTGAGAGGAGGACATTTGTCAGTGTGTTATGTGATCGCTATCAAGTTGGTTGGGTTTTTTTGTGTTCTTTCATTTAGTGAGCTTGTAAAACGTAATAAAATTAAAGTAATGGTGCAAAGAGTTGACTGGTTGCCCAGAAAGCGATGTAAAATAGTATTATTAAGTGAACAAGGCTACAGTTATAAAGAAATTAGAAGAAAAACTGGTGGAAACTTAACCAAAGGTGGCATTTCTACTGTACACTTTTCCCAAAAGGTTTCCACAATTTTGGCTACTACTGTATATGTAGAGGTTCAGATTTGGAAATAATTATGTTGTAAATAAAAATACAAGTAGTCCTCACTTAATAATGGTAATTGGGACTGGAATGTCCATCGCTAAGCAATGTGGTCATAAAGCATGACATCACCTGGCTGTGCTGCTTAGGGATGGCAATTTCATCAGTCCCTGGTTACCATTGTTGAGTGAATCATCATGGGTTATTAAATGAGGACCTCATGTGATTGTGACTCCCAACTTTCTGCCAGCTTCCCCATTGACTTTGCTGGTGGAAAGCTGGCAGGGAAGGTTGTAAATCATGATCACACGGCTACAGGATGTTGTGACAGTCAGAAATCCAGGCTGGTGGCTGAGTGCCCAGATTGCAATCATGTGACTTCAGGGGGCTGCAACAGCTGGAATTTCAAGGACCAGTTGTAAATTCCACTCATTCAGCACCATTATAAGTTTGAACAGTCACTGAATGAGTGGTCATTAAACAAGGACCACCTGTACAATACTTCTGATATCAGGGAGAAACAAATTCTCTTCCTAGTTACTGTTCTGCAATGCACATATATTCATTTTGTCTTAGTCAAATTGTTAAGAGTCTATACTTATACTGCCCTCCTGCAATCACTTTCTCAGCAGAATTCCTTCAAGCTTTCCTTTGAATAATGACTCAACTATTATAAGGGCTAAACCAAAAGATTCCTTGTCCTTATCTTTCCTAGGCAGAAAAGAGTTCAAATGGCTAAGGTGGCTGTAACCTTTTCTTAAAGAGGTTTTTGATAACTGGATTGAGATATTAATAATTAAAAGCTCAGAAAGTATGCAGATCTCAATGGATAACTTTTATAACATGAGAATTTTTTTATTTTACTTGACAGACATTAATAGACTTTGAAGGCATACAAGACAACAAAGGGAGATCACCAAAATGGGAATACAAAAGACAAATCAAGAAAAGGGTATGTATATGGAACAGCTGCAACAAATTCTGGATGATGCCTCTTTATGGGACTTACAAAATAGGCTGGTGAAAGCTCTGAAGACTCCTCTTGAATGCCAAAGATTGATAAAAGATCAAAACCTGTGATGCCATTGGAATGTTTTAAAGTTTAAGATTGTGAAGAGCAAAAAGAAGGAATATAAAGTTGGACTTTTTGATCAAGGATAAATTATTTGTTTGATATTTCTGGTAACTCCTAATGGACTTGTTGGTGAACCAGGACTGAAAAGCTGACAATTTCCAGATGACATATAGATAAAAGTTAGGTTATGGTGAGAAGAGGGGTTTTTTTTTACTTTAAAAGAGGGTGAAAATTATTATATTAGCTTATGGTTTGTGTGATGAAGGTTGGAAGCCACTACTTTATTATTGTGTTTTTTCTTCTGCACCTTCCAAACTTTTCCTTTTTTTTCAAGTTTAGCTTGTAGTAGTTTTTACTATGCTTATTAAAAACTTCATTTAAAAAAAATCATTGATTCTTTTCACTGTTGTTTTCCCTTATCAATTTCATGAACTCCCCTTGGAAGACAATGTGCAGGCACCTGGAGAAGAGACACCTAGCATATAAAGTCCAGAAAAAAATCAGAACAGACTTCCTTAAGAAAAAAAAAGGTGTGTGTTGGTGATAGGTGATTCACTGCTCAAGGGAACTGATCCAGCAATTTGTAAAATGGACAATCAAACTAGGATGGGTAGCTGTCTCCCAGGAGCAACAATCAAAGATGTGACTGAGGGGCTTACTAAAATAATTAATCTCACAGATTATTATCCCTTTCTCCTCTTTCATGTGAAGACAAATGATATGACAAAGATGCTGGAAACAATATTGAGACATTAAAAAAAAGAAATACAAGTTAAAATAAGCAAGAAAATGGTAAGAGAATACCTGTCCGCTCTAGACAAGTTCAAATCACTGGAACCTGATGGATTACATCCCAGGTTTCTGAAGGAGCTGGAAGATGTAATCTCGGAACCATTGAACCTTATCTTTCAAAGATCCTGGAGCACTGGGGAAGTACCTGATGATTGGAACAGGGCTGATGTGGTTCCCATCTTCAAGACAGGGAAAAAAAACACCCAGGAAACTACAGACCAATCAGCCTGACATCAATACATGAATAAACCTTTATTATCAAAGTATAACATGTATACAGTGAGATTGGCTGAGCCTCCCTCCATGCCCCCCCACCACCACAACTCGCAGTGACTACAAACCCCCAACATATTACACCCTGTGAGCTAATTGCACAGCACGCTGGCCTCTCGGGTCTGTCATGTATAAAATTATTATGTCCCATTCAAGAGCCTGACAGCCCATGGACAAAAGCTGTTCTTCAGCCTGTTGGTACGGCTGGCTATGTTTCTGTATCTCCTACCCAATGGTAGGAGAGTAAAGAGGTACCGACCAGGGTGAGAGTCATCCCTGAGAATTTTCCTCACTCTACCAAGGCAACGGGCCCTGGCGATGTCATCCAGTGGTGTCAGGGAACAGCCCACAATGTTTTGTGCCGTGCTCACCACCCTCTGTAATACCTTCCTGTCCGCGGCTGTCAGGCCAGCATACCAAACCACAATACAATATGTGAGAACGCTTTCGATAGTAGACCGGTAGAAGAGGGTCATGAGTCGTCGTTCTACCCTGTTCTTCCACAAGACCCTGAGGAAGTGGAGTCTCTGTTGAGCCTTTCTGGCCACCTGGGCTGTATTAATTTTCCAGGTAAGATCTTCACAGAGATAGACTCCCAGGAATTTAAAGGAGGGAACTCTCTCCACACAGTCCCCTCCAATGTAAAGTGGGGCAGATTCCTCTCTTTTCCTCCGGAAGTCTAGCACCATCTCCTTCGTCTTGCCGATGTTCAGGTGCAGGTTGTTCTCTAGGCACCATGAGGATAGTTTTTGTACCTCCCCCCTGTACGCTGTCTCATCTCCACCTGTAATGAGACCCACCACGGTTGTGTCATCTGCGAACTTGATGATCGCAGTGGACGGGTCGGATGATACACAATCATATGTGTACAATTATACAGGTAGGGGCTAAGCACACAGCCCTGTGGCGAGCCAGTGCAAAGCTTCAGGGAGGTGGATAACACAGACCCAACCCTCACTGTTTGTAACCGGTCCCTCAGAAAGTCTTTGATCCAATCACAAATGGAGGGATGAAAATTCAAGTCAGTCAGCTTTTCAATAAGGATACTCGGCAGAATGGTATTAAAAGCCGAGCTATAATCAATGAAAAGCATCCTGACATAGTTTCCAGGTTTCTCCAGATGACTTGCTACCGAATGTAAAGCAGTAGCTATGGCATCGTCTGTCAACCTATTTCCCCTGTAGGCAAACTGATGTTTATCAAAGTCCAGTGGGATGCATGTCCTAAGATGTTGGAGAACCAATCTTTCAAAGCATTTCATCACTACAGACGTTAATGCAATGGGTCTGTAGTCATTTAGGCAACTGATTGCTGTTTTCTTTGGAACTGGGACAATGGTAGCTGCTTTCAAGCATGATGGTACACAGGCTGTTTGCAAGGAGATGTTAAAAATCCTCATCAGGACCCCTGCTAATTGATCAGCACAATTCTTTACCACAGTCCCCAGTACCCCATCTGGGCCTGCAGCTTTGCTGGGGTTCACAGCCTTCACTACAGCTCTCACATGGTGTTCGTGCAAGGTGAGTGGCTGAGAATCCGAAGGCCGGCCAGCAGGGGCTACGCGGTCTGGTTCATTCACCTCATAACGAGCGAAGAAGATGTTCAGTTCCTCTGCCAGCGAGGCATCGGTGTTCACCGTGTTCCTCGTATTGCCCTTGTGGTTAGTTAAATGCTGCAGTCCCTACCACACTTGCTTCGGGTTGTTATTCGCTAAGTGGTTCTCCACCTTGCATTTATATTGTTGTTTCGCCATCCTAATGCCTCTTCTGAGATTTGCCCTGGCCTCTCTGTATGTGTCCCTGTCCCCTGCCTTAAAGGCAGAGTCCCGGGCTCTCAGGAGTGATCTTACTTCTGCAGTCATCCAGGGTTTGCAGTTCCCGTAGACTCTGATGCACTTATCCCTTGTCACACTGTCAGTGCACACTTTGATGTAAGAAAGTACACAGTCTACGTATACATTCAGATCTTGGTGTTCGAATACACTCCAGTCAGTAATTTCAAAGCAGTCCTGCAACTGACTGAGAGCACATGGGAAGATCCTGGAAAAGATAATCAAGCAACAGATCTGCGAAAACCTAGAAGCAAGCAAAGTTATAACCAGAAGCCAACATGGGTTTGTCAAATACAGATCATGCCAAACCAATCTTATTTCATTCTTTGACAAGTAACTAAATTAGTGGACCAGCAACATGCCGTGGACATAGTATACTTGGATTTCAGTAAGGCATTTGACAAAGTAGACACAAACTTCTTCTCGGTAAGCTATAAAAATGTAGAATAGACAGCATCACCACCAGATGGATTCATAACTGTCTGACAAACCGCACTCAACATATAGTCCTTAATGGAACTACATGTACATGGAGGGAAGTAAGTAGTGGGATACCCCAAGGTTCTGTCTTAGACCCAGCACTCTTTAACATCTTCATAAATGATTTAGATGAGGGAATAGAAGGGGAATGCATCAAATTTGCAGATGACACTAAGCTGGCAAGGAATAGCCAACACCCCAGATGATAGGCTCAAGTTTCAGATGGATCTCAACAGACTTGAACACTGGGCCCTATCTAACAAAATGAAATTCAATGTAGAGAAAAGTAAGATTTTACACTTAGGCAAGAAAAGCCAAGTGCACAGGTACAGATTAGCTGAAACCTGGCTCAATAGCAGTAACTGCAAGAGGGATCTTGGAGTCCTAGTGGACAAACAATTAACTATGAGCCAGCAGTGTGCAGCAGCACCCAAAAAAGCCAATGCAATCCTAGGTTGCATTAACAGAGGGATAGAATGAAGATCATGTGAAGTATTAGTACCGCTTTATAAAGCCTTAGTAAAACCACACTTAGAATACTGCATCCAGTTTTGGTCACCATATTATAAAAAAGATGTTGAGACTCTGGAAAGAGTGCAGAAAAGAACCACAGAAATGATTAGGGGACTGGAGGCTAAAACATATGAAGAACAGTTGCAGGAATTGGGTATGTCTAGTCTAGTGCAGGGCTTTTCAACCGGTGGTACGCGTACCACCTGTGGTACAATGGCACCTGGCAGGTGGTATGCGACCATCCTAGAAGTGGTAGTGGGGGAGGGGAATGAGCTGAACCAGCAGCAGCACCGCACAAGCCTGAGCGAGAGACGGCTGGAGCTGCAGGGCTGTCAGGGCTCAGCAGAAGCGCCAGGATCAGCGCCGGGCTCCAGCTGATCGGCGCTTCTTCTGATTGGCGCTTCTTCTGATTGGTGCTTCTTCTGATTGGCGCTTCTTCGGGGCTCAGCAGAAGCGCCAGGATCAGCGCCAGATTCCAGCTCTTTCCTTCGCGGGGAAGGGGGCGGAAGGGGGGGAAGAGGCTTCCACGTTCCTCAAATCTGGGGCAAAGCAAAGCAATGGGAACCGGAAGTTGCCAATTGCCTGGCAGACAGTGGCAGGCTCGGCTGCACTGCGCTGGAAGCGCAAGGCAGAGGCGCCCCTGAAAACGGACCGGAGGGAAAGCAGAGCAGAAGGGAAATCTAAAACCACCCCCCCCAAAAAAAACCCCACCTCCGCACAGCCTTTTCCCCTCCTTTCTGAACGTGAGGATTTGATCCCCTGAGAAGCCGCCGCCGCCTGGCCATCCGCTGACGGAGCTTGGGAGGAGCAGAGCCCCGGGACCTTCACTGCCTTGGGCTGCCTGGATTTGGGAATGGCTGGTGCAGCGCAGAGACCTCTTCCCTGGGCCTTGCAGTGGCTCTTCCTGGCCTCCCTGATGGTCCCCTGTGACGCACGAGGGGGGCAGCAAGAGGAGGGGGGCGCCGCCTGCTACGGGGGCTTTGACCTGTACTTCATTTTGGACAAGTGGCCAGGCGTCGCGGTGGATGTGCTCGATGAGGCTGGGCTGCGCGGGGTGCTTCATTTCGGGAAGGGATGCAGCAGCCCTGGCAGTTTTTCAAAACTCCGCAGCAGTTTTTCCCCTTTGCTTTGGGTGCCCAATTTGGACAAAAAACACCTGGCGGATGCCGCGTTCCTCTTTCCTCCGGAGAAGGTCGAAGGAAAAAGTTTGGCTCCTTTGCTGGTTTCTCTTTTTTGCAATGTTGCTTTTTTTGGGGGGGGAAGTTTAGCAAAGAGCAGCTGTCAGCTTTGGCCTGTTTGGTTAGACTTACAAACGCCCATTTCCAAAGCCTTAGTAAATCCCTCGCTCGGCTTCCCTCATGGGATGCAACTCCCGCGGAGCAACCGTTTAAAACGGGTGGGGAACCTTGGCTCTTTTATGACTTGTGGACTTCAACTCCCAGAATTCCTGAGCCAGCCATGCTGAGGGGAAAGGGAGAGGTTTCCAAGCTGAGCCATGCTGGCTCAGGAATTCTGGGAGTTGAAGTCCACAAGTCATAAAAGAGCCAAGGTTCCCCAGCCCTGGTTTAAGATCTCTGAACTCTGGAGTCAATTCGAAACTTGCTCCATGGCAGTGATGGATTATTGATTCAATCAATAATTAGAAGTTAGCATCTACATACCCATGAAGAAGAAATATCTTTGGGAAATATAAAACAGGCAGGAACAATAGGAAAAGAGGTAGAAAACCTAGCCCCAGTAACCAACTATTAAAAATATGAAAGGCTGCTCCAAAAGAAACATCCATTTCCCTTCTCTTAGAAAAGTCAAGCCGAAAAATAAAAGTACCAGAGAAGAGCTCTCTCTCTCTCTCTCTCTCTCTCTCTCTCCTCTCTCTTCCTCCCCCGCCCAGCTCAGTTAATAGCCTTGGGCGGACAGCCAAGAAACAGGAAGCAAAATAAACAATGTAGCGATAAGCGCTAGCCTTGAACAAACTAAAAGAAAACTGACAGGATTGCCCTATACCAGTGATGGCGAACCTTTAGAGACCAAGTGCCCAAAAACCGCCCCCACCTCCCCGCCCACCCCCGCTCTGCACCCCGCCCACCCGCATGGCCACCCACCCCCTCCACGGCCCACCGCAGATCGCCCAGGCAGCCCAGCAGCGCCATGGCAGCCACGCCGTCCACCCATGCCCCGCAGCATCATCTGCGTGTGACAGGGCGCGAGGGCAGAGTCTTGTCCCTGCTGCCTGGCTGCCATGCCCTTGGCTGTGCTGCTCTGCGTGGACCGTGCTCGGGGGCAACTCTCCTCTGGGGGGGCTGCTGGTGAGGGGGCCGCGGGGGGAGGAGGGGCTGGGGCGACGGTGCATGTGCCCACAGAGAGGGCTCTGAGTGCCACCTCTGGCATGCGTGCCATAGGTTCACCACCACTGCCCTATACACACATAGAAACCAATAACAGGATTAACCCCAGACACACACCAGCACCTATGACAAGATTAACTTAGACACACAAAAACTTCATCAACAAGTTATTTCCTTCCCTGGGTGATAGGATTAATCAATCCTGCTGACAGGAAAAAAAACCAAGCTAGGAAATTAAGAAGAACAAACTTCTTACAAATCTCATCAAAACTTAAAATAGGAAAAAGAGTATAAATTGTACCATGCATTTAGGTGAGGGGTGTCAAACTGCTGGCCCATGGGCCGGATGTGTCATGAGGAAACCGCGCCCACCCCATTGCTGGCAATGGGGAAAAAGTTCCAATACGTCGCGCGACGTCACATGACGTCGCGGGTTTGACATGTCTGATTTAGGTGATTTTTACTAGCTAGTCCAGAAGTCATTGCTGAATCACTTCTCTGTCTGGCTTCTGTAATAAAATCCACTTTCTGGCAGCTTGCTTCACTCAGTATCAATTTTGTTTAATTTGTCTGCGCTGAAGGCTTACTCCCAGCTGGAGGAACAAACCTGAGGGTCAAGCCCCGTGGGCTCGACATTCACGGGAGGGGGGAGGGAGAAGCGCACCTCGCAGCCCGAATCCAGCAACGCCAGCGAGGAGCACCGCTCAAACGGCTGGGCGGCCTCGCAACTCGGCCCCAGCGACGTCACCACCGAACAGCTGGGCGGCCTCGCAGCTTGACCCCAGCGACGCCGGTCAGGAATGCTGCCGATCAGCTGGGCGGCCTCGCGGCTCTGTGATGCCAGTGATGGGCAGGGAAGCCCCGCAGGTCGGAATTGGTACCGCCGACCAGCTGAGCAGCCTCATGGTGCAGCAAGGTCGGAACCAGTGCCGCCGACCAGCTGAGCAGCCTCGTGGTGCGGCAAGGCCAGAAATAACTGTTGGGGTGCCCGAGAGGGGGATGGGGACCCTACCTGCACTGCAGAAGAGCTCCGACGATCAGCTGCGTGACACGGAGCCAGCAAACAAACAAGAGGGACTGGATGGCGGGTCAGGGGAGAGACAGGCCCCTGCGTTGCAGCTTTTAAGAACAGGTGCCAGATGCTGGCCTGCTGAATGGGGGGGTGGAGCTGCGGAGAGGGAATGTATGTAAAGCGCTGGGAGCAGATCACTCCCAGCGCTGACTTTGCTTGTCGGAATAAACCGCTTGTCAGACCGTTCCTGTTTGCCAGTCACCTTGTCATCCTCTTTTTGCGTCTGTGGGAACCAGGGACTGGTAAGGACGCTGATAGTCAGCGCTCACTTTGTTTATCCCTACCCATTACCCTTGTGTGCTAACCAGGGAATGGCTGAGAGAAAGCAGGAGGCAGCACCTGTGGCTGAGGGAGGAGAAACAGCTGAGGCGCCAGAGCCAACGCCAGAGGCGGGAGCTGGGGATGCTCAAACAGTGGTGCGGCCCAAAGTGCGTGAGGCACAGCCTGCAGGTCTGGTGAGTGAGACCCAGGGTGCAGGGCCCTCAGGGGAATGGTGGCATAGCTCAGCAGTCACCAACCCGGCTGCCAGCCACACGCATACACCGGGGGTGGAAGGGCCCCTGCTGGAGTGGAGGGAGAGGCGTCTCACTGACGATGACGATGGAGATTGGAGCTACTCCACGGCACCAGGACGACACACCATGGATATCCTGAGGGACAGGTTCGGTGAGGCCGGGTTCCAGGATCCTCCCTCATGGCCAAGATGGGAAGCGGGCCCTGAGACGGCTTCATGGCCCCGAACGGAGATGCAGCCAGCCCAGTCGGGACCACCCCGGTTCTGTCTGGCCAGCCTGAGACTGAGGGTACACCGCAAGTGAGGGACCCTGACCAGGGTGTGCCAACAGGCCACCCACGGCCTGTGTGGGAAGGCAGGTCGCTGACGGAGCCAGGCGGAGCCCCCACCAGGCAGACGGCTTGGCCAACTGGATCCTCGGTCCGGCGAACAGTAGGGTCCGGGGAACAGCGCCCTCTGCCTGTGGCTGACACCTTCTGGGGAACGGGTTGGTCTTCGGGGCCATGGGGTACAGGGATGGCTTGGGGTCTGCTGCCAGTGCCAGCGACGTTTGATGGGAACCCGGACCATCTGTCAATGTTCTTCAGCCAGGTTATAAGCCATCTGGACCAGCACGCTCGCTTCTATCCATCCCAGTGGGCAATGGTGGTGGCGGTAACTGCGGGATTACAGGGCGAAGCAGCCGAATGGGCGGCGGACCTCTACAGCGACCATGCCAGGGAACTGGCCGACGCTGGCCTATTCCTGGAGGCTCTGCGGTCCCGGTTTGAGGATGTCTCCCAGACCCAGCGGGCCGAGGCGGAGATACTGGCGCTAAAGCAGCGAGGCCGGTCTGTGGCCGAGTACGTCCGTGAGTTCCAGCGGGTGGCTGGTAGGTTGCGGTCCTGGCCAGAACGTCTACTGGTCCACCACTTTCGAGCTGGTTTGGACCGAGATCTGCGCCAGGCATGTGTCTTCCGTGGCGGCCCGAGCCGGCTCCAGGACTGTTTCCGTGTAGTGGTGGACCTGGATGCAGGCCTGCAGGAGTTCTGGCCAACGGGGGAGGCCTCGTGGTGCCATGCAGGGCCATGGAGAAGCCGAGGGACGAAGGACAGAGGGCCCAGGGTCCGGGCCCGGGTTCCTCTGGGTCCAGCCTCCGGGCGTCATTCAGGTGTTTCCGGTGCAACCAGCCGGGGCATCGGGCAGTGGAGTGTCCGGTCCCCATTCCACGGGGGAACCTAGCGACCCCTGGAAAAGCCAACCCCACACCCAAGAGGACCCCGGAGAGGCTAAGGGCAGCGCAGCAGATGGAAGGGCCCACCCCTCGACGGGCAACTCCGGTGGAGGAGGAGGCAACAGCAACCGCCAGATACCAGCTGGTGGCCTATGATAGCGAGGACGAGCCAACAGAGGACCCAATGGTGAGTGAGCCAATATGGCCCTTTGTCATCCCCATTGTGTTGACCAGTCCGCAGACAGGCCATCGGGGGGAATACAGGGCCCTGATAGACACCGGCTGCACCTGTTGCCTGATCAGCAAGGCTGTGGTGGCTGAAGCAGGCATTAGAGCGAGGCAGCTGGCCAAACCAATCAGGTTTGAGCAGGTGGATGGATCCCTCCTGGGGGGGCTCTGGCTACCCTCATAACAGAGCCCATCAGGGTAGAGATGGGGGCCCATTGGGAGGTCCTCCGCTTTGTCATGGTCCCTTCCATGTCCGAGGCCGTTATCCTGGGCCTGGCGTGGCTGGACAAGTGGGGTCCTACGATTTGGTGGGAAGGTGGGTACCGAAAAATACGGCTAGGTCTTGGTCCTTGGCCACCAAACCAGGAACTGGGAAAAAGGGGTGAAGAAAGGAACAGGGAGGCAAAGGTAGGCCAGGAGAGCACAAGGGGGAAAAACCCCTTCCCGGCGGTGTATGCTGACCTCGCCGAGGTGTTTAGCAAGTGTGAGTGCGATGTCCTACCTCCTCACCGGCCAACTGACTGTGCGATCGACATTGTGCCGGGCGCCAAATTGCCGAAGCCGCAGATGTATGCAATGACACCCAGGGAGATGGAGGAGCTGCGTCGGTATATTGACCAGAACCTAGCAAGGGGCTTCATTCAGCTGGCCCGGTCACGGATTGCAGCTCCAGTACTGTTCAAGGAAAAGAAAGATGGCTCCCTGTGCTTGTGTGTCGACTTCCGCGGCATCAATGTGGTTTGCGTGGAAAATATGTACCCCCTACCGCTGATGAAGGACCTGTTGGCCCATTTGGCGAAGGGTAGGGTGTTCACCAAACTTGACCTCCGGGAGGCGTACTACAGGGTCCGGATCAAGCGAGGGGATGAGTGGAAGACGGTGTTCAACTGCCCACTAGTTAGCTACCAGTTCCGGGTGATGCCGTTTGGTTTGCAAGGAGCCCCTGCGGTCTTCATGCAGCTCATCAACGAAGTGTTGCATGAACACCTATACCGTGGGGTGTTCGTGTATCTCGACGACATATTAATCTATACCTCCAACATGGAGGAACACATCCGACTGGTGAGACAGGTGTTAGAGAAGCTGCTGAAAGCACAGCTGTTTGTGAAGCTATCCAAGTGCAACTTCCACCAAACCCGGCTGGACTACCTGGGATACCGGATATCGGGGGCAGGAGTGGAGATGGACCCTAATAAAGTTATGGCCGTACTGGAGTGGCAGGCGCCATGGACCCGCCATCAGCTACAGAGTTTCCTGGGCTTTGCCAATTTCTATCGGCAGTTCATCCCCTCATTTGCTGCAGTGGCCCTACCCCTGATGGACCTGCTCCGCACACGACAGACTGCGACCAAGCCATGTCCCGGTCAACCACTGGCATGGACCATGGCATGCCAGAAGGCCTTTGAGGACCTGAAGGCCCTGTTCGCAGGGGAGCCGGTTTTGCTCCACCCAAACCCTGACATGCCGTTTGTTGTGCAAGCCGATGCCAGTGACGTCGCGGTGGGGGCGGTTTTGCTCCAGAGGAATGGGCAGGGGATGTTATAGCCCTGTGCTTACACGTCTCGTAAGCTGACGGACACTGAGAGAGCATGGGCCATATGGGAGAAGGAAGCGTTTGCCGTACGGTGGGCGTTGTCAACGTGGCAACACCTGCTGGAGGGGGTGAAGGAGCCGTTCGAGGTCTGGACAGACCATAAAAACCTTGAGGCACTGCAGACCCCACGGCGTCTGTCCCCTAAACACATACGGTGGGCACAATATTTCCAAACACTTCTGCTTCCGTTTGACATATGTACCAGGGGGGAAAAACTTTCTAGCTGACGCATTGTCGAGAATGCCCCAATACAACAGCAAGCGGGAGGAGGTGGTGCAGGCCATCATGCCCCCCTTCCGGCAAGTAGCAGCGCAGGCGGTGACACGCGAACTGGCAATCGACCTGGTCCAGGAGCTGCACAAGGCAGTCCAGGACGACCCCTGGTTATTGGATCTTCAAACCCTACTGACAAGGAGGGATGGGCTGGCATGGAAAGGTGACAAACTATATGTCCCACAAGCCTTGAGACCGAGGGTGTTGCAACGGTGCCATGATGTAAAGCAGGTGGGCCATTTCGGGTTTCTGAAAACCCTACACCTGGTAAGGCGTCAGTTCTGGTGGCCGCAGATGAAGGCGGACATATAGAGGCCTACGTACGGGGGTGCCCTGTCTGTGCCACCACAAAACCCCGTACAGGGAAGCCCCCGGGCCTGCTGCAAATGGTGGCGGACCCAACCCGACCATGGGAGGATATAGCAATGGATTTCATCGTACAGCTGCCGGAGAGCCGTGGCTATACCGTAATCTGGACAATAATAGACCTCTTCTCCAAGCAGGCCCACTTTGTCCCATGCAAGGGGTTGCCATCCGCTCAGAAGCTGGCCAGGCTGTTTATCACGCAGGTGTATTGCCTGCACAGGGTGCCCCGACGGATCATCTCAGATCGAGGGGTGCAGTTCACGGCCCGCTTTTGGCATGAGTTCATCCGTTCCATCGGGTCGTCCCAAGGGCTCAGCTCGGCGTATCACCCCAGCACCAACGGGGCGGCGGAACGGGCAAACGCGATGGTGGAGCGGTACCTACGGAGCTATGTCTCATACCAACAGACGGACTGGGTTGACCTGCTGGTGTTCGCGGAAGTGGCGTACAATAACGCGGTGCACAGTAGCACCAGTTTTGCCCCCTTCCGGGTGGTGCACAGCCTAGACTTTGTCCCAATCCCCGAGTATTCACAAGGGGACCGCTCGCCCTGTCAACCCCAGGATTGGATAATCCACATCGGGGGGGGTGTGGGGAAACGTGAAGAAGGCTTTAGTAAAAGCCGGGGAGGCCGCAAAAGCGCAGGCAGATAAGAAAAGGAGGCCCCAAAAGCCTTTCCGGGTGGGCGACCTAGTGTACCTATCGGTGAAGTACCTACGCCTGAGGGTGCCCTGTAAGAAGCTAGGTCCAAAATACCTAGGGCCGTTCCGGGTCACGCAGGTAATCAATCCGGTAGCCGCACGGCTACAGCTACCCCGGTTCCTGGGGAAGATACACCCGGTCTTCCACTGTAGCCTGCTGAAACCGGTAGAGGGTTCTTCCTGTAGGCCCGTGGAGGGGGTACCGGGGATGTGTCATGAGGAAACCGCGCCCACCCCATTGCCGGCAATGGGGAAAAAGTTCCAATACGTCGCGCGACGTCACGTGACGTCGCGGGTTTGACATGTCTGATTTAGGTGATTTTTACTAGCTAGTCCAGAAGTCATTGCTGAATCACTTCTCTGTCTGGCTTCTGTAATAAAATCCACTTTCTGGCAGCTTGCTTCACTCAGTATCAATTTTGTTTAATTTGTCTGCGCTGAAGGCTTACTCCCAGCTGGAGGAACAAACCTGAGTGTCAAGCCCCGTGGGCTCGACATTCACGGGAGGGGGGAGGGAGAAGCGCACCTCGCAGCCCAAATCCAGCAACGCCAGCGAGGAGCACCGCCCAAATGGCTGGGCGGCCTCGCAACTCGGCCCCAGCGACGTCACCACCGAACAGCTGGGCGGCCTCGCAGCTTGACCCCAGCGACGCCGGTCAGGAATGCTGCCGATCAGCTGGGCGGCCTCGCGGCTCTGTGATGCCAGTGATGGGCAGGGAAGCCCCGCAGGTCGGAATTGGTACCGCCGACCAGCTGAGCAGCCTCATGGTGCAGCAAGGTCGGAACCAGTGCCGCCGACCAGCTGAGCAGCCTCGTGGTGCGGCAAGGCCAGAAATAACTGTTGGGGTGCCCGAGAGGGGGATGGGGACCCTACCTGCACTGCAGAAGAGCTCCGACGATCAGCTGCGCGACACGGAGCCAGCAAACAAACAAGAGGGACTGGATGGCGGGTCAGGGGAGAGACAGGCCCCTGCGTTGCAGCTTTTAAGAACAGGTGCCAGATGCTGGCCTGCTGAATGGGGGGGTGGAGCTGCGGAGAGGGAATGTATGTAAAGCACTGGGAGCAGATCACTCCCAGCGCTGACATTGCTTGTCGGAATAAACCACTTGTCAGACCGTTCCTGTTTGCCAGTCACCTTGTCATCCTCTTTTTGCGTCTGTGGGAACCAGGGACTTGTAAGGACGCTGATACTGAGAAATTTCTTTTCACAGCAGAAAATACGTTGTTGTGATGTGTCTTTTTAAATTTATTTTTAGCCTATTTTTCCCCTTAAGTCTGAGTCACTCACTGTTCCTTTGTTCTCCATTAATGAAATGCACATTCTCTCTTTTTTCTATTTTTGCTGCTTTTTCTGAAGCTGCAGGAATTGTATCCAGGGAGGAAATAAAATGCTTGCTCATGTTATTTGTCCTACAACTGACATGATGCATTGTGTTTGCGTAAGAGGTTTGGGGCTGTATTCTTAAATATTGGCCAGATGCATTGAAGAATGAAGTTGCCAGAGAGCCTTAACAGTGCCTGACATGTAAAAACAAAACAAAACAAAAGTTTTTGTAGAGGCTGAGTTTCCAAAGAGCCACATTTTGCATAGCCCCAAGGCTGTGAAAAGATGATTTGGTGGGTGGATTTAATTATCTTTCTTCCTGGCACTGATCCTGGCGCTTCTGCTGAGCCCTGACAGCCCTGCAGAAGGAAGGAAGGAAGGAAGGAAGGAAGGAAGGAAGGAGATGAGAATGAGAAGGAGGGAGGGAGAAAGGAAGGACCCCCCCCCCCATGGTAACCACAATGCTAATGCGGCCCTCAATGAAATTGAGTTTGACACCCCTGATATAAAAGGTTGTTAAGTGAATCTGGTTTCACCATTGACTTTGCTTGTCAGAAGGTTGCAAAAGGGATCACATGACCCTGGGACACTGTGACCATCATAAATATGAATCAGTTGCCAAGCATCCGAATGTAAATCATGTCATCCTGGGGATGCTGAAACGGTCATAAGTGTCAAAAATGGTCATAAGTCACTTTTTTCAGTGCCGTTGTAACTTCGAACAGTCACTAAGCAAACTGTTGTAAGTCGAGGACTACCTGTACTTTATCACTTTTTTCCTTTTTGGGGGGGGGGGTCATGTTTTTGTCACCTTGCTAGGTGACTGGTGGTACTCGGATATTGCCATATCCTAAAAGTGGTACAATGGGTGAAAAGGTTGAAAAGCCCTGCTCTAGAATGAATACCAAATCATCTGCAAATGCTTGCAGTTTGTAGGTTTCACCTTTTATTTTCAATCCTTTAATTTCTGGATCTTGCCTAATGTTTCTATTTAAAACTTCCAAAGTTAAGATAAATAGCAGTGGGGATAATGGACATCCTTGTCTTGTGCCTTTTCGTATATCAAAATTCTCTGTATAATCCCCATTTACAATCACTTTTGCTATTTGTTTCTGATATATTGTCTGAATCGTATTTATAAAGTTTTGACCAAAGTCTATTGTTTTTAGTTGTTGAATCATAAATTGCCAAGAAACAGTATCAAATGCCTTTTGGGCATCTAAAAATACTAATGCCAGTTGTTTCCCTGGATGCAGTTCATAATATTCCAATATGTCTAGTATTACCCTCAAATTATTTTTTATTTGTCTCTTTGGTAAAAATCCGTTTTGATCTGGGTGTATACATTCAGTCAAAAATCTTTTCAGCCTCTCAGCTATTATTGAAGTGAAGATTTTGTAGTCCACATTTAATAGTGATATCGGTCTATAGTTTTTTATCTGGGTCAAATCTGAGTCCTCTTTTAGTATCAAAGTAACATTTGCTTCTGTCCATGTATTTGGGAGTTTTGCCTCCAATAAAAGTTCGTTACATACATCTTTCAATGGTAAACCTAATGTATCTTGCAAACATTTATAAAACTCTGCTGGGAGTCCATCTGGTCCCAGTGTTTTTCCATTTTTTTGTCCTTTTATTGCCTCTGTCAGTTCCATCATTGTTATTTTTTCATTTAACATAATCTTGAAATTTTCTGGAATTTCTGGAATCATGTTTTTTTAACTCATGAAACACCACGTTTGTACTATGTGATTTCTAAAAGCAAGCAAGATTTCAATTCTGCATGTGTTCAGTGGTATTCTAACAGGACAACTGTTTGCACAGTTATTGAGAAATAAAATTTATACTTCCAGAATCTATATAGGATTGGAATTTAGGAAGACTTGGAGATTTTCTTCTTGCACACTGAGTGACACATTCCAAAGACAGACATATCAGAGACTCAACACAACTGAATCTTGCTCTGAAGATCCTTTCTTTGTGAAGGGTCAGGCTAGCAAAGTCTTGTCTAAGCCCTGTATAGTCAGACTGTCATTTCTCTGAGAAAAAAAAATAAAATAGACCTTCTAGCCAGCTCAGTGCATTCATAGGGCGACTCTAGCCAGCTCACAACTGTAAAAAAAAAAAGTCACTCACTTGAATACAGAGCATATATAGCACTTTTCTGATCAGATCACACAGCAATAGCTAGCCAAATGCCTCTGGAAGATATTACTAGTATTGCAATTCCAAAGGAGCATTATGAGGATGCAATCCTGGTACATCTGAAAGTCACCAGGTTAGGAAAGAAATGAACATCCCTTATTTGGCATCAAAAATTGGTTTTAAGATAGGCAGGTTCTAATTATTCCACTTAATGGTCCACATTAACAGTCATGCACAGATCACTCCATGTGAATTTATCAAACCCATTCTTCAAATACCTATAGGGCACTCTTCTTGCTGAACAAGTCCTGGCTTCCAGTGCATTGTGATAACCTGGAGACGTTATGGGCCATTGGATCAGGAGGAAGGTGTGGAATTCTGGGCTGTACCCTGCAGCTGGACAGCATTATGTCATGCATTCCTGCCTTAGAAAATAACTCCCTGATGGAGAAAATATCAGAATAAACATGGTCCTATTAACACAGTCCTCTTCCTGCTGTGTTAGATTTCTACTTGCAATTACTATGTAGCTATTTTTTTTCCAAAAAAAAATCTAATAGGAACATTCAAAAATAAACCACATCAGCTCTTGCAGCTTGAGATTAGTACTACCTTATCTGCCTCCACTGGTTGTTACCTCATTTTGCAGCATAAACTAGAAGAAATAACACATTTTGGAGCAAGTCAATTGCTGGTTGAATAAAGGCAATCATTGTTTGTATGCACTGATTCTATGTGATACCTCATATTGGAAATAAATGTAAAAACTGAACTTGGATCAAAATAAAACTCTGCTTAAATTGCATTGATTCCTCTGTTTATCACCTCCCCATATGTCTCCAAACACACAGAAGAAAGGAGAGCATCACTCAAAAGGGGAAGAGAAGACTGGTGTGGCATTTTCAGGAAGATGTGAGATCAAATCTACTGACTGGTCCAAGCAACTCTTTAGAAGCAGAGCCCAGTCCAACACTGCTTGAACCTTTTGGGGGTCCATCTCGATCCCATCGTGCGAAATGTGATAACTTAAATTGTCTATTTTGCTTTGGTGGAACTCGCACTTGGATAGTTTGACGTACAGTTTGGCAGCTTTCTTGAGCACCGCCCTTACCAGCTTCACATGCTCAGCCTTGGTTTCAATGTAAATTAAAATGTCATCTAGATACACCAACACCCCTTTGTACAGGTGCTCGTGTAGGACCTCATTGGTCAGTTGCATGGAAACAGCAGGGGCACCCTTGACACCAAATGGGAGGACTATAAACTGGAAGCACCCTAGTGGGCAGTTAAAAGCTGTTTTCCATTCGTCCCCCTCTTTGATCCTCACGTGATAATAAGCCTCTCGTAAGTCCAGTTTACTAAATATCTTGCCTTTGGCTAGGTGGGCTAGCATGTCCTTCATTAGGGGCAAGGGGTAAACATTCTCCATGCACACCCCATTTAGCTCTCTGTAATCAATGCACAAACGAAGCGACCCATCCTTTTTCTCTCAGAACAAGACGGGGGCTGCCACCTGGGGTCATGCAGGTTGAATAAAACCACAAAGGTTTTTGTCAAGGAACACCTGCAACTCATCTAGCTCTCTTGGGGTCATCAAATAGAGTTTTGGTTTGGGTAGTTTAGCTCCTGGTAGGATCTCAATGGCACAGTCCATTGGTCGGTGAGGGGGGAGTTCATCCAACCACTTCTCGCTGAACACCTCTCTCAGGTCCCAATACTCTTGGGGGATAGAGGCAAGGTCCTCCCCCTGTTCTTGCTCTGCAGCCCGATTCACAGTGTGTGGGAGCTGCCTCTCAAGTCTTCTTGGGCCTGGGGGGGGGACAGTTCATTTAGATTTTTAGCATCCCCCTACTCCAATTTACATAAGGGTTCCACTTCCTCAGCCATGCCAGCCCTAGCACCAATGGACACTCTATAAAGCTTAGAGTCTCTGTGTGGGCCCCCATTCACATTACTATGGGCTCAGTGACAAACGTTGCTGGGATGCCCCCCACTACTGATCCATCTAGTTGGCAAAACACGACTGGCACTTTCAGCCACCTTAAATGGATCCCCAATTCCTCTACAAGGGCTGGGCTGACCAGGCACCTGGTGCAGCCCGAGTCTAGGAGGGCCGGTATGGTGGCTTTCAGCCCCGAAGCTTGGAAATTTAACTCTACAGGGACCATTACCACTTACCAGGGGGTTGTCATCAGTGTTGGCATCAATCAGCTCCTGGCCTTCACCTGCCAGGGTCACCTGCCAGGGTCAGAGTTCCCTTGTTCCTTTTTGGGGAGGGGGTGAACTCAACGACCTCCATCCCTTTTAGTGCCGTCTCCCTGGGCTGCTGTGGTGGCTTGGTGGCCTTCCGAGTAGGACTAGGAGCACTCTTCTTTGTAGGTCAGCCAGTCTTGCATTCCGCTGCTTGGTGGCCTTCCTGGCTGCATTTGAAGCAGGTGGTGGAGCACGGATGTGGGTTAGATGGTCTCGCCATCTCTCTCTTCTATGGAGGTGACTCCTTCCATGGCTGAGCCGGGTAGTACTTGTTTTGTGCCTGGTCAATCTCCACCTCTTCAGCCAGGACATACCAGTCGTGGAGGGTCAAGGGGGCTTCCCTTGAGATACAGGCATTGTATAAGTCATCGTTCAGCCCGTCCTTGCAGCAGCTGATGAGGATGTTTTGTGGCCAGTCATTGAGTCGGCAAGCCAGGTCACTGAATTCTTCAGTGTATTTGGCTACCCCTCTACGACCTTGGCAAACATTTTTGATGTGGTCCCTTGCTTTGCAGTCGGCCAGGGGGCCCTCAAATCAATAATGGAGTGCCATCATAAAGTGATCAAAGTTCCTCAGTTCTGGAGCATTCACGTTGTGAAGTGTCACCATCCAGCAGGCTGTGGCCCCTTCCAGCGCCAGTGTGATGCTCCTTACCTTGGTGCCCTTGGTGGGTATCTCTGGACCATACTCCTGCATGTAACTCAGGACATGGGCCAGGAAGAACCCCAGTTGCTGGGGGTCCCCGTTAAACTTCACACCAAGGGGTGGGGTCCTCTGACTTTTTTCCTTCACTGGGCCAGTCCACACCGGGGCGGCTGCCCTGGCGGGTCCCCTTGGTGTTGCGCCTGCGGCCGCGGTGACACCAACTAGAGTTACCAAGACTCCCACTGTGGTGTCTAGCGGCAATGCTCTCCCATCTTCCTCCTCTTGGGTTTGCCGGGCCTCGCTGGCAGCAGCTTTGGTGTGGGATTCGTGCACCTTGAGGGTTTGGAAGGTGTCCATCATGAACCGCATGGCTTGCTTCATCAGGTGGTTGGCGAGGTTGGGTTCTCCGCCTTCCTCCTCCCCATTTCTTTCCTTCTGCAAACTGTTGTACTGTACAAGCAAGGGGATATCTCTTCTCTTAGAGCAGTGTTTCTCAACCTCAGCAACTTTTTAAGATGTGTGGACTTCAACTCCCATGAGACAGAGAATTCTGGGAGTTGAAGTTCACACATCTTAAAGTTGCTGAGGTTCAGAAGCACTGCTCTAGGGCTTTGTGGCCATCATACTGGATTTGAGAGAGAAGGAAGGTCAGTGTGGAAAAAGGAAGAAACAGTAGTTTCTCATCATTGTGCCAGAGTTACAGTGCAATTCTTCCTCTGGCTTCAGTCCCAAAAATACAAATTGAAGATTGGTTGTTTCACTGGTGATGCAGTTAAGAGAATGTGAAGAAGGCAAGAGGTATTCCTGTGGCTTCTTCTGTTTGTCAAACAGCATGTTCATTATATAACATGATTACTTTATGCATCCCTTTTCTTTTGTTTGGCCCTCTTTGGTAATAGCTTTAACCAAACAGGATGTTTTCATTGCTTCCATGGAACTCTAGAAAGTCAGCACCCACCCACCCTCCTAGAGAAGGAAATATTTTGGGGGATATTAAAAAAAAAGGCAGAATATTATATTTCCCCAAACGAATAATGGAGAAAAAAAATCTTAAAAGGCAGAAACCAGCCCCTGCCCCAAGCAAAAACTCAGGAGGCCATCTTTTAGAAATGCAGATTTAGTAATCCATTCAGGAAGACTGGGGGCAGGAAGGCTGGAGCTGATGGGATTAGAAAAACAAAGACTCCTAAAATCTACATTCTCCACCCAAAATCTAAGAACAAGACATGACCTTTAGGACATAATAGGATTAATCCTACACCCTCTTCAGACTAGCAAAAGGCACAGAAGCCCACATCATTGCACAACCCAGAAACATTTCCACTTCAAAGTCTCAGTGCCCATCCACTCTCAACTCCATTTAGTCAGCTGTCCCAGAACTGCATGCTGTTGCAGGTTCTGCTCATCAATAAACTGGAACCTTCTTTCTAAGCAGCCTCCATTTTTATTTCCAGAGTCTTAGCCTCCATTTTATTCAGTCACAGCTTGGAACTGGACCTGATGATTTTTCTTTCAACAGAACATTCTAAGTAAAATAGCAAGTATTAATCCTGATTTTGTTGCTGTACCATAAACCTAACTTTGCACTAGGCAAATAGTTCCCAATCATTTGTCACTCAGGGTCTGTGCTATGCTGATTCTCTCGGCCATAATGATGGCTGCATCCTGGAAAGTCAGGGAACTGAATTGGTTACAGGTAGTCTTCACCTTGCGACCATTTAATGACAGTTTGAAGTTACAATGGCCTCAGAAAAAGTGACTTACAACCAACCCTCAAAGTTATAACCATCAGAAAAAACACACACACCATGGCTATGTGATTGCCATTTGGGTGCTTGACAACTAGCTTGCATTTACAAATCTTGCAGTCATGTGATCATGATTTGCAAGCTTCCCAGCTGGCTAATAATAACAACAGCAACAGCAACAGCAACAGCAACAGCAACAGCAACAGCAACAGCAACAGCAACAGCAACAATAACAATAATAATAATAATAATAATAATAATAATAATAATAATAATAATAATAATAATAATAATAATAATAATAATAATAATAATAATAATAATAATAATAATAATAATAATAATAATAGAGTTGGAAGGGACCTTGGAGGTCTTCTAGTCCACCCCCTGCTCAGGCAGGAAACCTTATACCATTTCAGACAAATGGTTGTCCAGTCTCTTCTTAAAAACTTCCAGTGTTGGAGCATTCACAACTTCTGGAGGCAGGTTGTTCCACTGATTAATTGTTCTAACTGTCAGGAAATTTCTTCTTAAGTCTAGGTTGCTTCTCTGCTTGATTAGTTTCCATCCATTGCTTCTTGTCCTGCCTTCAGGTGCTCTGGAGAATAGTTTGACTCCCTCTTCTTTGTGGCATCCCCTGAGATATTGGGACACTGCTATCATGTCACCCCTTCATCCTTCTCTTCACCCCTAGTCCTTCTCTGAGAAGCAGAATCAATTGGGGAACCCGGATTTGCTTAATGAATGTGTGATTCACTTAATGACCATGATATAAATGTAAAACCATGTCTGATCATGTGATGACTCACTTAATGACCACATCACTTAGTGATCAAAATTCCAGTCCCAATTCTGGTCATAAGTCAAAGACTACCTGTAGTTTTTTTAGAGTATAGCGATGCAACTGTTTTTAAGGGATATGAACCCTCCCATCTACCAAGTGATAGATACACAGACTTGGACAATATAATAGATGACCTTGGTAATCATCTGTTAACATCTTACTCAGGGCAAGACACAATTGTGCAACTTCTGCTTATAAACCTCCAGTGCAGGAGAACCAGTTGCTGTCTGATCTGTGTGGCTCATTGTTTAGTGTTGGAAGAAAGTCTTCATCCTGGTTCATCCAAGCTGGGAATAAACATGGCAACTGCTTTGGGAAGAAGGTTGTAGTTTATTGGAGAGGAGAGCCAGACAGGAAGATGGTTCTGGCAGCAAGAGAAGTGAAAAAAGGACTGAGCACATGTAGGAAGTGGATTTTTATACTCTCTGGAGCCTTTTGTTTGGAGTTATTTCCTGTTCCTGTTTTGAGGCTATTTCCTGTGTCATGTATTCTGACCTGAGTTTGGGTGTGCCCTTTGGCCTTTGTGAGTTAATCCTACCATGTCCTGTCCCAGGTGGGGTGTGCAGATTTTAGGTCTTTTGTCTTCTTAATCTCCTAGCTCCCTGGATTTACATCTGCATCTCTATAGAACTGGTTTCTGCTTGGGGAAGGGAGACCTGGGGCTATTAAGAAAACTGGGCATGCTTTCCTGCTTCTTTAAGATCCTTGGAGGAAATATATTTTTCTGCCCTTTTTAATATTTCCTTCTATGGGGGGGCTGACTTCCCACAATAGCTCTTAGTAATAGAAAATGCCTATTTAGTTAAAATTGGCTTCACCACAGTTTCTACTCATTAAGTCTATGCATGCCCTTTCTGTCTTCTGGAAATTAATCATCCTTTTGAAGATATAATATCATGACTTGCATTAACTTTTTATTATCTGGACTAAACATACCATTGCTCAGAAAGTTTGGTTGCCAGACTATCACCATCCTGTCTGATCGTTTGTTTGCAGACCTCACCCCCTCTTTTAAGCATTTAAAGGAACTACTTATTAGGAGAAAGAATGAAGTGCATAAACTGAATGGATTTGAAACTTGCTAGTTCCTCACTTCCGGCAGAACTCACCAGATTTGAAGGTCGCAATCTTTTAGATTGCTACAGACTCCCCCGCAGTTAAATACTTTAGAAAGTTTTCTAAGGCAGAAGAAACCTCCCTGGAGAAAAGGGAAGTTCTGGAAATTAACCCCTTTGCTCCCCTGGACAGCTGGGTGCTCTCAGAAAGCTTCTGGCAGAAGAAGTGATCCGGAGAGTCTCTAGCTGGGGGCTGGGCAACCAAGATAAGTTCACTATGGAGGAGTCAGCCATTTTAATATGGACATAAAAATCTATCTCTGCATCTTAGACACTAGTTTCTGTATATTTACTTTTTCTGCTTAAAGAGGCTTCCTCTGGTTGCAACCTGCCTTTTCCTTTTTGTGGAATCATAGTCATTTCTGTGGCTTCGGGATTTCAATATGGCGAGGGGAGGTGTTTGAATATCCAAGCCAAACTAAAGAAGCTTGTGAACACGGTGGATTTTATTTTGAAACTTTGGATTTAAAAAACTCTTGGACAAGTGCTTATCTAACAGACTCTGCTGAACTCTTTCTTATCTCTAAATTAAACCTTCCCTGAACAGCGTTTTGTTTTGGCTGGAAGGAGGGGGAGAAATATTTTTGATTTCACTTCTTACCGCTGATTGCTCTAGTAGTCGACAAAGAGAAACTGTTCTTATTGTAGTGGTATTATTTGACCACACGAGGGAGCCAAAGACCATAGAATGATGGCGACCTGCAAAAGAACAGAGAAGATACCTGGAGATGTGGAATCTTTTAGATCTTTTATGGTTGAATATACAGCCAAAACACATGAAGCTATACAGTCGATGGGAACTAAGCTTGAATCAAAAATTGATACATTGGTAAAGGAACTTCGTGATGAGATACAAGGTTTGAGAGGAGATATAGAACAGATGAAGGCCAGGTCTGAATTTTTAGAACACAAAGTTGGTAAACAAGATATTCTTTTGGAAACTGAAGCAAATGAGAGAATTCTCCTGGAAATTCATGCTAAGAAATTTCAATTAAGATTCAGAGCAATTCCTGAACAACCTGGAGAGGATATCAGAGCAAGAATGATTAAAGCTTTGGCTGCGTTAATAGATTGCGATGAAAAAAGTCTTGACTGGGATATAGACAAGGCGTATCGATTGAATTTGAGATTTGCTGCTATGAGAAAATTGCCAAGGGATGTTTTGGTTCACTTTGTGAGAAAAACAACAAGAGACCGCATTCTGAATTGTCATTTCAAAGCAAAATTACGAATGGAAAATGTAGACATAATTGTTTTAAAGGAAATTCCCATAAGAATTTTGCGAAAAAGGAAAGCCTATTCATTCCTTACAGATATTCTGAAGATGAGAAAAATTCCCTTTCGTTGGGATAAGCTTGAGGGGGTGACACATACCAGGAACAAACATTTCGACTGAACTCCATAGATAAAGCCAAGGAGTTTTTGAGCAGACATAAATTAATTTCAGAACTAGCTGATGAGATGGAGATGGATAAGTCTTCAGAAGCAGACCAGCTTCGAAAAACAGATATTGAAGAAGAGATGACTGAGGTATCTATACAGGAATCTGATGTTTCATTTAAAGATGGAAAGTAAACTTATTACATGGAATATCAATGGGGCTAATGCCCCATCTAAGCATAAAAAAGTATTTCATCATTTGAGAAAACTTAATGCTGACATAATCTCTCTTCAAGAAACACATATTAAAAAAGATGACAAATACATAATAAATAAAATACTAGGGGAGGAATTTGTATCTGCTGGGGAAAAAAAGATAAATGGAGTGGTTTTATATATAAAACACCAATTTAAACCTAGGCTACTTTTATCAGATGAATACGGTAGATTTGTAATAGTGGAAATTGAATTTAATGGAACAAAATCAATAGTGATTGGACTATATGTGCCAAATGAGGGGAAAAACAAATTTTTTGAGTATCGTATGGACCAACTCTTGCCTTTTTCATATGAAAATTGGCTTATGCTGGGGGGTTGGAATGGAGTGATTTCGCCACTTTGGGATAGAACATCTACTAAAGGGATCAAACCCTCCCAGGGCAAACTACCAAAGTCATTTTTTGACATGATGGACAATGTAACGCTAATAGACTCATGGAGGCATAAAAATGGCTCCACAAGAGAATATACCCTTTTTTCAGAAAGGCACAAATCCTTCTCAAGCACCGATATGATATGGACCTCTAAAAATTTAGCAAATAGAATTTTGAAAGTTGATATCCTACCTAAATCCTTTTCTGATCATAACCCAATTGTTTTGGTCCTCAGAAAAAAGAGTTTTAGTTATAGATGGAGATTGAATGAATCTATTTTACAAAAGGAGACAACTATAAAGGAATGTAAAAAGAAATTACATGAATATTTTGATAATAATTTAGGTAAAGGGACAGATCTAATAACGGTTTGGGAGGCTAGTAAGGCAGTTATGAGGGGTTATTTTATACAATACAATCGGTTAGAGAAGAAAAAATCTTTGGAAAGGACCCAGAAGATACTCGATGCAATCAGACAGAAAGAAATTGAACTGCAAAAATCACCTACGGACCCTAAAATTCTGCACCAAATTAACTTACTGTCAGACTCTTTTCCAATTAAAAGAATCATAAACCCAGTAACAGTAGAATTAGAATTACCCAATAATCTTAGGCAAATACACCCAATCTTCCACTGCAGTTTGCTGAAAAGAGAACAACAGTCACCCTTACGGCCAAAAATCCCCCCCCCCACCAACACCAATCATGATAGAAGGGGAACAACATTTCGAAATAAAGGAAATCCTGGACTCTAGAAAATATCATGGGTCAACTCAATACCTAGTAGCATGGAAGCACCTCCCCGCCTCTCACAACGAGTGGGTCCATAAACATCATATCAAAGCCCCGAAGCTTTTAAAGAAGTTTCATACAGAGTATCCTAACAAGCCAGACTAACTTTTATATCTGTTTTGTTTTCTCTACAGGTGGACCTCTCTTATTTTTAAGGGGAGCCGGATGTCAGAATCCAATTATATTTTATTTCTAACTAATCTACTCTGGGAAAACCCAATTCTTACTCTCTTTTGGATTCTGTCATACTACAAAGGGGGGGGGGAGTAAACACAGGTGTTTATGACTGGCATTCCTCCAAAGAAACATCCTCTGTGGATTCCCTCTCTGGAGTACTAACCATAACAATACGGCAATCAGCCTTTGATCTCACTCCCTATGAAGCTTCCTTTTACCGGCAGAAAGGAAAAAAAGGGGGGAAGATTGCAACGTTTGGGATCCGATGGATTTAACACCCAGCCATCTGCCAATTTGGATTGACCAGAAGGAATGTGGGGTGGGACTGCTTGAGAACACTTTAAAACATTGAATGATCAGGGGGGTCCCCCAGATCCTGTCTAGCACACCTTCAGTCAGTTTTTCTTAATAAAGATTCCTGTTGGAAAACCCGTTCCAAGAGTTCTGTCTTCTTAAGATGTAAATTGAGGTGGGTCCTTACACTTACTATGCCAACAACTGTCTATGTTAACAGTCCAAGAAATAGAAACAAAATTGAGTTATGTGAAGCAAAGACATTTTGAGTTTGCAAATAAACCAGGGAGATGGTTGGCATATAGACTAAGAAAGGAGAGGGAAAAGAGAATGATTTAAAAAATAACTGATAACGACCAGATTAAAAAATCCTTTCACAGCTTTTATTCTAGTCTGTATAGGATGCAGGAGTTAGATAGGTCAAAAATAGATGAATACTTGCTTAGACAAAATTTGCCGAAACTTTCACAGGCCCAGAGACAATTTATGAATGACCAAATAACTACTTTTGAAATATCAGAAGCTATAAGAAAAATGAAATTAGGTAAAGCTCCTGGTTCAGATGGACTTACAAGCCAATATTATAAATATTTTGAAGATGAACTTCTTCAGCCATTAAAGGATGTAATGAATGTTATATTACAGGGGGGGGGGAAATACCCCCAACATGGTCAGAAGCTAATATTGTGTTACTTCCAAAGGAGGGTCAGGATACCACGATGATAAAGAATTAGAGACCAATCTCATTATTAAATAAGGATTATAAACTATTTGCTGCAATTTTGGCAGAAAGACTAAAAAAAGTTTTACAGGTATATATATATTCACAATGACCAAGCTGGCTTTCTGCCAAAAAGGCAGCTAATGAATAATGTGAGAATGGTTTTGAATATTATTGAATACCTACAATACCACAATGAACAACAGGCAGCTCTAATATTCCTAGATGCTGAGAAGGCCTTTGACAACTTAAATTGGGTCTTTATATTTAAAGTTCTACAAGAAATGGAATAGACTAGACTAGACTAGACTAGACTAGAGCTGGAAGGGACCTTGGAGGTCTTCTAGTCCAGCCCCCCACTCAAGCGGGAACCTATACCATCTCAGACAAGTGACTGTCCAGTCTCTTCTTAAAAACCTCCAGTGATGGAGCGCCCACGATTTCTGAAGGCAAGCTGTTCCACTGGTTAATTGTCCTCACTGTTAGGAACTTTCTCCTTAATTCCAGGTTGCTTCTCTCTTTGATCAGTTTCCAACCATTGTTTCTTGTCCTGCCCTCTGGTGCTTTGGAGAATAATTTAACCCCCTCTTCTTTGTGGCAGCCTCTCAAATACTGGAATACTGCTATCATGTCACCCCTATTTCTTCTTTTCTTTAGACTAGCCAAACCCAAGTCCTGCAGCCGTTCTCCATATGTTTTAGTCTCCAGGCCTTTGATCATCTTAGTTGCTCTTCTCTGAACTTTTTCCAAGGTCTCAACGTCTTTTTTGTAGTATGGTGACCAAAATTGGTTGCAGTATTCCAGGTGTGGTCTCACTAGGGTTTTATAAAGCAGTACTATCTTGATTCTATGCTTCTGTTTATACAACCCAGGATTGTATTAGCTTTTTTGGCGGCTGCTGCACATTGCTGGCTCATAGTCAAGTGATCATCCACTAAGACTCCAAGGTCCCTCTCACAGTTACTGTTTTTGAGCCAGATATCACCTAATCTGTACTTATATCTTTGATTTTTTCCTGCCTAAATGTAAAACTTTGCTTTTCTCCTCATTAAAACTCATTTTGTTGGATAGGGCCCATTGTTCAAGTTTGTCAAGATCTTTTTGAATCCTGAGCTTGTCTTCTGGGGTGTTGGCTATTCCTGCCAGTTTAGTGTCATCTGCAAATTTGATGAGTTTCCCTTCTATTCCCTCATCTAAGTCATTGATGAAGATATTGAAGAGTACTGGGCCTAAGACGGAGCCTTGTGGTACACCACTGCTTACTTCTCTCCATGTGGATGTAGTACCATTGAGGACTACTCGTTGAGTACGGTTTGTCAGCCAGCTACAAATCCATCTGGTGGTGATGTTGTCTATTCCACCTTTTTCTAGCTTACCAAGCAGTAGATTGTGGTCTACTTTGTCGAATGCCTTACTGAAATCTAAGTATACTATGTCCACAGTGTTTCACTGGTCTACTAATTTGGTCACTTTATCAAAGAATGGGGGGAATTTTATTCAAGGGGTTAAAGCTATTTATACATTACAGCAAGCAAAAATTGTTATTAATGGCGATCTAACTAACTCATGTGAAATCCAAAAGGGTACACAACAAGGATGTCTGCTGTCTCCACTGTTGTTTATCTTGGTGCTGGAAGTCCTGAATAGAGATATCAGGCAAGACGAGAAAATAAAAGGTATAAATGTTAAGAAGGAAGTTTATAAATTGAAGGCCTTTGCTGATGATTTGGTGATATTTCTGCAAGACCCAAAAAATAACATAGAACATCTGATGTGGAAACTAAATGAGTTTGGGTCCTTGGCTGGTTCTAAAATTAATAAGCAGAAAACATCAATGTTGATTAAGACTATGACCTCACAGGATGGTGATATATTGACTAAAAAGTCGGGTTTTAGGGTTGAGAAAAAGGTGAAATATTTGGGGGTTATGTTATCAAATTCAAATACAAGCTTGTTTAAAAATAATTATGTGCCTCTCTGGAATGGTATCAAAAAAGATTTATTAAGATGGGACAAATTGCATTTATCATTATTGGATAGAATTTCTGTGATTAAGATGAACGTTTTACCAAAGATGCTGTTCCGAACTATGACATTTTTAACAAGGAGCTGTTAGCGGTTAAATCAGTGTTCAAACAATGGAGGCACTTTTTGTATCATAACAAGTTTTATTAGTTTTTGTTTGTTTTACAGCCAAGTGCTTGTAACACATCGTGGAGATAGGGCACTCCAGGGAACACAACAAAAAATACAGTCATACATATACAATTTAAACTACTACTTTAAAAGTTCCCTCTTATGGTATACAATTCGAGCATTCCTAAAATATAAATTGTTTCTCACCTCTATTATTCCAATTTCAATTTATATTTCTCAATCAAATTATATCTCTTATTATATTTCACATACATATTATGTAAATAAACATGAATTTATATATTTTAAAACTATTTCATTAGACATAGTAATATAATAACATTATAATAATAATAATAGGACAATAATTATTTCTATCATAAACAAGTAATATAACTATTATATCTTAATATTTCTCAACTATATTCTATTTCATATATTCTATCCAATATTTTCATAGATCAGTCCACGTCCCTAAAAGATTCCTCAATTGTTTCAGTTTAATCCATTTAATATCTCACTAATTACCATTCAATTCTTATAAATAAAAATATCAATAATATTTCACCAGTCTCAATCTCAATCTAACTCCTTTAATTATAAATTTTCCAATTATTCTTATTGCCATTCCAAATCATACTCAAATCCATAATTTAAATCTAGTGTTGACTCATACCAAAGTGACCTTAAAGATCTCAAAAATATTAGTTCAATCAACGTCCAGAAGCCCTTTTTACCCATCAAATAAAATTTTAACTCTTATTTTTAAATCTAATTCTAGCTTTCTTTTTGTGCCAGGTAGGTTTCCACAACAGGGCCTCTAAGTCCTCCCATCTTAGTAACTGGCTAAAGGCCTTTTCCCACCATTGAGTCCAATCATATTCTTTTTCTCTTTTATCCAGTGTTGTCTGTACTGTCATGTTGTCAACGTTTTTTGTGCCTCGTATTTGGAAGTCCAATCCTGTTGCTTTTAAAGTTGTAAATGTTTTAGTTAAGTTCTGCCTTTGATCATCAAAGAAATCCATCATGTAGGATGTGTCCTCTTCCTCTTCAATAAATTCAGTAGATTCAATAGATTGTAAATGTATTCCATCCATCTCATTAAGTTGTAGATCTGATTGTCTATCATAGTCAATCAAAGGTTGAGCTTCAATTTTTAATTCTGAGTCCTCCTTGAATCTAAGCGATCTAATATGTTCTTTAAGTTCCAGTCTTGCTTCCAAGATTTTTTCTAATATAAGTCCATAATTAATCTGTGAATAGGATTCCATCTTCTTCTTCTTCTTTTTTTTTAGAGAAGTTCAGCTTAAAAAATAGATTGCAGCGTTATAAAATATAAAATGCAGACAGAAATATATTTCCAAAGAAAGATAGAGGAAAAAAAACAACCAATAGTCAAGACCAGCACAGAGATAAAAACTGGCAGTCAGTTGTTATATTGTAATCCAGTCTGGGCATCAGGCCAAAATCAGGAAGTGGGAGTTCAAAGAGCAAGTTACATTGTATCAGTCTGTTTCTGGGCTTCATGCCAAGTCCCAGGATGCATTGTATCCAAAATAATCTACATAAGTCCGCCCAGAGAGCAAAAAGTTTTTTAGGCAGTACTGTTCAGGAGGGGGGGGGGAAACAAAGAACATTCCACCCCCTCCCTAAGGATTTTCACCTAAACTGAAGATAAACAAGCCAAAAGAGAAAGTCACAATAATCCGGATGCTCGAGTTCCAACTGCTTATGTAGACAAAATAAAATAGTAAAAAAAAAACAATAATTGTTTTTCCAAAGCCCGTTTTCCCCAGTAATCAAACGCTGCTTTCTCAAAATAGGGAAATAGTTCTTAAAGCTGTTAGCAGGGAAAAAGGTAAATTAACAAGAGGGAAGGAAAGGTCTCACCCGGATCTTCCACGGTGGTTCTTTTCGCTTAGATGTTGCTGTGACTTTCGGCTGGAGCAACTGAGTGATCGGCCATGTTACTGGCCGATCTTTTCCCCGTCGGCCCAAAGGTGGTTTTCTAGGACCGCAGAGGGAGCCGCCGCTCCCTCCGCGATCAACGAGTGCCCTCCTCTACGGTGGTCGCCCCTACAGGGCGACTTTCGACCCTATCCAGGATCTACCGGCGGGGGGAAACCGGACGGCCAAGAGAACGAGTTCTCTGCACGTCCGCGGGCGCTGCGACCGGAACCGGAAGTCCGACCGGAACCGGAGGCACTTTTTGGAAGGCACACCCATACAAGTCAACACAGACCATAAGAATCTACAAATCTTGCAATGGACCAAGCTGCTTTCACCCAGACAACTCAGATGGAGCCAATTCTTTTCACACTTTGATTTTTACAGTCAATACATCAAGGAACCTGATGCCATATGCACTTTCTCACAAGCCAGAATACTCTCAAGTTCAACATACCCTAGTATCAGAAACCATCTTGCAACCTTCTCATTCCCGGCTAGCACCACATCCACCATCCTCTGAAGTATTGGGAGCAACTCAAACACACCAGGATGTAATCACCAGAATCAAGGCACAGAAACCTTTAGACCAGTTTTCACATCATCCTCAGCCCCTGGACTCTCTGGATGTTTCTGGGGAGGCATGCCATCCCTGTCAGATGGTCTTGGTTCCAGCTCCTCCTCCACCTCTGAACTGGTGTACAATGGGGCCATAACATTGCCACAGCTGCAGATGAGCTAAATCCCATCATCAGAAGATGGCAAGGCTATTGCAACCCCTCCCCACAACCCCCCTCCCCAATTCATGGCATACAGTCTCTCTGGACTTTATTACTGATTTATCCCCAATCCATGGTTACACATCAATATTACTTGTGGTGGATCTTTTCACCATGATGGCTCATTTCATACCTTGCAAGGGATTACCCAATGCCAAAGAAACCACACAACTTACCCAGGACCATGTCTTTCACTATCACAGCATGGTTTCAAGATTGACAATTCCATCTACGCTTCCCTGAGAAACCATAACCCTACAGGCTGCCAGCCCCCCACCCCATCCAAAGAATCTGTTGAAGAAGAGGTTAACCAACCTCTGTGGGTTGATCCTGGGGGAGGTGGGGGAGTTGTTTACAATGGGCCTTCCACTTCTGGCATTCAACTCCCAGGCATGGGAGGGGAGGGATGATCTAATGCTGTTACTATTTTCCAGCAACTGTCACATGGCTCACTGGTTGTTTCAGAAGCGGGAGAGGAGAATTCCTTTGAGACCGCTTCACTGCCTCCTCTGACAAGTTCCCACAAGAACTCAGACTTTGAAGAGACCATGTAGGAGGGTGAGAGCAGTTTCGAGGAGCCCATGGAGGGGGGGGGCAAGTTGGGGAGGAGGGTGATGTAGGAGAAGAGGAGGCTGAGCTAGAAGGTGGGGTTAAATGTGCTGTCAGTTTGGAGTAACTGCATAGCCACAAGAGACCCAAGTCCAGCCACACTTCAATTCCAGTGACCCTTATATAGCGTCAATTTATCTTTGATGGTTAGTTGACTAGATTCTTGTGTATAGGTAGCAATAATAAAGTTTTCTGTCCTTTGAACTCAACAAATGCACCTAGTTATTTGAACCTGACAGTGAAGGACAGTATAAAAGAGACTGTAGAATGAATATTAATAACTAGAGCAAGGATTTCTGTGACCTAAAAATGTTAGAAATATGGAAGCATTTATGACCTTAAAATTGTTTAAATATGACCAATTAAACTAAATATATGACTTTTAAAGCAAAAATATAACTTTACAATTTTTCTGAAATTAGCACCTAATTTTTAAAACCTTGTGCTTACACATGCACACACACAATTTTCTTTTTAAAAGGTTTAGTCTTCTTCACTTCCAGTGCAGAAGTGCTAGTACTGAAGGAATCAAATGAACATTTTGAGAGTAAAATGGTCATCCCTGGATTAGTTTTCATTAACTGCAGAATTGCATTGGATGACCACGTGCATCTTGAGGTTATCAAACTCAAAACTCCTTCTGTTGTCCACCAGTATGTTCTTGTATCTGGAGAAACTCTGTTCGACATCACAAGAGGTTATAGGAACAAATTTGAAAAAATCAAACTCATCTGGAGAAAATTTGGGCTCAAACTCTTCAAATTTTGCTTTGAGTCCATTTAGCACGTTACTTATTTTGCCAAGTGTTGAATAACCCAGATTAGATTGCAGCACTCTTTGAAGTTTATCACTATTTTTTTCAGCCACTTTCACCTTTGCTTGCTTTAAATCACTCTCTGTTTGTTTTACAATGTTCAGTGCATCACTAAGTTCCATTCCTACAGTTTCAAGATGGGTGATTGCTCTTGATAATCCACTAAAGTTAGATCCTATTATGCTAACTTTCCAGCCAAGGTTTCAGAAAAGGAATCTTGCACAATCTTGATGGAGGGAGATTCACAACAATCAAATTCTTTAACTATCCGCTGCAAGGAAGAATAATTTGTGAAATAATACATAGCTGCATCCAGCCAAGTCCCCTAACATGTTACAACAGGTTGGGGAAGGAAAGCCAAAGTAGGAGCAATTTCTTTGAACTTTTGCACTCGTAATGGAGCTTTAATGAACATTTTTCCCCATTTGAAATTATCTTATCTACATCAGGATAGTTGCTTCAAATCTCTTCAGCCACTCTGTTTAAACCATGTGCAAGGCATGTGATATGGATCATTTTTGGATAAAGAAGTTTAAGTCCCTTGGCTGCTTTAGTCATGTATGGAGCGGCATCTGTTACAAAGAGAATGATATTTCCCCTTTTAACACCATCCAGCCAGACGGAATGGGACAATTGGCTGTGGCCACATTGCCGCAGCCACTTTACCATGCCCCCCCTGCCCCAACTGACCCACTGTGCCCCCACCACACCACCATGGGATCCATGCCCCAGGTGTCCCTCCACTGCTGGGCCTCCCCTACCCCTCATCCCCTGCTGTCTGTCATGGTTCCGACAGAGACGAATAAAGCAGAACTCCGAGGCTTGAGAATTCCTCAAAGAACATGTTTATTAGTTACAAAGTATCGGCATGGTCAAAAGTGAAACCAAGTCTGAATACACAAGTAACAATTGCCCAATACAAAGTTAAATGTCCCACCCATAAAACTATGCAAGCAACTATGTTCCCCAATATGATTATTTGGCGGGCTTTTTATGCAACGCCCATGTTGCGGTCCGAAGGAGGAAGCATTCCTTGAAAACGGACACATTATTTTCTCTTTTAGTTACTTTATTTTGCATTCCTTGCCAGGAGTTTTGCTACAATACTTCGGTACATTACAAAGCGGATGCCAGAATCTGGATTTCTCTGGCTTGCCTCTGTCTTATCTTGCTAACTCCTCCCTTACTTTACTGTCATGATTTACGTCTTCCAATTAGGCTGGAGGCCAAAGATTCACTTCCCTTCCCAGTCTCCCGCTTTCTTCATGATTCTCCTCCCTTTGCATGTCATCTGATTTAACTCCAAAAATACCAGACAGTTCTGCATATCTTGTCAATGCAATAATATCCTATATTAACAGCGTTGACATCCGGGCCCCCTTACAAAAAGGACAGATCCTGTAATGTAAACAAAAGCATATATTAATGACTAGTCTTCGGTTTGTTGGGGTATTTCGTATGAAACCTTTTGACGAGCCTGTCAGCTTTCACCTCACTGGATTTCACCCAAGTGGCTTCAGACATCGGGTATCCCTTCCATTGTACTAGGTACTGCAATTTCCCTTTAAAAATTCTAGAATCAAGAATATGTTTCACTTCATAATGGGTCTGTCCCGCAACTACGAGGGGCCCAGGTGCTTTCTTCGGGGGAGGTCTTAAAGTGGAGCCCCGATAAGGTTTTAACAAGCTACTGTGGAAGACAGGGTGAATTTTACCCAAAAGTCTAGGGAGTTTCAGTTTTACAGTGACTGGATTGATGACCTTTACGATAGGAAAAGGCCCTAAGAATTTCGGTCCTAACTTCTTGCTGGGTAATTTGAGGCGTAAATATTTGGTTGACAAATAAACCTTTTCCCCAACTTGGAACGTTCTTTGGGGAGCCCTCTTTTTGTCAGCTTGTTTTTTATAGGTTTCAAAAGTCTTTTTTAAAGCAGTTTTTGTGTTTCTCCAAACTTCCTCCCATCCCCTCACCCATTGGTCAAGTCTCTGGGAAGCGGTTGGCACTTGGGGATATTCAGGAATTGGACCGAACTCTTTGCCTGTGGCTACTCTGAAAGGTGTGTAGCTGGTGCTGCTGTGCACAGAATTATTATACGCCACCTCTGCGAAGGGGAGGAGGTCAGTCCAGTTCGTCTGTTGATAAGACACGTAGCATCTGAGATATTGCTCCACCATTTTGTTAGCGGCTTCTGCAGCTCCGTTGGTGGCCGGATGAAAAGCAGATGACAAGCCTTGAGATGATCCAATTAATTTAAGAAAACTCCTCCAGAACTTTGCTGTGAACTGCACCCCCCTGTCTGAGATTATTCGCTTAGGGGCGCCGTGCAGTCGGTAGATACGTTTCAGGAACAATTTAGTCAGTCATTGAGCGGATGGGAGTCCTTTGCAGGCGATGAAATGAGCCTGCTTCGAAAACAGGTCTCTTACAGTCCAGATGACAGTATTTCCTCTACTCTCAGGTAGGTCTACAATAAAGTCCATAGTTATTTCTTCCCAGGGTTGGGAAGGGTCTGCCACCGGCTGCAGTAACCCAGGGGTTTTCCCCGGGATTCTTTTCATTGTAGCACATACGGTACAACTCTTCACATAGTTTTCCACATCTCGTTTCAGTCCCGGCCACCAAAATTGCCGGCGGGTGAGATGTAGTGTTTTTAGATATCCAAAGTGTCCAGCCTGTTTTACATCATGGCTGTGTTTGAGAGCATTGAGACGGAGGGATTCGGGCAAATACAGTTTCCCCCCTTTGTAAGCCAAACCATCCCGGCACATCAAGGAGGTTTGGTTATGACCTTTGAAACCCTTAATGACATAGGTCCAGGCTACCTGATGAACTGTCTCGTCCCTGCTAAGACAAGCCCATCCTACTTGTGCTGGCAGAGAGGGCCTGTTGCAGACCTTTTTGGTCAAAGAACTCCAACTATTGGGATCCAGAAGAGCCTTTTTTGCTGCAATGCCTGCCCTTTGGAACATCCTACCCTCTAAGGCAAGATCTGCTCCCACCCTTTTATCCTTCTGCAGGAGCCTAAAGACTTGGCTCTGCCAGTTGGCCTGGGAACCAAATGGGGGAGTTCTACATTGGAGGTGGCTGCTGGATTAATGGCACACTCCATCTCCCCCATTGCCCTCTGCTCTCCACCCACCCATCTTCTTGTTGATGTTTCTCTATCAGGGTGCAAAGAGAAAATATCTGCAGCAAACTCCACGTAGGGTCAGGAAGGGCATCTGGCCAGCAAACACTCAGCTCCTCTCAGTCACCCCGACTCCACTTTATTTATCCCGAGTAATTTCTATTCAAACACATTGTTGTGGTCCGATGGAGGAAGCATTCCTTGAAAACGGACACATTATTTTCTCTTTTAGTTACTTTATTTTGCATTCCTTGCCAGGAGTTTTGCTACAATACTTTGGTACATTACAAAGCGAATGCCAGAATCTGGATTTCTCTGGCTTGCGTCTGTCTTATCTTGCTAACTCCTCCCTTACTTTACTGTCATGATTTACGTCTTCCAATTAGGCTGGAGGCCAAAGATTCCCTTCCCTTCCCAGTCTCCCGCTTTCTTCATGATTCTCCTCCCTTTGCATGTCATCTGATTTAACTCCAAAAATACCAGACAGTTCTGCATATCTTGTCAATGCAACAATATCCTATATTAACAGCGTTGACATCCCAGTCCCTAGTCTCGGGAGCAGCTGATGACCTTGGTTCCCACGGGACAGAAGATTATTTTGACTAACAAAGCACCTGGGCAACCCCCCACCCTCCGTTCTATGTGGCAACCTAGAATGAGAAGAAAAAATGGCTGCAGCCATGCTCATTGTAGAGTTGACACCGCCTTGCACCAGGTTATTCCCCTTGGAACAAATCTCCCCGGTCACTATCCCGCGTGGGACAATTAGCCATGCAAGATAACTTGCCAAACACTGGGGCAGGGAGAGCAGGAGGCTGGGCAGTGGGCTGCTCTCTCCCCCTGGTGGGCGGGAGGCTGCTCTGTACTGTGGCCGGAATTGAAAAAGTTTGATTTCAACTTTTCTCTCATGTTTTTTTGCCCCCTCTCATTTTTTTCCCTTCTATCTCTTTCTCTTTTTCTCCCCCCTCCCCAAACTGGGTCTGAGGCTCCTGCACTGGCTCCCTGCTGTCACCTACAGAGCACCCTAGTGTGTCCCCACCACCGCCACCAGCTTGCGCATCAATTTCACCTTTGGTGACCACACAGTGTACCTCACAATCACTGCCTGTGATGTTTTTTTCCCATGGAGGGGACACCACCTGAAAGAGGAGCTGGGGGGGAGGTGACTCCTTCCCATCTGGCCAATGACACATCTGGAAAGTTGCAGCTGGAGTGCCCTTCCTCACCTCCTCTTCCTCACTGGCTCCAGCCTCTGCCTTGCCTGCCTTGTTGCTGTCTTGTAGCATCCGGCGGCAGTAGGGGAGCCAGGCACAAGGAAGCAAGGCATTGGCGAGGACCCATGCACCTGTGGGTCTTCTTCTGCTCACCTTGCGACCACCTCTGCTGGCTGCAAAGAGGGTCCTTGAAGCTGCAGGCTGGGCAGTTCCCTGGCTCAAATACCACAGTTAAAATATAACAAATAGGTAACATAGTGAGGGTGAAGGTTCGTTCTCCGAGCTTGTGGATTGGTTTCTGAGCGTTTCATTACCAGGCTAGGTAACATCTTCAGCAGAGTTTAGGGGATGTCAGTGCCAGTGTTCTTCTGTTTATAAGGGCTTCAGGTGTGGGTGTGTCAAGTGAGGGTCTGTGATGGGTCTTGTGATGGTCTTGTGATGGGGAGGTTACATCAGGTCAGGGTCATTGGGAGGTGAACTGCTGGTGGGAGGGGGGCTTACGTGGGTTGGTTGAGGGTCGGTGCTGTCTCTGGTTGGCTGTGCAGTTGACTTGGATTCTGAGGGGTTCATATGTGTCTGTTGATGGAATTGCTTGTGGAGTACCAGGCTTTGATGAACTCACGAGCGTAGCGAGTGGTAGCATGGCCGATTATTTTTGTGTTGCTCCATAACACAAGGTAACATAGTATTATATTGTTTTACAATAATAATAATAATAATAATAATAATAATAATAATAACAACAACAACAACAACAACAACAACAAAGTTGGAAGGGACCTTGGAGGTCATCTAGTCCAACCCCCTGCTCAGGCAGGAAACCCTATACCATTTCAGACAAATGGCTGTCCAGTCTCTTCTTAAAAACTTCCAGTGTTGGAGCATTCACAGCTTCTGGAGGCAGGTTGTTCCACTGATTAATTGTTTAACTCTCAGGAAATTTCTCCTTAGTTCTAGGTTGCTTCTCTCTTTGGTTAGTTTCCATCCATTGCTTCTTGTCTTGCCTTCAGGTGCTTTGGAGAATAGCTTGACTCCCTCTTCTTTGTGGCAACCCCTGAGATATTGGAACACTCCTATCATGTCACCCCTAGTCCTTCTCTTCATTAAATTAGACATACCCAATTCCAGCAATTGTTCTTTATATGGTTTAACCTCCAGTCCCCTAATCATCTTTGTTGCTCTTCTCTGTACTCTTTCTAGAGTCTCAACATCTTTTTTACATTGTGGTGACCAAAACTGGATGCAGTATTCCAAGTGTGGCCTTAACAAGGCATTGTAAAGTGGTAATAACACTTTACATGTCATAATGCGTGACATAAAATATTGGGATGATGTACCTAAATGGGAAAATTTGGACAGTTAGATGACTAATATGAAGAAATTATGACTGATAAGAATTGGATTGAATATAAGGGAAATTAAGTGTAAACAAAAATTATGAAAATAGGATGCATGCTGAACTAATGAGATGATGGTTATGAGAATAATATAAACTGAAAAATGTTATATATAGAGATTATTATTATTTGTATAAATATAAAAATGCCTATATCTAATCATTTATATATTGAAAATATTAAGAATTATATTTTGGCTAAGGTTGAAGAAGGAGAATACAAATGGGAGAAGGGAAGATCAAAGAACTATATCATTAATTAATATATTAATTATGGAATTATCAAATTTAATCATTATTGTTAATTAATTATTATTGTCCTATAAACCAAGACAACACGCTGTACACCAGGCACTGGAGATTGTTATAGTTAAAAACCAATAAAATATTTATTTTAAAAAAATCTTTTTTACATTGTGGTGACCAAAACTGGATGCAGTATTCCAAGTGTGGCCTTACCAAGGCATTGTAAAGTGGTATTAACACTTCACGTGATCTTGATTCTATCCCTCTGTTAATGCAGCCTAGCACTGTGTTGGCTTTTTTGGCAGCTGCAGCACACTGCTGGCTCATATTTAAGTGATTGTCCACTAGGACTCCGAGATCCCTCTCACAGTTACTAGTATTCAGCCAGGTGCCACCTATACTGTACTTGTGCATTTGGTTTTTCTTGCCTAAATGTAGAACCTTACTTTTTTCACCATTGAATTTCATTTTGTTTGATAGTGCCCAATGTTCAAGTCTGTCAAGATCCTTCTGTATCTTTTAATCCACTAAGTCAAAACAATGAAAGCTAAATTTCAGTTAGAGGTTAGTGAAAATAAAGTTGCAATTTTTTGAAGTTCACTTCAGGGAAGACACAGGTAGAATTCCATTATGAATGGGTTTTCCATTTCAAGTATGTTCTTGAGGTTTACATTAATTCTGGATGTCATTCTCAAATAACTTTCTTATTGATGTAAGAAAATCAGCAAATTTTATCGGAATACATTTAAGTGTTAAAAGAAGAGAGGGATATTTCACTTTAAAAATTAAATATTTTTAATTGATCCATTTAGCATTTAAAACTGAAAATGAATAGGTGAGTTGCTTAGAATTTCCAAACAGAAATACAGTGAGATTTGAGTAGATTAAAGATTCTGAAGAAAAAATTGCATATTGTGAATGGTATATTTTGCAGAGAGTTTTTTTCCCCTTAAAAATTCATTATCTGTTCAACTAAGACGGTAGAAACATCATATTTGATTGCTGATGTTTTTTGCATTGCCGGCTGAGGGAAACCTGTCACAGCTTTCTGAAAGTCAGCTGTGTTTGAGCAATGTGATACAGAAAACATTAAGACAGCATACCATATAACAACCGATACTACCACTTGTTTGTGCTGCAGTGAAGGGAACATACATAAAGCTCCATGTTCAATATCAAAAGCTAGTTCATATACATTGTGTCACAAGTCATAATATGGTTCTTAGCTTAATATAGTATGGGATTCCATCTATTATGGTTTAGGATTATGTGCAGACCAGATTAAGATGCTGGTTAAGAAGTTGGATTAGGATATTCCATATTTAAGTCTACCTATAGAAATTCATTGGGTAACTTCAGACCAATTTACTGCATAGGGTTGTTCTGGATTAAAGCAAAGGGAGATTTTTTTGTAAGCCATTCTAAGCTCCTAGAAAATAAGTTGTTAACCTGGGTTCCACAGACCCATGGGGCAGAGTGGCTTCCAGCCCGCCAGGGCAGAGTGGCCTCCTGCTTTCCCCGCCCCAGCGATTGATGAGTTATCCCATGCAGCTAATTGTCCCTAGCAGGATAGCAACCGGGGAGATTTGTTCTGCAGGGAATTGCCACCAGTGCAAGGCAGCAGGGGACGAGGGGCGGGGGAGGGCCAGTGGCAGAGGGATGCCTGAGGTGTGGAACCCGTGATGGTGCATTGGGGGTGCGGGGCCCACAGTGGGTTGGCTGGGGTGGGAGGCTTGCAGTGGGTCAGCTGGGGCAGTGGGGCCATGGTGAAGTGGCAGTGGCAATGTGGCCATGGCCAATTGTCCTAGACCCCCAGCCAAAGTAGTTTCATAGAATCATCAAAGAGCATAACAATAGTGGAATTGTTTATTTTTTATAGAGTTTCACATGTTGGAAAAAATACTTCACCAGGCTTGTGACATTTCAGAGTGTCAATAATAACATTGGCTACATATCTTCCATTTACATCACTTGTTTCATCTATGGAGACCCATACTTTATGGTTGTCAACAGCAGATCTTATCTTTCTTAAAGTATCTTCATAGCAGGCAGATGTCACAGATCCTCCACTGACCCCTGGCAAGAAAGACAACGAGTCGTCTGGTTCACAGGTGGCCGTTGGGTTACTTCAGGAATCTCTGGCATGCAGTTACAAAGATACTCTGCTATCAAAGTCCGCGCTGGGAGCAACCGCCTCCCAGCGCCTTATATGTATATGTAATTTTTCCTTAGAGGTGATTCATTTGGAATCAGGTAACTGGTGTACTTCTCAAAAAAATGCCTGAGGCTACCACTACCTAATTTCATTAATGGAATATTTAAAGTAACCATCATTGTACAGAGATCTTTACAAAATGCTGACAGGGTATTTGATGAACCTGCAGTTGAAGAAGCAGCTCCTTCAAAAAGGAGACATTGCCTGTTCTCAGTGAAGTTAAAGCCTGCTAAACAACTCTTGTGTTTCACAGTGTCACAATGTTGTTGAATATTAAAATGCTTTGGGGCTGATAACTACACAATTTCCAAAATATCACCATCACTACTGAAAATCTGCTCCCCAAATTCTTGAACAAGATGCCGTAATTTCACACTCGCTGAACATCTACTTTTAGGCATGTTGAAATCAGATGCCTCCACCACCTCAAACACACACAAATAATAATAATAATAAACAAATAATAATAAGAAAACAAAACAGGCAAATTCTCACTTTTCTTTTCAGGTCTGGTCAGGGGAGAAACCTTTGTTCCTCCCTCCCTCCCTCTCCCCCTCCCTCCCTCTCCCTCCCTCCCTCTCTCTCTCTTCTCTCTCTCTCTTCTCTCTCTCTCTCTCTCTCTCTCTCTCTCACACACACACACACACACCTGAGTTGGGGAGTGAATAAGATTAGAAAAAAACAGGCAAATTCTCACTTTCTTTGCTGGGTCAAACTTGTTGGCTTATCAGGAGGGTTGCCAATGACCAAAATATGATGTTTGTTACAAAATTAAGCAGAAATATCACATAACACTTTTAAAAAGTCAAAATATGACTTTTCAGGCAAAATAAAAAGCATCTAATTCACACCAGATTACTGTAAAACATGTTTTAACTTACTGATAAATTCAAATAAAGGTTCCAGAAAAAATATGACATGTCATAGAAATCCTCGCCCTATTAATAACCAAATACAAAACCATTTCTGCCCACCTGAAGCAACATTTCCAGCTCAACTACCAGCTCATCTACCCCTGATATGCACCAACTCTCAGCTCTACCACGAGCCACACCACAACCTTGCCAAGTTCGCTTTGAGCCGCAGTAGTTTGATCCTGAACTTCAATGACTAATCCTCAACCCTTCCAAGCCAAACATATGCTTTTCAGGCCTCACAATATCACTAAAAAGTGCCCCTGAGGGTGAACCCCTCCTAACTCTTACAATAGGTGGACAGTCTTATGACTGTCTCATTGGTAGATGAGTAAGTCCATCCTTAATTACTCAAATCCACCCACCCCCATTTAAAGGATCTATGGTGCCCGGTTCCTCGGATAATATTATTGGGGTGGGAGGGAAAATTATACCAGTTGAGTTTACTAATCAGACAAGGGTGGAAATGGGTCCCTTATCCCTTGACCATTCTTTTACTGTTTGTCCACATTCACCCCTATCTCTAATGGACAGGGATTTTCTCTGCAATCTTGGGGCTACAATAAAATGTATTCCTAAAGGTCTAATTCTCAATATTCCCCTTAGACATATGCTGTAGAAGATGACCAGGCTGAGCCCCAGGGAGGGGTCAAATGCATCATCAGTCTTGAGTCCCTTTGCACCCATAAGAGATCTAAGTCCAGCCCACCTTGAATTGCATTGACTCTTATCTACTACCAATTTGCTTTGACAATTCAGATACTTGTAGAGAGCTTTAGCATACAATAAACCTATATATTCATTTGAACTGCCTGGACTCCTGATTTCCTGCACTTGACATTAATCTGAACTACTCTCTTCTACACCAAAAATTTTCACAGACCCCAGAATACACAAGCCATGGTTTCAGTTCCCAGAGCTTTAGGCAACAGCAGATGAGCTGGATATATGTTCTCTTAGCAGGTCTAGGATGACTTACAGCGGCCAGGTTGGTGCAAATGGGTGGGTGTGGCCAGGTGGGCTCAGATGGGTCGGTGCAGATGGGTGGGCGTGGCAAGGTGGGTGCAGAGGAGTGGGCACACCAGCTCAGCACCACTGACTTGGCACCACTGACTCAGCGCAACCAGGTGTGTGGGGACAAGTGGGCGTGGCCGAGTGGGCATGACCGGGTGGTGCAGATGGGTGGGTATGGCTGGGTCAGCATGGAACAAATTGCACTGGCTAACTGGACATGGGGACAACCTGGTGCCCCACCACCTCCTCACCTCCCTGAACTGCTGGCAGCCAAACGCACATACACACGCACACACTCCATTCCGTGTTAAGGGACTTTTATTCGCATCGATGCTGGGAAGCTGCCAATTGTACACGGGCTTGGAGAAAAGATCCTCTCCTTTGGCATGCTGGTACTCATGCGTGCACTCACACACACACACACACACACACACACACACAAACACACCATTTGGAGTTTGGGGACTTTTTTGTATATATTTTATTAATTTTTGTAGGGTTAGGGTTAGGGTTAAGGTTAGAGTTAGGGTTGGGATTAGGGTTGGGTTTTTTTTTTAAATAACATTCTTAATATTTAGCAAACAGCATATTGTCTGGGTTCATGTATTTAAAAAACAATAAGTTAATTTCTATATTATCATAATCAATATGTTAGTTAATCGCTCAATAGTCTTTTTCTTACTAGTATATATTCAGTGTTACATAGTACATATCATGTTCCTTTCTCTCTAACTCGCTTTTCTAGCCATTGGTAAAAATTGTCCCATGTTCTAAAGTACACTGAGTCTTCTTTCTCTTTTATCTTTAATGTTAACCTGTCCATTTCTGCACAGTCTAATATTTTCTTAATTAGTTCTTCTTCCGTTGGTAAGTTTTCATTTTTCCAATATTGGGCAAATACAATTCTTGCTGCAGTTAATACATGTAAAATTAAGTATATACAATCTTTCTCATAGTTTCCTCCTATTATGCCTAACAGAAACAGTTCTGGCTTGAAATCTATATGTTTTTTAGTCATTTTTTCCAACCATATGTGTATTTTTGACCAAAATCTTTTAGCTTTAGGGCATGTCCACCAGATATGATAATAAGTACCTAGTTTTTGTTTACATTTCCAACACTTATTTGATGTATTTTTGAACATTTTGGCTAATCTCACCGGTGTAAGATGCCATCTGTAAAACATTTTGTATAAGTTTTCTTTGTAAGCCACCGCTTTTGTTAATTTAGCATTTCTTTCCCATAATCTTTGCCAGTTTTCTAATTCTCTATTATGTCCAAAGTTCTTTGCCCATGTTATCATTGCTTCTTTTACTTGTTCCTCTTCCATCTTTAAGTTTAACAAATATTTGTAGAGTTTATCAATTTTTCATCTGTTTTTAGCAGTATCTGGTCAAATTCTGTCTGTTCTTTATAAAATCCCGTTGTTTTAGCATCTTTTTCATATCTCGTTTGAATTTGCAAGTATGGCCACCATGATAGTTCAATACCTTGTTCTTGTAAATCTTTTTTTTTTATAACAAGTTTTATTTTCCAGTTTTACATCCAGGTATTTGGAAAGCAGCGTGGTGATTGGGTAATCAATAGTTCAATAACAAAGTCTTTAGTACATATCTCAGGTTACATTATCAAAAATTCCTTCTCCCTTTCCCTTAACATTTGTAATATCATATTTAAGCTAGTAAATTTCTAACCATAACAAGCTCAGTTAAAACATTTATCAATATATTTTTTGCTTATACATATCCATATCCTGTTATTAAGTTTTACCTAATTTTTAATTTTTAATTACAATATTCCAATTTGACCTTTAACATCCATAGTATTTAAGTTTCAGGTAACCCAAGTTTCCTTTATTTCACTACATAAAAGTTATAATATCTAAAATACACATATTACTTACTTATATTTTATTTCATAAACATTTTCTCTTTCTCATCCTAATACATCGCCACTTACTAGTAGAGTATCCTTTATTGTCTCAAATCCATCATCTATATTATCTGGGCTAAACAATAGTTCGAGGCTGGTTCCTAATAGTTAATTTCCATTTCCCTTATAAATCTAAATCCTAAGTATTAAGCCAATTAATCCCTTATTTTTTTATCATTTTCCAACAATATTTAAATCTAACAATCATATTTCCCTTCACCTCAAAATCTCCCTTTAGCCCATTAGTTGAAACTTTAGGATACTCTGTCATAAATCAAAAGACCCCAGTTTTTAAATCTAACTCTAGCTTTCTTTTTATGCCAAGCAGGCTTCCATACCAATGCCTTTAAATCATCAGATAGATCTCCCTTCATCCCTGCACATGTTGCTTGAATCAAAGGAGACCATCTAGTTATCAATTTTCCAAAGAGACTGGTCCATTTATAATTGTTAAATTGTTGCCCTGGTGGCTCAGATCTCCATATTTGCTCCAGTATCTTTATCTTCAATTCGGTCTGGTCTTCTTCTTCCTCAGGTTTCTTCTGGTTTAAGTAAAAAGTCATGTCCAATTTTATGGTTGTTGTTTGGTTATCTAGGTTTTCAATCTGCTGTCCTTGTTGATCTTTAACACCCTCTGTCTTGGTATTACTTTCTTCCGCTTCTGTTGCTTTTGGAGTTGTAAGTTCTTTAGTTGCAATCAGGGTTTGGTTGTCAGAATTTTCAGTACATTGTACTTGTTGTTCTTTAAAGTCCTCTGTCTTGGTATTAATGTCTTCCGCTTCTATTGTTTTCTGAATTGTAAGTTCTTTAGTTGAAATCAGGGTTTCAGTTTGTAGGTTTACACTGGCGCCTTTGTCTTTCAGTCTGGATTTAATTATCTCAGTAGCTTCAAGAATGTTTTCAAGTATAAGTTTATAATTAATCGAAATTTGTTGCTGGTCCTCCTCCATTTCTGAGATGGTTATAAATAGTCCTTTAGTGGAGGCTATTTTTTAAACAAGAGTCAGTGAATGTTCACCTCCACAGTTCCTAAAAGCCAATTTTACCTCCCAGCTGTTCTCTCAGCTTTTTATCTCTTTTAGATAGTACCAAGGACAGATCTGGGCTGTGAGCAGGTCTCTTTGTCAAGAATGTTCACTTGCTGTACCAAACTTCACCACAAGATGTCCCCATAGGATTTAAAGTCCTTTTCAAAACCTAGGCTAGGTTTTTATCCAATTTAAATTCTTTTTCATCTTTTTTACAAGTAGATAAGATAGCAGGTCCCCGTGAAAGTAGGAACTTTTTGGGTCCCCAAATGTCAAGAAAATATAAATCCAGTTACTTAGTTGTTCTTTTCAGGGCTTTATTTCCCCTAAGTATCAGACGCTGCCATTTTAGAGGGTGGGAAAAAGATGTTCCCTTCCCTCTCTCCTCACAGGGGGAAGAAGTTTCAAGAAGCTTTTAACAGGAAAATACTTGGGATACAAAGAAGGTAAGATCTCACCCAATTCCTCCGCGGTGCTTTTGAAGTGCTTGATAGTAATTTTGGCCTCGGCTGGTAGCGGCATTATTGATGGGCCATGTTAATGGCCGATCTTTTCCCCGTCAGTTCGAAGAGCTGCCCCGGATCAAACGGGAGGGCTGCCGCCCTTCCGCGATCGTCGGGGGTCCTCTTCACGCTCGTCGCCCCTCCAGAGCGACTTTCGACCCTTTTCAGGGTCCCCCGGCGGGAGAAAACCAGACGGCAAAGAGAGCGATCGCCCCATACGTCCGCCAGCGCCGCAATCGCAAACCGGAAGCCCACCATGATAGTTTAATACCTTGTTCTTGTAAATCTTGTCTGTCTTTCAATTTCCCTTCATTGTCTAAGATATCTTTATAGGTCACAACTTTCTCGTAATTGATTAAATTTGGGTAAGCAACTGCTTCCATTGTTGAAAGCAATGGAAGCATATTTTGATATAGATTTTCGCTTTTATTTTTTCCCATTCTAGAAGAAGTGCATTTGTTTATAAAGTGGTTTTGAAAGTATCTATGTATTTTATTCTTCCCATACCACAGAAAGGTATGCCATCCAAGTTGTAGGCCATGCCCCTCTAGGTATAATAGTCTTTTATCTCTAAGCATTATCCACTCTTTTAGCCATGTTAATATAGTTGCTTGGTAGTATAGCATCCAATCTGGCAGTCCAAGTCCTCCATTTTCTTTCGCTTCTTGTAACATTTTCAGTCTAATTCTAGTGTAAGGTTTTCCACTAAGCCTCACAATTGTCCCAGCGTTACTCAGGAATTTAAAAGAGCCAAAAGAAACTCCTGAGCCGAGGTTTCAGCAAAGAATTACAACTTTATTTTGATCAAAACAGAGAGGGGTGACCTTATTCCTCTTTGTGGCTGGTAGAGGAATGAAGGCAACAACCAGGAAAGATGTCTTCCACCTTTTATACCTTTTCAGAACAAAAAGATCAGGTCTTTGTATCAGGAACGAAAAGGTACAGAAAAATAATTCCAAGATGATGACTCATACACAGCAATCCAGGCTCCATCCGTAACTCCTTTTCCCCCTCCCCTTACCGTGCTCTTTTCACGTAAGCAATCTCCTGTATATAGAGCATGAGACATTTGCTTTTATGTAAATAATTTCCCAATATAAGGCACCTACAAAGCTGCTTGCACATGAACAAAGTTATATATAAAATGATTACAAAGTATCTGTCAACGCTGTTAATATGGGATATTATTGCATTGACAGGATATGCAGAACTGTTTGGTATTTTTGGAGTTAAATCAGATGACATACAAAGGGAGGAGAATTGTGAAGAAAAGCGGGAGACAGGGAAGGGAAGGGAATCTTTGGCCTCCAGCCTAATTGGAAGACGTAAATTATCACTGTAAGTAAGGGAGGAGTTTAGCAAGATAAGCTAGACGCAAGCCAGAGAAATCCAGATTCTGGTATCCGCTTTGTAATGTGCCGAAGTATTGTTGCAGAACTCCTGGGAAGAAATGCAAAATAAAGTATCTAAAAGGGAAAATAATGTCTCAGGTTTCTTGGAATGCTTCTTCCTTTGGACCACAACATCATGCCAGAATCTAAAAACTTTTCAAACAACTGGAGGTGCATTACCCCACCTCTTTCTCCTAGCCTGGAGTGAGAATGACAGAATTCAGGAGCAGGCCAATCTATCATGAAACGGGAGTTTGTTGAATACAACCCAGCAGCGACTGATATCCCAGAGGGGGAAGTAACAGACAGCATGCTGTGGGAAAATGAATTTTGGCAGATGAATGAGAACCGATGGACAGACAATGGGCAAACTGCCATTCAAGGCCTGGGTGAGTCACTGGAAATATCTCAAACCCCAGGGGAGAGAGGCAGAGACCCACTCCTGCAAAAAGAAGCCTACAGCCCCTCCATTTTGTATCAGACAGCCTTTCAGACCCTGTCTTCCTCTATCAGGGACCCCAGCCCTGAAGAGAGAGGGAATCCATGTCTGAGGCCTCTGCAACAATGGGGAGTATGGCATTCGAAGCAGGCAGGGAGCAGACAACTTTTGAGCTCACCACAGCTGATAGGGGCCTTGCAACAGCCTGAGAGGGAACAAGAGCCAAAGTGGGGGCCCCAACAGCCTATAAATCCTCTGAACTTGCCACAACTAATAGAGACCTTGCAACAGATTGGGGTGGTGCAGGGCCCAGGAGATCAGCAGCTAGAGGGAGGACGGCCACAACAAGGAGATTGGCCCCAGCCCCCAAATGTGCAACCCCTGGGCATAAACCAGCAACCAGGATGGGGCCAGCAGCAGCAAAAGCCACAGTGGGGGCCCCAACAACATATAATTACTCCACCATTCAGAGCAACCTTCGATGGGGACCCAGAGAAACTGATTTTTTTCCTCAACCAAGTACGCTCTCACTTGAATCGCTGGGCTTATCTCTACCCAGACCCAGGGGCTATGGTCGATGTGATTGCGTCCGGCCTAGAGGGAGAAGCATCCGAATGGCTGAACAATTTATATAATGAGCAAGCCCCAGAATTGGAAGACCCCCACCTCTTCCTCCTGGGTCTGAAAGAAAGATATTTTTTTAAAAAAATATGTTTTATTATTTTTATCGGGATAGAAAGGGAAGGGTAGGTAAAGGTATAACATAGGGTAAAAAAAACAACAAAAAAAAACACAAGGATTAGACCAAGGGTAGGGATAGATACAATCATGGGGTTACCCCCAACAATAAATCAATGCTTTAGCAAGCAGACTATCGTCCGGGTATACATATTAAATATGCATAATTAACATAATACTAAAAAGCTATATTAATAAATTTATCACTATTAATGGTAAAAACTTAACCCAATACATATCATTCATTCTATAAGTAACAATAATCAATATACTATTAGTGATGTATTATTAAGTAAATATAGTTACATATAAATACCGATATAACGCTTATTAATTATAATTAATTATAGTTAAATGTAAACATCTAACCAAAAAGTTAAAAAATAATATTCAAGAAAAAGTACATCATTTATCTTATTTAATTTCACCATCTTTTTTCATTCTATCTTATTGCTAACCATTGATAAAAATTTTCCCATGTTTTAAAGAAAATTGTATCTTCTTTCTCTTTAATTTCTAAAGTTAATCTATCCATTTCTGCACATTCCAATATTTTCATGATAATAATCTGGTCAGGTGGTATCTTTTCATTTTTCCAAAATTGGGCAAATGCTATTCTCGCGGCTGTTAATATATGTAAAATTAAATATTCATTCTCTTTTCCTTAGTTAGATCTTAATATTCCTAATAAAAACAATTCTGGTTTGAATTCTATCTGTATCTTAGTCATCTTTTCTAACCATCTGTGAATTTTAAGCCAATATATCTTTGCATTAGGGCATATCCACCAGATATGATAATAAGTTCCTGGTTTTTGTTTACATTTCCAACAACTATTTGATATATTTTTAAACATTTTCTCTAGTCTAACTGGTGTCATATGCCATCTATAAAACATTTTATATAAATTCTCCTTATATGCAGCCGCTTTAGTAAGTTTAATATTTCGATCCCATAATTTTTGCCAATCTTCTAAGTCTATAGAATATCCAAAGTTCTTAGCCCATACTATCATTGTTTCTTTTACTTGCTCTTCTTCCATCTTCCAGCTTAGCAGAAATTTATAGAGTTTTTTTATCAAATGTTCATCAGTTTTTAACAATATTTTATCTAGCGGTGTCTGTTCTTTATAAAATCCTGTAGACTTTATATCTTTTTCATATCTTGTCTGAATTTGCAAGTAAGACCACCATGTTAAGTCAATACCCTGTTGCTGAAGAATTTGTCTGTCTTTAAGTTTCCCGTCTTTGTCCAAAATATCTTTATAGCTAACGAGTTTATCATTATTAATTAAATTTGGATAGGAAAAGGCTTCCATTGTCGAAATCCACTCAGGTATTTTCATGTAAATTTTATGTTTAATTTTTTCCCATTCTGAAAACAATACATTCCTTATAGCATGATTTTGAAAATATTTATGTACTTTATTTTTCTCATACCACAAAAAAGCATGCCAACCTAATTGCAAATCATGCCCCTCTAAATAAAGAAGTCTTTTGTTTCTCAATGTAATCCATTCTTTAAGCCAAAGCAAAATAGCTGCCTGATAGTAAAGTCTCCAATCCGGGAGTCCAAAGCCCCCTCTGTCTTTAGAATCTTGTAATAATTTAATTTTAATTCTAGCTTTTTTGCCTTGCTATATAAATCTGATTATTGTAGCATTCAATTCATCGAAGAATTTTTGATTTAACTTGACAGGAACTGTTTGAAAAAGAAAAATTAGTTTAGGTAAAATGTTCATCTTAACAGTCGCTATCCTTCCTAGTAGTAATAATTGAAGATTTTTCCACTTCTCCAAGTCCACTTTTATTTGTTTTAGTAATCTCTCATAGTTGTCTTCTTTTATTGTTGTATATTTTGAAGTTAAATAGATACCTAAATATTTAACTTTTTTAGCTATTTGAAGGTTTGTCTTTTTAGCAAATTGAATTTTTTGTTTATCTGTTAAATTCTTCGTTAATACTTTAGTCTTTTCCCTGTTTATCTTCAACCCCGCCACTTCTCCAAAGTTCTCTATTTTCCACAAGAGTTTAACAGCTGTCTCTAATGGTTCCTCCAAAATAAAAACTAAATCATCCGCAAAAGCCTGTAGTTTATATTTTTGATCTTTTATCTCCAATCCTTTAATCTCAATATCTTGCCTAATATTTCTAGCCAACACTTCCAATGTAAAAATGAATAACAAAGGGGACAATGGACATCCCTGTCTTGTGCCTTTTTTGATTTCAAAGCTGTCTGTGTAATCTCCATTTATAAGTATCCTTGCTGATTGTTTATTATAAATTGCTTGAATTGCATTTATAAAATTTCCGCCAAAGTCCATCTCCTTCAACTGTTGAAACAAAAATTTCCAATTAAGATTATCAAAAGCTTTTTGCGCGTCAAGAAATATAAGCGCCAACTGTTTCCCTGGATGGTTTTCATAATACTCCAACACATTTAAACTAATCCTTAAATTATTCTTTATCTGCCTTTTTGGTAAAAAGCCATTTTGGTCTGAATGGACGAATTCAGTCAAAAATTTCTTCATTCTTTCTGCCATTATTGTAGTAAATATTTTATAATCCATGTTTAATAAGGATATTGGTCTATAATTTTTAATTTGTGTACAGTCAGTGTCTTCTTTAGGTATAAGAGAAATGTTGGCTTCTTTCCATGAATTTGGTATTTTTGTCTCTGAAAAAGCTTCATTACAAAGGTCTTTCAAAATCGGACTGACAATGTCTTGTAAAGCTATATAAAATTCTGCAGGGAGACCATCAGGTCCTGGAGTTTTATCCTTCTTTTGTTTTTTTATTGCCTCTGTAATCTCCATCATTGTTATGTTCTCATTTAATATGTATTGCATATTCTCTGGTACCTTTGGAAGATCCGCTTCTTTTAAATATTCCTGTATTGTCTCATTCGAAACCACCTCAGTTTTATAAAGTGTCTCATAATAAGCTGTAGTAATTTTTTTAATTGCATCATTGTGGCAGTACAATTGGCTTTTTGAATCTTGTAGTTTACTTATCAGTCTTTTTTCTCTTTCTTTTTTCAATTTATATGCCAGCCATCTTCCGGGTTTATTGGCATTTTCAAAGAAATTCTGTTTAGATCGTTTAATCTGTTGTGCCCTTATGTCCATTTCCAATAAATTTAATTTGTGTTTTATTAATTCCATTTGTATCTTCAATTCTTTCTTTTGTGGATCATTTCGTAGCATCAGTTCCAAGTTACTAAGTTGTTCTTTCAATCTAAGTTGTGTTTGTTTCTTTTCTTTATTCTTTTTGGCCACATAGGTTATAGCCACGCCCCTAAAATAAGCTTTCGCTGTATCCCATACATTTTGAATGGAAGTTTCTTCTTTCTTATTTATTTTTTTAAAAAAATCCATTTCTTTCGTTGCTAATTGCAGAAATTCCTTTTCTTTCAATATAGCTTTGTTCAGCCACCATCTTAATTTCTAGTTCCTTTCCACGTCATTCTAATTGGATTATGGTCTGCCCAAATATTAGGTTCTATTTCAATCTCCTGTATCATAGTCTTTAAATCATAAGAGGTCCATATCATATCAATTCGTGACCAGGATTTATGCCTATTTAAATAAAATGTATATTGTGCTTTATCTGGATTCATTTCTCTCCATATATCTTGTATACCTAATTCGTCTTTCATCTTTAGAAAAGAATTAGATAAGGGATTTCCCCCTTTTTTCCCTTGTTTGTAGCTCTTATAATCCTGTTTTGCATCAGTTATCGCATTAAAGTCTCCAAGAATACAAAGGTTTTGATAGTTTAATTCCATTAATTTATCATATAGTTGCTGGAAAAATTGTTCTTGTTTCTCATTGGGGGCATATATCGCAATCATCAAAATTTGTTTTTGGTTCCATGTAATTTCCACCATTAATAATCTTCCTTCATCATCAGCATAAATTTGTTTTGGATTCATCTTCTCTTTTATATAAAAAGCTACCCCTCTTTTCTTTTGCAGTGCCGATGAAAAATAAAGTTTGCCTATTTTTGGTTGTTCTAGAAGTCTAAAGTGTTGTCTTTTTATATGTGTCTCTTGGAGACAAATTATGTCCATTTTTAATTTTTGTAATCTATAGAATATTTTACTCCTTTTTGATAGGGAGTTAAGACCATTTATATTTGTTGAAAAAATTTCAATTTCTTCCATAGTTTTAGTTGTACTTAGATCTCAGTCTTCTAGGAGAGGTTATCTGTCTCTGATCCTTGGGTCTTACATCTTCTTCTGATTGGGTCTTTTTAGGTTCTTCCTCTTCTGTTTGTTTCGATGCTCCTGCTTCTTCCTCTGGTTTTTTAGATCTGATGTCGCCTTCTTCCAGAAAGGTTCTATGATTATTAAAAAAATTCCTCTGCTTTAAGTGGGGTATCCAATCTGTATCTTCTCGAGTCCCAAAAAATTAGTAATCCTTCTGGGACCAACCATCTAAAATTCACTCCTTTATTCAGCAGTTTCCTTGTCAAAAATTGATATTCTCTTCGTGCTTCTCTTATTCTCTTCGGGATCTGTTTAAGAATTACAAGTTCTTTATCTTTATATTTCAGTGGTTGGTCTCTTATTGCTCTCAAAATCTCATCTCGTATTGCTCTTTTAAGAAATCTTACGTGAACCTCTCTAGGAACTCTATTTCTTCTTGCATAGCTTGAATTGACTTGATTTCTTTTTTCATTTGATCCATTTCCATTCCATTCCAAGTCGTTCCGCCAATAACTCACAGATCAACTCTAACAGGTTCTCATCTTTCTCTTCTATGATATTTTGGAATCTCAAGAAGTATGACGCCCTTTCCATCTCCATAACAGCGATGCTATCTTCCAATTCCGCATTAACTTGTGCCAATCTCTGGTTCTCATCTTGTAATGCTTCTAATTTCTGATCAACCATCTCTGACTTATCCTCTATTTTTTGCATTCTTTGTTGAGTATCTATCATCGCCTGTTGGAAAGTTTCCATTTTTTGATCCATTTTAAGAAGATCACTTTTCAAGTCTTCATAATTTTTATCCAAATCTTTTTTCATTTCCATTTTGGAGTCTGCAATTGCTTGGAGTATCGCTTGCGTATCTTTTTGTTGAGTTTCCTGTTGTAGAAATGTAGTAATTGATTTTTGAGGATCTGGGCTCACCGAGGTTGAGGCGGGGGCCGAAGAGCCCTTCTTCACCCCTTTAGCCAAATTTGAGATGCTCATCTTCTAGTTATTGTATTTATTTATAATCCACTGAGGAGCCCAATGGCCAGTTATAATCCACCAGAGGGCCCGATGGCCAATTGTAATCCAATGCCCTCCTATTATCAGGAGACAAGGCACACGTACTTTTAACGAGGAAAAAAGGAAAAAAGAAAGAAAAAAAGTACTAATAATTCCAGCAAAAAATTAGTTAAGGGGAAAAAAAAGGGAACAAGAAAAAATTTCTACAACCATCCAAAAAGGAGGGAGAATAAAAAAAGAAAAAGTAAAAAAAAAACCAGACAAAACAGACAAAAAGGCCAAAAAGAAAAAAGATGTATTTGTATCCAAAAGAAAAACCAGAAAAAAAAGAAAAGAAAGAATTGTCATATAAAAACAAAAATATTATAAAGAAAAATGATCTAATTGTAAATTAAAAAAATTATTCCACAGTCACCCACAAGAAAAAACTAAACCCAAAAGATAAATTCCCTTCTCTTATATATATATCTTATATATATATATATATATCTTATATATATCTTTGATAACTACAAAAATACGAATCCCGGGCATATCTGTTCAATAACACAGTCCTCGATCTCCGGGAGAAATATAAACCAGCTGTTTATTGTTTAAAAGTTTAAAACAATAAAAACAACTATTTACAATATTAAAACAACTTAGCTTTCGCTGGTCCCCTGCCAGCGTCCTCAGAGTAAAGTTTTGGGGTGGAAATTACTTTTATAAACCTTGCTAGCCTAACTGCTTACTCATTGACCGTGTGATAGGGCCATCCGTCCTGGCTGACCGTAATTGCCTTAATTGTCCCGCCTCCTCTTTTTTGCACTCCAGTTCTCCAACCTTCCTCCCTCCCATCCTTGTCAATCCCCTCCTTCCTGGCGCTGCCGCCGTTAGCCTGCCCTCCAGCTGCTCCCCCGCACTCGCCCTGGGCCCCACACCCAGATCCGGCGCCTCAGATGCCTTCCCATCGCTGCTCCCCTCCTTTCCATCCCGTTTGTCTGCCCGTTGTTCCTGTCTTCCACTATCTATCCCTATTAGTGCTATTTCCTCCGATTTCCTTCCGCGCTTGGATGTGCGTGCGCACAGCCGCATCCCGTCCCTCTGCCTCGTCTGCCCACGACCAGCTGGGCTATCTGCCGGCTCACTCCTGAACTCACCCCCTCTCATCCTTGCAGATCCTATCCTTCCCAACGCTGCCGCCGTTGGTGCGTTTGCCAACTGCCTCACCTTCCCCCCCTCCTTCCCATCCCTTTCCTCCTCCTTTGTTCCAGCGGCTCGTCGTGGGTCCAATTCCCTTTCCATACGATGATCGCCTTCCCTAATTCCGCCCCCTGCGAACGCCGTCCGCATCCTAGCTTGTTCCTCACATGCCTTCAATGTCTGATATGCCGGGGGCAATTCTACGTGTCGATTAATCGAGCCCGCATTTGAGAACCAGGCCTCCTTCAGTAGGCGCCCTCCCTTGGAGGCATCCTGGGCGATGGCTTTTGCCCCCATGAAGTCAAATGAGTGTCCATTATTCACCATATGTGTCCATATTTGGGAATACTGCTCCTGCCTTTTGACGGCCAATTTGTGTTCATGTACCCTGGTTTTTATCCGCTTGGCCATCTCTCCCGTGTAATTACACTGGCAATCCTTGCAGTGCACCCTATAGACCACCGATGATTTTTCCTCCTCTGGCAGTGGTTCCTTGGGGCGCATCGTTTTCATACGGAGTGTTTGGTTGGGTCGGTGAGCCACCCTGATGTTATGCGGCGCTAATATGCGAGCTGTTGCCTCTGACACCCCCTGGACGTAAGGTATCGTTGTCCAGGATATTGTCCCTAGGTCCTCCGGTGCTCTACGGGGTTCCTGGCGCTTACTATATCTTTGGACAAAACTGGCCGGGTAGCCGTTCCACCTGCATACCTGGTGGAGATGGGCACGTTCCACTTGCTTGGCCTTTTTGGTACTGCAATGCGTATCTATACGTGCAAATAACATCCGAATGCATGCGATCTTGTGGGCTGCCGGGTGGTTACTCATGTAATGCAGCATCCTGTCGGTATGGGTCGCTTTCCTGTATACAGTTGTGTGGAGGGTGCCGTTGGCTTGGCGCGTGACTAATACGTCCAGAAAGGCCAAACTACCGTTGGCTTCCTCCTCCGCTGTGAATTGTATGTCCGGGAACACCGCATTCAATCTTTCCATAAAGGCAGCTTTTTCAGTCCGTTTTATGATAGCGAACGTATCGTCCACATATCTGGCCCAAAATTCTGGGTGGTAATCGGCCATTGCCTTAGCCTCCAGGCACTGTAGGACCGCCTCAGCGATAACACCCGAGATGGGAGACCCCATCGGCGTGCCCTTGATTTGTTCATACATCGTGTCCTGGAACGTGAAATGTGTTCTCAGACACAACTGCAGCAGTTTGATGACGTCTTCCATCTTAAGGGAACCATGACTTTGCAACCCCTTTAGCTGTAATAGATCTTTTATCGTTGAAACAGCCAGCTCTTGTGGGATAGATGTGAACAACAACGTCACATCAAATGAAATCATGGTCTCATCATCCTGTATTCTCACTGCTTTAAGTCTCTGTAGGAACTCCTGCGACGATTTTACCGTGGTTGTACCATCCTCTACTAGATGTTGTAGCCGCTGACTTAGCCATCTAGCCAGGCCAAACATTGGTGTACCCCTAAACGCCACAATGGGTCTTAAAGGGATCCCCTCTTTATTTATTTTTGGCAAGCCGTAGAACCTCGCCATTGCCGAGTCCCTAGGCCGTATGGCCCTCAACTCTTCTTCATTCATTCCCCCCCGTCTTTTAAGCCTATCCATGATTTTATTGAGCTGATTCTTCATGGACGTTGTAGGGTCTATCTTGGTCACTCTATACGCACTGGTGTCGTTAAGTAGGGACTGGGCCTTGCTGTTATATGTGGCCCTGTCCATGACAACCATGGCCCTGCCCTTGTCTGCCGGTAGGATCACAATGGATTTGTTCTTCCGTAGCTCCTCTAGGGCCTTCCTCTCCCCTGCTGGTAAGACGTGGTGTTGTTTGTGGTTCATGAGTAGCCCCGTGACCCGCTGCCTTATAGAGTTTTTTTCTGCGTCGTTAGTAGCCATGCTTTGTATTGTAGGTTCCACGGCTGCGATGAAATCAATGGGTTGGGCATCCATCAGATTAAGGCCCGTATCCCATTGTAGGAGCCTGGTTTCCTCATCAGTGAGGCCTCTTGATGACACATTATGGACCAGTCCGGAATTGTGGTTGTGATTATGTGCTCTTTTTATGTGCTCTTTTCCACCCCAAAACTTTACTCTGAGGATGCTGGCAGGGGACCAGCGAAAGCTAAGTTGTTTTAATATTGTAAATAGTTGTTTTTATTGTTTTAAACTTTTTAACAATAAACAGCTGGTTTATATTTCTCCCGGAGATCGAGGACTGTGTTATTGATATATATATATATATATATATCTTTGATAACTGCAAAAATACGAATCCCGGGCATATCTGTTCAATAACACAGTCCTCGATCTCCGGGAGAAATATAAACCAGCTGTTTATTGTTAAAAAGTTTAAAACAATAAAAACAACTATTTACAATATTAAAACAACTTAGCTTTCGCTGGTCCTCTGCCAGCGTCCTCAGAGTAAAGTTTTGGGGTGGAAATTACTTTTATAAACCTTGCTAGCCCAACTGCTTACTCATTGACCGTGTGATAGGGCCATCCGTCCTGGCTGACCGTAATTGCCTTAATTGTCCCGCCTCCTCTTTTTTGCACTCCAGTTCTCCAACCTTCCTCCCTCCCATCCTTGTCAATCCCCTCTTTCCTGGCGTTACTGCCGTTGGCTTGCTTTCCAGCTGCTCCCCCGTACTCGTTCTGGGCCTTACACCCAGATCCAATGTCTTAGATGCCTTCCCATTGCTGCTCCCCTCCTTTCCATCCCTTTTATCTGCCCGTTGTTCCTGTCTTCCACTGTCTATCCCTATTAGTGCTATTTCCTCTGATTTCCTTCCCCGCTTGAATGCGCCTGCGTGCGCACAGCCGTATCCCGTCCCTCTGCAGAGATACGGGATACGGCTGTGCGCACGCACGCGCATTCAAGCGGGGAAGGAAATCGGAGGAAATAGCACTAATAAATTTTATATATAAATTCAAAATTTATATATATATATATATATATATATATATATATATATATATATATATATATATATATATATGTCTTTGATAACTGCAAAAATACGAATCCCAGGCATATCTGTTCAATAACACAGTCCTCGATCTCCAGGAGAAATATAAACCAGCTGTTTATTGTTAAAAAGTTTAAAACAATAAAAACAACTATTTACAATATTAAAACAACTTAGCAGTGAGGATGCCAGACCTAGCCGCGCGACCCAAAACGCGTGTGGGGGTGGGGGTGGAAGGCGCATCAGGAGCGATGACACCAGGAAGGATAAGATCGGTAAGGAAGGGAGAGGGTGGAACTGAGGGCGAGGCAGCAGGTGGCTCAGCTGAGCTTAGGCAGATGAGGCAGAAGGATAGGATGCGGCTGTGCATGCGCACACCCAGGCATGCAGAAAGATTGGAAGGAATAGGACCCAGGGGGATAGATAATGGAAGGCAGGTACAGCGGATGGTTCAAAGGGATAAGAAGGAGGGGGGAAGGTGAGGCAGTTGGCTAACGCACCAACGGCAGCAACATTAGGAAGGATAGGATCTGCAAGGATGAGAGGAGGTGAATTCAGGAGTGAGCCGGCAGATAGCCCAGCTGATCGTAGGCAGACGAGGCAGAGGGACGGGATACGGCTGTGCGCACGCACATCCAAGCGCGGAAGGGAATCGGAGGAAATAGCACTAATAGGGATAGATAGTGGAAGACAGGAACAACGGGCAGACAAACGGGATGGAAAGGAGGGGAGCGGCAATGGGAAGGCATCTAAGACACCGGATCTGGGTGTAAGGCCCAGAACGAGTACGGGGGAGCAGCTGGAAAGCAAGCCAACGGCGGCAACGCCAGGAAGGAGGGGATTGACAAGGATGGGAGGGAGGAAGGTTGGAGAACTGGAGGGCAAAAAAGAGGAGGCGGGACAATTAAGGCAATTACGGTCAGCCAGGACGGATGGCCCTATCACACGGTCAATGAGTAAGCAGTTAGGCTAGCAAGGTTTATAAAAGTAATTTCCCCCCCAAAACTTTACTCTGAGGACGCTGGCAGAGGACCAGCGAAAGCTAAGTTGTTTTAATATTGTAAATAGTTGTTTTTATTGTTTTAAACTTTTTAACAATAAACAGCTGGTTTATATTTCTCCCGGAGATCGAGGACTGTGTTATTGAATATATATATATATATATATATATATATATATATATATATATATATATATATATATATATATATATATATATATATATATATATATATATATATATATATATATATATATATATATATATTTGCTGTAAAAAATATATAGCTTAGTTAAAAAGACCAAACAATCACAGAAGGAGAAGGGAACTTCCCTCTCAGTAGCTTTTGAGAGAGATAAGGATGTCTGGGCTTGCAGCCAAGTCTTGCAGCTGAATAAACAAAGCTATCAGAGAACAAAGAGAGGAAAATTACAATGTAGCCGCTAGGTGGTAAAGAAGAGAAAAAAATGTCCAAAGTGAGAACACAGTTTAAAAGTTCTTTAAAGTTCTTTAAAGTTAATAAAAATAACAGGAAAAAAAACAGAGTGGCTTTTCCCAGTTATTAAATCTTCCTCTCCTTCCAAAAATAAAGTAATTTCTCCAATTAAATAGGTTTTTAAGGTAATCCAAGTCAGTTCTTTCGCTTAAACCACCGATTATCCGGGAGGGGGGGGAACAAATCCACCTCCTTCCTCCCTTCAGCCTTCCAGCTTCGTTTTAAAGACAGTCTTCAATTAAATCCACTTCATAAAGAGAAAAGAAGCATAGTCTCACCCGTCCCGGCTGCTTGCCTTCCAAATCAGCTGTTTTCTGTCTCCGACGATCAGCTGGGAATGGCGGCTCGCTTAAATGCGATCCGCCTTTCTTTTGCTGGTTCCAGGGGCTGCTTTGGGTTCAGTAAGCCGGCTACCGCCGGCTCCCGTTCCTCAAAGGTTCGCCCTTCGGTGGCCACCCCTCCAGGGTGGCATTTAGCCCAAATGGGCTCGCCAGCGAAGAAATTTCGGACCCGGGGAGCGGAGCAATTTTCCCCGGGCCTACAGTCAGCAAAGTCACCGGAAGCACTCCTGAAATTGGAAGACCCCCACCTCTTCCTCCTGGTCTGAAAGAAAGATTTGAGGACCCATCCCTTGACTTAAAAGCAAGAGAACAAATCCACAAAATAAAACAAGCCAGCAGGCCTGCCCTGGAGTAGGTGCGAGAGTTTCGCAAGATAGCAGGTCGGATAGAGGGGTGGCCAGAGCAGTCCCTAATCCATCACTTCATTGAGGGATTAGATGATCACCTCTCCCAGGCCTGCATTATTCGAGCAGTACCTGACCGACTGCACGAGTGGTACCAGACAACGGTGAAGCTAGATGTTCAGCTCGCCCGCTATAAAAAGCCTTCCCCACCTGAATCTGAGCAGCAACCAGAGCAATCCGAACAACAATCACCCCCACAAGACCCTCTGGCTACCATGATGACTGAAAGAACCGGGCCACCTGCAAGCGCGTCAATAAAGTGTTTCCGCTGCGGAAAGAAGGGACATCGAGCAGCAAACTGTCCGGTCCCCTACCCCCAACTGCAGAGCAGTCCGGAACCAGCGACGAGAAGGAGACCTCCCCAGCGGCTAATGAGAGAAAAATCCAACCAGGCCACGCACGCACCTGTTACCCAGATTACACCTCCCACACAAGAGAATGCCGGGACTCCAGGTGGACCCTCCCCTGCTCTACCCTCCTTTGACGGCGATGACGAAGGGGAGAACGACCCGATGGTGAGTCGACAAATCCCATCTTTTTCACTGGCCACCAAGCTTACAATCCCTAAGTCGGGGGCACAAATAGACTTAAACGTACTAATTGATTCTGGATGCACCCGATGCATTATTAGCCTACCCTTTGCCATGAAAATGGGCATACGGGCAAAACAACTTTCCAACACTGTGAGGTTCGAGCAAGCTGACGGCTCCCTGATGGGAGGGACTTTAGTCACACAATTAACTGAGCCCTTACGCCTAGAAATAGGGGCACACTGGGAATTTATTCGGTTCCTGGTGGCCCCAAAAATGACTGAGACTATGATTCTAGGCTTAGCCTGGTTGGACAAATGGAAGCCATTTATCTGGTGGGAGAAAGGAATGAGAACTGTGAGATTACCTATAGGGCCTGAGCCTCCCACTGATTCAACTGACGTTGCGGGACACTTTAGGTCACCTAATGAGCGAGCACTCATAGCTGCCTCACCGTCACCAGATGAATCACTCATCCCCAATGAATACCGGGACTTAGCAGAGGCATTTAGTGAAAATGAATGCGATGTCCTACCCCCTCACAGACCCAATGACTGTTCTATCGAACTGGTGCCAGGAGCCAAGCTTCCACGCCCGAGAATGTACGCCATGTCCCCCCTCGAGATGGAAGAGATGCAGCAATACGTGAATACTTAGCGAGGGGGTTCATTGAACGGGCCAAATCTGGGAGTGATTTCTGGGACTTTGCTGAAGCCAGACCTAGGGAGGCGATCGTCCGCCCCTTAGGTCCGATATTCGTCTGTTGGTGGGTCCTTTTGGGCCAAATGCCACCCTGGAGAGGTGGCCACTGAAGGGTGAATCTTTGAGGAACGCGGGCCGGCGGTAGCCGGCTCGCAGAACTCAAAGCAGCCCCTGGAACCGACAGAAGAAAGGCGGACCGCATTTATGCGTTCCGCCATTAACAGCTGTTTTGCGGAGACGGAGAAACAGCGGAGTTTGACAGCAAGCAGCTGGTCTGGGTGAGACTTTGCTTCCTTTACTTTGGCAATGTGGACTTTGATCTTAAATGCCTTTTCAAAAGTCTGTCTTCAATTAAACCAGGAAGCCTGAAGGGAGGAAGGAGGGGTTTTTTTTCCTTCCCCCCCCCTCTCCTGTACAAGCGGCGGTTTAAGCTACTACAACAAAAAGAAGAACAAAGTTGATTTACCTTAAACTCTTTAAAAGTCTAAAGTCGAGGAAATATATTTGCCTTTTAAAAGAAAAGTAATATTTTCATCGGGAAAGCCATTCTTGTTTTAATTTTACTTTTTTTTTAGCATTCTTTTTTCATCTATGCTGGGATGAAGCCTGGGAAAGTTATTTGTTGCTAGTTTTTTTTTCCCCTTTGTTCTCGGCAGCTGCGGTCTGTTTACAGTGAAAGTTTTGGCTGAATGCCCAGACATTCCTATCTCTTGCTACAAGTTATCTAAAGAGAGACTGGTTTTTTTCCTTTCCCTTTCCCTTGTTGTCTGTGGCTGTATAATGTTTATTTTAAGAAGAATTGAACATCAAGAATGGGACTAGTTGGATTATAAATTGGACAAATTTTATTACACCTTTTTTTTTCTTTTTCTGGGCCAGGATTTTGTTGTGTTATTTTTAATTCTTGTTTTTTCTGTGTGTTGGATTTTTCTTTTTTTGTTTTCCTTCTTCATTATTTTTATCAATTTGGGATTGCTTTTTTACTTTTTATTTTTATTTTGCTTTGGTTTTTTGGGTTTTGTCTCTGGGTAATTTTTTTATTTCTTTTTTAAGATTAGGGGGGCTTCCTGTTATCCTGCATTTTTTTTTTTGGGAACTATCTTTTTTTTCTTTTTCTTTTTCTTTTTTTTGAAGTATGTTTGGCTTCCTCTCCTAACAATAGGAGGATAAGGGATTACAACTGGCCATCGGGCCCTCTGGTGGATTACAATTACAATTGGCCATTGGGCCATCTGGTGGATTATAAAATAGCAGAATAACCCAAAGATGGCGACTTCAAATTTGGGGAAGGGGACTAAAAAGGCAACTTCTGCTCCTGCCTCATCATCGGCGAGCCCTGTCCCCCAAAAATCAATTACTACATTTTTACAACAAGAAAAGGTGGAACCCCAGTCTAAAGATATTCAAGCAATATTACAAGCAATTGCAGAGATGAAAATGGATATGAAAATGGAGTCAGATAAAAATAAAAAAGAGTCAGACAAAAATTTTGAGGATTTGAAAAATGATCTTGTTAAAATGGATCAAAAAAATGGATCAAAAATGGAAACCTTCCAACAGGCGATTATAGATAACCAACAAAGGATGCAAAAAAATAGAAGATAAGTCAGTGGAAGTGGATCAGAAATTAGAATACCTCCAAGGAGAGAATCAGAGATTGGCGCAAGTAAACGCAGAATTGGAAGACAGCATTGCCGTGGCGGAGATGGAAAGGTCATCATATTTTTTAAGATTTCAAAATGTCATAGAAGAGAAAGATGAGAATCTGTTGGAGCTGATGAGTGAGCTATTGGCGGAGCTGCTTGGAACAGAAAAGGATCAAACGGAAAAAGAGATAGATCAGGTCTTTAGAGTTAACTCAAGCTATGCTAGAAAAAATAGAGTTCCTAGGGAAATTCATGTAAGATTTGTTAAAAGATCTGTAAGAGATGACATCCTGAGAGCAATAAGAGATCAACCGCTGAAATATAAAGAAAAAGAACTTGTACTTCTTAAGCAAATTCCTAGAAGGATAAGAGAAGCCCGAAGAGAATATCAATTTTTAACAAAGAAATTGTTTAATAAAGGAGTCAATTTCAGATGGTTGATGCCAGAAGGAGTGTTAATTTTTTGGGACACGAAAAGATACAGATTGAACTTTATTATCAAGCGTCTATGTTACTTTGGCTCAAAGAATGGATTATGCTGAGAAATAAACGACTTCTTTACTTAGAGGGACATGACTTACAATTGGGCTGGCATGCGTTCTTATGGTATGAGAAAAACAAAGTACATAAATATTTTCAAAGACATGCCATAAGGAATGTGTTGTTCTCAGAGTGGGAGAAAATTAAACATAAAATTTATATGAAAATTCCAGAGTGGCTTTCAACGATGGAAGCATTTGCCTATCCAAATTTAATTATCTATGACAAACTTGTTACTTATAAAGATATTTTAGATAAGGATGGAAAACTTAAAGACAGACTAACTCTCTATCAACAAGGTATTGACTTAACATGGTGGTCCTATCTGCAAATTCAAACAAGATATGAAAAAGATGTAAAAGTAATGGACTTTTATAAAGAACAGACAGTATTTGACAAAATACTTTTGAAAACAGATAAAAATTTGATTAAGAAACTTTATAAATTTCTATTAAATTGGAAGATGGAAGAAGAACAAGTAAAAGAAACAATGATAGTGTGGGCAAAAAACTTTGGATATTCCATAGACCTAGAAGACTGGGAAAAGCTTTGGGAGAGAAATATTAAACTTACTAAAGCAGCTTCATATAAAGAGAATTTATATAAAATGTTTTATAGATGGCATATGACACCAGTTAGATTAGCGAAAATGTTTAAAAATGTATCAAATATTTGTTGGAAATGTAAAGAAAAACCAGGTACTTATTATCATATTTGGTGGATGTGTCCTAAAGCTAAGAAATTTTGGTTTAAAATTCATAAATGGTTAGAAAAGATGACTAAAACACAAATAGAATACAAACCAGAATTATTTTTGCTAGGAATACTAGGATCTAATTATAGTAAAGAGAATGAATATTTAATATTACATGTATTGACAGCAGCGAGAATTGTATTTGCTCAATTTTGGAAAAATGAAAATTTACCACACGATCAGATTATAATTATGAAAATTTTAGAATGTGCAGAAATGGACAGATTGACGTTGGACATTAAAGAGAAAGAGGATTCAGTGTATTTTAGGACATGGGAAATTTTTTATCAATGGTTAGCATTACGTTAGAGCTAAATTATATTTAATTAGTAAGCTTTTATTTTATGACTATTTTTAGTATTAATGACTATAATTGTTTAGTATTGTATTAATCACTATTATTTAATACGTGTACCCGGACGAGAGTCTGCTTGTGTAAGCGTTGGATTCTTTGTGTGGGGGCAACCCCACTACTGTACCTATCCCTACCCCTATTCCCATCCCTATCCCAACTCCACTCTCTAAACCTATCCTTTACCCATATTATCCCTATCCTTCCCATACCCATATAAAATTTAATAAAATATATTTATAAAAAGGAACGGGCCAAATCTACCGTGGGAGCCCCCGTGTTATTTAAAGAAAAAAAAGATTGGTCTCTTCGTCTCTGAGTAGACTATAAGGGCCTCAATGGTGTGAGTGTGGAAAACAGATACCCCCTCCTCCTCCTAAAGGACTTATTAACTCATCTGGCTAAGGGGAGTGTCTTCACTAAATTAGACCTGAGAGAGGTGTACTACTGAGTGAGAATAAAAGAAGGAGATGAGTGGAAAACTGCCTTCAACTGCCCCATGGGGAGCTATCAATTTAAAGTCATGCCATTCGGACTACAGGGGGCCCCAGCCGTATTCATGCAGTTGATTAATGAGGTCCTACGTGAACACTTGTACAAAGGGGTTCTGGTGTACCTTGATGATATTCTGATATACAGCACGAATATGACTGATCACATAAAGCTGGTGAGAGAAGTGTTAAAGAAACTATTGAATGCCAAGCTTTATGCCAAATTGTCAAAATGTGAATTTCACCAGACCCGATTAGATTACCTCGGCTACAGAATCTCCAACGAAGGCATTGAGATGGATCCAGCCAAGGTGAAAACTATAATCGAATGGCAGCCCCCAAAAACCCGCAAACAACTCCAGAGCTTTCTAGGTTTTGCCAACTTCTACCATCAATTCATCCCCTCTTTTGCCAAAATTGCCCTACCCCTTACAGATTTACTCAAAACAGGGAAAAAAGGAGGGAAGCTGCGACCGGGCCAACCACTAGCATGGACTATGAGCTGTCAAACAGCTTTTGAGAATTTAAAAAGACTATTTGCTGCCGAACTGGTCCTAAAGCACCCCTGTATAGGGGAGCCCTTTGTAATTCAAGCCGACGCCAGTGATGTGGCAGTTGGAGCTGTATTGCTTCAAAAGAACAAGAATGGAGTCCTGCAACCCTGCGCCTACACCTCCAAAATATTTACGGAAAGTGAACGAAGATGGGCAATATGGGAGAAGGAGGCCTTCGCAATTAGATGGGGGCTGTTAAACTGGCGACACTACCTAGAGGGGAGCAAGGTGCCATTCGAAGTATGGACAGATCACAAAAACCTAGAGGCACTGAAAACTCCTCGCAAATTGTCCCCAAAGCAAGTACGGTGGGCACAGTACTTTAACCGCTTCACCTTTACTCTAAAGTACATACCAGGGGAAAAAAACTTCCTAGCTGATGCGCTATCGAGATTGCCCCAATACAAAAGTGAATGTGAAGAAGCCAACGAGGCGATTATCTCCAATCCACAACCTGTTGCACAAATCACGCCTCGCAAGGTCCCAAATCCGGATGACCCTGGAGCAAAGAAAATAAAATGAGAGCTCCTCACCGATCAATGGTTCAAAGATAACCAAACCTCCTTGACGTGCCGGGATGGTTTGGCTTACAAAGGGGGGAAACTGTATTTGCCCGAATCCCTCCGTCTCAATGCTCTGAAACACAGCCATGATGTAAAGCAGGCTGGACACTTTGGATATCTAAAAACACTACATCTCACCCGCCGGCAATTTTGGTGGCCGGGACTGAAACGAGATGTGGAAAACTATGTGAAGAGTTGTACCGTATGTGCTACAATGAAAAGAATACCGGGGAAAACCCCTGGATTACTGCAGCCGGTGGCAGACCCTTCTCAAACCTGGGAAGAAATAACTATGGACTTTATTGTAGACCTACCTGAGAGTAGAGGAAATACTATCATCTGGACTGTAATAGATCTGTTTTCGAAGCAGGCTCATTTCATCGCCTGCAAAGGACTCCCATCCGCTCAACGACTGACTAAATTGTTCCTGAAACATATCTACCGACTGCACGGTGCCCCTAAGTGAATAATCTCAGACAGGGGGGTTCAGTTCACAGGAAAGTGTTGGAGGAGTTTTCTTAAATTAATTGGATCATCTCAAGGCTTGTCATCTGCTTTTCATCCGGCCACCAACGGAGCTGCAGAAGCCGCTAACAAAATGGTGGAGCAATATCTCAGATGCTACGTGTCTTATCAACAGACGAACTGGACTGACCTCCTCCCTTTCGCAGAGGTGGCGTATAATAATTCTGTGCACAGCAGCACCGGCTACACACCTTTCAGAGTAGCCACAGGCAAAGAGTTCAGTCCAATTCCTGAATATCCCCAAGTGCCAACCGCTTCCCAGACACTTGACCAATGGGTGAGGGGATGGGAGGAAGTTTGGAGAAAAACAAAAACTGCTTTAAAAAAGACTTTTGAAACCTACAAAAAGCAAGCTGACAAAAAGAGGGCTCCCCAAAGAACGTTCCAAGTTGGGGAAAAGGTTTATTTGTCAACCAAATACTTACGCCTCAAATTACCCAGCAAGAAGTTAGGACCGAAATTCTTAGGGCCTTTTCCTATCGTAAAGGTCATCAATCCAGTCACTGTAAAACTGAAACTCCCTAGACTTTTGGGTAAAATTCACCCTGTCTTCCACAGTAGCTTGTTAAAACCTTATCGGGGCTCCACTTTAAGACCTCCCCCGAAGAAAGCACCTGGGCCCCTCGTAGTTGCGGGACAGACCCATTATGAAGTGAAACATATTCTTGATTCTAGAATTTTTAAAGGGAAATTGCAGTACCTAGTACAATGGAAGGGATACCCGATGTCTGAAGCCACTTGGGTGAAATCCAGTGAGGTGAAAGCTGACAGGCTCATCAAAAGGTTTCATACGAAATACCCCAACAAACCGAAGACTAGTCATTAATATATGCTTTTGTTTACATTACAGGATCTGTCCTTTTTGTAAGGGGGGCCGGATGTCAACGCTGTTAATATGGGATATTATTGCATTGACAATTTATGCAGAACTGTTTGGTATTTTTGGAGTTAAATCAGATGACATACAAAGGGAGGAGAATCGTGAAGAAAAGCGGGAGACAGGGAAGGGAAGTGAATCTTTGGCCTCCAGCCTAATTGGAAGATGTAAATTATCACTGTAAGTAAGGGAGGAGTTTAGCAAGATAAGCTAGACGCAAGCCAGAGAAATCCAGATTCTGGCATCTGCTTTGTAATGTGCTGAAGTATTGTTGCAGAACTCCTGGGAAGAAATGCAAAATAAAGTATCTGAAAGGGAAAATAATGAATCAGTTTTCTTGGAATGCTTCTTCCTTCGGACCGCAACGGTATCACTACTAATATCAAGCTTAAGCATAATAAAAGCATAAGCATAATAAAATCCCTTCACTAGCTTTTTTTTTCCTTGCCAGATAAGTTTCAGTATTGTTGTATTTAGTTCACCAAAAAAGGTTTTTCCGACTTCCGGTTCCGGTTGCAGTGCAGGCAGTCGCGCGAAGAGTCTGCTCTCTTTGCCGGCCGGCCGGTTTCCCCCCGCCAGTAGACCCTGGATAGGGTCGAAAAGTCGCCCTCGTCGATGGCGGAGGGAGCGGGAGCTCCCTCTGCAGTCCGGGACAGCTCCTTTGGGCCAACGGGGAAAAGATCAGCCATTAACATGGCCGATCATCTAGCTGCTCCAGCCGAAAGTCACAAGAACATCTAAGCGAAAAGAACCACCGTGGGTGATCCGGGTGAGACCTTTCCTTCCTTCTTGGTACCCTATTTACTTTCCTGTGGAAAGCTTCTGGAATTATTTCCTTATTTTAAGAGAGCGGCGTTCGGATATTTTGGAAAATGAGCTTTGAGAAAATTAATTAATTTCTACTGACTATTTGAGTTGTTGGACTTCAGGGATCCTGAAAAAATCTTTCCTGTGAAGATGGACTTTCTTTCTCTTTGCTAGCTTGTTTTTCCTTTAAGCGGAAGCCTTTAGGGAGAGGGGTGGAGCGTTTTTTTTCCTCTTCCCCCCTTCTGAACATTATTGCTTACTTTAAAACTTTTTTTTCTGTAGTCTGGGTGGCTGTTTGCGGTTTGAAGTTGTTACAAAGTATCGCTTTAAGCCGAGACTTTTACTCCTTTGATCGAGTGTGTATTCAGACCAAACTTGGTGTGATGCCCAGACACTTGGCTCTCCGCCTAGACATTCCTATCTGATGTTGAAACCAGCTGAAAGAAGGTTTTCATTTTTTTCTCTTTTCCTCTCGCCTATTAGTTTAATTGGACTTTACAGTACAAATTATATATTTTAGATATATGGACTTTCTTCTGTTCTTCTTTTTTTTTTGGGACTACAAATATAATAATTGACTTGCAAGGCTTCTTCTTTTTTACTATTCTGGATTATAAAGTGGATATTTTATAATATTTTATAATACTGACTTTGGCTTTTTCTGCTTCTTCCTTTTTCTTTGGCTTGTTTTTTTTGTTTTTTTTATTCTTGTTTGGATGTTATATTTTATAATATCCCTACTATAGAATTGTTATTGCTGTATTTATCTTCTAAGCTGAATTTTTACCAAAAAATTAAGATTATTTTATTATTGAAATGGATTACCTACAACTTGGCTAGGGACTCACACTAGAAAAAAATTTGGAACTTAAAGATTTTATTACTATTTTGGATTACAAATTGGATATTTTTTTATAATATTGATTTTGGCCTTTTTTGCTTTTTTCTTCTTGTCTGGCCTGATTTTTTTGGGTTTTTTTTCTATTTCTGTTTGGATTATAGCTTATAATATCCCTACTATAGAATTTTTCGTGTTTCATTTACCTTTTAAGCTGAATCTTTACCAAAAACTAAGACTACTCTATTATTGAAATGGAATTTTACCCACAGCTTGACTATGGACTTTTACTAGAAAAAAAATTGGAACTTAAAGAACAATTTAGAATGAACATGAAAGATGATGCTACAGAGTTAAAAATTGAATCTCAAACTTTGACTGACCAATCTATAGACCAAGGAACAACAGAGGAAGAACAGAGCAACCCTAAAGAGGCCAGCATGCAACTGTATTCACAACTTAATGAGATGGAGGAAATATATCTACAATCTATTGGTAATCAGATGCTGGGAAGAATACATGAATTTAATGAACGTGTGACTGTTAGAATAAATGCCTTTATTACAAAACTTCAAACTGACTTCCAGATTTCAACTGATTACTTTACAATTCAAATAACACCAGAGGAACTAATCAACATAGAGGAAGATATTACATCTCATACACAACTTATGGAGAATCTCGATGATAAAAGGCGGATTCTAACTAAAACACTTACAATCCCAAAAGCAACAGGAATTGATTTCCAAATACGAGGCATCGAAAATGGTGACAACATGGATAAACATCGAATAACTACCATACTGAATAAGACTGACTATGTAGTGCAGATAACAGTGGAAAAAAGAGAAGAGGACTATGTTCAGATTCAATTGTGGAGAAATATGTACAGTCAAAAATTAAGATTTGATGATTTAGAGGCACTTTTGTGGAAACCTGCCTGGCACAAAAAGAAAGCCAGAATCAGGTTTAAAAATGAGAGTTAAAATTTTACCTGATGGGTTAAAAAGGCTTTTAGAGATTTTGACTGAGTTAATACTATTGAGATGAAAATAATTGATTTGACTATGGTTGGGATGTAATTTGACTATGGTTGGGAAATCTAATACGGAAAAAGTGGTAAACAAAAAGTTAACAGATGAAGAAATAGAATATAGACCGGAAATGAAATAAGAAGGTGTCTGGTGGAATAATATGTTTTTTTCTTAAGGTATAATGATTTTGATAAGATTAAATTTTAGGTAAGGAGTTAAAAAGGGGCCTTAAAGGTATGGATTGATTTATAAAATATATATTTGAAATAGAATAGAATAAGAGATAGAATTTAATTGGGAAGTATAAATAGAATGGTTGGAAGAATACGTATATTTTAGAAACAATTTATATTTTATGAAATAAGGGAAATTGGATACCCGAAGTGTAAACTATGTGTTTATTTAAGGCTAAATTGGAATATGGTAATTGTAAGTTAGTTAAACTTGAAAACAGGATTTGATTGGAAATAGATGAAATATTATTGATAGTTTTTTTTTTCTTTCTTTGATAAAATAGAGAGGGAACTTTTAAGGAGCTAATTTGAACTATAAATGTATGATTATGTTTCTTACTTTCTGCTATGGAGTACCCTATCCCCACGATGAGTCCCAAGCACTTTGTTGTAAAACCAAAAAAACACCAATAAAACTTGTTATTAAAAAAAAAAAAAAGGTTTTTCCCAGTCTTATAGGTATTGTTTGAAATAAAAAGAGTATTTTTGGTAAGATATTCATTTTCACTGTTGCTATTCTCCCCAGCATTGAAAGTTGTAAGTTTTCCCACTTTTCCAGATCCAATTTTATTTGTTTTAACAATCTTATATAGTTGTCTTCTTTTATTGTTGCACATCTTGCTGTTAAGTAAATTCCCAAATATTTGACTTTTTTGACTATTTGAAGGTTTGGTTTTTTTGCTAATTGATTTTTTTGTTTTTCTGTTAAGTTTTTACTTAACACGTTAGTCTTTTCTCTGTTTATTTTCAACCCTGCCACTTCTCCAAATTCTTCTATTTTCTCCATAAGCTTAACACTTGTTTCAAGCAGTTCTTCTAATATGAAAACCAAGTCATCTGCAAATGCTTGTAGTTTGTATTTTTCATCTTTTATCTCCAGTCCTTTAATTTCTATATATTGCCTGATATTTCTATTCAATATTTCCAGTGTTAATATAAATAATAGTGGAGATAGTGGACATCCCTGTCTTGTGCCTTTTTTAATGTCGAAGTTTTCTGTAAAATCTCCATTGACAATTATTTTAGCTGTTTGTTTATGATAAATTGTTTTGATTACATTTGTAAAATTTTCTCCAAAGTTCCTTTCCTCTAGTAGTTGCTGGAACATAAATTGCTAGTTTACATTGTTGAACGCTTTCTCTGCATCTAGAAATATTAAAGCAATCTGTTTCCCTGGATGAAGTTCATAGTACCCTAAAACATCTAGAATCATTCTTAAATTATTTTTTATCTGTCTTTTAGGTAGAAAGCCATTTTGGTCTGTATATATACATTCGGTCAGAAATTTCTTTAGTCTTTCTGCTATTATTTTTTTTATATAACAAGTTTTATTGAATTTTTTTGTTTTACAACCAAGTGCTTAGGACTCATCGTGGAGATAGGGCACTCCATAGAACAAAGTAGAAAATATAATCATACATGAACAATTTAAGTTACTTCTTTAAAATTTCCCTCTCTATTTTATCAATCAAGAAAAAAAAACCAAAAAAAACCTATCAATAATATTTCCACCCGTTTTCGAGCTTAACTAACTTCCATTAACATATTCCAATTTGGCATTACATAAACATATAGTATACAATTTGGGTATCCATATAATATAGATTATTTCTAACCTATACATATTACTCCAATTATTCACTTTATACTTCTCAATTAAATTCTATCTCTTATTCTATTCTATTTCACATACATATTTTATAAATGAACATGACTTTAAGTTTTTTTTAAAACCATTTTACATTAGCCTAAATTATTTCTAAACATATAATGTAACTATTATATATATATATATATATATATATATATATATATATATATATATATATATATATATATTTCTGAGGTTTTCACGGGTGTTTGTATGTAGGTCTTTGGTAATTCGGGTTTTCTCCCGTGTAAAATTGGAAGTGTCTTGGCGACGTTTCGACGAAGTCTCATTCGTCATCTTCAGGCTGGTGTCTCTTTGGCCTCGTGCTTCTAGGAGCAAGTCCAAGGAGACACCCAGCCTGAAGAATGACCAATGAGACTTCGTCGGGAAACTTCGCCAAGAACAACTTCCAATTTTACACGGAGAAAACCCAATTACCAAAGACCTTCATATATATATATATCTATATAGATATATATATATATATAATCTTTGATAACTGGCAAAATAATACGGAATCCCGGCATAAAAAAAAATCCCTTCATAGCCAGTCCTCATCTCCGGGAGAATATAACCATCTGTTTATTGTTAAAAAGTTTAAAACAATAAAAACAACTATTACAATATTAAAACAACTAGCTTTCGCTGGTCCTCTGCCAGCGTCTCAGAAGTAAAGTTTGGGGTGGAAATTACTTTTATAAACCTTGCTAGCCTAACTCCTTACTCATTGACCGGTTATAGTGCTCCGTCCTGCTGACTGTAATTGCTTATTGTCCCGCCTCCTCTTTTTTGCACTCCAGTTCTCCAACCTTCCTCCCTCCCATCCTTGTCAATCCCCTCCTTCCTGGCGTTTCCGCCGTTGGCTTGCTTTCCAGCTGCTCCCCCGTACTCGTTCTGGGCCTTACACCCAGATCCGGTGTCTTAGATGCCTTCCCATTGCCGCTCCCCTCCTTTCCATCCCGTTTGTCTGCCCGTTGTTCCTGTCTTCCACTATCTATCCCTATTAGTGCTATTTCCTCCGATTTCCTTCCGCGCTTGGATGTGCGTGCGCACAGCCGTATCCCGTCCCTCCCTTCTCGTCTGCCTACGATCAGCTGGGCTATCTGCCGCTCACTCCTGAATTCACCTCCTCTCATCCTTGCAGATCCTATCCTTCCTAATGTTGCTGCCGTTGGTGCGTTAGCCAACTGCCTCACCTTCCCCCCCTCCTTCTTATCCCTTTGAACCATCCGCTGTACCTGCCTTCCATTATCTATCCCCCTGGGTCCTATTCCTTCCAATCTTTCTGCATGCCTGGGTGTGCGCATGCACAGCCGCATCCTATCCTTCTGCCTCATCTGCCTAAGCTCAGCTGAGCCACCTGCTGCCTCGCCCTCAGTTCCACCCTCTCCCTTCCTTACCGATCTTATCCTTCCTGGTGTCATCGCTCCTGATGCGCCTTCCACCCCCACCCCCACACGCGTTTTGGGTCGCGCGGCTAGGTCTGGCATCCTCACTGCCCCCCCATTGGCCCTATTACGGTCAGCCAGGACGGATGGCCCTATCACACGGTCAATGAGTAAGCAGTTAGGCTAGCAAGGTTTATAAAAGTAATTTCCACCCCAAAACTTTACTCTGAGGACGCTGGCAGAGGACCAGCGAAAGCTAAGTTGTTTTAATATTGTAAATAGTTGTTTTTATTGTTTTAAACTTTTTAACAATAAACAGCTGGTTTATATTTCTCCCGGAGATCGAGGACTGTGTTATTGAACAGATATATATACCATCTACCAGAAGAAAACACACACAAACCGCTATCTGCACGCACTCTCACACCACCACCCAGCACAGATCAACTCCGTAGCCAAGACACTCATCTCGAGAACAAAACGCTTAGCTGATGAACAACACCTAAAAACCGAACTACACACTCTCACTAATGTACTAACATCCAACGGATTCCAAAGAAATAAGATTACCAACTTAATCCAAAAAGAAACCCCCACCAAAATCCAAGACATAGAACAAGAAAACGGCAAAGCCCTCCTCCCATACATAAAAGGCACCACAGACAAAATCAGCAAGATCCTCCACAAACACAACATCAAGACAGCATTCTGCACAAACCGAAAAATATCTACCATCCTAAGAAACCCCAAAGACAAAATTGAGTTAGAAAATCAAGGAGTATATGAAATCCCATGCACCGCCTGCCCCACCACAAACATCGGACAAACCAACAGAAGAATAAGCGCACGCATTGAAGAACACAAGAACTCAGTCAGAAAAGAGGAACCAACTTCCTCCCTGGTCCAACACCTCAAAGCCACAGGACATAAAATTGACTTTAAAAATACCAGAACTATTGCCAAAACTGAACACTTTAACAACAGAATAATCAGAGAAGCCATCGAGATAGAAAAACGCCCACACAGCATGAATAAACGAGATGATACCTCCCGCCTACCAGCCAATAAGGCTGGAAACCCAGCCTTATTGACAGACGAATCCCTAGCACAAGGAGCGACACTGGACCCACACTCACGAAGACCACACATGATGTCACCACCACACATCCACGCAAAAAGCAGACTCAAACCCGCACTGATGATGAGGCACGACCGCGGACCAGAAACCAGACCACAGCTGCATCATTGGCCATTTTAAACCCCTCCATTCCATACGTGAAGCAAACTGACACCCACCTTGAAGATGTGGCACGACCACGAACGCGAAGCCAAACAACAGCAATGCAGCTCTCCATCTCAAATCCTCCTGCAACTCAGACTAATCTGAGCACAACAGGGCCCCCACCCAATCAGAGCACAGCCAACCCCCCATCCATTCAGAGCACAACCAAGCCCCTAACCAATCAGAACACACCTCCACCCAATCAGAACACAGCCAAGCTCCCATCCAATCAGTTCATACCTCCACTGGCAGTTAAAAGGAAGAAACAGCTGCGATCACACATTGCTCCTAGAAGCACGAAGCCGAAGACACCAGCCTGAAGATGACGAATGGGACTTCGTCGAAACGTTGCCAAGACGCTTTCAATTTTACACGGGAGAAAACCCGAATTACCAAAGACCTACATACAAACACCCGTGAAAACCTCAGAAAACATATATATATATATATATTAGTGTTTCTCCACTATATTCTATTTCCAATACTCTATCAAATATTTTTATGAATCAATCCAACCTTCAATCATTGCAAGTAAAAATATCAGTAATATTTCACCAATCTCAATACAACTCCTTTAGTTTTAACTTTTCCAATTTTCCATAATTGCCATTCTAGACCATAATCAAATCCCTAATTTACATCAATATTAACTCAGACTAAAATCTTAGACCTTAAAAATCTCAAAAGTATTAGCTCACTTGAAGTCTCTAAAAAACATTTTACCCGTCAAATAAAGTTTTAACACTCATTTTTAAACCTAATTCTAGCTTTCTTTTTATGCCAAGCAGGTTTCCACAATAGGGCCTTTAGCTCCTCCCATCTTAATATTTGACTATACACATTTTCCCACAGTTGCGTCTGATCATAGTCTTCTTCTCTTTTTCCCAATATTGTCTGCACTATGTAATCAGTGTTAATCAGTATGGTGATTATTCGTTGTTTGTATATATTGTCAGCATTTTTAATGTCTCGTGTTTGAAAGTGTCTTTCTGCTATTATTGAAGCAAACATTTTGTAGTTTACATTTAATAACAATATTGGTCTGTAATTTTTTATTTGTGTCAAGTCAGAGTCTTCTTTGGGTATTAAGGTAATGTTAGCTTCAGTCCATGTATTTGGTATTTTAGCCTCCAGAAGTATTTCATTACACAGTTCTTTCAATATTGGGCTTAATATATCTTGTAATGATTTGTAGAGCTCTGCAGGTAATCCATCTGGGCCCGGGGTCTTATCAATTTTTTGCCTTTTTATGGCCTCTGTTATCTCCATCATTGATATTTTCCGATTTAATATATTTTGAATATTCTCTGGAATTTTTGGTAAGTCTGCTTTTTTTTAAGTACTGCTGTATTTTTTCTTTTGAAATTTCCTCTGCTTTATAAAGTATCTCATAAAAGTCTTTAATAATTTTTTTAATTGTGTCATTTTGAAACTGTAGTCACCTTTTGGGTCTTGCAACTTGTTTATCAGTTTTTTCTCTTTTTCTTTTTCAGTCTATATGCTAACCATCTCCCCGGTTTATTGGCATTTTCAAAAAAGTTCTGTTTAGCCCTTTTAATCTGTTGTGCCATTATTTCCGCCTCTGCTAAGTTTAGTTTATGTTTTATTATCTCCATTTGTTTTTTGAGTATTTTCTTTTGTGGGTCTATTTGTAGTTCTACTTCTAATTTTCTAAATTCTTCCTTCAACTTCAACTGTTGTTGTTTTCTTTCTTTATTCTTTTTAGCAATATAGGTTACAGCCAACCCTCTGAAATATGCTTTGGCTGTGTCCCACACATTTTGAAGCAACGTCTTTTCTTTCTTATTTATTTTAAAAAAGAAGTCCATTTCCCTTGTCGCTAGTTGTATAAATTCTTTTTCTTTCAATATAGATTTGTTCAAGGACCATCTTAATTTTTCCTTGGCTCCTCTCCAAGTCATCTTTATTGGATTATGATCTGCCCAGATATTAGTTTCTATCTCTATTTCTTGTATCATCGCGCTAAGTTCTGAGGATGTCCATATCATATCAATTCTAGACCATGATTTATGTCTATTTGAATAAAATGTATATTGCAGTTTGTTTGAATTTTTTTCTCTCCATATGTCTTGAATACGGAGTTCTTCTGCCATTTTTAAAAACGCTTCAGGTAATATATTTCTTCCTTTCTTCCCTTGTTTGGTGCTTTTATAGTCCAAAGTTCAATCTATTATTGCATTAAAGTCTCCCATTATACAAAAATTCCGATAGTCCAATTCTAAAAAAAAATTATATAGTTTTTGGTAAAATTGTTCTTGTTTATCATTTGGTGCATATATTGCTACCATCAATATCTGTTTTTGGTCCATCATTATTTCCACCATTAATATTCTTCCCTCTTCATCCACATAAATTTATTTAGGGTTCATCGTTTCTTTAATATATAAGGCTATTCCTCTTTTCTTTTGTTGTGCTAATGCAAAATGGAGTTTACCAATTTTCAGTTGTTCTAGCAATTTATGGTGTTGTCTCTTAATATGTGTTTCTTGGAGGCAAATTATATCTATTTTTAATTTTTGTAGTCGTGTAAAGATTTTTTTCCTTTTTGAGGGGGAATTCAATCCATTTATAGTCATTGACAGGATCCCACTTTCCTTCTCCATCTCTTTCAATTATATCTAGGTCTTAATCTTCTAGTTGATCTTATCTGTCTGTGTTCTCTTGGTCTTGCCCCTTCTTCTGTGTATGTATTTTTAACTTCTTCTTCCTCTCTTGGTTTAGCTGCTCCTTCTATGGCTGTCTCTTCCTGTTTCTTTGTTTCTCTCGTACCAGATTCAAAATCACCTCCTTCCATAAACGCTTTGTGGTTATCATAGAATTCCATTGCTTTAAGTGGCATGTCCAATCTATATCTTTTCGTGTCCCAATAAATTAAAATCCCTTCAGGGATCAGCCATCTGAAATTCACTCCTTTTTCAATTAATTTTCTAGTTAGAAATTGATATTCTCTTCGGGATTCTCTTATTCTCCTAGGGATTTGTTTGAGAACTACAATTTCTTTTTCTTTGTATTTCAAAGGTTCATCTCTTACTCTTCTCAAAATCTCATCTCTTATGGATCTTTTAGGAAATCTAACGTGTACTTCTCTAGGAACTTTATTTCTTCTAGCATAATTTGAATTGACTCGATAGACCTGATCCAATTCTCCTTCCATTTCCTGTTTCCCAATTTCTAATGCATCTGCCAATAATTCCGTTATCAGGTCTAGGAGGTCCTCTTCCTTGTCTTGCAGTATATTTTGAAATCTTAAGAAGTAAGAAGCTTTTTCCATTTCCATGACAGCTATCGAGTCCTCTAATTCTCCATTTATTTGCATCAATTTCTGGGTTTCATCTTTTAACTTTTCTAATTTCTGGTCAACCTCAGTTGATTTATCTTCTATTTTTTTAATTCTTTGTTGATTTATTGTGACCATCTGTTTAAAATTTTCAAATTGAGAATCCATGTTATTAATTATTTGATTCATTTTATCAAAATCACTTTTCATCTCCTCATGATTTGTCATTGTAACTGCCATGTGAGTATCAATTGCCTCTTGGATTGCTTGTAGTGTCGCTTGTGTCTCCTTCTGGAAGTTGTTAGCCTTTTCTTGTTGAAGCATTGTATCAATTGATCTCTGATAAACTGGACTTGCAGAAGCAGAGGAGGGAGCAGAAGTTACTTTTTTCCAGGTTTAGATAGATTTGGGACGCTCATCTTTTTCTTTTAATCATACTTTGTAATCCACCAAGTAAGTCAAACTTTGTAATCCAATAGGCTCCTAACAAATAGGAGAGGTAAATAGTAATAATAATAAAAAAAGAACAAAAAAAGAACAAAAGGGAAAAAAGGGAAAAAAGGAAAATGTATGCTGTCAAAATTGTAATCCAAAGTGTTCTGCTAGTAGAAGTTTCTTGTTATTCACTCTGTCTCAAAACAGCTTGTAAAAATTCCAGGTCAAGCTGTATTTGTAATCCAGAGAAGTCAGATGACTTCAAAACAACTTTTATTTTTAATTGTAATCCATCCTGTAAAAAAAAAAAAAAACAATCCAAAAAGATTCTTCTCTTTTCCAGCCACAATCTCCAGGACTATAGATTCCAAGGACATTAAAAAGTTTAAACTATAAGCTGTGTCTGGGCATCTAGCCAAGTTCTGAGGCTCCAGTCATAACAGCTTGATAAGGTTAAAGATACAAAGCTAAATGTAGTTCTTAGGTGTCATTAGATGTCTATTCCAGCCAGACTTTAAAAAGTTTACGAAGTTATAATCCAATGGTTTCCAAACAAGAAATAGAATATATATATATATAAATGTAAAAGCTTCCCAAAATATCCTTCTTCAGTCCCTCAATTATCTTCACAATGTTATTATAAGTCACTTATAATTTCCCCCGAAGCTTAAACCGCCGCTTATTGTTCAGGAGGGAGGAGTAAAAGAAAAATCCCCCCCTCCTTATAGCTTGGGGATTTCTTGCTTTTGGGAGCTTTTTCCAGAACCGGTATTTTCACTTGTAGAGAGGTAAGGAAAGTAGTCTCACCCAGATCAGCTGTTTTGCTTTCCGCTTGTTTGTATTCGTTGTCTCCGACGATCAGCAGCTTCTGGCTGGCAGCATGGGTGCGGTCAGCTTTTCTTCCCACCCGTCCCGAGGGCTTCTTTGGATCAAGCGGGTCAGCTACTGCTGGCCCACGATCTACAAAGTTTCGCCCTTTGGCCAGTCACCTCTACGGGGTGACTTTTGGTCCTTTTGGACCCCCAGCGGGTAGAAATTGGGCGTGGGGAATGGAGCCTCGTTCCCCTGCTCCCGTGTCGCCGCGGCATCACTGGAAACTCCAGAGTTTGGGGACTTTTATCTGCATCCATGCTGAGAAGCTGCCAATTGTGCCCAGGCTTGGGGAGAAGAAACTCTCCTTTGGTATGCTAGGCGCTCACGCATGCACACACACACACGTACCCCATTCAGAGTTTGGGTACTTTTATCAACAGAGCTTGGAAGCTGCCAATCGCGCCCAGGCTTGGGGAGCAGGACTTCTTCTTTGGTGTGCTGCATGCACATGCACACACACACACACACCGTTCTAAGCTTGGGGACTTCTAAACTGTTTTCCTTCCCCACCTTGATTAGCAAGCTGGAGGCTCCCCTTGGAGCACAGATTTTCAATTCTGCAAATGCAGACACTTAGGGACTTCATTGTTCATTTCTCCTTTTAGTGTTGCTTTTGCAGTACCTCCCTTTGCAAACTTCCTCCAGACCAAACTATAAGTGTCCTGTGATGGCTCTCAGCTACTCCCTGCTGGTCCATGATCTGCATCTTACTGACAATTTGTGATGCCAGTGTCTGTCTATACGCATGCACAACACACCAAAGGAGAGGTCCTTCTCCCGAAGCCCGGGCGCAATTGGCAGCTTCCCAGCTCTGTGGATGAAAGTCCCCAAACTCTGAATGGGGTGCATGTGTGTGTGTGTTTGTGTGTTTTTGTGTGTGCACAAGCACCCAGGAAGCCAAGGAGTGATCCTTCTTCCCAAGCCTGGTGTGATTGGCAACTTCCCAGCTCTGTGGTTAAAAGTCCCCAAACTCCGAATGGTGTGTGTGTGTGTGTGTGTGTGTGTGTGTGTGTGTGTGTGTGTGTGTGTGCACATGTGCGTGAGTGCTCAGCACGCCAAAGGAGAGGTCCTCCCCAGCTTCCCAGCACGGATGCAGATAAAAGTCCCCAAACTCCAAATGTGGTGTGTGTATGTATATGTGTATAAGTGCTTGACTCCTGGCAGTTTGAGGAGGCGAGGAGCTGGTGGGGCACCAAGATGTCCAGTTAGCCAGTGCGACTTGTTCTACACTGACCCAGTCATGCCCACTCATTGCACCCACCTGGCCATGCCCACTCGGTCATGCCGACCTGGTCGCACCGAGTCAACAGTGCTGAGTCAGTGGCACTGAGCTGGCCACGCCCACTCCCTTGTGCCCACCCACCCACGCCCACCCACGCCCACCTGGTTGATGTGAGTCATCCCATTCCACTCTCAGCAGGCATCAAGACAGCATAGAAGATGAAATGAGGAATTTAGCAACAAGTGTTCACCAACTAATTCAGCAAGTACAGATCCTGACTCAACAAGGGCCTCTTCAGCAACCACAACAACTTGCCCCACCCACCCAGGCACAACTGTTAGTTGCTGCCATTCTCATCCCCAAGACTCCCAGCTACCTACCACAGAGATTCACAGGAGAGTCTGACAAGATCAGAATATTCCTAGCCCAGTGCGAAGTATTCATTAACACCCAACCAGGGGAGTTTCCAACAGACATATCAAGAGTCTCCCTCATCCTCAGTCTTTTAAGCGACTCGACTCCCAGATGGGCGCTTCCACTCATTAAGAGCAATGACCAAGATAACTTCCCAAACTTCTTTACCAGATTTAGAGAGCACTTTGGAGACCCTATTTGGATGGAAACTGCCTATCAATGCACCCACCGGCTTCACCAAGGCAACAGCTCTGTGAGAACGTATGTTGAAGAATTCAAGCTCCTTGCAGCCGATCTAAATTGGAACAAGCTACCATTAATATCACAGTTCAAGAGCACACTCAACAGGACCATCCCCAAGCAACTGATTCAACAAGGTGTTGAAAGAAAAATCTTCAGGTCCAGTCCAAGCTGGGAGTAAACAAATGGAGGCTAAGACGCTGGAAATAAAATGGAGGCTGCTTGGGAAAGAAGGTTCTGGTTTATTTAGTTGCCAGAAGCTTCAGTGACACAGCATGTTTCTGGGGTGGCTGACAAAATGGAGTTCAGATAGGTGGGCTTTTATACCTTCTTGGACTTTGTATTTGAAATGCCTGTTCCTGTCTGAGTACTTTGACCTGAGCTTGAGTGTGCCCTTTTGGTATTCTAATGGTGGTGGGTTAATCCTATTATGTCCTAAAGGTCATGTTCCTGTCCTTGGAGCCTTTGTTTTTCTAATCCCATCAGCTAAAACCTTCTCTGGGGCTGTGGTTGAAGGCATTTTGCTTATGAATAGGTGGCCCCAAATCTGCATTTATACAGAGCTGGCCTGCTCAGTTTCTGCCTGGGGAAACTTGGGCTGTTTCTGCCTCCCCTAAGATTTTCCTCCATTATTCCTTTAGGAAAATATAATATTCTGCCTTTTTTAACATCCCCCAAGTTATTTCCTTCTCTAGGAGGGTGGGTGGGTGCTGACTTTCTACAAAGGTATTCCCCACATGCTACAGGACATATACGTAGCCTCTATAACAGCTGAGTCTCGACTCACAGAAATTTGGGCACTTTTCAGCAGTCTCTGCCAGCTGCCTCCTCCTGTCACCACTCTGAGCCTCCCTACTCCATTGGATTGGGATGGTGAAGAAGCAATGCAGATTGGAGCAGCCAGACAGGCTCCTGCAGCAGGGGAATGGCAACAACACAGACAAATTGTCCTTTGTTTCTAGTGCTGAGAACCTGGACATATGGTCAAGGACTGCTCTACTAAGCCTCCCAGAAGAGGAAATAAACAGCCCAGCAATGTCTCCAGTACTCACTACCCAGATGGATGTGTCCTCAGGGAATGCGCAGAGGAGCTGGCTTGTGTTCTCACAGACATTTTCAACCTCTCATTGCAGCAGGCAGTGGTCCCATCGTATTTTAAGACGGCCATCATCTTGCCAGTGCCAAAAAAGTCCACAATTACAGGCCTCAATGATTACCATCCGGTTGCACTGACATCCACCATCATGAAATGCTTTGAGAAGCTGATAAAGGACACTATTGTATATAGCCTCCCGCCAGCATTTGACCCGCTTCAGTTTGCCTACCAACCAAATTGCTCTACGGAGGATGCTATTTCTTCCGTTCTCCATCTGAGCCTGAAGCACTTAGAGGAAAGAAATACTCATGTCCGTTTGCTGTTTGTCGACTTCAGTTCAGCGTTTAACACAATCATTCCCCAGCATCTAGTAGACAAACTGGGCCTTTTAGGCTTAAACACTCCTTTGTGCAACTGGATTCTGGATTTTCTTACCAACAGGCCCCAATATGTGCGAGTTGGAACAAATACCTCTAATACCATTTTCTTGAGCACAGGTTCTCCTCAGGGCTGCGTCTTAAGTCCGCTGCTGTTCACCCTGTTGACCCATGACTGTTATGCTAGGTTTGCCACCAACCATATTGTGAAGTTCGCAGATGATACAACAGTAGTGGGCCTTATTCAGGATGACAAGGTGGAAGCTTACTGCAAGGAGTTTGAGGGGTTGGTGAACTGGTGTAAGGAAAACAGTCTAGTTTTAAATACCGGAAAAACCAAAGAGATCATTGTTGATTTCAGAAAAGGCAGGCACAGCCACACTTCTCTGTGCATTAATAATTCACCTGTGGAGATGGTTACCAGCATCAAATTCCTGGGTGTGCAGCTAACGAGTAGGCTGACTTGGTCGCTCAACAGTGAGAAACTGGTGAAGCGGGCACAGCAGCGCCTGCATTTTCTGCGTCGCATGAGAAAAGCACATCTTCCTTCCCCTGTCCTGACCACTTTCTACAGGGGGACAATCGAGAGCATCCTGTCATACAGCATCCACAGTCTGGTTTGGAGGCATCACTGCTTCAGACAGGAAGGCGGTGCAGAGAGTGGTGAGAATGGCTGAAAAGATCATTGGCAGTTTCCCTCCCTCCCATCCAGGACAAGCACAGAAGCGTTGCTTGAGCAGGGTCCGTAGATTATCTGGGACACTAACATCCTCTTCACGACCTGTTTTCCTTGTTACCTTCTGGAGGAGGCTTCGTGTATCCGTAGCAGAACATCCAGATTCAGCCATAGTTTCATTCCATACAGCATTAACCTTGTGAACTCTCAAGCTTCCTCCTTCCGTTATATATTCAAGATGGACAGTATTTAATATTTATTTGCTACGTATATGTAGGGATGTGGGTCTATACATATGTTGTTCATAGTATGTTTAGGTGTGTGTCATGTATGTGTTTCACTTTGAGAGCGGGAAACTAAATTTCATTTTTGATGTGTGCCATTGTGCCCACAGTAAAAAAATGACAATAAAGGTTATCTTAACTTATCTTATCTTATCATGCTCAGGAGAGGTTTCCCTGCAAAGTTTGAAAGGAAAGGGGAGGGAGGATTTCTTTCCCCCCCCTTGCAGAAACACTCAATTTTTCATTCTCCAGACCCACTTTCCGAGGAGAGGTTTCCCTGCAAAGTTTGAATGGAAAAGGGAGGGTGGATTACCCCTCCCCCCCAACTTGCAGAAATGTTCCGTTTTTCATTCTCCAGACCCACTTTCTGAGGAGAGGTTTCCCTGCAAAATTTGGGGGCTGGTTCACAACATGGAGCATGTGACGATGATGAGTGCTGGATGTGACTTCTACATTTATTTAGAGTTATAAATCCTCACAAAGCACAAGTCCTTTTGCAGCAGTCTCACTGAATCAGGGGAAGGGCTTCATTCCCTGTTTGGTCAAATCCACAGAAATGGGGAAGGGGAGGGAGGAAATGGAGGAGGAGATAAACAGAAGGAGGGGAGGGTGGATATTCTATATTTTCAGTGCAGTTTGACAGTTCTTGTTGTGTGTCTCCTGCCTCCCCCCCAAAAAAAATATCCTAACAGTTTGATTTTGGATACCACTGTCCATCTCTACTTTCTGATATTTTTTGAATAAGAGACAAACTAGTTTTACAGTTACTGTATATACCGTGTATTATGCTTTCTTTGTATTTAGACTCTGGCACTAAATCCAGGTACTAAACTTTTAGATTATACCAATGCATTTAATAAAAGCCAATATGTTTTCCTGCTTTTTCTTATCCCAGCCATTTATTTCTCTTGCCCTGCTTCCACATGTAGTGTTGGGAAATTCACAGTCCATAGGAGATATACCAGTTTGCTTTCTTTGGTTTCCTGACTATATTGGTCTATGTCTTCCTTATCAGTGTTTCCCATAGTTAAGACAAAATGTCATAAACCATGGGTGTCAAACTCGCCACGTCACGTGACGTGCCGCAACATATCGCGACTCTTTTTGTATTGCCGGCAATGGGGTGGGCCCGGTTTCGGTATGATGAAACCGGCCCACGGGCCGGCAGTTTAACACCCCTGTCATAAACAATTCCAACTAAATGTAGAATCCTTGTTTCCTTGATTGTTGGCCTACCCGAATATAAACTAGGTGTCAGAATCCAATTATATTTTATTTCTAACTAATCTACTCTGGGAAAACCCAATTCTTACTCTCTTTGGATTCTGTCATACTACGAAGGGGGGGGGAGTAAACACGGGTGTTTATGACTGGCATTCCTTCTATCATCTACAAATAAACATCCTCTGTGGATTCCCTCTCTGGTGTACTAACAATAACAATGCGGCCATCAGCCTTTGATCTCACTCCCTATGAAGCCTCCTATTACCGGCAGCAAGGAAAAGGGGGGGAAGATTGCAACGTTTGGGATCCGATGGATTTAACACCCAGCCATCTGCCAATTTGGATTGACCGGAAGGAATGTGGGGTGGGACTGTTTGGGAACGCTTTAAAACATTGAATGATCAGGGGGGTCCCCCAGATCCTGTCTAGCACACCTTCAGTCAGTTTTTCTTAATAAAGATTCCTGTTGGAAAACCTGTTCCAAGAGTTCTGTCTTCTTAAGATGTAAATTGAGGAGGGTCCTTACATTAGACAGGATCTGCAAAATTAGTCAACCTGGAAGGAAGAACCTTGCCGGGGGACTTTGCAAAAATTACCATGTCAGACGACGAAGCAGGGAAGGGGGAAAGCCCCCAGAGAGGGAGCCGTTGCCCCAACTGGAAACCTGCCAAATATCCGGATCTGAAGGGTCAGATTCCTCAGGAGAAGAGGAGGTGGAGACGCGTAACCACAAGCCTCGGTGGTCAATGGGCGTTGGAAAGAAAGGCGAGTGGGAAAAGAAATCAAGAAAGGTGACCCTGAGACGGGGGGCCAACCAACCAGGATGGAAGTGGGAGATGGAGAGATCCCTGCACATAAGCGAAGATGAAGGAAGCTGGGCACAGCACTCGAACTGGATCCTAGAGAAAGCTATCAACTTGATGAAGAGAACCCTCAGCTCCCTAGGAGAGGAGAATCCTGAACCCCACAACTGCACCAACTCCTGGAGCCGCAATTGGAGAGACACTGAGGGGGAATTGGAACCTGCAGCCCCGGGGACATCCGCTGATCCAGTAGTCCCCACCCCCCACCGACCTGCAGAAGGAAATCCAGGTGGAAGACAATACCGACGAAGAAGACACCGCTCCATTCAAAGACTTCCGCCGTTGGACGCAAAATTCAAGGGGGAGCCGACACGCTTGGGGTTCTTCCTAACCCAAGTCCTTGGCTACATGGAGGAACACGGGCGACACATCCCTAGCGACAAAGCCCGTATCCGGATCGTGCAATCTGCTCTGGATGGACCGGCCGCCGATTGGGTAGTGAATTTGCATGATTCCAATGCCCCAGAGCTCAATGACTTCAACCGTTTCATGTCCTCTCTGAGAAGGCGATTTGAAGACCACCTGGCTGATCGCAAAGCACGCGAAAGAATCAAAACGATGAGGCAAGGCAGACGGCCAGTAGCTGAATATACGCAAGAATTCCGAACTATTGCCAGCAAGCTGAACTGGCCGGAAGACATCCTCCTTAGCCATTTCAAAGACGGCCTGAATTACGACCTATATGACGCTTGCCTGCCCCGGGGGGACCCACACCAACTCGACGAATGGTACGTCCTGGCAGAGGAAGCAGAGATCGACCTACTGAAGAGGCACCGCCGAGGAAAACAATGGAGCCGCTCACCGCCTGAACCAACGCGCGAACCAGCAAAGCCATCGGCTATGGCCAAGAAACCAATGGGCTGTTTCAAATGCGGGAGAGAGGGGCATCGGGCTGTAGAATGCCGCTCAAAAGCCCCCCAGCACAACCCAGACAGACCACCGGCCAGCAAATCTGGGAAGTCCCCAGCTAAGTCAAAAGAATCTGCCATGAGAGGAATAGAAGCTGTGGAATCCCCTACCTCCACCCATCGTGAGGAAAGAGCCCCAGCCTACACCGCAGGGCCGGTGGACGCCTCAGATGACACCTCGGAGGGTGAACCACTGGTAAGTGGATCCATCCCACCCATCCTCAAGACAGTGACTATATTAGCCCCCTCCATGCCCGAAGCTGTAAAAGTGAAAGCCTTAATAGACTCTGGCTGCACCCGCTGCCTAATTAGCCCGACTCTAGTGGGAAATCTGGGCATCCCAGTGAGGAGGCTGGAACAACCAATCTCATTTGGTCAGTTAGATGGGTCCATAGCAGGGGGGGTGCCAGCTACCCTAGCCACGTTACCAATCCACCTATCCCTGGGGAATCATGAGGAAGACCTAACGTTTATAGTGACCCCAGGCATGGAATGCCCGATGATCCTAGGGCTGGAATGGTTAACAAAATGGAACCCCTGGGTAAATTGGAGGACGAAAGAAATCAATTTCCTGAAGGAGGACCCTACAGACTTAAAACCCCAAGGGGATCCATCAAAATTAAAAACGGAAATAGCGTCCATGGGTGAAGAAAAGGGGCTACCAGAAATACCAGAGGAATACAGAGACCTGGCTGAAGTTTTCAGTGAGGAGAGGGCGGATGAGCTTCCCCCCCACCGACCCACGGACTGTGCCATAGAGTTCAAGCCCGGGGCAAAACTCCCAAAGCCCAGATTATACTCCATGAGCCCAAAGGAGAAGGAGGAAATGGAGAGATTTATAAAGAAAAACCTAGAAAGGGGGTTCATTGAACCAGCCAAACCTAAGGTGGCCGCTCCGGTCCTCTTTAGAGAGAAGAAGGATGGCTCTTTACGTTTATGTGTGGACTATAGGCTCTTGAATGCGATCAGTGAAAGCAACCTATACCCCCTACCCCTCATGAAGGACATGTTATCACACCTCTCGAAAGGAAAGATTTTTACTAAACTAGATCTAAGGGAAGCGTATTACCGCGTGAGAATTAGGGAAGGAGATGAATGGAAAACTGCATTCAATTGCCCAATGGGGTGCTACAAATTCAAAGTTTTGCCTTTTGGATTACAAGGGGGCCCCGCAGTATTTATGCAATTAATCAATGAGGTACTAAGGGAGCACCTATTTAAGGGGGTCCTGGTTTATCTTGACGACATCCTCATCTTCACAGAATCAAAAGAGGAACATGTCAACCTAGTCAGAGCGGTTTTAAAGAAACTGCGAGCCGCCCACCTATATGCCAAATTATCAAAATGCGAATTTCACCAGGAAAGAATAGACTACCTAGGTTACCGCATATCCCCACAGGGCATTGAAATGGACCCAGAAAAGGTCAGGGCAGTATTAGAATGGGCACCACCTCGCACAAGAAAGCAACTGCAAAGTTTCCTGGGTTTTGCAAAGTTTTACCGCCAATTCATGCCCTCATTTGCCCAGATAGCCCTGCCTCTCACGAGCTTACTAAAAACGAAGGGAGAATCCTCAGTGAAACCTAGCCAGCCACTAAAATGGACAATGGAATGCCAAGCGGCATTTGAGAGATTAAAGAGGCTTTTTTCTGCCGAACCAGTACTGAGACACCCAGACATGGATAAACCCTTCGTAATACAGACGGATGCAAGTGATGTAGCAGTGGGGGCGGTATTATTACAAGAAAATGAGGAAGGGATGTTACAACCCTGCGCGTATACGTCCAGGAAACTCACTGAAACGGAACAGCGCTGGCCCGTGTGGGAGAAAGAGGCATATGGGATACGGTGGTCATTACTTACATGGCGCCAATTCCTTGAAGGCAATAAAAGTTTTGCTAAAGCTTTTGCGGTGGGGATCTTTTGGCAAGGAATAAAGTGAACCTGTTTGGAAAATAGGTCCGTGACCGTCCAAATGACAGTATTCCCATTACTTACATGGCGCCAATTCCTTGAAGGCAATAAAATCCCTTTCCAGGTGTGGACAGACCACAAAAATTTGGAAGCCTTGAAAACACCCAGAAAACTCAGCCCCAAGCAAGCCCGCTGGTCCCAGCATTTTCACCAATTCAATTTTAAGCTCAAGCATTTGCCGGGGGGAAAGAACTTTTTGGCAGATGCATTATCTCGCATGCCCCAATATAACAGCACGCGAGCCACTGACTCTAAACCGATCATGGGAGAATCACAACTGGCAGCACCAGTGACTACCAGAGCCCACGTTAAATTAAAACCACAGCTGGATAGCCAGACCGGAATTGAATTCCGGAAAAGTTTGGAAACAGATGAATGGTTCCAGAAAAATAAACACGTGTGCACAATGAAAGACGGACTGCCTTGGGTGGGGGAGAAGTTATATATACCGACCACCCAAAGAATCACATTCATGCAACTTTGCCACGACACAAAATCAGCAGGGCATTTTGGATTTGTAAAAACATTACACTTAATTAAACGGCAATTTTGGTGGCCATCTATGAAAAAAGACATAGAAAGTTACGTGGCCAGCTGCCCAAAGTGTGCAATGGCAAAAAGGCTGCAAGGGAAATCACCAGGACTGTTACAAACAGTGGCAAATCCCTCAGCCCCCTGGAGGGAAATAGCCATGGATTTTATAGTGGAATTACCAGAAAGCAATGGGAATACTGTCATTTGGACGGTCACGGACCTATTTTCCAAACAGGTTCACTTTATTCCTTGCCAAAAGATCCCCACCGCAAAAGCTTTAGCAAAACTTTTTGTGCAACATATTTACAGATTGCATGGGGCACCCCAACGCATCATATCTGATAGGGGAGTGCAATTTACATCTGCATTTTGGAAGGAATTTCTATCTCTTTTAGGGACCACCCAGGGACTGACGTCTAGCCATCACCCTCAGGGAAATGGTCAATCAGAAAAATGTAACGGAGTACTTGAGCAATATTTAAGATGTTTTCTAAATTTCCAGCAGTCAGATTGGACGGACCTGTTGCCGTTTGCAGAGGTTGCCTACAATAATGCAGTCCACTCCAGCACAGGTTACACTCCTTTTCAAATAGCTACCGGCCAAAGTTTCAACCCCATGCCAGAACTAACCCCAAACGAACCAGAAATCCCATCACTGAAAGAATGGATGGAACAATTACAAAACACCTGGCCAATAGTGAGAAAAGCTCTAGAGGAAGCTAGGCAAGCATACAAAGCACAAGCAGATAAGAAAAGGGTGGAGCCCACACCATTCATTATAGGAGAAATGGTCTATCTGTCTACAAAATATTTAAAATCCATACAACCCTGTAAAAAACTTGGACCAAAATATATAGGGCCTTTTCCAATTAAAAGAATCATAAACCCGGTAACAGTAGAATTAGAATTACCCAAGAATCTTAGGCAAATACACCCAATTTTCCACTGCAGTTTGCTGAAAAGAGAACAACAGTCACCCTTACGGCCAAAAATTCCCCCCCCACCAACACCAATCATGATAGAAGGGGAACAACATTTCGAAATAAAGGAAATCCTGGACTCTAGAAAATATCATGGGTCAACTCAATACCTAGTAGCATGGAAGCACCTCCCCGCCTCTCACAACGAGTGGGTCCATAAACATCATATCAAAGCCCCGAAGCTTTTAAAGAAGTTTCATACAGAGTATCCTAACAAGCCAGACTAACTTTTATTCCTGTTTTGTTTTCTCTACAGGTGGACCTCTCTTATTTTTAAGGGGAGCCGGATGTCAGAATCCAATTATATTTTATTTCTAACTAATCTACTCTGGGAAAACCCAATTCTTACTCTCTTTGGATTCTGTCATACTACGAAGGGGGGGGGAGTAAACACGGGTGTTTATGACTGGCATTCCTTCTATCATCTACAAATAAACATCCTCTGTGGATTCCCTCTCTGGAGTACTAACAATAACAATGCGGCCATCAGCCTTTGATCTCACTCCCTATGAAGCCTCCTATTACCGGCAGCAAGGAAAAAGGGGGGAAGATTGCAACGTTTGGGATCCGATGGATTTAACACCCAGCCATCTGCCAATTTGGATTGACCGGAAGGAATGTGGGGTGGGACTGCTTGGGAACGCTTTAAAACATTGAATGATCAGGGGGGTTCCCCAGATCCTGTCTAGCACACCTTCAGTCAGTTTTTCTTAATAAAGATTCCTGTTGGAAAACCTGTTCCAAGAGTTCTGTCTTCTTAAGATGTAAATTGAGGAGGGTCCTTACACTAGGCAAATGTCCCTTTTATGCACATCATTCCTTTGGACCTATCAGGCAAGAGATCCTTATCTGGCCATCCTGCCAATATTACAAGCAAGAGTAGCATAAGAACATAAATCATAAGATTATGAAAAACCACAGTGATAGCCAAAGCATTGTCTTATCCTGCATTCTATTTCTAAAGTGAGAACTTGATATCTACAAGAAGGCCACCCCACTTTGCCTCCCCAGTGACTGGATGGCTGAATGTTTAACCATCATTACTAGCAAATATAGATAAAAAATAACCTATCTTACGTAAAGTTGGCTAGCCCCTTTTAAAGCTGTTTGCTGATGGCTTTTGCCACATTTTATGTTAGCAGATTTCATTTTCTAACTGCACAATGTGTGAAGAAGAACTTGTTTATGGGTTTTTTGGGGAAGGAGAGAATCTACCTTAATTCTTTTAAATCATATGAACCCAATTCCAGAATTATTAAAGAGGTATCTCTCTGCTGTCTCCACATCCCATACATTTTTATATTCCCATAGTTTCCCATTTTTCTAATATGAATGCCTCCAAGGTATACATTTTCATTTTCAATTAGGCAAGTTGCTTCAGCTTCTTGGTCATTTTTGCTGTCCTTTTTAAAACTTTTAGTATATAGGCAATATTATTTATCAGGTGTGGCCATTGGAGCAGTACCTGGCACCCCAATGTCAAATCTCAAATTAACAATTATGTTTTGGTGGGTTTATCTCTTTCTTAAGTTTCCTAACATTCAGTACTGGGGATTTTGTAGAACAGGGGTCCTCAACCTTGGCAACTTTAAGACTTGTGGACTTCAACTCCCATAATTCCTCAGCCAGCAGGTTGAGGAAAGTTGCCAAGGTTGAGGACCCCTGTTGTAGTGGATTAGAGTATGTACTTTCAGTGAGAAAGTCACAGAAACCTGTGCCTGGCAATGGGTCATTTACAAGGATATAGGCCTAAGTTGCTGCAATTGTTAGACTTGCCCTGTATGCATTTCTTTCTCATCCCTAGCTAGAGGCAAAGCCAGTGTCTCGCAACCTTGGCCATTTTAAGATGTGTGGACTTCAACACCCAGAGTTCTGGCTGGGGAATTCTGAGAGTTGTCATCAGCACATCTTAAAGGAGGGAAGGTTGAGAAACACAGGACTAAACATCCAACTTCTACACTACCTCAGCAACTTGGCAAACAGGATGTTCCAGGGCCAGATAATGTTTAAAGTAGTGTAGTAGTTCAAATACAGTACTCAAATGGATCAAGGCAAACATCTATCCATTTCTGCCATTGCTTTGCTGTATGTCCACCTGCCACAAATACTAAATACAAAAGGAACAATGTGTGCATATTAAAGAAGATCTGGGTAAGGGATCCAGCTCCATTCTCTTGGTTTTCACTGTGCCCAGGCATTCTCACACACGCACACACACACTACATGCACACTTCAGCTAGTGGATAAATGTGGTATATAAACTACATTTATCAAATCAGAAAGCTCGTGATGGGACATCATTGGCTTTTTTACCAGTACACATAATGATGTCTTCATTCATGCACAGAGCCATGTCATGGGCTAAGGAAGATGACTGGTGTTGTCAGGGCATGGTTCTGTAAGGTTTTCCACTTAGCCTCACAATTGTCCCAGCATTACTCAGGAATTTAAAAGAGCCAAAAGAAACTCCTGAGCCGAGGTTTCAGCAAAGAATTACAACTTTTATTTTGATCACAACAGAGTTGGGTAACCCTATCCCTCTTCGTGGCTGGTAGAGGGATGAAGGCAACAACCAGGAAAGATGTCTTCCACCTTTTATACCTTTCCAGAACAAAAAGATCAGGTCTTTGTATCAGGAACGAAAAGGTACAGAAAAATAATTCAAAGATGATGGCTCATACACAGCAACCCAGGCTCCATCCGTAACTCCTTTCCCCCTCCCCTTACAGTGCTCTTTTCATGTAAGCAATCTCCTGTATGTTTAACATGAGACTTTTACTTTTCCAATATACATAAAGCATCTGCTCAAACAATTGGCTACAAAATAATGACTACAAAGTAACAAAACATTGATTACATAATAACACTACAAATATCAATATAAAATGGTTACTATATATATAAAATAGCTGCTAGTGTGAAGCTTAAACATACTAAAATCATAAACACAATAAAATCCCTTCAGTTCTATCTTGGTAAGCTGCAACTGGTGAGGAGGCCTGTTTTTTGTTAAGCTATGTAACTGCAAATTCTCTGACACCAGCTGCTTTTTAAACAATTCAGTCTTGAGCATCTCTAAAATTTGGGTTTTTTTTTAATGCTGATATCCTTAAACTAACACTTTTGTTTCACTATTCACTGAGGGAAGTAAAAACCAAGAATACAGGAACTATTGGCATCAGCATGACAGTTTCTCTTTTTACTCTCACAACCTTGCCTTTGCAGTTTACATTTCTCAAACACAGGCAAATAGAAAAAGCATTAAAGACTCAAGAGGCAACATGTAAAGTGAGCAATACTGGTAATTTTGCAGAAGGATTTTGGATGAGATGCATTAATATCCACTGTGGAATTGATGATAATCTATGATGGCAAGATGATTTGTAAGAAGGGGGAGGGATGAAACAGATGAAGAGGGGAAGGGGGAGATGGAGCAGGAGTGGCCCCTCCCAGGGCTTTGTGGTGGGTTAGTGAAGGAAATACAAGTGTGTTGTATGTTTTTATGACCAGAGGAACTGGAGGAAATAACTTTGTCTTACAGTATCTCCTATATCAATTGGAATTTTTCTTTGTAGTGCATATGGTTCTTGTACTTGGCCTACTTTTTTATAGGAAATATGGGGGAGCTTCCGGTTTGGCCCGAGGACGGGACGGATGGAAGAAGCTGGAGCTCCAGCTTTCCAGTCCGGTTTCGCTTTGCCCAGTGTCCCTTAAAGGGGCGGAAAGTTGCCCCGGAGGGGCAACGAAGAAAGAGGGACACTCCAGGAGCTTGGATCTGGTGGCGACCAATCTGAGAGAACTGAAGAACTCCTCTAAAGGGGCGGAAGAAAGGCTGCCGGGAGAGCTGTGTGAAAATGGAATGGAATGAGTTAATGAGAGAATTGGATTTGGGCAACCAGCTGGTAAGGCCCTGTAAGCAAAGCCTAGCTCAGGAAAATGCCTGGAAACTGCCTGTAATCCCTGTAAGGCAGCAGGGAGGAGTGCCTGTATTCCCCGCGTAGGCACCGGGGAGGAGAGGACTAACGAAGAGTCCGGAAACGTTCCCAAAACAAGGAGGTGAGGGTACTCCGTCTGGGAACCGAAGTCTTCCTGGAGGTTTTATTTTTTCCAAAAATCCCGGAAGTTTTTTTTTCCTTTTGTACCTGACTGAGCCAAAGTGAGCCCCACATCTGAGAGGGAACATGGGAAGTGGCAGTTCAAAGGTGACAATTAGGACTCCCCTAGGAGGTTTACTTGAGGCGTGGGACGATCGGCAACTGCCCGTCCTAGCCGGAATGAAGAAAAGAAAGGCAAAAGAAATATGTAGAAAATGGGCTTTGCTCAGGGCTTTGCTAGGAAACCAATTTGGCTAAATAAAGGTACTTAAAGGGAAAATAAGAAATAGTGATTCTCTCTCTCTTTCTTTTTCTCTCTCTCTCTATGCAACCACGTTGTTTGTTTAAGACTGTGCCTTCCCTAACATGACTTAACTGAGATTTGTGGTGGGGATGACTAGGATGTGTAGAATTAAAAGTTCTGTTTCCTTTTCTGTTCTCTTGTCTTTGTGTATATATGTCTGTCAAAGTATTTGTGTGTGAGGTAAATGTGACTGTTTATTGTTTCTAACCCAAAGATAAAACAATTTTAAAATTCTGCTAGAAATTCTGCTTAAAACAAGCCACCCAAAAAAAAAAAAAAAGGAAATACCCTCACTCTGTTTGTCTGGCCAACAAACAGAGTGAAGAAAAATGTGTTTGTTTGTTTGTTTCTTTTCCCTTTCTCTCTCTGTACTCTTAAGAACAGCCCAAAGTTACCAGGAGGGATTGTTTTAAGTTCATCTGCTGGAAAAGTTTCACTTGCATTTACTGTATGTGTTTTATCTATCTATCCTTTTCCTGAAAAAATGTGTGTCTAGCTACAAGAGCCTCCCGAAGCTCAAGTTTGCTTGTGTGGGGAATAATCTTCTTCTTAAATTACTTTTCTTATCCTATCATTAATTGGTGAAACTACTATGAAGCTAATCCTGGAACATATAAGCATTTTCCAATCTCTAAAATAATGTGGTCTATTTTGGAATAAATGTTAAGGGTAGATCCTCCTGCCCCTGGCAAGTTGCACACCTTAAAATATTAGGCTTTTAAAATTATTTGGAGCTTTCAGCATTCTCAAGCTGCCCAGCATTTTTTTTCAAGTTGCAAGTCCTTGTCTTTAACATGTTGCAAACGTTCAAGTTCAGAAGTGAAACATTTCATGTATGTTCTCTTACCAGAATCCAGCTTTCTTTTGTCCTCATCTGTGATTTCATTTTGTCTGCCTATCTGTTTCTTTAACAACTGCAGTATTAATGCCTTTTCAAACTCTGCCTGCAAGCTACCCCTCCCCCCATCTACTTCTCCTTTTCTTATCTCTGTTCTCCATGACTTTGTCTGCCTCTCCTGGGAGAGTCCACCCAGAAAGGGGGGGAGGGGAACTTGTTCTCATGTCTTTCAGCCCTGCATAGATGACCCCTCCCAACCTTTGGAAGCAGAGCACACTGACCCAGATGTTGCCTCCATCCATTTGAGCCATGGAATTGAGTTTTGAATTCAGCCATCCACTAAAAAGCCACCATGCAACCTGAATGGAACAGATCTTCCCAAGTCCTACCATTCCCCCAGATGCCTGTGAACGCTGCAAAGGAAGGAAGGAGTCCTGGAGCCATTGGTCCCCACATGAAGCCTCAGAAGAAAATTAGGAAGAGTATGGGGGGAGGGTGGAAAGTCATTGTAAAGTTTTCTTTCTTGCCCCATTTGTATTGTAACAAGCCAGTTGAATGTATTTATGGAGAGATGGCATTTGGGAATAGTTGGCACAGCAAGTATTGAACACCTTGGGACTTCTGTCTGGTGCGAGGGAAAATTTATCCAGGATGGTTGTATTGCCTGTTTGTATTAGTAGCTGCACACACACACACATGCACACACACCATTCAGAATCACATTGAGTCTCTCTCTTTCACTTACCTTCAGTAAAGCTCCAGCCTTATTCTTGCCCTGTGTCATTAAAACTTGTAGGAACAACTTCCAGCAAATTCCAAGGGGGAGGGAACCAGCCCCCCTCAGGCAATTTGCAATTCATATGCCCTGACTGAGGAAGTAGCAGGAAACAGATCTCCAAACCTAAGCCCTGAATATCTTGCACTGGTGGACTCAGATTGGGAGTCCTAGGGCTCACTATGTGCAATTTTAAAAAAATAATAATAGCCTGGCTTGCATGTTGGCTAACCTCAATTGGACATTACAAACCTGGATGCACTGAACTAAGAGCTAAGGCAGGAAACAACCCTTGAAAATGGGCAGCCAGTGGTTATGTACTGAGGCAAACCATGGCTGTGAAGAATTTTGGGAGGAATGTGCAAACCTGACTGGAAGCTCAAAGTGACATCCAACATTTGAAAATAATTGGCACAGAGTATTGGAAACTATAAATTTCTTTTCCACCTAACAAAATTTTTGCCCTGACTTTTAGAACTTTATGGGTTGGAAGCTCCCCTTTTGGGAGCAGGGATCTTTTTCTGCTTGCCTCCATTAGTGTCTTCTTTTTTGTGGCTTAACAGTTTAAAAGCTTGCCTACCGAGTATCCCAGATCAGATCAATTTTAATGTTGTGCCAGTAAAAGTGTGTCACCCACACTATTATGGTGTGGGAGTTCGATCCCGGGGTCCAGCACCTGCTGGACGGACCAGTGGTTGTGGGAGTTCGAATCCCGGGGTCCAGCGCCTGCTGGACGGACCAGTGATGTACGTTAGCCTAGGCCAACGGACCTCGCGTTTGGTAGATAGGAAACACACGGACAACATGTTTCTTCAGGTTGAATCAGCAAGCGAGAGCCCAGAAGGATCTGCGTGCTTTTCTTTTATTGGTACACTTACGTCACAGCAGGAGGTTGTAAAGGGTGGGTTTTGCCAGGAAATGAAACTTAAAAGGGTACCTTAACTTAACTCAGGAAATGGAAACTTAATAAGGCATAAACGAAACCTTTAACTTAACTCAGGAAATGGAAACTTAAAAGCATAAATGAAACCTTAAGCTATTGAAATGGTTGCAACATCTCCACTGTTTTTATTTTTTAAAGTTCAATCTCTATCCTACTCGTAGCCATCATCTGCATCCTCCGAAACAGAAGAGGGCAACTCCATAAGAATACGAGATTCTTGCTTGGGGGCAAGAGCCTCCATGGCTAAGTCTGATTCAGTATCGGAACAGTTGGAGTCCGTGTCAGACAGCGTCAGTAGGGCAACCTTTTCAGAGGGGTGGAATTTGGGTTTCAAGGGTTCATATATATTGTTTGAGGCAAGCATAACATTAATCTTAGAAAGATTAGAATCCAAACCATTCAAACGATCCTTGAGAAATTGCAAAAGGCGTGAAAAAACACATGGGCCAATCATACATAATATAAGCAAAATTATACAAGGTCCTAAAATAGCAGAAAGCAATGTAGTAATCCAGGGAGAGAAATTAAACATGCTTTGATACCAGGATTGTTGGGAGAGTCTTTCCTGTTCCCTGTCTTTTAATCGTTTGCGTAACTCATTCATAGAGTCGCGCACAATGCCAGATTGATCAGAATAAAAACAACATTCTTCTTTTAAGGCTACACACGTTCCACCTTCCTTTAAAAATAAAAGGTCGAGGGCACGCCTATTCTGTAAAACTACTTCAGCAAGAGACGACAAAAAAGTTTGAAGGGCAGAAATTGAAGTCTCAATGCGGGAAAGATCATCATCTATTTCTAGACTAAGTTTTTGTATTTGTTGTTGATTAACAACCAAAGCCGCAGCTCCAGTAGCTGCTCCTGCAGCACCTAATCCTAAAAGAACTGAAAGGGTTAGGGCTGTAACAAATTCACGTTTTGCACGTAGGTGGTATTCCGGTGGTTCCATAAGGGAAACAAAATCAGAGAGGGAATAATAAGTGATTCTAGGGACTAAGCGTACCTGAATACAAAAGGCTTTTTGTTGTATAAGGACATCCCCTGATACACAGGCTGTGGCACCTGTAGAGCAAGCCCAGATGGAGTTGTTGCCGGGGATGAAGAATTGGCCCTTTAAGCTGGCAGAGATATTACCATTACTCAAGGTAAAAAGAGAGTTATAACCTGCCGTATTTACACTGCCCGATCTTTTCTGGGTGAGCCAAACATCACATTGGTATTTGCCAGTGGTGATATTAGCACAATATTGAGAATAATTTGCAGGAATGTTTCCCAAGCAACAACCATGTCCCATAATAGAAGTAATAGTGATGGATGTTGAGTTCCATCTGCAAGAGTCATCTTTAGTAGCATTCTTAATAGGTTCGATGGAGCCAACAGCGTCATAAAAGGGTGGAGTGGCTGATAAACAGAGCCAACAGTGGTCGGTTTGTGAAGAAGAATTAACAGCACTTTTTAGCAAAAAGGAAGAAGCATTGACAAGGTTAATCAAGGGATTAGGCATATTATGTACAACGGACTGTAAAAAAAACAGGTTGAATGCTTTTGTTAGGACCTATAGGAGGGGAATGTGGTGACTGGATTGTGAGGCGAATGGAAAAAACTCCGCCGTCGTCTTCAGAACCGCTCCATTCTCTACCACCCCAAGAATATCCGACAGCCCATTGCTCTGTAGTCAAAGTCTTTCCTTGGGATGTGAAGGTAATGTTCATTGGATTTTTCCGCTCACCACAGCAATGCAAATTAGAAGGGCAGGAAGGAGAAGGGGGTTTGCCATTACTACGGTTAATGGCAATATAATCATTTGAGCGAGGGGCAGTCCAGGATATAGCGCCCGTAGAAACACAAGACCATGAGGCACAGTATTTATCCAAAAAAGTGCCACATTGATATTTTTCCTCAGGTGTCTTTGGTTCGGGACAAAAATACAGGTCCCACCATGTTGCTTCTAGTGGAGAAGGTGTGCACGAACCTTGTTTGTCCCATTTGTTAGTTTGGAGAAATTTTGAAGCAAATTTGTTGACCCCGGTACCCATTTCGGCAAAGTCAAAATGTAAGATAGGGAACCAGGGCCATATTGTGTATTTGGAGATTTGGAATAATACCTGATTTTCAAAGTCACGAACAGTCCATGTGTAGTTGAGAGGTCGATGAGGATTAGGATCAGGAGATCGCCGTCGTCGAGAATGAATGATGCGTTGGTGTGAGCGAGGTTGCTTTGTGGAATGAAAGTGTTGTAAGTGAGGTGAGGTTAAGATACGGGCGGCCAGGTCTAGGAAGGAGCGGGGATGAGGAACAAAGTTGTAGGCAAGTAAACGAGGAGACAAAGGAGGTTTTGCATAGCTCGCCACTGATGCGAGTTCAAAAGAATGTGTAGTATAAGTACCATAGGATGAAAATCCAGACACATAATAGCGCCCCGTAGTCTCAGGGGTCACAAGAATAGCAAGAGTTATGTGACAAGGGTAATGAGCATAGGTGAGGGAAATAGAGGGAGATGGTGGAAGAGGAATGCCACGATTAGGATACTGAGAAAACACAAAGGGACAAAAGGATTGACCTCGGTCATAACAATGAAAAAGGGCAGTAGTATTGAGATCAAGAAAAGAAAAAACAGGACCACAATATAGGCCTTTATGAAAATTTAGAGGAATTCTCAGGTGCTTTGTCATCATGGGAAGGTGCAGTGTGGACATCATGGGGAAGGAACTTGTCAAGAGTGTCATCAAAAGCAGGGTCCACATGATTGATGCAAAAGTGTTGGACCCCTGGACAATATGGGTGGTGCAATATGCAGTTGTTACACCAATAACAGCACGTACATCCACACTCACAAAGGCAATGATGGCACATCCGATGGAGTCGGTGGGTTGTGTGGAGTGATGAAATATGGGCGAATACAACGAGCAGGGACCCACAAAACTCTGTCAGGTAGTTGAACTGCAGCGTAGCCTCTTCCCCAGGTGATGAGTTCGGCTGGACCTTTCCAAGTTGGATCCGGGAGCTGCCTGTAGTATACAAGTGGTCTTGAAGTTGGGACAACAGGTTTAGTAAAGTGTCGAGACGCAGCAGACAAAGAAGGAGTGCCAGTGAGATTTAGAAAATTGAGAGTATACAGACAAACATTTAACACGTTTTGCAGTGCCGGGAGGTTTGGGGGGCATAAGCCCTTGGACCCCATATAACGATCTAATGCATTTTTTAAAGTTTGATTTGCTCGCTCAACAATAGCCTGCCCTTGGCTATTGAAAGGAATTCCAAATTTGTGGACAATGGACCAGTGATGACAAAACTGTGAAAATTGTGAGCTGACATAAGCTGGGCCATTGTCTGTTTTTAATATTTTTGGACATCCCAGCACTGTAAAGGTACGAATACAGTGATTAATCACTTGTTTTGCAGCTTCCCCTTTTTGTGGGGTTGCCAAAATAAATCCGGAGAACGTATCTACTGTAACATGTAGATATTTCCACGGGGCAAATGGAGGATATTGAGTTACATCCATTTGCCAGGTATCACAGGCTTCAGTGCCTCTAGGGTTAACACCCTGTGGGATACCTTTAGACTGTAGGCTACAGGTTGGGCATTGTTAAATTATGGCTGTAGCTTCAGCCATAGTGATTCCAAATTGTTTCATTAGTGCTTTTTTATTTTGATGAAAATAAGCATGACTGTCCCAAGGGGAGACAGGAGAAAGAGACATGAGGCAGGTAGCAGAGGCCGCAGCGTCTGCAATATCATTTCCCTTTTGCAAGAAGCCAGGAAAAGGTTGGTGGCTTCTTATGTGTGTGACAAAGTAAAGATGTTTCCTGTTGGATATTACAGTTTGTAGGGTGGAAAATAAAGAAGTTAAATCAGGGTCCAGGGATGGAGAGAGGTATGATTGAAAAATAGTGGTGACAATTTGAGTGACATAGAGACTGTCAAGAATGAGATTTATAGGTTGAGTGGAAAATGTTTGAAAAGCTAGAATGGCAGCGGCTAGTTCCGCACGCTGAGCAGACCGTTGGGGTGGCGTTATTTTTGTGTGCCATTGGTCATGAATATACCAGGCACAAGCACCAAATTGTTTACTGCCATCTACAAAGAGTGTGACAGCATGTGGGATGGGAAAGCGTTGTAATTGGGTATCCCATGAAACATGGATATTTTGTAGGAGCTGAATGCGAGGATCAGCAGGAGGGTGGCAGGATATCTTTCCAGGCCACTCAGTGAGAGCAAGCTGCAAGGCTTCAGAGTTAGAATAGATGGTTTCCCATGTAGTGAGAGAACATGGTACATATAGGACAGAAGATTCTATTCCTGCAAGGGCTTTTGCTCGAAGGCGAGCCTTAGAGATGAGAGAGGCAAATTGAAAAGGTTTTTGACCAATTGTGTTTCTAGGAGTGTGAGAGAGGTGAAGTCATTCTAGAATCAGCAAGGAGGGAATAGTTTGGACAATAGCACATGTAGGTAAAGAAATAGTATTACACAATAAAAGAAAAAAGGGAATGTTTGGGGTCATTCGGTCAACCCACTGAATTTGTAGGGCTTGGTTGACCAATTGAATCACTTTTAAATGACTGTCCTGCAGTGGAATAACATCTGCAGGATGTTTGCCTTTGGGTAAGGCTGAAAAAAGAGGTGATAATTGAAAAGTGGTGAGACCTATATAAGGTCGAATCCAATTAATAGCACCTAAATATTGCTGTAATTGAAGTAAAGTTGGTTGGTGTGGTAATTTTAAAAAGGGAAAAAGTGGTGCAGCATGGGAGGCCAATAATTTATGGCCCAAATATTGAAAAGGAGGGGAGGTTTGGACCTTGTCAGGAGCAATGTGCAAACCTCCTTTTTGCAAAATTGTTGTGAGGGTTGGCAAAGTTACAAAAACAGTACCCTTTGGGCCTGGTACTGCGACCAAAATATCATCCATGTAATGGTAAACCAAAAAGGAGGGATGAAGGTCCCGATATGGTTGCAAAACATGGGAAACAAAAAACTGACACATTGTAGGGCTATTTAGCATGCCCTGTGGTAAAACCTTCCATTGGTAGCACTGAGTTGGTTGAGAATTATTCAACTCAGGCACTGTAAAAGCAAATAAATGTTTATCCTGTTGATGCAAAAGAATGAAAAAAACAAAAACAAAAAACAATCCTTTAAGTCAATTATCATTAAATCAAAATCTTTTGGAATTAAATTTGGGTTTGGGAGGCCGTATTACAATGCTCCCATAGGTTGTAAAACAGCATTCACTGTACATAAATCATGGAGGAAACGCCATTTGCCTGATTTCTTGTTTATAACAAAAACTGGAACAGAATAAGATTGCAACATTTTATGCCCTAAATAAAGATAAAGTGTAACTGTATCTTTTCCAAGGCAACTTGCAATCCATAGATACTTGAATCATTTTGTATTTCAAAAAGCCAATTAGATTGTATTTTTGGGGTTCCAATTTAATCAAATTCCATTCAGATGAAACAAATTTTCATGAAATAGGAAAAACCTTTACAAATCTAAGCAAAGCAATTCAGTCATTTCTTTTGGTTGATGGATGTATATGTCTAACTAAACAATTTAAAACTCAAAAATTTGCAAAAGAATTGCCCAACAATTACTGCCTCCTCTTTCGAGTAAAAAAAATAGCAAGCTGAAACTGCAAGAGTGGGCATCAAATTTCACATCCACCCCCCTTCCTCAACCCAGACTTCTAAGCAGAGGAAGAAAAAAAAATAGTTAAAACGAACAGCTGCCCCCCCTCCTCTATCTGCCCTTCCTTTGCTCTTAAAACAATACAGCCAGCGAAAAACGAAAGAGGCAGGAGGGGGGGGAAGAAAAAGAAACTTTGCAAAAATCTCACCACCAAAAAAATTCACATGCAGTCACATGTATAAATTCTTTTATACCTCTTCCATAAAACTTTGCACATGCAAACTCATACCATTGCGTTCCCATGTTACAACAATAAAAACTACAGTTTTACTATTCCTTTCACAGCGTGGGATGGGTGGAGGGGTGAGGGCTAACACACACACATTTACACCAGCAAATTAACTCATTCACTTCCATTCTGTTTGCTTACACCATTTCATATACAAATATTTCATTTCATATGTTTTTCAAGCAAAACTTTTTATTTTTAATTAAGGCCTTTTTGTTTGTTGTTATCAAAGAGGGTTTTGACCCTTTTCCAAGTCTTGGAAATAACACAAAACAACACAGACAGACATATATACACAAATACCATTAAAACAACATTTATTTAGACATATGGCTTGTCCTGCAAGAAGCGAGAAAATCATGAGATGATTCCAACCAAACATGTGGTTTTTATAGGGCCCTTTAACCATCTCCTATTTTTCTCACCATTCCAAGTCCAAACGTAACGTTCTAGGAGTTAAACATATATAAAACAAAACACACACATCAACACAAAGCACCACCAGACATTGTCTGACAGGGTTCAAACTTAACAGATTACAAAAGAGTTTCAAAACATTCCAATTGTTCAAAACGCATTGCAGAGAAGTGCAGTTTGAGTTAATTTATGTCTCTAAATTGTTCTGAAAATTTATTGTTTGGTAGTTTGATGAAACGGAAGCATTGAGTGCAGTTGCAAAACTCTGCAGAACAGAATACAGGGTTGCCTGTTTCTGTTTTGGAGGAGAGAGAGAAGGATAGAGCGAAGAGGGGGGTTTTTTTTGGCTGTGCCGGCTTTGGAACGTCTTCCGTAGTAGGCACAGGTTAAAAGGAAGGGTCTGGGGATAGACAGTTGTTCCGTTAACTTTTTGCAAACAATTTGCCTTTCTGGCTAAAGAGGAAAGTTCATCCACATGCTTGGACAGAACCTTGGAAAGTGAGGACCCATACTTACGATAATCAAGCCTTTGCCAGGTGCATAAATACAGGAGCCAGAGCAGCGTTTCCCTAGACAGAGAACACGCCGTGGAGTGAATCACGTCATAGAGTGAATCACGTCGGGGTCACCAGTTGTGGGAGTTCGAATCCCGGGGTCCAGCGCCTGCTGGACGGACCAGTGATGTACGTTAGCCTAGGCCAACGGACCTCGCGTTTGGTAGATAGGAAACACACGGACAACATGTTTCTTCAGGTTGAATCAGCAAGCGAGAGCCCAGAAGGATCTGCGTGCTTTCTTTTATTGGTACACTTACGTCACAGCAGGAGGTTGTAAAGGGTGGGTTTTGCCAGGAAATGAAACTTAAAAGGGTACCTTAACTTAACTCAGGAAATGGAAACTTAATAAGGCATAAACGAAACCTTTAACTTAACTCAGGAAATGGAAACTTAAAAGCATAAATGAAACTTTAAGCTATTGAAATGGTTGCAACATTATGGCACAAAGGGGGTTGTGGGAAGTCAGCCCCCCAGAGAAGGAAATATTAAAAGGGCAGAAAAAAATATATTTCCTCAGGATCTTGAAGAGGCAGGAAAGCATGCCCAGTTTTCTTAATAGCCCCAAGTCTGCCTCCCCCAAGCAGAAACCAGCTCTATAGAAATGCAGATGCAGACCATTCAGGAAAGTTGGAGCTAGAAGATTAAGAAGACAAAGACCTAAAATCTGCATACCTTACCCAAACTCTAAGAGTCATTAGCCCAGCCCCAGGGAAGCAGGATATGACCTTTGGGACATAATAGGATTAAACCACAGATACCAAAGGCTCAGAAAAGCACACTCAGACTCAGGTCAAAGTTCATGCCACAGGAACAGGAAACAACTCAAAACAAAAGGCTTCAGAGGGTATAAAAAACCCACTCCCTACATGTGTTCTTTTTTTTCTTTTCTGCCAGCCATCTTCCTGTCTGGTTCTCCTCTCCAATAAACTACAACCTTCTTCCCAAAGCAGTTGCCATGTTTATTCCCAGCTTGGATGAACCACGATGAAGACTTTTCTTCCAACACTATTAAAAAAGAAATCAGGTTGCACCTGAACTAAAACAAACATTGGCTCTTTGGGGAAGGTAATATGTTAATGCTGTTCAGTCATAGCTGGGCAAAATTCTAGCCTTTGTCACTGTTTTCATGAACAACTCTTTTTTTTTTCTTCAAAAAAAGAAAAAGAAAAAAAGGAAGGTCTGTACTCTAATTTAGACTAAGTCTATGAGCGAAGTAGGAAAAAATAACATCCGGTCCCAGGATGCCACGGGCTAGGAGCGAACTTCGAGAGGCTTAAAAAAGGGGGCGTAGAGTAGCAGAGAGCATGCGCAGTGAGTCTTGGCGGGTAGAGGGGGAGTTCAGTGTTCTTTTGTTTGGCGGAGACGGGTCGAACGCGGGAGGCTGTTTGCCAAAGAGTTGCTCTCTTGCTTCAAAACGAGACTTTCTTTTCCCGACTGTAGTTGCGGTTCTTCTGCCTCTCCGTGCTTTTTATCTTTATATTTCCATTCGTGGGTTCTTTGTGGGGCTGACCAAGGTAAAGAGAGGAGAAGGGAACAAAGTGGAGGGCGCCCAGATGTCGCGCGCGCTTGTTATGAGGGCGAAGCAGCCATATTGGGGGTGGGCTGAGGAGGTTTTTAAGAGGGGTTCTGGAACTCGAGATCTTGCAAGATTCGGAAGGGTCAGGCGGGGGAAGGAGGAAAAGAAACGAAATGTAGACTGGGAATTACGAGTGGGCTGATGTTAGAAACCTAATTTGGCCTTAAGTTGCGGTGGTGGGGCAAAGAACAGATACGCGACGGAGTATGGAGGGGACTTTCCATGAAGACGTGGTGTAGGCAGATGTGCTATGTATGCTACTGTATTGAGACAGACGGAATGCACCGTAAAATAGAGCAAGGTGGGGGAAGTGCTGTACGGATTACCATATTGGGAAGGTGCTTTTCAGAAAACAAACGAGTGTATAACTGGGAATGCTAAAATATGTATGCTTCATATCGGTGAAAGGAAGAGTTAATTAGGTAGAGGGGGTGAGGAATGGGGAAAATTAGATAATTTGACGGAAGTAGCCAATGATAATTCTGGATTCCAAATAGTCTTTCTGACTGAGAAAGCTGCTCCAGAAGAAATTTAAGGGGTTCTTGTTGGCTTTTTTTTAATGGAGAGAAACACAAGCAGGAATGGAGTAGATTTGTATGCTCAGGAACCAAGTAGGAACCCCCCCCTCCCGATCTACAGGGGATTAATACGATGTTTAATTTCATTTTTCTGTAGATAATATGTACACTATTTGGTGAGTAGACTTTTGGGTTAAGTTAAACTATTAGGACATACAGTTCTCACTGCAGTTACTTGTGAAAATGAATTTTGGGTGGGGGAATTGGTTTATTGGTCTCTCTAACTTAGTGTGGATTAAATTAGCCAATTTTTAGTTGGGTACCAAGAAGGTTGATTCGATTGTTATGTTAGAGGAATGGCATAGATAATAGTGTAATATAGTAGAAGTGTCCAAAAAGCCTGCATAACCCCAGACGTTCCCAGAAGCTATGCTGGTAGTGAAAAGAATCTGTTCAATTAATACACGATGTGATTTGGAGCATAGTCAAGCCAGCCAACCATTGCTGGTTAGCAAGAAGTCAGTAGATCTGTAAAGAATTGGTTAAAAGAGCCTCTAGATTTATGCCTTTAAAAAGTTGATGTGAATGTATTTGTTATGGTGAAATATTAAAATATCTTTATGGAGCTACACTTAGGATGTATTAAGTATTTGATGGGTTATGTTAGTAAATAGTAACTTGTGCTTTTTTTGGTTACATTTTTATCTGCAGCTTGGGTTTTGCCATACTTTAACATCAGTACAGCTAGATCAGGCAGAGATGTACTGTATTAACTGATTTAAGGTAACCTGTAATATTTATACCTAAGGATTTGAGCCTAGGTTTCCCTAGTTCAGGTTTAATACTCTATCCTTTTACCATACTGATGTATGTTTAATGTACCTAGGTATGCAGAGCCAGAGTTAAACAGACACTGGCAGAGATGCTGATAAGAGCAGTATAATAATAATAATAATAAAGTTGGAAGGGACCTTGGAGGTCATCTAGCCCTACCCCCTGCTCAGGCAGGAAACCCTATACTATTTTGGACAAATGGCTGTCCAGTCTCTTCTTAAAAACTTCCAGTGTTGGAGCATTCACCGCTTCTGGAGGCAGGTTGTTCCACTGGTTAATTGTTCTGTCAGGAAGTTTCTCCTTAGTTCTAGATTGCTTCTCTCCTTGATTAGTTTCCATCCGTTGCTTCTTGTCTTGCCTTCCGGCGCTTTGGAGAATAGGTTGACTCCCTCTTCTTTGTGGCAGCCCCTGAGATATTGGAACACTGCTATCATATCCCCCCTCGTCCTTCTCTTCATTAAACTAGACATACCCAATTCCAGCAACCGTTCCTTATATGTTTTAGCCTCCAGACCTCTAATCATCTTTGTTGCTCTTCTCTGTACTCTTTCTAGAGTCTCAACCATCTTTTTTACATCGTGGTGACCAAAACTGGATGCAGTATTCCAAGTGTGGCCTTACCAAGGCATTGTAAAGTGGTATTAATACTTCACGTGATCTTGATTCTATCCCTCTGTTAATGCAGCCTAACACTCTGTTGGCTTTTTTGGCAGCTGCAGCACACTGCTGGCTCATATCTAAGTGATTGTCCACTAGGACTCCGAGATCCCTCTCACAGTTGCTACTATTAAGCAAGGTACCTGCAACCCTGCTCAATTGTTTAGGAGCCCTTCAATGAACACTCATTTTGCTGCTCCTGATAGTAAGTACTTGCTCCTGGGATGTATTTTCAGTACTAATTCATATTCACAAGGTAGCTTACAGTAGTATTTATTTGTATCCTGCCTTTATTTTTATTTTTTTTACAAATAACTCATGGCAGCAAACATTCAATTTTCTCCTATTCCTCCTATTTTCTCCACAACAACAACCCTGTGAGGTGAGTTGGGCTGAGAGTGACTGGCCCAACATCACCAACTGACTTTCATGACTAAGGCAGAACTAGAAGTTATGGTCTCCCACTTTCTAGCCTGGTGCCTTAACCACTAGACCAAACTCTATAAACCATGAAATACTAAAATGCAAACATAACAGTATAAACCAGGGGTCTTCAAACTTGGCCCTTTTATGACTTGTGGACTTCAACTCCCAGAATTCCTCAGCCAGGCACGCTGGCTGAGGAATTCTGGGAGTTGAAGTCCACAAGTCAAAAGGGCCAAGTTTGAAGACCCCTGGTATAAACAGTATAAACTTGAATATAGTGTGGTGCAGTGGTTAGAGAGTTGGACTAGAACCAGAGACCCAGGTTCAAGTCTATACTCGGCCAAGGATGTTCATTGGGTAACATTGGAGTGAGTTGCTGACCTTGTCAGGATGTGAAAGTAAAAACTGGGGATTCTTATGTGCATCAATTTGAACTATCAAAGAAAAAGTGAGATTAACATTCCAGATACATAGGAATTCTATAAATGCCTCACTTTGATGTGTCTCAGTCTGCAGAAGTTTAGTCCAACTCACTAGTTGCGCCTGTAAAGAATCATTTCTTTTTTATTGGTTGATAAAAAACTTTCTCTTAACCAGGTTTCAAATGAAAACTTAGGTTAATGCACACAGTCTATTAGAACAGAGCTTACATCCTTATGAAAGATTACTTTTCTATGTAAAGAACATGTAAGGAAAACATGTTGCTTATCCAGTAAAATTGTTTATGGCTTGATAGTATGGACCAAGAACCAGTAAGCTATCATTAATAAGTTATGGAGAATTTAATGTATGTTATGCTTAGGAACTACTAATTGAACATGACTTAGTTATATTAATTGTAAGTAGTATGCCCAACCCTCTTCACTTTTCTCCTTATCTGTCCAGATACTATAATCAGGCCCAGATATGTCTGACAGTGTTTTTGGTGAGAGTGAAATTTGTAGGATAGTAATTAAGTAAAAATATGTTTGCCATGCGTATCTAATGGAAATTTAATTGTAGCGCAATGTAGTAGGGTCATGAAAGTTAAATTACTAAACAATTTGCAAGGGTCCCCTTCACCAATAATAGTAAATGTAAGTGAACTATAGTACACATTCTGAAATATATAAAGCCTAAACTTGCATCACAATGACCACCTGTTATAGCAGCCGTTAATTATTTTGGAAATAAATTGTAAACCTTTGACTTAATTTCCCATTATTTTTATAGAGATTGAAATACTTAACTTGGATTGTCTTGATGTGTCTATATCCGGCCTACTTGAACTATACATTTTGGGGGTTCGGTTTTTGCTATATGAATAATGGAATGGATTGTTTTTTCAGTAATAACTTCAATGTGCATTTGAAAGTGTATGGTTTCAGTGGTGGGGAAGTAAGTTTAATGGAGAAATTTAGGGTGGCAGATGGGTGTAGTGGAGAAGAGAGCAAAACATGGAAGAAAGTCATAAGAGGATATATTTGAAGCCAAAAAAAGGGGAAAATAGAATAAAAACACCGTTTTTGTAGAGCTAGGGTGAAATATATTGGGAGAAGGAAGTTTTGCCAATGTATGTGCCCTGTTGTAATGCTGTTCTGCTGCATTTTTGTTATAAAGCAGGATTTGGATCAGAGTTTATAGTATTTGAAAGAGGGAGATCAACTGCTTGCCTGCTATTCCTTTTATTTTAGTTAAGAAGCTACAGGTAGTCCTTGACTTAGGACCACAATTGAGCCCAAAATTTCTGTTGCTAAGCAAGACAGTTGTGAATTTTGCCCCTGTCTTGCTACAGTTGTTAAGTGAATCACTGCAGGTGTTATTAGACAGTTATTAAGTGAATCTGGCTTCCCCATTGACTTTGCTTGTCAGAAGGTCACAAAAAGTTATTACATGACCCCAGGACACTGCAACTGTCATAAATACGAGTTAGTTGCCAAGCGTCTGAATTTTGATCACATGAACATGGGGATGCTGCAACAGTTGTGTGAAAAACGGTCATAAGTCACTTTTTCCCAGTGCCGTTGTAACTTTGAACGGTCGCTAAATGAACTGGAGACTACCTGTATATCTTTTTTCCCCAATAACTTCATTGCTTTCTAGAATATCCATCTCATAATGGTTTTTGGACTATTTTGAGTTTATATATTTTGGCAATACAGAAGACTATTAAGCTATATAAAATTGTATGTGCTTCCCTTCCCTGTTTGAGGGCGATATGCATATGCTGGAAATAGAAATTTTAAAACAGCCTTGCTATGGTCTTTTAATTCAAGGAAATTCAGATGCTTATGAGGTAAATCCATATGCAAGTACTGTAGAAAGTTCTGTCTTAATTCCCTTTTATTTGTATTAGTTTGACTATAACTCTTGTAATTTACTTATTTTAATCACTACATATATTTTATTCTACTTTTCAAATAATGATACATCAAAGGAGCTCACATTACTTTTAAAAAAAGGCAGACTCTGGCTTCAAGCTTGCAGACTGAAAAGACTAGTCATACAAAGAAAGGGGAGTACAGGTGGAAAAAAGAAAAGATTTGTTGGTGTGCCAAAAATGTTAAGCCATACTTCACTCAGCATGTAAAAACATGTTCTTTAGAAATTCCGTTTCCTTCTCTGCTGCTGTTCATAGGTATCTCCCTAGCCAGCCATTCTTCACTGCGAAGTAGACAGTTTTCTAAATCCTAGCTGTGCTTGATGGCCCCTTTTGTCTGTTTTATCAGACCCCAACTGAGACAAGCGTATTCTGCTATGAGATGCTTTGCCTGCAGGAGGCCTCTACAATTTTCTTTTTCCAGTAAACTGTTATTCTTAATTTCCAGGAGAAGCAAGCTATTGAATCTACTTTATTTGCTGGGTGCACTTGTGCTGTTTCTACTACTTGGGGATGTCATCTTCCTCTGCTGTTGTCAACCTATTGTTCAACCACATATATAGAACCTATTGGAGTTTTTTGAGAGTAGCAGAAGAGAATGCAATGGTTAATATTTCTGGCTTTGAGAATAAAGATTCACTCTGAAGAATTTCAAGTTGAAACACAATGCTCTGTTTCCTGCGAGTTTTCTGTTTTTGGAGGAAAATTTAAGTTGCATAAAACTTGCTATAGTCAACAATCAGGGTGGATTTGATTTAAATCAAGTCGATTTAAATCAAGTCGATTTAAATCACGATTTAAATCACTAGTAAAAAGGTTTGATTTAAATCAGCTCGATTTAAATCATAATGTTTAAAGAGCAACTGTCATCTCTGTCCCGCAGCGGCTCCTCTGTCCCGCTGTTGACTCATCGACAGTCCCATTCACTTTAATGGGACGGCTGGTGATGCGGCAGTGACACAAGGTGAGGGACATGGGCAACAGGTGAGTGGATGCCCGCTAACAGGCGCTGCCATGATGGATCTGAAATGACAGGTGCTCTTTAAATGTAAGGACTTATTCTTGCTGGTAGTTAGAATCTTTAATATTATTTGCAAACAAAATGAAGGTTTCCTATTTAGAATAATAAGCTGTCAGGTTAGTAAAACAGTGATAACAGAACCGATTTTAGGTTAATAGGTTAATCACACATAGTTGGAGAACTACTCAAATTCTTTTATTTAATCAAAACAACATATTACATATTCTTGTATTTGCTTAAACATCAATGTTTAGTAATTGAAGTGCATAAACAAAATATCTTTGAAAAAACGAACTTAAACTGAATATATCAGCTGGGTCCACATTAAAGAAACCTTCAAACACGGTCTTCTGCAGCTCACTCATTTTCATCTTCGTTCTCTTGTTCATGATCTGGAAAAGAAAAACAATCTTTCTTGCTTTATCAGGCCCCAGACGATTTCTCAGTTTAGAGTGAACAAGTCCAAAGGAAGAATATTCTTTCAACTCCAGCAGAAGAGGCCACTGCAGTTAAAAGTGAAATCATTACTTAAACAATTTCTGAATCCAAGTGCTTAAGTGACTTCCACCAGTTCACTTGGTGAAACTTTCTTTAAAACCTCATCAGCAAACAAATATTTCTTGAATGGTTCCCCCTTAGCTCTGAAGTTCATTATAGTTGGCACTAGAGATGGATGATTGCTGGATACCCATGTCATGGCTAACTCCTCTTCTTCAGCACTTAAAGTTTGACCCTGGTACTGGATATTGACAATGTTTGCGAGAAAATGAGCTGGAGACAGTGCTTGTCCCATTTGCTCTTAAGCCCAATGTTGAGGATTTTGGCTGTGATAGTGCCATCTTATTTTTTCTCGATTTTGCTCACAGTCATCAGAATAGGCCAGTTTTTTATATATTGTTCAAAACAGGCCACTACAGAGTTCCATCTAACATCTTGTGGGAGCGTTAGCTTGGTTCCACCCATTATTTTCAGAGCTGATGCTGCAAAATGATTGTTACGGAAGTATTTAGCAATTTCAACAACATTACTCTTTATTTCTGGGACACAGAAATCTTTGGCTAGGAGGTGCATCAAATGAGCACTACAACCATATGTTATTAGCTTGGTAGTTTCTTCATGTTGTTCTAAATTTCTTCTCATTTTGGACACATTTGCAGCATTGTCTGTGACCAAACTGCGTACTTGACATTTGAATTTTTTTCTCGCATGTTACGATAACTTTTGCTGCTACTTCTAAGTATGCTGCTGTGTGTGCATTTCCTGAAGTATCGATTGTTTCTGCAAGGAATACATTCTCTTCTGTTGTTATACAAGCACATAAATAGGATCATTGTGAACATTACTCCACCCATCAAGACTTAGGTTAACAATTTTACCTTCTAGACTTGTTGCACATTGCATAATTTCTTCATCATATACTTTATCCAGCAGTTTCCCTGCAACATCTAATCTACTTGGTGGACTGAATCCTAGTTTCAGTGACTGAATCGTATTAACAAAGTGGGTTTTCAAGCAGACGGAAAGAAGAGTTTGTTGCATAAACAAACTGAGCATTTTTTTCATCAATTAACTTTCTAATCTGCTGTTTTTTATCACAAACTTATCTATGGTGGTGGTTCCAGATGGTTTCTTTTAGGTGATATATTGTGGATATGTGTAAATGATGTGACTGATGCACTGTCCTGGAGAGATAACTCTGAAACTGTAGAACAAGACGATGCGATTTAGAAAGTGGATAGTTTCCAGAATCTTTTATGTTGATGGTGGTTTCACTTAAACAAAAAGGTCAATGCTGTTATTTTATTATTTAAACCATGTATGCTTATTGTGAATTTCTCATTGTATTCACACACAGTACAGCCTAAAAAGGAATATTTGCATATTTCAACTCATTTCTTTTTTTGGCAACTGTATAAAAATGCAGTGCCATGCGGTAACAATAGCAGATATAATTGCTTTAGCATAACAATACCTCATGGCAGTCTAAAAAATATGGTGAAATAAAAACAGTTTATCAACCTGAAGGTCCTGCCTCTTCAAACATGGTCCTTTCATCACAGCACTTCTCATGATGTTGTTTCATTCGGGCCACCAGGCCTTGCATCTCTTTGTTGCATTGCTTGCATTTTGCACGCATACCTACTTTACCCGTAGGTAGAGGAACTTCATTAAAATATTCCCAAACTGGGTCTCTTTTATGGCCTGCTGCCATTTTGCTGCTCAAGGGAGGAATAAAGCACTTCAAGCTATGTGCAGAAAGATCACAAGGTTTATAAACTGCTTAGAAGGTTTCACTTTCATTTTTACTGCTTGCCCTTTCTCCTCACACTTAGAGCCTGGTACAGATACATTTCTCTTCAAACAATCATACAGTTTGTAGTGTACATAGATTTGCAAAACAATGGGATAAAGGAATATTCCTGAACTTTGTTTTATGATTTATCTCATGGTTACTGTGAAATTGTGTGAATGCATCAATGCAGTGCATGTTATCTCAGCTTTCAGAGCTTGGATTCATTGGATGAGTTTACCAAAAATGTAAATATTGCAGAATATACAGCCTCATGCTACATAACTAAGCTCCATTTCATGCTGAATAAACTAAATTATTAATGTATCTTAAATAGAAAACTATCTTTAGATAGATTTTTACTCCAAAAGCATTTTATTAAAATGAATTTCATAAAAATAATCCGATTTAAATAAAAAAAATTGATTTAAATAAAAAAAATCTGATTTTTTAATTTATTTATTTTTTAAATCATTGATTATTATCCACCCTGGACATGCAACTGTCTTAAGTTGTAGGTGCCATTTTTGTGAGATCAGATTCCAGAGTAGTAGCTTTGTAACACCTATTATAGAAAAAGACTATGCTATTGAATGAAATCATCACAGGTAATGGACATATCAATGCTATTCAGCAAGGCTTGGGTTTATGTGATACGTGACTAACCAGTGAGAGGGACCAGCTCAGGACGGAGGATATTGTGTATGTTGTGGAGGGACTGGAGGAGGGGAGCCCTTGGTGCTGACAGCTTGAGCTATAGCACCATGGGAGCTTCCTCCCTCACCTATCTCCCCAGGATGCCTGAAAGAATGAGAGTGGCTTGAGGGGGACGGCAGTGCCCTTGGGTCTACGAGGAGGGAGGAGGGGGATGATCACCTTGGGGGATGTGGGTCAGGACAGTGCATTAGAGTGATGGGCATGGGATGCTACGGGAGCCAGAGGGCAGGCTGTTACAGAGGAAGACACCTCTGATCTAATGCTGACACCTACTGGTGGATGAGGATTATGAAATCTCTGCTTGTGGCCTTCAAAGTTTTAATAAATACAGCTGTTTAGATAAAGTGAGACCTACAGAAACAATGTGTACTTCACGAGGAAATATATGATAAGCTGCAATCAATTCAAAGGACAATGATCTCAAACTACAAAGAAACACAGAACAACTTTGAAAGTATAAATCAACTCATCTCCAATTTAATTTTACTCCAAGAAAACTCTCAGGAGAATACAGCAGAGATGACTGAATATAAATCCGAGGATAAAGACTTAAAGATGGACTTCCACAAAATAAAAGAGTATGATTTAATTCAAGTGGAAGAAAAGGCAACTTATATTTCAACACTACAAAGCAAATTTGAGGATAAGAGAAAGGACTGGATGGAGAGACAAAAAGTGACAAAAGAAGTGGAGAGAAAAGGAAGGAAAAAGATTCCTAATAAAAAGGAGTGGGCAAATGCCCATGACAAAGACATTGATTTACTTTCTATATCTACAGCAACACCTATGATCATACGGGAAAACCTTTTGATTCAGCAAAGTACATTGATTAAGAAAGATTCTGGGCAAAGAAAAGATTAAGATGGAAACTAAGAAAATAGATGATGGGACATATCAGAGAGAATACTTAAAAAAGAAGCATGTGTTTGAATATGGTTAAAGAAATAGAAAAATTTTGGAATATACCACTCTAAGAGGGATGAAATGTTTTAGATACTTAAATGTGACTGAACTTAAGAAAAGTATATAAAAAAAAACATTTTTAATTAAGAGTTAAGGGATTAGATGACTAGACCTATTGAATGGAATGTCTAAAGATTAAATATATTCTTAACTATGGTTAAAAAGAATAAGAAATTTGAGGAAATAAATACATATTAACCTAGGAGGGATATATATTCTAAGTAGTATGTTATTTCTTATGTTCCGTTGCTTTTGCTTTCTTTCCTTTTTTATTTTTTATTTTTTCTTCGTTTTTCTTTTTTTTTCTTCTCTCTTTTTACTCTTTTATCTATTCCTTAAGAAATGTAAAAATGTGAGATGGCTTATATGGAAAAAATAGAATTAAATCTGTCAATGTAAATGTAACTAATCGTTGAGAAAACCTTTACTAGTAAGAATATTTAGAATTTGGGAGAAATAAACTAAAATAAGGATTGTAACAGGTTTGATGATAAGGCAACCCAAATGACTGAAAAGAAAAGAAATATACTAATATGATGATTATTTTTTAGGAATATTGGAAAATTATATACTTAATTGTCATTTATTAAAACAATAAGAATTGTATTAACTCAAATGTTTGCAAAAAAGGATATTTTGGGGAAAGAGGAAATCAACTAAAATTAATATATGGAATACAGATTATAGAAATCAATTGTTAAGGAGTGTTTTTACAAATGTAACCCAGACAACACACTGTTTACCAATTATTGAGTGACTTATGCTTTGTTAAAAATTAATAAAATATATTATAAAATAATAATAATCTGGTGAGAGTGGGATGGAGGTAGTGCAACCATCCTTGATCTCCTTGACCTCTCAGTAGCCTTCGATACCATCAACTATGGTATCCTTTTGGGCCAGCTATGGGGTCTGGGGCTGGTCAGCACAGTTTTGCGCTGGTTCGGCTCCTTTCTCCAAGGCCGTTCCAATCGGTGTTAATAGAGAGAGAGAGATCCAGCCCACGGCTTTTCTTGTGGCATGCCGCAGGGCACAGTACACTTTCCACTCCTTTTTAACATCTACATGAAGCCGCTGGGTGAGATCATCTGTAATTATACGTTGAGGTATCACCAGTACGCTGATGATACTCAGCTTTACATCTCCACCCTGGTGACCAGTTTTGGGGGGCCCTAGAGTGGCCCATATTACACCACTGTTCTGCGAGCTACACTCACTGCCGGTTTGCTTCTGGGTGCAATTCAAGGTGTTAATCACCTTTAAAGCCCTACATGGCATGGTTCCAGGCTACTTGAGGAACTATCTCACCCCAATGGGACTGGCCATCCCCACATGTGCCGGCAGAGGAGGCATGCTGCAGTCCCTGTCAGTCAGGGAATTGCAGCTGGCGGACTCCAGGAGAAGAGTCTTCTCTGCCATGGCTTCTGCCCTTTGGAACATCTTGCCCCCTGAGGTCGGATTGGGTCCCACCCTCCTGCCCTTCTGTAAGGACCTGAAGACCTGGCTCTGCCAGTTGGCTTGGAGCCCCAATGGGGGAGTATCATGCTGGACGTGGTTGATGGACCAATAGCAGATCCCACCTCACCCCTGTACATCCTGCTCCCTCTCTATCGTGTAGCCATAACCTGTATTTTTATTGTGATTACAAACACACACACATGGTTTTATTGCTTTTAATGTTCTAAAATGCCTGGAGTCGCCTCGCAGCGAGATGGGTGGCAAACAAATTTAATAAATCAATAAAATCTCTGTAGAGCATAGTTGTTGATGGGAATTATATATTCCAGCGTGCCATTGTGATTGTATCTTTACCCATGTATCCATGCAGGAATCTGGATTTAATTTTCCATTATTTGTTTTATGGTTGAATACTGATTAGAAAAGAATATAGCAACTTCTATTTAGTACTGCCATTGGAACTCCAAATGGTTCCCTCCCAATAAGCATTTTTCCTTCCTGATGTCTGTTTCATCATCTCTAACAGCCTCCTTTTAACTGCAAAGCTGGCGAGCACAATGGGAAAAAAGCAAAACAAGAAGAAAGTGGAGGCGGTCTTAGAAGAGGAAGAGGAGGAATACGTGGTGGAGAAAGTTCTTGACAGGCGGGTAGTGAAAGGCAAAGTGGAATACTTGCTCAAGTGGAAAGGCTTTTCAGAGTAAGGCTGCTGTCCCTTTATTTCATAGTTTTGTTGAACGGAAAGATCAGCTGGGTTCAGTTTTTCAAACCTTGTGTTAACATTCCATAGTGCTTATTAGAACTGGATTTTTAGAAATCCAGTTCAACTTTTTAAAAATCTTACCTTGTGCCAATGTATCCTGCCAAATCAGAAAGCACTTTTTGGGGAAGAAGAATCTACCCTGATTTTTAAATGCACTAATATCCTGTTTGTTATTCCATTTTTTTATTTCAAACAATCTTTAGTCTCTCTGTCTCTGTCTCTCTCTCTCTCTCTCTCTCTCTCTCTCTGTCTCTATAAAACCAAGACTCAGAACAACATAAGATCACTGAAATCTTGGTAATTTGATTCTACTTGTCACTAGATACTCTGTATAGTGGATATAGAAAGTCTACATACCCCTCTTAAAATGCCAGGTTTTTGAGATGTAAAGAAATCAGACCAAGATAAATCGCTTCAGAATTCTTTCCACCTACAATATAACAAGCTGTTCAGTTGAAAAAGAAATCTTTAGAGGGAAAAATAACAATAAAAAACAACATAGTTGCACAAGTGTGTACACCCTTAAACTAATACTTTGTTGAAGCACCTTTTGATTTGATGATAGCATTCAGTCTTTTGGGGTAAGAGCCTATCAGCATGGCACATCTTGCCTTGGGAATCTTTGCCTACTCTTCCTTGCAAAAGCGCTCCAAATCTGTCAGATTGCGAGGGCATCTCCTGTGCACAGCCCTCTTCAGCTCACCCCATGGATTTTCAATTGGATTCAGGTCCAGGCTCTGCCTGGGCCATTCCAAAACTTTGATCTTCTCGTGAAGCCATTCTTTTGTTAATTTGGTGGTATGCTTTGGGTCATTGCTGTGTTGAAAGGTGAAATTCCTCTTCATCTTCAGCATTTTAGCAAAGGCCTGAAGGTTTGGTTCCAAAATTGACTGATTTGGAACTCTTCCAAACTCCCTCCACCTTGACTAAAGCCCCAGTTCCAGCTGAAGAAAAGCAGCTCCAAAGCATAATGCTGCCACCACCATGCTTCAGTCTGGGTATGGTGTACTTGTGATGCACAATGTAGTTTTTGCACCAAACATACTTTTTGTAATTATGGCTAAAAAGTTCAACCTTGGCCTCATTAAACCATAACACATTTTCCCACATGCTTTTGTCAGACTTGATGCAGGTTTTTGCAAAATGTAACCGGGCTCGGACGATGGGCTTGATCAGAGTCTGTTTAATTGAATGCGGGTGTATACTGTCTACTATTGAACATCAGTTTGAATGTGATTGGTTAATTCTGAACAAAGCCATATCTCTACTTATAAGAGTGTGTGCACACCTATGCAAACATGTTATTGTACATTTTTATTGTTATTTTTCTCCCTAAAAGAGGTCAGTTTGTCAATTGAATTGTATAGCTTATGTCATATTAAAAGTGGAAAATCTTTTGAAGTGATTTATCTTGCTCTGATTTTTTTTACATGCAAAAAGCCTGGCATTTTAACAGGTGTATGTAGACTTACTATATCCACTGTATATTATGCAACATTGCTTCCACTTCAGATTCAGCAATATTTTCTGGTCTAGTAACTTGTTTATGTATAGGAGAATTTTTCTTATGCACTCATAAAAGTGTTAGCATTTATTCCAGGTTTCAAATAAAAGCCTTTTGGTGCAAAATATAGATGTAATACTTTTCCATTAATAGAAAATTGCTCTTAATTTATGCCAAGAATTTCCAGGTCCCATCAATCAAGCATCTTTCTCTGATAATATAAGGTAGAAATATAAAAATGATAGTTACAAACTCTGGTATTTTGTATGTGTTGCAGTGAAGATAATACATGGGAGCCAGAGGAGAATCTCGATTGCCCTGACCTAATTGCAGAGTTCCTGCAATCCCAGAAAACAGCACATGAAAATGACAAGTCAGAGGGAAGCAAGCGCAAGGCTGACTCCGACTCTGAGGATAGGGGGGAAGAAAGCAGACCAAAGAAAAAAAGAGAAGAGGTAAGGCAGATTCCTTCAGTACATGATCCACTCAAGGTTTCTTATGTCTTATCATTAAAGAGAAAAAAAATGGTTGACAGAAATTTTAAACAGAACGTTATGACCCAGGTCGCCTAGGCAGAGGCAGGCTTCTATAGAGTCCTTTATTGCTCTGTTAAATTCCACAACAAACGGCCCTACAACAGCTGGTAAGGCTCCACCCCACACTCCCCTGAAGGCAGCCACTCTCAGTCCCACAAACAAAAGCCAGTGTTCTGTCCTTACTACACGTTACTCTGTGTGCAGCTTGACATGCAGCTAAACCCACCTATCCTCCAATAAAACAGACCGTGTGCGTAGATCTGAATGCTTTATTAAAGGAACAGGATGGGTGAAACGGAAAAATTAGAAGTACATATAATAAAAATCCAAGTACAAAATAAGTAGTATTGAGTTGCTGGTGAACATAACAATTACAGATAAATCTAGGGTATGTCAAAGGTATGTCACACAAAGAAGGAAACACAATACTCAAAGAAGCAGCATACAACTAACAAACCCCTTCTGCCCAATCCAACTCAACCAGAAGCAGCCCCATTAAAACTGAGCAATTGATTTCTCCCCCTAGATGGAAACACGTAGACCCACAACTTTCCCCTCAAAAAAAAAACAGCAACCATGCAGACAACTAGCAAGGAAACAACTTCAAATATCCCTAAAAAAGTCACCTCAAACATCCCTAAAAAAGTCACATCAACAAACACACCAGAGATAAACAGAAAAGCACCCCAGACTGCAGCCCCCCCGAAAAGAAGGCAAGTGTTGGTAATAGGAGATTCTATCCTCAAAGGAACGGAAGCATCCATCTGCAGACCGGACATACAATCCAGGGAGGTATGTTGTCTCCCTGGAGCAAAAATCAAAGATGTGGCTGAGAACCTAACCAAAATAATTAGGCCTACAGATTACTACCCCTTCCTCCTCCACATTGGGACGAATGACACAACAAAGAACCTGAGTACAATAGTGAGTGACTACAAACAACTACTAGGCAATAAAGTTAAGAAGCTAGGAGCACAAGTAGTGTTCTCATCAGTACTCCCAACGAAAGGCCAATACCCATTGAGGGAAAAAAGAATTCTAGAAATAAACCACTGGCTAAAGGGTTGGTGTCGCCAAGAAAACTTTGGTTTCCTGGATCATGGACTGCATTTCCTACGCAAAGGACTCTTGGCAAGGGATGGGCTGCACCTCACGAAAACAGGGAAAAATGTACTCAGAAAAAGACTGGCCCAACTCATCAGGAGGGCTTTAAACTAAAATTGTGGGGGAAGGGTGACCAATCTTCAGAATCTCTAGAACCCAAAACCAATCATAAATACCAAGAAAACAAATCAAACAATGACGTGGGCAGAGATGAAAAAAACCCTCAAACAACATTCAGAAGGTGCAGGATACATACCCACGCTCTCTCCGCCGCCCGGTTTCCCTTCGTCGGGCGACCCTGAAAAGGGTCGTAAGTCGCCTTGGAGGGGCGACGACCGTGAGGAGGACCCTTGATAGATCGCGGAAGGGCGGCATCCCTTCCGTTTGATCCGAGGCAGCTCCTTTGGACTGTCGGAGGAAAGATTGGCCATCAACATGGCCGATCACTAAGCCGTGCCTGCCGAAAGCCAAAAGCACCACCAAGCACAACGAAAGCACCGCGGAGGATTTGGGTGAGACCCTTCCCTTTCTCTTACCCCAACTACCTTCCTGTGAAAGCCTCCTGAAATTTCTTCCCCGCTTCTAACACAGCGGCGTCTGCTTACTTTGGGAAATTAAGCTTTGGGGGGGAAAAAAAAAAGGAACAACTAATCTACATAACTAAATAACTGGATCTGTATTTTTTGGACGCTTTGGGGTCCCAAAAAGTTCCTATTACAGGGATCTATCATCTCATCTATTTGTTAAGTTGGAAATTTTTTTTTAACTGGATAAAAGTTTAACCGGTGTATGGAAAAAGATTTTATAGTCTATCGGGGACATCTTGTGGCGAAGCCTGGTACAGCAACTGAATTATTTTTTTCTTTTTGACTGTGAGGCCTGTTTACTCTCTAGAATTGGCCTTCACACTATCTAAAAAAGATAAGAACCTGAAACAGCTGGGTGGTGAAAATAACTTTTAGGAATAGTGGAGGTGGACATTTGTTGACTTTTACTAAACATAGCCTCCACTAAAAGATTATCTCTAACCACCATAGAAATGGAGGAATTCTACCCACAACTTAACTATAAACTTATACTTGAAAAAATCCTTGAAGCCACTGAGCTAATGAACTCCAGAGTGAAACACAAAGATGTCACCTTAAAATCACAAATGGAAACCCAGACTTTAACTGATGAACTTACAAGCCAAAAAACAATTGAAGAGGAACCAATTAACATCAAAGAGGATTCTACACAACAATAAATACAATCCACGGAGAATTTTGACAAGCAAATCTTGATCTCAACTAAAGTACTTGTAACTCAAAAACTAACAGAAACTGAAGAAAGCAACACTAAGATGGAAACACAATACATTGAGAACTTAGACAATCTTGACAATCAAACAACAACTACAACACCGGACATGGCCTTTTATTCTAGCCAGACGAAACTGGAAAAAGAAGAAGACCTGACTGAACTGATGACAAACATCTTAAATCAAACAGGGAGATTTGAACTACTAGGGCAACAATTTAATGACTACAAAGGGGCCAGTTCCTTTGAAAAATTGATAACTGGATGGTCTCCCTTGATTCAAACAAAATGTGTAGGAATGAAGGGAGACCCACTTGAGGATTCAAGGGCACTGGTATGGAAACCTGCTTGGCACAAAAAGAAAGCTAGAGTTAGATTCAAAAATGGGATTTTCCTTTTCCTCTTTCTCCTTATTGCTGATTGATGATGGAACAGCTCAGAAATTTACTTAATGGGCTAAGGAGAATTTTAGAGATATTGATTGATCTAATATCCAGGACTTAGACTTATAAAGGAAATGAAAATTAGCTATTAGACTATAGTTTTGAAATGTAATATGGAAAGGGGTTTGTGACAATGAAAGATAGTTTATTAGTAAATGATGAGCTACTAGGATGAGAAATAGAATATACTTGTGAAAATGTAACTATCTGAATAATATGTGTATTTTAGACATGATAACTACTTTGTAATGAAATCAGGGAAATTTGGGTTACCCGAAGTTTAAACATCATGGTTATTAAAGGCCAAATTGGAATACGGTAATTGGAATTAGGTAAAATTTAAAAACAGGACTTGGATATGTATAAGCAAAATTATATTGACAAATGTATTGAATGATTGAGCTATAATTAGAAATGTATTAACTTGAATCTGATACAATAATTAAGGGAAATAGGGAACTTTTAATGATGTAATCTGAGATATGTATGAAAGATTTTGTTATTGGACTATTGACTACCCTATCACCGCGCTGCTTCCTAAATACTTGGCTGTAAAATTGAAAAACTAATAAAATTTCTTATAAATAAATAATAAAAAAAATGCGATCATAAAAGCCCATACCAGCACAATACCACTGAAAAAGAAAAACAAGACATTCAAGAAGAAACCAGCATGGCTGCACAAAGATCTCTCTGACAAACTGAAAGAAAAAAAGGACAAATACAAAAAATGGAAAGAGGGGCATATAAATAAGGCCGATCATCAGCAGACAGCCAGAACATGCAAAGATGAAGTCAGGAAAGCAAAGGCTCAGAACGAACAAAGACTTGCAACAGAAATCATGGATAATAAAAAAAGTTTCTTCCAACATATTAACAACAAGAAAAAAGTCAAGGAAACTGTAGGTCCACTAAAGAGAGAAGATGGCAAGGAAATAACAGGCAACAGGGAGAAAGCAGAGCTGCTTAACTCATACTTTACATCGGTCTTCACACAAAAAGAAACCATAGCCCAACATACCAAAAAAACCACTGCAAAAGACAAATGAGAAACAAAAATTAAAATAAGCAAGAAAATGGTAAGAGAACACCTATCTGACCTTGATGAATATAAATCACCGGGACCCGACAGATTACATCCCAGAGTTCTGAAGGAGCTGGCAGATGTTATCTCAGAACCACTGCACCACATCTTTCAAAAATCCTGGAGCACAGGGGAAGTAGCTGAGGATTGGAAAAGGGCTGATGTTCCCATCTTCAAGAAAGGGGGGAAAAAACGGACCCAGGAAACTACAGACCAATCAGTTTAACATCAATACCTGGGAAGATCCTAGAAAAGATAATCAAAAAACAGATCTGCGAACAACTAGAAGCAAACAAAGTTATAACTAGTAGCCAGCATGGGTTTGTTAAAAACAAATCATGCTAAACCAATCTTATTTCATTCTTCAACAAAGTGACTAAACTAATAGACCAGCAAAATACTGTGGACGTAGTATACTTAGACTTCAGTAAGGCATTTGATAAAGTAGACCACAACCTACTCCTTGGTAAGCTAGAAAAAGGTGGAATAGACAACATCACCACCAGATGGATCTGTAGCTGGCTGACAAACCATACTCAGTGAGTAGTCCTCAATAGCACTACATCCACATGGAGAGAGGTAAGCAGTGGGGTACCACAAGGCTCCGTCCTAGGCCCAGTACTCTTCAATATCTTCATCAATGACTTAGATGAGGGAATTGAAGGGGAACTCATCAAATTTGCAGATGACACTAAACTGGCAGGAATAGCCAACACCCCAGAAGACAAGCTCAGGATTCAAAAAGATCTTGACAAACTTGAACAATGGGCCCTATCCAACAAAATGTGTTTGAATGTGGGCAGTGTGCAGCAGTGTGCAGCAGCTGCCAAAAAAGCTAATACAATCCTGGGTTGTATAAACAGAGGCATAGAATCAAGATCACACAAAGTATTAGTACCGCTTTATAAAACCCTAGTAAGACCACACCTGGAATACTGCAGCCAATTTTGGTCACCATATCACAAAAAAGATGTTGAGACTTTGGAACAAGTGCAAAGAAGAGCAACTAAGATGATCAAAGGCCTGGAGACTAAAACATACGAAGAACGGCTGCAGGACTTGGGTTTGGCTAGTCTAAAGAAAAGAAGAAATAGGGGAGACATGATAGCAGTATTCCAGTATTTGAGGGGCTGCCACAAAGAAGAGGGTGTCAAACTATTCTCCAAAGCACCAGAGGGCAGGACAAGAAACAATGGTTGGAAACTGATCAAAGAGAGAAGCAACCTGGAGTTAAGGAGAAACTTCCTGACAGTGAGGACAATTAACCAGTGGAATAGCTTGCCCCCAGAAATCGTGGGCACTCCATCACTGGAGATTTTTAAGAAGAGGCTAGACAGTCACTTGTCTGAGATGGTATAGGTTCTCCTGCTTGAGCAGGGGCCTGTATTAGAAGACTTCCAAGGTCCCTTCCAGGTTCTATTCTATTCTATTCTATTCTATTCTATTCTATTCTATTCTATTCTATTCTATTCTATTCTACTCTACTCTACTCTACTCTACTCTACTCTACTCTACTCTACTCTACTCTACTCTACTCTACTCTACTCTACTCTACTCTACTCTACTCTATTCTCACCAGCGATGCTGTGTGTATGGGATGTGGGTTTTTGTCCTCAGATGACCATGTGCCACAGATTAGGCTGGATTCTTCCTGGTGCTTCTGCTTCCTTCCAAATGCTAAAGGAAATGGAGTCTGGCTTCCCAGTGTGCACTTGTTCTGGGAGTGAGGGTTCATGAGTAAAGGGGTTGGGTTAGCTTCAAAGCAATAGATTGGTTTTTGCCCCCCAGGCCACTAGATGGGGCTAGAGCAGGGGTCGGCAACCTTAAACACTCAAAGAGCCACTTGCACCCGTTTCCCATAGAAAAGAAAACACTGGGAGCCGCAAAACGTGCGCGCATGCGCGCGCAGGAGGGAGGGGCTTGATTGAAGAGTTTAATTAAAAAGAAATAGGCTGCTGTGCATGAGCTCTCTCTCTCTCCCTCCCTCCCTCCCTCCCTGTCTCTCTCTCCCTCTCCCTCCCTCTCTCTCTCCCTGTCTCCGATCTTCTGCTCACCTGGCAAGCTGGCTTCACGCTGTCCTCCGACAAGCTGACACACATTCTTATTGGGCTGGTTCTCTCCTGCCCTTGGTCTGCCAGTCCTCTTCCCCCACTAAGTAAGTAAAAGAGTGTGTGTGTTTGTGTGAGAGAGAGAGAGAGAGAGCTGCTGCTGCTTCCTGCTGAGACGCAGCAAAGGCAGGAGCCCCGCCCAATAAGCTTGTCAGCTTGTCGGAGGACAGCATGAGGCCACTCTTTTTACACACACACACACACACACACACACACAGAGAGAGAAGGGAAGCGCAAGTGCCTCTGTCTCTGTCTCTCTCTCTCTGCAAATGAGGCTCCCAGGAGGCTGGGAGCCGCAGGAGAAGGCTCAAAGAGCCACATGCGGCTCCGGAGCTGCAGGTTGCCGACCCGTGGGCTAGAGAGTAACAACAATAGATAGATAGATATAGATATATACACACACACACACACACACATACATACCTACATACATACATATATACACACACGCATGGGGCATGACAGCCAGTAAGCAACAAAACCAATTCGGAAAGGCAGAGAGGAAGTTCAAAGAGAAGGTGGAAGCTCATGGGGCAAGGTCCACAGGGCAAGGCAAGTCAACTGGGCAAGGCAAGTCCACGAGGCAAAGACGCAAGGCACAGGCATATAAACACGAGTGAAGGCTAACCCATGCCAGGCGTTCCTTATTAGGAGGGGCGGGGCGACCTTCCAAGCAGCCTCGTAGACCTCCTTTGAGTTTACCTCCACTCTACTCTCCATGCCCTCGGATTGAGTGGGGGAGGCAGCTGTTCCTCATAACAGGGTATCTGCTGCCTCTCAACACCACTGCCTGTCTGCAGTCGACCACCTCCCCCAATGCCTGAGGGGCCTGGCAGCTCTTGGCCTCTCCAAACATTCCAAGGGAGATGTGCCATCCCTGTCAGACGTTCCTGGTTCCAACTCCACCTCCGAACCGGGATCCGATGGGGCCATGAAACAGGGGCATAATTTTAGTTTACAATTAAGGATCTTTGAGGTGCATAAATACCTTAGGTGTGTTCTGCTGCCTGTGGTTTTGAAGAAATTTATTCTTACTCTCAGGTTTATTGCTCTATCTTGTCTAACATTCTTTTAGGTATTCAGCATTTTTATTTCAGTTTTTATATACTATCTATTCATTTTCTGTTTTTTCTGTTTTTAATCACATCTTTTTTTTTCTATTCATCCTTGGAAGTAAAGTCCCAATTTATAGCCATGAAACTTTAATGGCAATATGATGTAGAATTTTCATCCCATTAATATTTATCTCTAGCCCATTGATAGCTTATTGCCTAGAATTTCAAGGAATACATGATCCCTGGAAGCTGCCATTAAGGAGGACATCAGTTCACCAAAATAACAGCTCAAATTTCTTTAATTTTGTTGAAGGTCTACCCTTCAGGTAAATTACATGAAATATTAGGGTTCATGAAATCATATAGTTTTGAAGAACATAAATTCCATACTTTAAGAATATATGTACCATATTCTTGATTTAGGATTCCCTCCTTTTTAGAGTATAGCAGAAGCCATTTTCTGGCAGTAATATTTTGTGTTATCTGATCGGTCCATATTCAGTGCTTGATCTTTTTGTGCTAATCTCTAAATCAGTGGCCCCCAACCTTTTGGGCACCAGGGACCAGTTCCGTGGAGAGAGGTTTTTCCGCGGACCGGAGGGGGCTTGGTTTCGCATGCTGCCTGCATCCCATAGATGGGGCTTCGCTTGTTTGCGGTTCCCGGTTTCTGGCACGCCGCAGCCCGGTGCTGGTCCATGGACCAGAGGTTGGGGACCCCTGCTCTAAATGCAGCACTCATTAACATTTCTTTTTCTTTCTTTAGGCTGAAAAGCCTCGAGGGTTTGCAAGAGGGTTTGAGCCAGAACGGATTATTGGTGCCACAGATTCCAGTGGGGAGCTCATGTTCCTAATGAAATGGTAAATTTGTCCTTTAATTTTTGAAGCTCTCACTGCACTTCTTCAAACTGAAGTATGACATTTGCTTGTATAAATGTTGAGGAAATGCTGTGGCTTAATGTCTGTGTCAGAATATGGGGATATAATTCCTTAGCATAGGATTCATACAGTATTCAGTTAACAGTTGGCTATTTTTGTTGTTTTAATCTTGTTTGCCTGTGGCAGAATGTAAGCTGTTGAGTTTGTTGACAGTCAGAATGGCATATAAGCTTGTCTGCCTATAATATGGTGTCCTGAATTAGTTTGCTTGTTTAGGATTAAAACTTGATGTGGATAAAGTCTCTTGATGGTACAATATTTTTGTGTGCTTTAACTGTCTGGACTGTACTCTGATCTGGCTTTAGATTTTCCATTAAAGAAAGGATGGTGTATAAATTCATTTTGAAAAACAGTATTGTCTGTAAATTCTGAAAAGTGATTTCTCAATTTAGAGTTCAGCCACCTTTCTTACAATTGTCCTGTGGTAGGGTTAAGTATAAATCAGCAGAACATTCAATGAGTGCATTATGAAACATTTAACTGTTCTGGAAGATTCACATCTTGGCAACTCCAGAACAGCCAGATAAACATGACGTTGTGAAGAAGAAGAAATGGTCTCAGAAAGGGTGCTTGGTCTCAGGGTAAAGCACTTCCAGCCATCATAAAGCACTGCACTGTCCTCATGTGATCACTGTCCAGGTGCTTGGCAACCTGTTTGCACTTACAACTGGTTGCCAAACACCCTGCAATCATGTGATCGCCATTTGCAATCTTCTCTGCCAGCCTCCCCAATACAGAAGCCAGCAGGGAAGGTTGCAGGCTACTGCTGAGAGTACTCCCTCTCGTCTCTGAGGGCTTATTGAAAGAGCTGCCTACCGGGGGGCAATCTTCAGTTCTACACGGACCTGAGATTTCTAGCCCAACAAAGGATTTCTCCTCCCCTCTGTCCACTGGGAGGAAATCCTTTGTTAGGCTGCAGAAATGGAATTAAAATTTCTTCAGGATTTCCACCAATGGATGGAGGGGAAAGGAAATTCTTTGTCAAGCTGCAGGAACCTGAAGATTTTAGCTCCATCCCTGCAGTCCAATGAAAGATTCACCCACCCACCCAGTGGACCTTCCCAGGGCCTTCCCCACCCCCTGAGGCACCCCACGCTCCTTACCTGGGACTCCGTCCATGTAATGACACTGGTGATCACTTAATGACAGCAACTGTCAAGGTTGAATTGCTAAGATGATTGTTAACCTCTGTCGCTACGCAACTTGCCATAGAAACAGGGTGGAGGGAAAGCCTGGGAAAGAAACGGGAGTTTCAAGAAGCCGTCCACGGATTGTGAGACCCAAGGTCATCAAAAGCAGGTGTCTGACGGAGAAGTGGACCATTCCCATAACAAACAGAAAACGTATTGGGCAACGTGAACACATGATGGGTGGGGGTTATGAAAAGCCATTGTTAACTAACCAGATTTTCGCGCGGGAAAACTAGAGTTCACCGGACGGTTGACAGCAACTGGGAGTGCCAGGATTGTGGTTACTGAACAAAACATTCACAGTTAACACTTAAGTGTTTTGCTCAACCACTGAGATTCCATTCCCAATTGTGGTCGTAGGTTGAGGACTACCTGTACTTATGACAGTTTAACAACTGTTCAAAGTTATGACAGATCTCCCCAGAGCACTTACAACATAGAGGTGCGGTAGCTCAGAGGCTTAATGATGCTGGAGATGGTCTTTGCTCCAGCGGTTCGAGTCCTAGCACTGTGTGGCGGGGTGAGCTCCTGTCACTTGCCTCAGCTTCTGCCCACATAGCAGTTCAAAAGCATATTCTATGCGAGTAGATAAATGGGTACCACTTTGGTGGGGAGACAAGCTGGCACTTCATGTGGATGGTTAGAATCCTGTTGGTGCTGGACCTTCCCAATTGTGACGCCCGTTTGTGAGGCAGCTTCGGTAGAGGGAAAGGGCCCTGAATGACACTGCAGGAAAGCTGCTCATCTTTCTTTCTGGTGAGGAGCTAGCTTCACCCTCTGTGGCACACCTTTGAAAGTACACAAGCATCAACCAAACAGGGCTAGCAGTCTTAGGCAGCCAAACTACTACTCTGCATTAGCATTGTAGTTTCCTGGCTAATGTAACATCGGCATATGCTAAATAAATAAATAAACTTACAACCTGTTTTCGGAGTTACAGTGGCCACAGACACACAAATAGTCATGTGATCACATTTTGGGTGCTTGGCCGTTCTCAGTGTCCAGCGGTCATATTACCACGATTTGCAACTTTTTTGCCAGTTTCTGGCATTTGCTTCTGATTTGCAGCAGAATTGCCCATTGTGGAAAATGGATTCGCTTAACAACTAGTTAAAAAAACAGTTGTATCTTCGGATCTGGTCACATGCCTCAACTTAGCACTGTAATTACGTAACTGTAATTCTGGACTCAATTATGATCGTAAGTTGAGGACTGCCTTTACAATTTCTAGCATCCCTCATTGTTAGCCATGCTGAATGTTGGGAAACAACCAGCCAGGCAAGGAGGAGGGATCAAGTGCAGAGTTAGCCTTGAGTCATTGCATAGTCCCAAGTGACCTAGGACTGAAACCTCCCCCTCCCCCCCCCAGCAACTTTATCTGTTTGTTCCCATAAGAGGGAGAGTAGTCTGAGGAGATACTTGTATTAAACAGTGAATATAAAAAGTCTACTTCAGTTGAAAAACAAACAACTTTTAAGGGGGAAAATAACAATAAAAATGTACAATAACATGTTTGCATAGGTGTGCACACCCTCTTATAAGTAGAGATATGGCTTTGTTCAGAATTAACCAATCACATTCAAACTGATGTTCAATAGTAGACAGTATACACCCGCATTCAATTAAACAGACTCTGATCAAGCCCATCGTCCGAGCCCGGTTACATTTTGCAAAAACCTACATCAAGTCTGACAAAAGCATGTGGGAAAATGTGTTATGGTTTAATGAGGCCAAGGTTGAACTTTTTAGCCATAATTACAAAAAGTATGTTTGGTGCAAAAACTACATTGTGCATCACCACAAGTACACCATACCCAGACTGAAGCATGGTGGTGGCAGCATTATGCTTTGGAGCTGCTTTTCTTCAGCTGGAACTGGGGCTTTAGTCAAGGTGGAGGGAGTTTGGAAGAGTTCCAAATCAGTCAATTTTGGAACCAAACCTTCAGGCCTTTGCTAAAATGCTGAAGATGAAGAGGAATTTCACCTTTCAACACAGCAATGACCCAAAGCATACCACCAAATTAACAAAAGAATGGCTTCACGAGAAGATCAAAGTTTTGGAATGGCCCAGGCAGAGCCTGGACCTGAATCCAATTGAAAATCCATGGGGTGAGCTGAAGAGGGCTGTGCACAGGAGATGCCCTCGCAATCTGACAGATTTGGAGCGCTTTTGCAAGGAAGAGTAGGCAAAGATTCCCAAGGCAAGATGTGCCATGCTGATAGGCTCTTACCCCAAAAGACTGAATGCTATCATCAAATCAAAAGGTGCTTCAACAAAGTATTAGTTTAAGGGTGTGCACACTTGTGCAACTATGTTGTTTTTTATTGTTATTTTTCCCTCTAAAGATTTCTTTTTCAACTGAACAGCTTGTTATATTGTAGGTGGAAAGAATTCTGAAGCGATTTATCTTGGTCTGATTTCTTTACATCTCAAAAACCTGGCATTTTAACGGGTGTGTAGACTTTTTATATCCACTGTAGGTATCTTCAAGACGCTACACATTGAGAGACTTTTGGTGGCCTAGGATGGCAAGAGACATCAAGGAATATGTAGCATCTTGCCACATATGCAGGACGACAAACCCTGGCATCAAAATCCGGCAGTGCTGTTGCAGCCCTTGGAAAAACCTCCCCAGCCCTGGCACATAGTATGACTAGACTTTATTCCTGACTTACCACTGGTCCAAGGCTATACCTCTATATTGGTGGTGGTAGATCTTTTCAACAAGATGGCACATTTCATCTGTTGTAAGGGCTTACCCACAGTGAGGGAGATAGCACAGCAGTTTTTGGACCATGTCTTTCACTATAAAGGAATGGTTTCTAGGCTAATATGTGATCATGGAAGTTGATTTACGTCCAGGTTCTGGAGGGCGCTGTTCCAACTTTTGAAGGTCCATATCAGCCTGTTATGAGCCCACCACACTGCTACAAATGGTGAGGCTGAGAAAACTAACCAGATGTTGCAGCAGTATTTTCCGATTTTACTGTACCTACAGCCAAGATAATTGGCCCTCACTCCTACCACTTGCAGAAATTTCCTACAATAATTTCATCCATATATCCATTGCTAGGATGCCATTCCAGGTTTTGTATGGCAGGCATCTGAGGGTTTTACTGGCAGCATCGCAGGAAGGCTCCATCTCAGGAGGGGTAGATTTTCTACAGGAGCAACGTGCTGCTCAAACCCTCTTAAGGGAGCAATTAGACCAAGCTAAACTGTCTTACAAGAGGATGCAAAGTTTGTAGGGCCTTTTAAGGTCATCCAGCGGGGGAATCCTGTGGCTTTTCATTTGCAATTGCTTCCATCTATGAAGGTCCACCCAGTTTTCCAGCGTTTCTTGCTGGTCAGAGAGGCCCCACCAAGCCCCTTATGATAGCAACAACCATTGCCCTCTCCAGTAATTGTTCAAGGTCAAAGAAATCTTGGACTCGGGGAGACAGGGTAAACAGCATACAGTACTTGATTCTCTGAAAAGGCTATCCAGAAGCAGAGTGTTCATGGGAAAATGCTAGGTATGTGTATGCTCCTGATTTGGTGCAGCAGTTCCACCAGCGATTCCCAGACAATCCAAGGACTTCCAATCTCCAAGTACCCAACCCCATCCCAGAGCCTGAGGAGGAACGAGTGAAGGAGTTAACCAGGCAGAGGGGCGCCCTCTAGAGGAAAGCATTGGAGCAGACAAACCTTGACCTTCAACTTCTGGGCTTTGCTTCCTGAAGGAAACAGGGAGGAATTCTCTAATCATTTAGATGTTTTGCAGGAGTCACCACCTGGCTGGGGAAATTTTTCGGACTTGGGGAGCAGAGGACTCCTTTGAACTGGCATTGCTTCCACCCCTCCCAAGTTCCTGTGAAAACTCAAGAGATGACGACTTGGAAGAGGGAGGGGCTGTTATGGAGAGGGGGGTGATGTTAGGAAACTACCAGCCAGGCGAGGAGGGATCAAGCAGGGAATTAACCTTGAGTCATTGCACAGTCTCAAGAGACCTAGGACTGACACCCCCCCCCCCCAAGTTCCATGGAACTTTTATCTGTTTGTTTCCAAGGGAGTGCAAGCAGTCTGGGGAGATACTCATAGGTAGAATACAAAAAAGTAGTCAACTTGAACCTTTCATGTGTGGATCTAGTTGCTTGCGCCTGACATTGAATGGGCTATTTGGACCACTACTTTTGCAATCCGTGGAAGGTCACGGTCTATTTCTGTGGTCTAAAAGGACACTTATACCCATGTTTCCCTGGAAATAAGCCCGGTCTTAATTATTTTTTTTGCCTCCAAAAGAGGCACCAGGTCTTATTTTGGGGAGGGGGTGTCTTTTCCATGGTCTCACCTTGTGGCGGCACTGACAGCCCCGCCCAGCCGGCACACTTCTGCGGCCTTCAGGAAATGCCTCTGCAGCTGAGAATGGGGCTCCGGATTGATGCGTGCGGTGCCCCCTGGCCTGCATTTCACTGTCAGAGGCCTTTCTGGAAGGCCTCTGATGGCGAAATGCAGGCCGGGGTAGTCCGGAGCTCCATTCTCAGCTGCAAGGCATTTCCTGAAGGCCTGGGGGCGCCACAGAAGAAGTGGGCCAGCGAGGCAGGTGTCGATTCATGGGAGGCCTGGCTGCAATGGTAATCAGGTGCGGGGCACGTGGGGCAGCTCCACCCCACCACCACCACCCCAGCTTGATTTTTAGGCGTGCACCTTGCCCCAAAACTAGGGCTTATTTTGGGGGTAGGGCTTATACAGTGAGGGAAAAAATCATTTGATCCCCTGCTGATTTTGAATGTTTACCCACTGACAAGGAAACGACCAGTCTATAATTTTAATGGTAGGATTATTTTAACAGTGACAGAATAACAAAAACAAAAAAAATCCAGAAAAAGGCATTTCAAAAAAGTTATAAATTGATTTGCATTTTAATGAGTGAAATAAGTATTTGATTCCCCTATCAATCAGCAAGATTTCTGGCTCCCAGTTGTCTTTTATACAGGTAACGAGCTGAGATTAGGAATACTCTCTTAAAGGGAGTGCTCCTTTTTTTTTTTTATAAAGATTTTATTAGTTTTCTCTTACATACATATATTAATTTTTCAACCAACGTGATTTCTGGGTTTAAAAACGCTAATACATATTCAGTTCCTAATCCTTCATTCTTTCCTCTAGCCATTGATAGAATAAATCCCAAGTTTGGTAATATTCTGTTTCTTTATCTTTCAGTCTCATAGTTAATCTGTCCATCTCTGTGCATTCCAATATTTTTCTGATTAATTCTTCCTCCGGTGGTAATCCTTCATTTTTCCAATATTGCGCAAAAGTTATTCTTGCTGCTGTTGTGACGTGTAAAATCAAATATAGGCTTTGTTTATTAATCTTTTCTGGCATTATACCTAATAAGAAAAGTTCAGGTTTAAAATCAACATGTTCTAACATTTTTTCTAACCAGGCATGTATCTTTTCCCAATAAACCTTAGCTTTACCACATGTCCACCAAACATGATAATAAGTGCCTGAGTTGTACTTACATTTCCAGCATCTATCTGACATATTTTAAAACATTTTTGCTAATCTTGCTGGTGGCAAGTGCCATCTATAAAACATTTTATATAAATTTTCTTTATACGAGGTTGACATTGTCAATTTATAATTTTTCTCCCATAACTTTTGCCACTTTTCTAGTTCTATATTATAACCAAAGTTTTTCGCCCATCTTATCATTTCTTTAACTTGTTTGCTTTCCATTTCCAGGATCAACAAAAAATTATACATTTTCTTAATTAATTTCTCATCTGAACTTAACAAAATCTTATCAAATACAGTTTGTTCTTTATAAAATCCATACGGTTTCACGTGTTTTTCATATCTATTTTGCATCTGTAACTGTGCCCACCACGACAGGTTGATACCCTGATTTTCCAATTCTTGTTTAGATTTTAAATTCCCATCAATATTTAGAATATCTCTATATGTCCAAATTTTTTCAAAGTCCACCAAGTTTGGATGTACAAATGCTTCCATCGTTGATAACCACCCTGGAATTTTTAAATATATTTTAGTTTTATTTTTTCCCCATACTGTTAAAGCATTTCTTATATAGTGTGTCAGCGTCCGTACCGGTCCCTAGCGTCCTCAGACACGACAGAAGAAGGACAAGGTGACTGGCCCACAGGAACGCTTCAACAAATGCTTTAATCCAACGGTTCACAAACAAAGCGCTGGGAGTGCTTTGCTCCCAGCGCGTTAAATACCTTACCTCCCTGCGGCTCCACCCCCCCACACACACACACAACAGGCCAACAACAGGTCCTTAAAGGCAGCCAGTTCCCCCTGGCCTGCCATCCCGTCTCTACCGGTTGGCGTTGCACAGCGGAGCGTCGGAGCCGTTCTCTGTCCTGGTAAGCCTCCGCTTCACCCTCGGGCACACCCACGGTCCTTGCTAGCGTTGTTGCCGTCGCCTCACGGCCCTCAGCCAATCGGAGGCCTCCCAGCTGTCCGGCGGCGCTGCGGATGTCTGCCGGCGGCGCGGAGGCCGTGCGGGACCGCCAGCTGATCGGCGGTGCCGGAATCGGGCTGACAGGCCTCCCGGCTGTTCGGCAGTGCTGCGTTCGCCGGCGGTGCTGCTTTCGGCCGTGTTCCGTTCCATGCGTTGCTGCTTTCGTTTCCCCCCCCCTTGGATGTCGAGCCCACGGGGCTTGACATAGTGATTTGGGAAATATTTATGAACTATTTTTCCCATACCATAAGAAAGCGTGCCATCCCAATTGTAAGTCATGCCCCTCCAAATATAACAACCTTTTATTTCTAAGAGTTATCCATTCTTTCACCCATGTTAAAACAGATGCTTGATAATACAAAGCCCACTCTGGTAGCCCAAAACCTCCATTTTCCTTAGCATCTTGTAATGTTTTCATCTTAATTCTAGCTTTCTTTCCCTGCCAAACAAAATTCAAAATTAATGAGTTTAGATCTTGGAAGAATTGTTTCTCAAGTTTTATCGGAATTGTTTGAAATAAAAATAGAATCTTCGACAATACATTCATTTTGACTGTAGCAATTCTTCCTAGTATTGATAATTGCAGATTCTTTCCACCTTTCCAAGTCCAGTTTTATTTGTTTCAATAATTTTATATAGTTATCTTCTTTTATTGTTGAGCATTTGGCCGATAAATATATACCCAAATATTTAACCTTTTTCACTATCTGTACCTCTGTTTTTTCTGACATTTGTTTTTTCTGTTTATCTGTAAGATTCTTAACTATTACCTTGGTTTTTTCTCTATTTTTAATCCCGCCATTTCGCCATACTGTTCTATCTTTCCCCATAATTTAGGGATCATCTCCAAAGGTTCTTCTAAGATAAATACTAGATCATCAGCGAATGCTTGTAATTTATATGTTTCGCCTTTTATCTCCAGCCCTTTAATTTCTGTATCTTGTCTAATATTTCTATTTAAAACTTCCAAAGTAAAAATGAATAGCAATGGGGATAGTGGACAACCTTGCCTTGTGCCTTTTCTTATATCAAAGCTCTCAGTGCAGTCTCTGTTCACAATCACTTTGGCTGTCTGCTTGTTATATATTGTTTTTATCATATTTATAAAGTTCTGTCCAAAGTCCATTATTTGTAGTTGCTGGGTCATAAATTGCCAGGAAACGTTGTCAAATGCCTTTTGGGCGTCTAAGAATATTAGTGCCAATTGTTTCCCTGGGTGTAATTCATAGTATTCTAATACGTCTATTATCACTCTTAAGTTGTTTTTAATTTGTCTCTTTGGTAAAAAGCCATTTTGATCTGGATGTATGAATTCAACTAAGTATTTTTTCAGTCTCTCTGCCATTATTGAAGTAAAAATTTTGTAATCCACATTAAGCAGTGAAATCGGTCTATAATTCTTAATCTGCATCTTCTTTTGGTATTAGAGTAATATTTGCTTCCATCCATGTAGATGGGAGTTTAGCCTCTAATAAAAGTCCATTACAAACATCTTTCAGCAGTTCACTTAGTATGTCTTGTAAATTTTTATATAGCTCCGCCGGAAGCCCATCTGGACCCGGTGTTTTTCCATTTTTTTGTCTTTTTATGGCCTCTGATATTTCCATCATTGTAATCCTTTCTTTTAACAGTTTTAAATGTCTCTGGAATTTTTGGAAGATTATTTTCTTCCAGGTATTGAACAATTCTCTCTCTTGAAGTTTCCTCTTTGTCGTACAGTTCCTTGTAGTATTCCTTAATTATCTTTATTTCTTCATTTTTAAATTGTAAATGGCCTTTCCCATCTACTAAGTTATGTATCATTTTGTTCTCTCTCTGTTTTTTAAGTTCATAAGCTAACCATCTTCCTGGTTTATTGGCATTCTCAAAAAAAATCTGTTTTGCTCTCTTTATCTGTTCTGCCATTTTTTCTGAATCCAAGAGATTTAATTTATGTTTTATTATGTCCATTTCTCTTTTCAAAGTCTTTTTCTGTGGATTTTTTTGTAGTTCTGATTCTAACTTTCCAAATTTTCCTTTTTATAGTACATATTGCTGTCTTCTCTGTTTGTTTTTCTTTGTCATATACATTATAGCTATGCCTCTAAAGAATGCTTTCGCTGTATCCCATACATTTTGTAATGTTGTATCTTCTTTATTTTCTTTAAAGAAAAATTCCATTTCTTTTTTCGCTAGCTCTAAAAATTCTCTTTCTTTTAGTATAGATTGATTTAAAGTCCATCTTTGTCTTTTTTGTATTCCTTTCCATATCACTTTCAGAAGTTTATGGTCTGCCCATGTGCCCATTTCTATCTCAATTTCCTGTACGTTCATCCTCAATTCAGACGTCATCCAAATCATATCAATTCTTGACCAGGATTTTTGGCTGTTTGAGTAAAAAGTATATTGTAATTTTTGGGGGTTGATTTCCCTCCAGGTATCTTGTATTCCAATTTCCTCTGCCATATCAAAGAATGTCCTGGGTAATCTTCTTCCGGTTTTTCCTGTTTTATTGCTTTTATAATCAATTGTTCCATCTACTACCGCATTAAAATCTCCTACTAGACAGATATTTTGGTACTCCATTTCTATTATTTGGCTTTGATAAAATTCTTCTTGATTGTTATTTGGTGCGTAAATTGCCACTAACAATGTTTGCTTTTCGTGTAGATATATTTCTACCATTACAATTCTTCCTTCTTTATCTGAATATATCAATTTAGAATCTATTGTCTCTTTAATGTATACAGCAACCCCTCTTTTTTTCTGATGTGCTGATGTATAATAAAGTTTCCCAATTTTTGAATGTTCCAATAATTTATGGTGCTGCTCTTTTATATGTGTCTCTTGCAAACAAATTATGTCTATATTCAATTTCTGTAATTTCCTAAAAAATTTGTTTCTTTTTGATGGGGAGTTTAGTCCATTTACATTAACTGAAAAAAATCCATTTTCTTTCTCCATTTCCATTGCCATTATTTATATTTAGGTCTAGTCGATCTCGTAATCCTCTGTTCTCTGGCAGTTCCTTCACCTTCACCCTCTTGTTCATCTTTCTCTTTCTGTTCTCCTGTTTGTACGGTTGCTCCTTGAGTTGTCTCTTCCATTTGCTTCTGTTCCTTACTCTCTCCTTGTCGTTGTTGCACTCCTTCATCCAAAATTGTTCTATTCCTTGCTTTGAAGTCCTCTGCTTTCCAGATCGAATCCAGTCGATATCTTGTATTATTCCAATTTATTAAAATGCCTTCCGGCATTAGCCATCTGAAGTTTATGCCTTTGGCAATCAGCTTTGTAGTTAAGAAGTGGTAGTGTCTTCGAGTATCTCTTACTCTCTTGGGTATCTGTTTTAAAACCACAATTTATTTTTATATTGTAATGGCTCATCTCTCACTTTTCGCAGTACTTCATCCCTTGTTTTCTTTATAAACCTTACATGTACTTCTCTTGGTAGTCTATTTTTCCTTGCATAGCTTGAATTCATGCAAAATATTTCGTCGATCTCCATTTGGATCTCCGCTCTATCTGCCTTCAGAGCCCCTGCCAGAAGGTCAGTGATCACGACTGCTATGTTTTCTTCTCTATCCTCAGGGATATTTTGAAATCTCAAGTAGTGTTCCGCTTTCTCCATTTCCAGGATCTTGATTGCGCCCTCTAGGTCTTGATTTGCTTGTTCTAATTTTTCATTTTCTTGTAATAACATTTCCATCTTTTTATCAATATCCTCTGATTTATCTTCCATTTTCTGAATTCTTTGTTCATTTTTAATAATCATTTGATTTTGAACTTCAAATTGTGCCTTTATATCCAGGATTTCTTCGCTTCCTTTTTCAAGTTTATTTTGTGTCTCTTCATGATTTTTTTGCATCATCTCTTGAATCAGTTTTAATGAAGCCTGCATTTCATTTTGGGCAGTGCTTATTTTCTCACGTTGCAGCATTGTTTCAATAGATCCCTGGGTTGTTGGACTAGATTGTCCCACAGAGGGTGCAGAAGAGGTTTTCTTCATAAGTCTAGTAATGTTTGATGTACTCATTTTACAGCTCCCAGTCTTAAACCAAAGTCCAAAATGCAAAAGGGAGCCAGCTGTTTTAGGCCAAATCCACCTCCCCCAGTCAGGTCTTAGTTATAAAGCGTTCACTTTCTTCAAATAGTGTCTGTTTAGTTTTAGCCAAAGTCAACAAATATAACTATGAGAAGTCTTCTTCCTTATAATCTCACGCCAAGGCACTTTAATGTTTGCAGGTGTCTCTCAAGGTCATTATTTTGAAAACATTTTTTCCACTGATTATTGGTGCTGTCGTTTCTTTTTTTTCTTTCTTTTTTTTAATTAATTTTCTAATATTACATTTGCATATTTGAAAAGCAACGTGGCAGCTGAGTACAATAATACCATTACATTTAAATATCATCAATACAAATCTCAAAGTATTACGACAACTAATTCCCTCTCTTTCCCCCTTAATATATACTGTCTCATATTCAAACCAACACAATTCTTATTCTATCAATCAAACAAAAAATAACTTTCTAACATTCATCAATAATCTTCAGTTTATACATATCTTTATTAATTTAACATTCCATCTTTTAGACCAGGGCTTTTCAACCTTTTCACAGATTGTACCACTTTTAGGACATGACAATATTTGAGTGCCACCAGTACTTAGCAAGGTGTCAAAAACTTGATGACTAAAAAAAAAAGGGGGGGGGGATTTTGGGTTTTACTAATTAGATTCATTTGTTGTTATAGAAATGGCTAGTTTATAATATTATGGAAAAGTAAAAAGTTGAGGTTCAATGTTAATGCTTCCTTCTACTGCAACAGAGGAAGTATGCTCTTTTTCCCTTCTCCCCCTCACTTTTTCCTCCTTTTTCCTCCCCACTGTGTCCTACTATTTGCTTTTGTATTTTTGTATTTTATTCTATAATTAATAAAATATTACAAACTGTAGAAAAAAAGAAAAAATACCAGTTTTAAAAATTTCTTCTGTGGCTGTTCCTTTGCTGAATCACTTTCCCTTTGCACTGACAAATGTATGATGAATTTATCCATGTTTATTAATATGCACCACTACCAGCTAGTTCAGGGGTCTTCAAACTTGGCACTTTTAAGACTTCTGGACTTCAACTCCCAGAATTCCTCAGCCCTCATGGCTGGTTGAGGAATTCTGGGAGTTGAAGTCCACAGGTCTTAAAGTTGCTAAGTTTGTAGACTCCCGAGCTAGCTGATTGGCCCTTCTGAGCTCTTCCAATCCCTTCCCTGTACCCTTAAAGACACAGGAATCAAGTGCAACGCAAGAAAATGAAACACAAACTCCGTTTTTTTTTTCCTTTAAGCTGCCTCAGGCATGTCACGTGTCACAATGTTGCAATTCTAGACTAAAAGGCTCAGGCAATTGTGAAAAGCTTTAGCTTTAAATTAAGCCTGTTTACCTTCAAAGAAAACTTTCTAAAAGCTACAGACAGACTCAATTAAAGGGGGTAAAACTAATTACATTTGTTTAAAGGGATTAAACCTTTCCTGTTGTCTTTTTTCCCCTTCCCCCACCCAAACCACGTTCTTTTATAGCCTCTCCTCTCCCCCCCCTTTTCTTCAGTTCACCTCCAGCTCCGAGCTGCTTTGGGAAGCGCCAATCAGCTGGAGCCAATCAGCTGGAGCCCTGCCAGCTCCTGGGGCTTCTGCCAAGTCCAGACAGTCCTGCAGCTGCCTCTCCCTCAGGCTTGGCTCGCTTCGGCTCATTCCCCTCCCCTGCTACACTTGGCTAGCAATCACGTACCACCTGCCATGTGGCAAAGTACCACAAGTGGTACACATACCACCGGTCGAAAAGCCCTGTTTTAGACAGTCAATGACCTAATAAATTTTTCTTAATTTTAATTTTCCATTAATATTTTAAATTTAACGTTTAATCTTTTTCATTTCCAAATTTTAAATGACCCCAATTTCTATCACGGTTCCCCCACAGTCTAAAGTTCCAGATACACCTCTGATCTATACATGATTCTCACCGTCTGCATCAACCAATTAGTAATACGAAGTAATATTCTTATTTTTCTACTAATTCTCCAGTATCTTAGAGTCTCACATTTAATAGCCAAGATTTCTTTTATTTCCACACTTAGTATTTCCTCTTTTTTTTCCTCTTTATGTCTCCTATCTCATATTTGAGACTAATAATTTTTTAACCTATTAGCATTTATACCACAAACCAATATACAAATTTAATTATTAGTATTTTGCTTCTAAGTTTTACTTAACCAATTTTTTTCTTTGTCTCGACTCATAACAATATCTTGAATTCAAATCTTAATTGTTTTTAAACATTCAATCTTTTAGCCAATCAGTGACCTAATAAGCTTTTCCCCGTTTTAGTTTTCCCTTAATATTTAAATTTAACGCTTAATATTCCAGATTTTTAATTAACCACGATTCCTTTATCACAATTCCTCACACAATCTAATATTTAAGATACACACCTTATATATAGATTCTGTGATGACCCAGGGCACAGCACAAAGGCAATGCAGACAGCTGGCAATGTAAACAGTTCTTTAATGGTTGCAAATTTCCTCCAAATGCTCCCACATTTGCTGGCAAGCCTCCAACCCAAATCCACGCACTCACCTTCTAGCCGACTGGCTGAAGGCAGTTTCAATACAGCCTGATTAGTATGTCCTCAAGGCCATAAAGATAACAAAACATCAACTTAATGAGTCCGCTTGAATCTCAGCTTGTCTGCAGAGTTTTTAAAGAGAAAAGTCAAGATGCAGTCTGAAGTTGTAATTCAGGATATCCACGTGGTCAGCCAGTCCGGTCGTCAAGGTGTCCAGGTTTTCCAAAGGCACAGAACAAGAGCAACAATACACACTTTCCCAAGATTCAACGTTTGTTCCCGACAAAGTCCCCACTCCACCGCGGCTCCTTATATCTCAATCCCCAGGTGTGCCTTGTGGGGTGGGGCGGGACGCTCTCCTCCCAAGTAAGTGAGCCTGCCTGTGTTGTTCCCTCCTCATCTCCACCCTCCTAGCTCTAGGATCAGGTGGGGGTGGGCCTTGCTCCTCGCCTGAACTCTGTCTCCCCCGATTCAGGCTCAGACGGAGGCATGACACATTCTTACCATCTACCTTAACGAATTAATAAAACAATATATTCTTATTTTAATATTTATACTTCTTAATTTTACATAACCAAAGTTTTCTTTATCTCAAGTCGTTACAATGTCTTATATTCAGAATACATGTTTTATCTATTTGGGTATATTCTATTTTAAATCTCATGTGTAAATCAAAACCCCAGTCCTTTTCAGTCTTATTCTAGCTTTCTTTCTTCGCCAAATCATCTTTCGTGTCTTTGCTTTTAAATCATCAAGCAGATCTCCTTGTGTTGTTGTGGCTATTGTTTGATGTTGAAAAGACCATCCAATTGCCTTTTTTTTAAGAGGACTAGCTGATCTAACAGGTCATCTCCTTGTTTTTCCATCTCGACGTAGTTGTCCCAAAGTGTTTATCTTCTCATTCATCTGTTTTTCTTTTTGATCTTCAGGTTCCTTCTGATTTATAAGAAAAGTCCTTTCCTTTTTCTCTATTATCAATTTCTTTTCTGTATCTTCCATTATCTGTATTTGTTGAGTGGTTGAATCTTCTATCATAGCATTTGATTGTTCCACTTTCTCTATAGAATTCTGTATAGATGATTCTTTCGTTGAAGTCATAATTTGAGTTTGCATATCCAGGCTGCTTTCTTGTTTTTTCCTGCCGTTTCTTATTTCATCACCAGTTGTAAGAAGAGTTTGGACAATCGCTTTTAACATACAAAGAGTTTGTTCCTGTTCTTCCTCTGTAGGAAAAGTCCATTACTGTTCTTCTTCCATTGTAGTGTATTAAACTAAAAGCTTACAGTCAGAAAGTCCACTAAGTGAAGAGCAGAGCTAAGTTTCTTGCAGCTGGTGTTTCAAGGTTGCTTATAACTTATCTATTTTCTGAGCTGTCAACAAGTCTCTCTTAGGCAGTAACAGGTTAAAATCTCAGGTTTAACCACCAGATGTCACCCCAGAGTTGTTTTGATGTTTTCAGTTTTTTTTCTTCTATTTTAAAAGAAAAAACCCAGATCTTCAGTAAAAATAGAGAATAAAAATCAGAGAAAAATAAAGAATAGAAAATTACAAATCTTGTAATCCACCAATTTTAGGAGGTAGAGTTCCAATTAGGATCCCAGTATTTTTTCAATGTTTTAAGCTCCCCTGGGTAGTCAATCGCCGCTGTTTCTGGAGGGAGGGCTAAAATCTCCCCTCACCACGGGGGAAAATACTTTAGCAGCTTATGCAGGTAAGTAAGTAATTAGGATGTAAGAGAGGTAGATCTCACCCAGACTCTTCCACACTGCTTTAGAGTTGCCAGATGGTAGGTGTGACTTTGGCTGTCTGCAGTCTTGTGACGGACCATATCTCTATGGTCGGTCTTTCGTCCGCCGGTTTGGAGGGATTTGCCGGCTCTAGCGGGAGAGTTGCCGCTCTCCCGCGACCCAGCGAGGGCCCCTCCTTGCTGGTTGCCTCTACGGGACGACTTTCGACCCTTTTCAGGATCCCCCAGCGATGCGAAACTGGACGGGGAAGACGAGAGTCGTCTTCCGAGCGTCCATAGCAGCCGCACGGCAAACCGGAAGTCCTGGTGCTTTCGTTTCTTCTTTCGCCACTAGATGTCCTCCTCGGCTTGTTTATCGATGTCCGATACTCTTTAAAGCGTTTTCCCTTTTTGTAATTACTCGTCACCTTTAAATTAATCCTTCTGGGGGTCTGTTCAGCTTTTTCCCATCAGGGACTCAAGGTTTTATAATCCTCAAGGAGAAGGAAAAGATTCTAGCTCACCCAGTCTCAGCACGCTGTTGACAGTCAGCTGTTTTGCGGAGCTTTCCTTCTGGCTGGAGACGACTTGGGCTGCCTCGGCTCACCCGGCAGCCTTTCTTCCACCTTTTCAGAGGGGTTCTTCAGTTCGCTCCGATCGGCCGCCGCCTGATCTGAGCTCCTGGAGTGTCCCTCCTTCTTCGTTGCCCCTCCAGGGCAACTTTCCGACCCTTGAAGGGCCGCTGGGCGAAGCAAAACCGGACTGGGAAGCCGGAGCGCCGGCTTCTTCCATCTGTCCCGTCGGCGACCAAACCGGAAGTCCTTAAAGGGAGTGCTCCTAATCTCAATGTCAAACCTCCAACAAACCTGACTGAAGCCATCTTGTTCATTTTCGGTCACAAGATTGGGGGGAGGAGGTATGGGAAGTTCTATGCTAGCCTAAACAATTCTCTGTCCCGTGGGAACCAAGGTCATTTCTGTTCCCTCAGCTGGGGGGTTGAGCCTAATGTCAGAAAGCCCGCCAATCTATTCTATTGGGAAACATACTTGATTGCATACATTTGGGGGTGGGAATTTTAACTTTGTAATACTGTTGCTTTGGGAGGGAACTTTAGTCTTGGTTTCATTTTTGATCGTGCCAATACTTTGTAACCAATAAACATGTTCTTAGAGGAAAACTCAAGCCTCGGAGTTCTGCTTTACTTGGTCTCATCTATCGGAACCATGACATTAAACCAAGACTCCTAAAATTTTCATTACTGTAGGTCCCGAGCCCCAGTCACCTACCTACCACCTGTAGGAGGACGACAAAGACTCAGGGAAGAATCTGAGATGGAGAGGAGAGGGGAAGCATCCTCTAGCCTTAGTGTGGCATCGACCACTGGAGCGCAGGCAGCTGCCCAAGCAGGGAATGAGGCTCCTGCTCTCGGCGCACAGCCGAAGTTTCGGATGACCTCGTTGGAGGGCCAGGCTCAACTGGAGGGTACATTGACCCTGGGAGAGCTCGATTGGCCGGAGGTCACCTCTCAAAGACAGAGGACCCTTAAAGCTGCAGAAGCGGAATTCCCACTGATTTCGTCCCACAGCCTACAATCACCTGTTCAGAGAAAGGTGAAATGGCCTGCCGGTTGGGATGATTCAGGGGAGTGGAAGTACCTGACTGCCATCCACAGCCACTCCCTTGAAAAGCAGAGAGAGAAGTTCAATCGACTCGAAGTGGGAGAAGTGGAACCGGTTGCTCGCCATGTGATCTCCAGTGGACAAGAACGTGGGGGTTCTCCAACACTCTCTCGGCAAAGCCCAAGCCCGGTTGCAATGGCTCGAGCTGCTTCACCACTGATCCGGCCTGCCTCAGCATCAAACCCAATGCGCCAGCGCAGTCCTGAAAGGGATTGGCGCTCTGCTAGTCCGGGAGCCCAGCCGAGAAGGCTACATGATGTGGCTCCCCCACGAATTCAACGTCTGAGACCGGATATCCAACAAGCTTACTGGGGATAGCGGCCCATAGATCCACCTCCTATCAAGCCCACTTTTGAGGGAGATCCTGAAAAGCTGTCTTTTTTCCTAAACCAAGTGTGGGCCCACCTGAACCGCTACGCTCATGCTTACCCCGATGGGGCTGGAATGGTTGATGCTGCGGCAGCAAACTTGGAGGGGGAAGCAGCCGAGTGGGTGACCACCCTACATGATGAACAAGCGCCTGAGTTGTGGAACATTAACCTATTCATGGGAGAGCTGAGAGCCAGGTTTGAGTATGAGTCCCAAGTCGAGAAGGATATCCATGACCTGAAGCAGAGAGGGAGACCAGCTAAAGATTATGTCCGAGAGTTTCAGAAGCTAGCTGGCAGGCTCAGACAGTGGCTGAAGCGCTCACTAATTCGTCACTTCAGAGCGGGGTTGGATTGAGATTTGTTCCAGGCGTGCACCTACCGAGGAGTTCCCAATCAACTCCGCGAATAGTACCGCGCAGTGATAACCCTGGACATTGAACTGGACCGTCACCCAAAGCCTGCCACCTCTGAGTACAGACCGAGGTGAGTCCAAGAGAGACGACAAGTGGCCCGATGCCCTCCAGCTGCTGCGACCACCAGTTCCTTTCGGGTACCAGCTGGGGCCCCAATCAAATGCTTCAGGTGTAGGCAACTTGGGCACCGAGCAGCTGAGTGTCTGGTCCCATTTCCCCAAGCCAAGGGCGTCCCTGTCGCCCCTGCAAAGCCTAACAGAAAGCCTCGTTGAAAGATCCAATTGGGCCGGCCAAGAGCAAACTGCCAGGGTCACCTCTCCGCCCCCGGGGAAAGAGGAAACACCACCAGCGCGATTCCCAATCCCAGCACCGTATGACAGCGACAACAAAGGGGAAGACGACCCAATGGAAAGGGGAAGACGACCTGTCCCGCCTTTTACCATCTCCGCAAAAATCATAGTACCCAAAACAGGAGCCCAGATGGACTTAAATGTCTTAATTGACTCAGGTTGCACCCGGTGCATAATCAACCTCCCTACAGTGCTAAAACTAGGAATTCGCACTAAGCTACTGCCACTAGCCATGAGATTCGAACAGGCAGACGGATCTCTCATGGGGGGAGCTCCCGCTATGCACCTGACCAAACCAGTGCATTTGGAAATGGGGGAGCACTGGGAAATCATCCGCTTTGTAGTGGTTCCCAAAATGACTGAGGACGTCATTCTTGGCTCAATAAATGGCGCCCCTTGATTTGGTGGGAGGATGGAGTGAGGACATTAAGGTTAGCAACGGGACCCATGAAGTCAGGAAAGCAAAGGCTCAGAATGAACGAAGACTTGCAACAGAAATCAAGGAAAATAAAAAAAGTTTCAACATATTAATAACAAGAAAAAAGTCGAGGAAACTGTAGGTCCACTAAAGAGAGAAGATGGCAAGGAAGTAAAAGGCAGTAGGGAGAAAGCAGAGCTGCTTAACTCATTTTTGCATCAGTCTTCACACGAAAAGAAAATATAGCCCAACATACCAAAAAAACTACTGCAAAACACAAACTAGAAAAATAAAATAAAATAAGAAAATGGTAAGAGAACACCTATCTGACCTTGACGAATATAAATCACCGGGACCCGACAGATTACATCCCTGAGTTCTGAAGAAGCTGGCAGATGTTATCTCAGAACCATTGTACCATATCTTTCAAAAATCCTGGAGCACCGGGGAAGTACCTGATGATTGGAACAGGGCTGATGTGGTTCCCATCTTCAAGAAAGGAAAAAAAAAACAGACCCAGGAAACTACAGACCAATCAGTCTAACATCAATACTTGGGAAGATCCTGGAAAAGATAATCAAAAAACAGATCTGCGAACAACTAGAAGCAAACAAAGTTATAACCAGTAGCCAGCACGGGTTTGTCAAAAACAGATCATGCCAAACCAATCTTATTTCATTCTTTGATAAAGTAACTAAATTAGTAGACCAGCGAAACGCTGTGGACATAGTATACTTAGAATTCAGTAAGGCATTTGACAAAGTAGACCACAACCTGCTGCTTAGTAAGCTAGAAAAAGGTGGGATAGACAACATCACCACCAGATGGATCTGTAGCTGGCTGATAAACCATACTCAGCAAGTAGTGCTCAATGGTAATGTCATGGTTCCGATAGATGAAACCATTTAAAAGAACATCAAGGCAAAGATTTCTTCCTTAAAGAACATTTTATTTAGGAAACAAAGTATCGGCACTTACATAGATGAACCCAAGACTGAAATCCCCTCCCTCAGGCTACAAAGTAACAAGTTGCAATTCCCACCCCAAATTGCTGTCATAAATCACATTCACCAATTATTTCAAAATCCTCCCAGCTTTTCAGCCCGCCAAAACTCTTATCAGGACTGACCTTGATTCTCACACAGAAGTATTGTTATGGCTAACTGAGAAACTTAACATCCCCCTCCCCCTCCTTCATCTAAAATCTCTAAACCGTGGCAACGAAGACGAAATGAAAAATGGCTTCAGTTCAGTTTGTCGCAACGTTGACATTCGGCTCCTCTTAAAAGAAAGGAGAAATCCTGCAAATCAAACAAGAATAAAAGTTAGGAATCCCCCCTCGGTTTGTTCGGATGTTTATCATAAAATTTACGGATGAGCCTATCAGCTTTCACATCAGTACACTTCACCCAAGTAGCCTCTGATAACGGATATCCCTTCCACTGCACTAAATATTGCAATTTCCCTTATACAATCTGGCATCAAGAAGACGCTTCACTTCGTAATGAGTCTCTCCAGCTACTACAAGCGGGCCAGGTGCTTTCTTGGGAGGGGGTCTCAGGGTAGAATCTCTGAAAGGCTTCAACAAACTGCAGTGAAATACTGGGTGGATCTTTCCTAAAAGTCGAACTTTTAGTTCCACAGTTACTGGGTTCAAAATCCGTACTATGGGAAATGGTCCCAAGTATTTTGGCCCCAATTTTTTGCTAGATAATTTGAGTCTTAAATATTTTGTGGAAAGATAAACCTTCTCTTTGAACAATTGTTCAGCCATTCGGATGCTTCTCCCTCTAGGCCGGATGCAATCACATCGACCATAGCCCCTGGGTCTGGGTAGAGATAAGCCCAGCGATTCAAGTGAGAGCGTACTTGGTTGAGGAAAAAAATCAGTTTCTCTGGGTCCCCATCTAAGGTTGCTCTGAATGGTGGAGTAATTATATGTTGTTGGGGCCCCCACTGTGGCTGTTGCTGCTGGCCCCATCCTGGTTGCTGGTTTATGCCCAGGGGTTGCACGTTGGGGGGCTGGGGCCAATCTCCTTGTTGTGGCCGTCCTCCCTCTAGCTGCTGATCTCCTGGGCCCTGCACCACCCCAATCTGTTGCAAGGTCTCTATTAGTTGTGGCAAGTTCAGAGGATTTATAGGCTGTTGGGGCCCCCACTTTGGCTCTTGCTCCCTCTCAGGCTGTTGCAAGGCCCCTATCAGCTGTGGTGAGCTCAAAAGTCGTCTGCTCCCTGCCTGCTTCGAATGCTATACTCCCCATTGTTGCAGAGGCCTCAGACATGGATTCCCTCTCTCTTCAGGGCTGGGGTCCCTGATAGAGGAAGACAGGGTCTGAAAGGCTGTCTGATACGAACTGGAGGGGCTGTAGGCTTCTTTTTGCAGGGGTGGGTCTCTGCCTCTCTCCCCTGGGGTTTGAGATATTTCCAGTAACTCACCCAGGCCTCGAATGGCAGTTTGTCCATTGTCTGTCCACCGGTTCTCATTCGTCTGCCAAAATTCATTTTCCCACAGCATGCTGTCTGTTACTTCCCCCTCTGGGATATCAGTCGCTGCTGGGTTGTATTCAACAAACTCCCATTTCATGATAGATTGGCCTGCTCCTGAATTCTGTCATTCTCACTCCAGGCTAGGAGAAAGAGGTGGGGTAATGCACCTCCAGTTGTTTGAAAAGTTTTTAGATTCTGGCATGATGTTGTGGTCCGAAGGAAGAAGCATTCCAAGAAAACTGAGACATTATTTTCCCTTTTAGATACTTTATTTTGCATTTCTTCCCAGGAGTTCTGCAACAATACTTCGGCACATTACAAAGCGGATGCCAGAATCTGGATTTCTCTGGCTTGCGTCTAGCTTATCTTGCTAAACTCCTCCCTTACTTACAGTGATAATTTACATCTTCCAATTAGGCTGGAGGCCAAAGATTCCCTTCCCTTCCCTGTCTCCCGCTTTTCTTCACAATTCTCCTCCCTTTGTATGTCATCTGATTTAACTCCAAAAATACCAAACAGTTCTGCATATCTTGTCAATGCAATAATATCCCATATTAACAGCGTTGACATCAGTCATTTTCGGAGCCACCACGAATCGAATGAATTCCCAATGTTCACCCACTTCTGGCCGCACTGGCTCCGTTAGGTGGGTAATTAAGGTTCTTCCCATTAAAGATCCGTCTGCCTGTTCAAATTTCATGGGGTTGGAAAGTTGCCTCGCTCTGATGCCTAATTTAAGGACAATTGGGAGGCTGATTAGGCAGCGTGAACACCCTGAGTCTACCAACACTCGCAAGTCCATTTGGGTGCCTGTCTTAGGAACTATAAGTTTGGCAGAGACGGAAAAAGGTGGAATAGGCTGACTCACCATTGGGTCGTTCTCCCCCTTGTCATTGCTGTCATATGGAGCAGGTGTAATGGCAGCTGTAGCTGGGGTCTCTACTTTCTCTTGAGTAGGTGAGGTGACTTGGGTAGCTTGCTGCTGAGTAATCCAATTTGATTTCTCTCTGGCGGATGGCTGGCTTCCTTTCCTCTTATCTGGCGGGGCTGAGCTGCTTTTCTGTTGAGGGAAAGGAACGGGACAAGATGCAGCACGGTGAGCCAGCTGGCCACGTCTAAAACACTTGATTGGTGGTCCCAAAGATGGTTTTGGGGGTTCACTCGTCCCAGTCGCTGGGGTTTGTCAGGCAGGTGGCTGCCTTGTCTGGTCTCGGTCCAGGTGCAGGAGTCAGCGGTTTCTTGTAGCGGGTCAGCTCGATGTCCATTTTCACTGCCACATGATACCATTCCTGAAGTTGGTCAGGAATTCCTCGGTAGACACAGGCCTGGAACAGATTGGGGTCTAGGGCTCTCCTGTTCGAGCAGGGGGCTGGACCAGAAGACCTCCAAGGTCCTATTCTATTCTATTCTATTCTATTCTATTCTATTCTATTCTATTCTATTCTATTCTATTCTATTCTATTCTATTCTATTCTATTCCTACCTCACCTAGTGAAGTGCGGGGAGCTGGCGCTATTGAAGACCAAGAACAGTCCCTTGAACTGTTAAGAGCGGCCATAGAACCTATTCCAGGGCCCCAGCTGATACCCAGTGAATAACGAGACTTAGCAGAAGTTTTTAGCGAAAAGGAATGTGACAACCTTCCCCACTGGGTGACTGACTGACTGTGCAATTGAGATCTGTGAGCCAAACTTCCCAAGCCAAAAATGTATTCAATGACGCCCAGAGAATTAAAAGAGTTGAGGGGATACATCGACAAGAATCTAGCCAGAGGTTTCATCCAACCCGCAAAATCGTGCGTGGCTGCCCCTGTTCTGTTAAAGAAAAAAGATGGATTGCAGGGTGCGAATCAAAGAGGGAGATGAATGGAAAACAGCTTTCAACAGCCCTCTGGGAAGCTTCCAGTTCAGAGTTATGCCTTTTGGCCTTCAAGGGGCCCCTGCTGTGTTTATGCAATTAATCAAGTGCTGCATGATCACCTGTATAAACGGGTTCTAGTCTATCTTGATGACATCCTTATTTACACCGAAACCATGGCAGAGTACATCAAATTAGTGCATGAAGTGCTCAAAAAGTTGTCTAAAGCCAAGCTTTATGCTAAACACTCTAAATGCGATTTCCATCAGACACGCCTCGACTACCTTGGGTACCGGACTTCCAGTGAGGGGGTTGAAATGGACCCAGCCAAGGTCAAAGGCGGTGCTTGAGTGGCAGCCTCCATAAACCCGTAAACAGCTTCAGAGCTTCCTAGGGTTCACAAACTTCTATCGGCAGTTCATTCCTTCTTTTGCCAAGATAGCCCTGCCAATTACTGAACTGTTGAAAACCGGAAAAGGGGGGGGGGGAGCCTCAACCCTGTCAACCCCTGTCATGGTCTATGGAATGCCAAGCGGAATTTGAAAACTTAAAGAGACTATTTGCAGCTGAACCTGTCCTGAAACACCCCGATCCTAACAAACAGTTCATAATCCAAGCTGATGCAAGTGATGTGGCAGTGGGAGCGGTCCTTTTGCAAAGAAATCAAAAGGGGGACTTACAACCCTGCGCCTATACCTCCAGGAAATTAACTGATACTGAAAGGCAATGGGCAATATGGGAAAAGGAGGCTTTTGAAGTGAGGTGGGCCTTATTAACATGGCGTCATTTCCTTGAGGGAAGCAAAGTGCCTTTTGAAGTGTGGACTGATCATAAAAATCTAGAGGCACTGAGAACCCCTCGAAAGTTGTCCGTTAAATAGGTCTGTTGGGCGCGGTACTTTAATCGTTTCAATTTCACTCTGAAATACCTTCCTGGGGGGAAAGATTCCTTGGCTGATGCTTTATCTAGGATGCCCCAGTACAAAAGCCGCCGAGAGGACATTATAAACCCTATTATTCCCCTGCCACAATCAGCTTCGCAAATAACCACTCGTGGTCAAACGCACACACAGCCAGCTGAGCCAGAGAGCCCTCTAAGAAAGAAACTTAGGGAAGAGTTAAAGACTGACAACTGGTTCCAGGCAAATAAGACTCTACTGACCTAACGGGATGGGTTAGCCTGCAAGGGCTCTAAATCGTACCTACCCGAGACCCTCAGAATCCAAGCACTTCAACGCAGTCACAACGCCAAATTTTCCGGTCACTTTGGCTTTTTAAAAACATTGCATTTGGTCCGGAGACAGTTTTGGTAGCCAGGGATGAAAAAGGACATTGAAAGCTACGTAAAAAGCTGTTCCATTTGCGCTGCCATGAAAAGACGACCAGGGAAACTCCCTGGATTGTTGCAGCAGGTAGCTGGGAGGAAATAGCTATAGACTTTATTGTTGAGCTACCAGAAAGTAGAGGAAATATGGTAATATGGACTGTCATTGATCTTTTTTCTAAGCAGGCTCATTTCATAGCCTCAGGGGCTTTCCTCGGCTTTTCATCTGAGCACGAAATGATCAACTGAAAAAGCTAACACAATGGTGGAACAATACATCAGATGCTACGTTAATTACCAACAAACAAACTGGGCTGACCTACCTTTTGCTAAGGTGGCTTACAATAATACTGTGCATAGCAGTACTGGACTTACTCCATTTAAGATAGCCACCGGCCGAGAGTTTGTCCCTATGCCTGAATACCCTCAGGAACCACCTGCCTCACAAACATTAGACCAGTGGGTGACATCATGGCAAACTGTTCGGACTAATGTAAAAAAAGCTGTAACACAAGGTGCAAAAACGTACAAGGAACAAGCCGATAAGAAGCAGTCCCCTCAGAGGCCATTTCTGCTGGGGGAAAAGGTCTATCTTTCAGCCAAATATTTAAGACTTAAATTGCCCAGTAAGAAACTGGGACCGAAATTTCTTGGTCCTTTCCCTATAGTTAGAATTATCAATCCTGTGACAGTTGAATTGAAACTTCTTCGCTTACTTGGGAAAATTCACCCTGTTTTCCATTGCAGTTTGCTAAAACCTCTGAGGGAATCCTCATTGAGACCAATTCCCAAGAAAGCACCTGGTCCCCTTTTAGTTCAAGGAGAAACTCATTATGAAATTAAGCGAATCCTTGACTCTAGGTTATACAAAGGGAAATTACAGTTCCTAGTGCAGTGGAAGGGGTATCCTTTATCAGAGGCTACCTGGGTTAAGAGTGTAGACGTCAAAGCAGACCGGTTGATAAAGAAGTTTTATGATAAACACCCTCAAAAGCCTCGGGGAGATTCCTAACTTACTCTTTGTTTTCTGCAGGATTTGTTTTCTCTTTAGGGGATCCGACTGTCAAACCTGCAACGAACCTGACTGAAGCCATCTTGTTCGTTTTCGGTTGCCACAAGATTGTGGGGAGGAGGTATGGGAAGTTCTATGCTAGCCTAAACAATTCTCTGTCCCGTGGGAACCAAGGTCATTTCTGTTCCCTCAGCTGGGGGGTTGAGCCTAATGTCAGAAAGCCCGCCAATCTATTCTATTGGGAAACATACTTGATTGCATACATTTGGGGGTGGGAATTTTAACTTTGTAATATTGTTGCTTTGGGAGGGAACTTTAGTCTTGGTTTCACTTTTGATCTTGCCGATACTTTGTAGCCAATAAACATGTTCTTAGAGGAAAACTCAAGCCTCAGAGTTCTGCTTTACTTGGTCTCATCTATCGAAACCATGACACTCAGCTTGTTACTTATATAAAAGACACCTGTCCATAGAAGCAATCAATCAGATTCCAAACTCTCCACCATGGCCAAGACCAAAGAGCTGTCCAAGGATGGCAGGGACAAGATTGTACAAGGCTGGAATGGGCTACAAGTAGCTTGGTGAGAAGGTGACAACAGTTGGTGCGATTCATCGCAAATGGAAGAAACACAAAATAACTCAATCTCCCTCGGTCTGGGGCTCCCTGGAAGATCTCACCTTGTGGAGTTTCAATGATCATGAGAACGGTGAGGAATCAGCCCAGAACTACACGGGAGGATCTTGTCAATGATCTCAAGGCAGCTGGGACCATAGTCGCCAAGAAAACAATTGGTAACACACTACGCCGTGAAGGACTGAAATCCTGCAGCGCCTGCTCAAGAAAGCACATGTACAGGCCCCGTCTGAAGTTTGCCAATGAACATCTAAATGATTCAGAGGAGAACTGGGTGAAAATGTTGTGATCAGATGAGACCAAAATCGAGCTCTTTGGCATCAACTCGCCGTGTTTGGAGGAGGAGGAATGCTGCCTATGACCCCAAGAACACCATCCCCACCGTCAAACATGGAGGTGGAAACATGCTTTGGGGGTATTTTTCTGCTAAGGGGACAGGACAACTTCACCGCATCAAAGGGACGATGGGCGGGGCCATGTACTGTCAAATCTTGGGTGAGAACCTCCTTCCCTCAGCCAGGAAAATGGGTCGTGAATGGGTATTCCAGCATGACAATGACCGAAAACACAGGGCCAAGGCAACAAAGGAGTGGCTCAAGAAGAAGCACATTAAGGTCCTGGAGTGGTTTAGCCAGTCTCCAGACCGTAATCCCATAGAAAATCTGTGGAGGTAGCCTGAAGGTTCGAGCTGCGAAACGTTAGCCTCGAAACCTTAATGACTTGGAGAGGATCTGCAAAGAGGAGTGGGACAAAATCCCTCCTGAGATGTGTGCAAACCTGGTGGCCAACTACAAGAAACGTCTGACCTCTGTGATTGCCAACAAGGGTTTAAGTCATGTTTTGCAAAGGGGTGAAATACTTATTTCACTCATTAAAATGCAAATCAATTTATAACTTTTTTGAAATGTGTTTTTCTGGATTTTTTTGTTATTCTGTCTCTCATTGTTAAAATAAACCTTCCATTAAAATTATAGACTGGTCATTTCCTTGTCAGTGGGCAAACATACAAAATCAGGCGATCAAATCCCCCCCCCCACTGTATTAGGCCCATCCCCAAAAAACAAGCTAGGGTTTATTTTTGGGGTAGGTCTTACTTTCGGGGAAACACGGTAGGTGCAAATGTATTGTCCATCAGAGGTTGGCAACTATGCCATTGTATCCTTGCAGTTTAGTGGGATATTCATCCATCTCCACAATTAGGAAATAGAAGATCCAGCAAGTTATCTTTTAAATTAGAGAACAAAATGAAATGGTTGTACCTGCTACCAGAAAATATTGACTTTGATATACCTTACAACTTTAAACAATAAATTCCATCAAATTATCACAAGTGTCATTCAGGTGACATGGCACAATCTTTGATCATCTGTATTTTGAAAATAGATGATCTTTATCACTCCCTGTGGGATAAACACTAACATTTTTTCTCTTGATTATATAGGAAAAATTCGGATGAAGCTGATCTGGTTCCTGCCAAGGAAGCTAACATCAAGTGTCCACAGGTGGTCATCTCATTTTATGAGGAAAGGCTCACATGGCACTCTTATCCCTCGGAGGAGGATGATAAGAAGGATGACAAGAATTAAGTTGCTTGCCCTTCTGTCCTCATCCCTCCTTTGGCTGACTTTTGTATTAAAAGAACAGACTGTGGGTTTGAACATGAGGAAGAAGTGAAGAGACACTTGGGCTGAGGAGGATACCCTCTGTAGAAACAGGACAAGATCTCTGCTTATGTGTGCATGTGCATATTCATAATCTGTCACCTTGATTGGAGGAATGAAGGCCACCAACAGAAACAGCAAGTGCAGGTGCTTGTTCTGTAAAGATCACCTGAAATTTGCAACCTTTCTCCCAAATAGTATTAACAGCATTTTTATAGTTTAGCATGTGTGTGTAGGTTTGATTCCTTTTTTGCTATTTTTTGTGCATTGTTGAGGTGGGAAGGGAGGGTATGCGCCAACTGACTTGAGACAAAGTGTAGTTTACAGTATTCTATAGCCAGAATCATAGTTCTTTAAAAAAAAAAACCTGCATCTTACTGCAATTAAAATAGGTTACTCTTAATCAAAATGCTGGAGCAAATGCGTCTTAAGTGTTAGCATTAACAGCTAAGGCTGTAATCATGAATGCAGCTAATACAAGAATTATTGTCACACATCTAAAATTAGGGAAGAGGAAAATTTAACACCTTGTCCTAAAATAGACTTTCTTTTCTGTGTCCTTTTAACTTCCCCTTCCCACAGAACTAGGATTACTTTCCTGTATGTATTTGAACTTGAGAATCATGAGGGGTGGGGGGAGGAAAGGAGTGAAATCTACTTTCCTACAGCACAAGTTGCAGAATAGTCTGTAAACACTTTTTGTCAGACCTGGGCATTAATGATTACTTTGTCTTGGCCCTCCACTTATTTTTAATGTAATAGACTTCTGTTTTTACAAAGGACATAATTTTACCTCTGAATTTGCTCAAGTCCCAGTAAGTCACCAACTTCTTCAAAGGGCAGCATGTATGTAGAACTGTATTGTACAAATCTTTTTTAAAATAAAGCATGTATTAGGCTTCTGTGAAAATGTCTAAAACTTAATTGTTTGGATTTTAACTTCATACTGAACTGTCCTTTTGTCCTTAATAAAATTTTAGATTTATAATCCTGACCTTTCTTTTTCTTCTCCCTCTAGGCAAGGTCTCCCTTGCAAGTATTACATAATGGGAAGTGAATCTAGGGTTTAGAGAATACATGGTTTTAAATTTGTTCATGACACTGTACAGTATACAATACTTAAGACAATTGTATCCTATAGGTCAGTGATGGTGAACCGAGTGCCCAAACTGCAACCCAAAACCCACTTACTTATCGCAAAGTGCCAGGGCTGCATCAGCATTGTGGTGCCCTCAGGGGGGGCGGGGGGCGTGGCGCACTGGGTGGGCGTGGCTGCAGTGGTCATGGCAGACTGGGTGAGCGTGGCCGGGGCCAGTCCCTCGCCATCTCCGGGGCATCCCCGGGGGGCCAACGCCGCTTGCTCGCTCACTTCCTGCCCTGTCGCTTCCAAATGTCACGTGCTCACTACTCTGGCGAACTCTGCTGGGGCAACAGCTCGCGTGCCCACAGAGAGTGCTCTGAGTGCCGCCTCTGGCACGCGTGCCATAGGTTCGCCACCACTGCTATAGGTCCTGCTATTAAGATAACAGGTGACAAAGTACCCTGTTTAGTCTGCTGTAAATGGCACTGTGTAGAAGAGAGGCCCAAAACATCTTAAGTCATGCCACACGTTTCTCATCCTTTTCTTCTTGCTTCTGGTTATTTAAAGAGCAGCTGTATTACTCATGTATCAACTAATATATTTGTTGTAACTGCCCTTCTGGGTTTATTTTAATTACTATCTTCTTGTGGCACTTTCTCTACAGTAAACTAAGAATAACCTGTTGCAAGTAGTTTAATATGCCACTTACAGTGGATATAGAAAGTCTACACACCCGTTAAAACGCCAGGCTTTTGAGATGTAAAAAAATCAGACCAAGATCAATCACTTCAGAATTCTTTCCACCTTTAATGTAAATTCCGTTTGCAAAAAAATGAGTTTAAAGTGAAAATGTGGTACTCTGAAAAATCTGAGCTAGCCAAGAATTGAAAGATGTTCTATCTTGGATAGTTAAAAAGAATTATCACAAAATGTTCAGTCCTGCCCATGGTATAAGTGGGAGGAACAACCCAGTTTCAGAATTCCTTTGTTTAAAGTAAAATCTATTGTAAAAATAGCCCACAGATGATAAAGATCTCCATTCTTGGCTCCTAACTTGGTTTTCTACTTTTAAAAGGGAGTCAAAATGGCAGTTGGGATCTAGGAATCTACAGGGTAGAGAGTCTATGGAGATTCTCAGTCATCCAGGTCATGGTTGTCCCAAAGGTGCTTTTTCAGGAGGCAACTGGACTTTTTTTTTATTTGAAGACATTTCACTTCTCATCCAAGAAGCTTCTTCAGCTCTGACTTGATGGTGAGGAATGGATTTATATTCCTTGCAGACAGCTGGTCATTTGCATTCTTTTAGAGCACGGGTTGGCAACCCGCGGCTCCGGAGCCGCATGTGGCTCTTTGAGCCTTCTCCTGCGGCTCCCAGCCTCCTGGGAGCCTCATTTGCAGAGAGAGAGACAGTGGTGGGGAATGGAAGGATTTATATAAGGATAATATAAATTTATATAAGGATTATATAAATCCTTCCATTCCCCACCACCCAGAGCTGAAGAAGCGCCTTGGATGAGAAGCAAAACATCTTCAAAGAAAAAGTCCAGTTGCCTCCTAAAAAATACAGAGTAGAGTGTTAAAAATTGGAGTACAGTGAGGGAAAAAAGTATTTGATCCCCTGCTGATTTTGTATGTTTGCCCACTGACAAGGAAATGATCAGTCTATAATTTTAATGGAAGGTTTATTTTAACAGTAAGAGACAGAATAACAGCAAAAAAATCCAGAAAAATGCATTTCAAAAAAGTTATAAATTGATTTGCATTTTAATGAGTGAAATAAGTATTTGACCTTCGCAAAACATGACTTAGTACTCGGTGGCAAAACCCTTGTTGGCAATCACAGAGGTCAGACGTTTCTTGTAGTTGGCCACCAGGTTTGCACACATCTCGAGGGATTTTGTCCCACTCTCTGCAGTTCCTCTCCAAGTCATTAAGGTTTCGAGGCTGACGTTTGACAACTCGAACCTTCAGCTCCCTCCACAGATTTTCTATGGGATTAAGGTCTGGAAACTGGCTAGGCCACTCCAGGACCTTAATGTGCTTCTTCTTGAGCCACTCCTTTGTTGCCTTGGCCCTGTGTTTTGGGTCATTGCCATGCTGAAATACCCATCCACGACCCATTTTCAATGTCCTGGCTGAGGGAAGGAGGTTCTCACCCAAGATTTGACGGTACATGGCCCCGCCCATTGTCCCTTTGATGAGGTGAAGTTGTCCTGTCCCCTCTTTGGTCTTGGCCATGGTGGAGAGTTTGGAATCTGATTGATTGCTTCTGTGGACAGGTGTCTTATACAGGTAACAAGCTATTAGGAGCACTCCCTTTAAGAGAGTATTCCTAATCTCAGCTCATTACCTGTATAAAAGACACCTGGGAGCCAGAAATCTTGCTGATTGATAGGGGATCAAATACTTATTTCACTCATTAAAATGCAAATCTATAACTTTTTTGAAATGCATTTTTCTGGATTTTTTGTTGTTATTCTGTCTCTCACTGTTAAAATAAACCTTCCATTAAAATTATAGACTGATCATTTCTTTGTCAGTGGACAAATGTACAAAATCAGCAGGGGATCAAATACTTTCTTGCCTCACTGTAATATCCTTCGATGCAGTACCGCAGGGTCAACATTAGCTCACTTTTTTAAAAGTGCAAAACCAAGTTAGGAGCCAGGAATGGAGATCTTTTTATCATCTGTGGGCTAGTTTTACAATAAATTTTACTTTAAACAAAGGAATTCTGAAACTGGGTTGTTTCTCCCACTTGTACCATGGGCAGGACTGAACATTTTGTGATAATCCTTTTTAACTATCCAAGATGGAACATCTTTCAGTTCTTGGCTAGCTCAGATTTTTCAGAGTACCAAATTTTCACTTTAAACTCAATTTTGCAAACAGAATTTACACAGCACTAAATTCACTGTTGAAATTATCTAATCAGTGGTATATAGAATGGTAGTTTTGGTAATCAAAAATCATACTGACACAATTAGTATCTACTCACAGAGTTAAATAATTGCCTTACCCTTAATTACTGTACAAGTGCAGCTCAGGCTTTCAACCAGCCTGGTACAGTGTAGCACTGCTTCTGATTATGATGTGGAGTCTACAAGAAAATAACTACCAACTTGAAAACATCTATAGTGCTAGTGAGCCACAGTAATATGTATTAGGGAAAGGGGGGGGGGGGCTTTTTCAGTAGGGCATTCATGCCGCTCCTTTGGAATGTTTCATCTAGTGAATTTACTGCTGTGTAAATTCTGTTTGCAAAATTGAGTTTAAAGTGAAAATTTGGTACTCTGAAAAATCTGAGCTAGCCAAGAACTGAAAGATGTTCCATCTTGGATAGTTAAAAAGGATTCTCACAAAATGTTCAGTCCTGCCCATGGTACAAGTGGGAGGAACAACCCAGTTTCAGAATTCCTTTGTTTAAAGTAAAAATTATTGTAAAACTAGCCCACAGATGATAAAAAGATCTCCATTCCTGGCTCCTAACTTGGTTTTGCACTTTTGTGGGAGCTAAGTACAATATAAGTATTGTACCACATACTACACAAATTGTTTCCTTAATGCTACCTTATGACAATGCAGTGTACCCCATAACATTGCTTGTCTGCCTAATGCTTAAACTCAAGCTTATGAGGCCCCTTTGCTGCATATCCCTTTATATAATCCTCACAAGAAGCGTTTCAATATGTTGCTCCAGCTAAACCTGCTTCTTTCTACTTTTCTTGTATGACTGTGTAGTAGTTATCTCTTTGTACAAGAAAGCATCACACATTGCTTTACACAATTTGCTAAAGGAAAATATCTCAAACTAGTCTATATAAGGAGATCTGAGTATGTATATATGCTTCTTCCTCATTCATAGCCTTAAGGTATACAACAGTAGCTTCACAAAAGGAGTTTTAATAACTACATGGAGGCACTATATACTATTGTCACAGCTAGAAGAGACTGGACAGCCATTTGTCTGAAATGGTATAAGGTTTCCTGCCTGAGCAGGGGGTTGGACTAGATGACCTCCAAGGTCCCTTCCGACATTATTATTAATTATTATTATTATCTAATAGCCATTTGTGTATTCATTGTGACAATGTCTTTTAATTTAAGGCAGCAGAGTTCCATCAGCCTACAGAAGAGTAATCAGAGCAATGCTATAAACATATAGTGGGTTTAGTCCTGGGTAAAGAAGACAAAACCAATTTTCAAATAGTGAATAAGCCATTTTATTTTTGTCCTGTGCTTGCATTCTTTCCTCACTTTCTCAATAGATCATAGAAACCATTCAAAATAAAATCTCAGAAATAAATTAACATATGCACACAACAGAGCTCCATCCTACACATCCAACTAGTCACAGCTCCAACACATTTTGTGCTTCAAGTTTCATGCTGTTCATTCCAAAAGCAGGAGAAATGAAGACTCCATAAATTTACTTCTTATCCACTCGTGTATTTTTCCTGGAAAAAGTCAAGGCAAAAAAAAAATAACTCATGTTTGCAAACATTGCTTTATACCAATTAAACAATGCATAATCTCTCTACAATCCTCCAGAGGATGCCCATTTCAGTGTTATGCCCTCACACATCATCACATACACAGGACTGAGTGGCTGGGAAAAAAACCAAAGCCATTTTAGCTCTACAGTTGCTGGTCGTCAGTAATACTCCCAGCTGTGCTATACTGCAAGTTAACAGCTTCAGGGGTGGCCTTGGAGTTTTGAGGCTAGCTGTGTTCAAGGCACTACCCTAACCTCCCTTATTTTCTTTCAATGGGGGGAAGAGGGAAGTTGGAATGACACCCAAGGACAGAAGGGAAGCCAGCTGTGGAATCAGTTAACACATTGAGTCTTTATGGCAAAAAGAACCTTCAAGTCGCTTTGATTTTCAGGGGAAGTACTACCCTTCTTTCCTATATACATACTCAAGTTCATTCTATAGCCCTATAGGGGAAGGGAAACAACACAGGAACACAAACCATAATAAATTAAAATCAAACTGCCCATTCAAAAAGAGACTTGCTGTAGATGGCTCTTAACACAAGCATGCCCACTTAACAGAAGTGAAAACAGCTGTGCTGTAGACCAAATGGTGATGGTCACACGCCTTGCAGACTCTAGATCTACACCTTTGGCCCTATACTTCCCATCACCCAAAGCAGTCTCTCTAAGCCAGGGGTGTCAAACTCGCAACATCACGTGACGTGTCATGCCGTATCGCAACTTTTTTGCCATTGCCGGCAATGGGTTTCGCTATGATGCATCCGGCCCGTGGGCCGGCAGTTTGACACCCCTGCTCTAAGCCAATCAATGGGATACTAAATTGATGACTACAACTTTGTATTATGCATTTTTACCATGTGCCATCACGTTGTAATGCATCTTGATAGTGGCCCAGAATTAATGCAGGCTCCTCACTGTGCACAAGGGACATCTTTAACAAAGTTTTCAATTGATGAGGGAATGATTAAGATACATTAGGATAGTAATTCTATTAACCCTTTCCACTCCTACCGTGCCAAATGTTTATGATAAATGCTGACCTTCAAATTGGCAGTACATATAAATTCCTTGAATGGAAAACACTTGCTTTTAGCTTGAGGGAAAATGTTTCTCTTCTCTCCTAAGTACAGTCAAATTTCTGTGCTCCCTCTGTAGTTACGTACATACAGATCTACAAAGAGATCATGGCTAAGTATTCAGATTTAGGCATGGTTTTGAGCTGTGTCAAACTAGTTAAAAAAATCCAACCAGCTACCTGAAATACCGAAGACTTGGAAAGTCAAAGAAAAAAACACTTAGGTCTCCTCAATCTATCTATCTAACTTTTTTTCCTTTACAAAAAAAGGCAGTTTCAACAATTCAAATTTTCTACCCTCTGCTGAGATTTCCCCCCTCCCCACACACACATTATGCCAGCTAATTCACACTCTCATATGTTCAATTGGTTTGAGGCGTCTGGAAGCACAGGTCTTTCCCAACATGCTTTGCCATTCCACCTCTCAAGACTTGTAGGCCCCCTGCCCAGCAGTATGCTCCTATACACTGGCTGGAAGCAAGCATGATTTGAGAAGATATATTAGATAAGAAGGCATGAAAGTTCCTCCAAATTCTTCTGGGCTCAGCCCTTCTCGAAGTTGCAGATTCAGCAAGGTTTATGCTTTCCAAATGATATTCAACATCTGTCACTTCCTCCTGTCTTTCTGTTTCCTCTCTTGACACCACCCCTGCTGGTTAGCCAAGGAACGTGATATTAGAATAACACTGCCATCACTGGCATGCTGTAAAATATACTGATTTGGGGAATAGGGCTGGCCATTCTCATCACGCAGATGGCCAAATACTTCCTGGTAGAGGGTCTGCATTTTTTGCTTCATCTGGCGGATGGACCTGAGAAATTCCACCTTCTCCCTGAGCAGCTTTGATTTGTCTCTCTGCAAATCGTCTACATCCCGCTCCAGATTGAGTATAGTGTCCAGTTTTCTCTTACGACAATTCTGGGCTGCCATCTTATTCTTACCCCTTCTGCGAATGTCACGGATTAGGCTCAGCTGTGCTTCACTCAACTGATACTTGGACAGGAGTTCATTGAATTCCTCTACTGGCAAATTGATGATCTTTTCATTGGGAAAAGGAATCTTCATGGCTCGGGCTCTATGTTCATCTCTGCTCATCTGCTTATCTATAAAATCTGCTTGCTTCTCTTTGGAACTCTTCTTTCCCACACTAGCTGGCTGGGGCTCATCAGTGTCTAAGGTCCTGGGGGCCATGTTGTATGTGTGATTGTGACCCACATGCTCAAGATAAGGCAAGTACTGCAATTGAGGAGGATTCTGGTAGCTCATCCGACAGAACTTGCTATATTCTGGCTGATACCCAACAGCTCCTTCTGCATCTTCAAAGTCCACATTTTCAGTATCAGAATTGTAGCCTACAGCTCCTTCCTCAGCAAAGGAGGAAGAGGATGAAGAGGATGATAATGCTTCTGAGCTGCTGAGAGAAGCAGGACTGTGACTTGAATCCAGGGAGAGCCCTGAGTCTGAATCAAATTCCTCTTCCAAGCAGGATGCCTGCACTGGGTTGAAGCCTTCTTCAATAGCCAAATCCATTAAACTAATCTCATCTAGCATGGTTTCATCCAGGAGCCCTCCAAGAGGATCTGGGAGTTCAGACCCAGATGTTTCATTTACAGTGCAGTTTAACTGGGGAGGAAAAAAGATTCCACTTAGGTTGGTAGAGCCAAATGTGGTGTTGAAGTCAGTGGAGTTATCAGGAACCAGTTGCAACAAAGCTGAGCCACCAGCCACTGAGGGACTTTCAATTTCAGAGCTGAATAGGGAAGGGAAGTCTTGTGTGCGGCCAACCAGCGATGCCTGATGCAGGCTGACATTATGGTTAATAGGGGTGGATGGAGCAAGGCTGTAGTTGGCTGTCAGAAGATTTTCACTTGAGCTGTTGTATAGAGTTTCTACAGTTGTGCTGTTTACCTCCATGCTCTGCAAAGGAAAGACCCTTTTTAGATTCTGCAGTTCTCAGTATTGCCCAATTCAACCAACAACTTAAAAAATAAGAGTCCAAGGAAAAGAGTAAAAATGAATTATACTTCCACTAGGAGAATGGATACTATTGGAGGATCAAATTACCCCTTCTGCTTACAAGGCTTAACTCACACACAAAATCTGATCCAGTGGATCCTCTAATCCTCCAGAGTAGATAGGGGGCATAGAAGGTAGTAGGGGGAGTATACTGGCCATCCCGAACCTAGTATCTTGTATTCTGGGCACATTGGCCTGGAAACATACACATTAACATTTATGGTAGTCTCCTCATCCACGCAAATGGACAAAAAAATTCAGATATGGGGTTCACTGTAAACAAATCAGAAATTAAATACCTTGTTCTTAGATAACAATCTTATTAGTTACTGTCCTTGAACCATCAGGAAAGCATCTAGGATGACCTAGCTATTGTTTTCCCTCGAGGCTATTTTCTACATAAAAATGCAGTATCCTACCCAATTCTCTCCTCCAGCCGCAAAGCTTTTGGCAAAATAAAAAAGCAGCAGGTGGGTAATTACCTGTTATATAATAGAAACACTATGACAGGGAGGGGTACAGACATGTTGCATGGTTGTGCATACAAAAAAATTGTCCCCAGGTTGCACTGGATTATTAGAATCCTGCGGATTGTTTGGATTTCCCCTCTAGCAAGTGGTTTAGGTGTTCTCTGATTTACTAACTTGCTGGTAATCGTTTGGTGCCACACATTTTTCTGATTTTGAGGAGTATATTCAACAAGATGGTTTTAGGGAAATTCCAACTCTACAGAATTTTGCATTTGTCCCTTTGTGATGAATGTTCCATTCTATACTCCTACCAAATGCTACAAAAAAAGTCCTAGCAGGAGTAAAGAGACTGCTCTACATTACAGATACTGTCACAAAAGGGTCAACTTATTTTCCAAAGCCCCTGAAGGCAGGACAAGAAGCAATGGATGGAAACTAATCAAGGAGAGAAGCAACCTAGAACTAAGGAGAAACTTCCTGACAGTTAGAACAATTAACCAGTGGAACAACTTGCCTTCAGAAACCGTGGGCGTTCCATCACTGGAGGTTTTTAAGAAGAGACTAGACAGCCACTTGTCTGAAATTGTATAGGGTCTCCTGCTTGAGCAGGGGGTTGGACTAGAAGACCTCCAAGGTCCCTTCCAACTCTGTTATTCTGTTAGATACTTCAATGAAAATAAAAGGGGCGTTGTCTTACCTGAACGCCTTTTCTCAGCGTGATGAATGGAGAATCCACCAATGAGTTAACTTGGACCTCCTGCCCACGTAGACCAAATCAATAAAAGCTGCCACACCCGTCTGGCTGAGGGCACGCCCCCAGTTTCGAAAAAGGACGAAGCCAATGACTGTACGACGTGTTGGCTCCCAGATCCTAAACACTGGACCCGACTGTGCATAAGGGATGGGTGTGGATTCTCCATTCATCACGCTGAGAAAAGGCGTTCAGGTAAGACAACGCCCCTTCTCCAGTGTGAAGAATGGAGAATCCACCAATGGGACTTACCAAAGCCCTACTGTCCCAATGGGAGGGGAGCAGACTGGGCCAGTGTCCCTGCCGCCGGCACTACCTGTTGCAGTACCCTGCGGCCAAAAGAGGCCTCCGCCGAGGCAAACTTATCAAGTCGATAATGGCGCACAAAAGGGGAAGGCGAGGACCACGTTGCCGCCCTGCAAATGTCCTCTATGCTGGCCTGTGTGGCCCATGCTGCAGAGGTAGCAGCACTGCGAGTGGAATGGGCCGTCAAGTGACCTGGAACCGTTAAGGAAGACGCCTGATACGTCTCGGAAATACAGGCTCTAATCCACCTGCCAATGGTAGAAGAAGACACCTTCTTACCCTTGGAGGCCGGATGGAAGGAAACAAAGAGGGCTTCAGATCTACGAAAGGACTCCGTCCGCTTGATGTAACAGCGTAACGCCCTGCGAACATCGAGAGTGTGCCATTGCCGTTCCAATGTATGATACGGATTAGGGCAAAAGTTCGGTAACACGATCTCCTGTGCCCTGTGAAAAATGGTGTTAACTTTAGGAACAAATGAGGGGTCCAATCGCAGGACTACTCTGTCCTTGTGAAAAACACACAAGTCCTCTCTGACAGAAAGAGCTGCCAGTTCCAAGATACGCCTAGCCGAGGTAACTGCAACCAAGAAAGCAACCTTAAGAGACAAGGACCTAAAGGTGCAGGACCTAATGGGTTCGAAAGGCGCCTGAGTAAGGGCCTGTAAGACCTGGGGTAACTCCCAAGTGGGATACCTATGTACTACTGGTGGTTTACTGTTGGTGACCCCTTTGATAAAGGATCGTACCATGGGGTGATGGAGCTGTCGGCGAATAGTGTTGGGCGCCAAGCCCATGGGCCAGTGGCTCCAAGGTGTCACAGGTAAACACCGTGGCCAGAGCCGCGACCTGTCGGCAAATAGTGTTGGGCGCCAAACCCTTATTAACACCCTCCAACAGATAGTCTAATATCCGTGGAATGGTTACCTCTGAGATAGCTAAGTGATTGCTGTTGCACCAACTACAGAAATGTCTCCAAGTGGAGTCATAAATTCGATTGGTCGCTGGTCTCCCCCTGGCCAAGGGCTGCGAAGAGTGTCCGTCCTCTCCGCCCCCGGAGAGGGGAACCTGGAAAAGAATCTTTGAAGTTGGGAGTTCGCCGGAGAGGCGAATAAGTCCAGGACCGGCAACCCGAACCTCTCCGATATCTCCCTGAAGAGATCCGGATGTAGACTCCATTCTGAATGGTCTACTGTCGTCCGGCTTAAGCAATCCGCCTGACGATTTGCCTCCCCCGAGATGTGTTCGGCTTTCAGGGAGAGGAGATTGTTTTCTGCCCAGGACCCCAATAACATGGCCTCGGCCATGAGAGACCGGGATCGGGTACCGCCTTGACGGTTCACATGGGCTTTTGCGGCCACGTTGTCCATCAGGACCAGCACGTGTTGCCCCGCAATCTGGTTGCAGAAGTGGCGAAGGGCCAGATGAATGGCTCTCAGTTCCAGCCAGTTGATATTGTGTGTCAGATCTGCTCTGGACCACCGACCCTGAGCCAACTGAGATTGGAAATGAGCCCCCCAGCCAAACAGAATGGCGTCTGTGGTCAATGTTAGCCTGCTGGGCTCCTTGAATAGTGACCCTCTTGTCGCCTCTGGGGAAGCCCACCAGAGAAGGGATCTTAGGGTCTGAAGAGGAACCCGTACCCTTTGGTTGGAAGAGCTTGTGCCCAGTCTTTGGAATGGGAGCAAGAACCATTGAAGGTGTCTGGAGTGTAGTCTGGCCCAAGGCACTATCTCTAAGCAAGATATCATCTTTCCCAATAACTGGGAGAGGATAGCCAGTGTTACTACACGTTCCCTGCGGATTTTGAGAACCATGTCTCGAATGCTGTTTTGTCGGTCTTGAGACAGATAGACCCGGCAAAGGTCTGTGTCTATTATCGCGCCCAAGTGTAGTAGGCGTGTTGAGGGAGTCAATTGACTTTTTTGAAAGTTGACTGAGAAACCATGACCCTGAAGAGTCCTTATGGTGAGGGCCAGTTCCGCCTGGGCGGCCAGAGCGGAGGACTGGTTGAGAATGTCGTCCAGGTAACATTGGACGCGCACCGGTACTAAACGTAGGTGTGCGGCAAGTACCGCCAGGATCTTGGTGAAGACCCTGGGAGCCGAGGATAGGCCGAACGGGAGGGCTCTGTATTGGTAATGGTTGTTGGAATAGCAAAACCGGAGATATTACCGATGGTTTGGATGTATAGGGATGTGGAGGTACGCCTCCGTAAGGTCTATGGACGTCAGAAAGTCCCCCCGTCTTACGCTTGCCAAGATGGACTGAAGCGTCTGCATCTTGAACTTTCGGTACGACGGGTTAGAGTTCAGGCCCTTGAGGTCTAGTATCGCCCTCCATCCCCCTGAGGCTTTTGGAACAATGAATAGGATGGAGTAAAAACCCTGTTTCAGCTGATCGACTGGTACCCGTTCTATGGCTCGTATGTGTGACAGATGCAGAATGGCCTCCCCCAGGAGGGTCTTCCTGACTGGATTCCTGGGGAGGGGACAGGAAACAAAGCACCGGGGTGGCCTGGCCACGAACTCCAGAGACAGCCCGTCCCTGATGGTGCTTAGCACCCAAGAGTCCGTGGTCGTGGTCTCCCATTGGTGGAGAAAGTAAGTTAGTCTGCCACCTATGGGAGCCTCTCTCCCCGAGTCACTTGGACCTACGGAAGGGACGGCCGCCCCTGCCTCGAAAGGACCGCCTACCCTGGGCCTGCTGTTTGTATCTGTCCCTGTACCCGGACCGGTCAAATGAACGGTCCGGGCCCGCGGGAAATGGCCGGGAGACCTGTGCTGAGGCCGAATCTGATCCCGTCCGAAAGGGCTGTCGACGGGTATACGGGGAGAAACGACGGCTAGGTCTCCTGGAAAGGTGATAGAGGACCCTCCGTTTCTCCCTGTTTTCAACTAAGTAGGGGGTCAGGGCCTCCCCAAAGAGGCGGGCGCCGCGGTACGGGGCGGAAGCTACGCGCCATTTGTGTCTAGCCTCGGCCTTCCAATTTCTGAGCCATAGAAGTCTGCGTGCAGAGACGTTGGATGCTATGGCACGGGCAGAGAATCTGGCGGCCTACAAAGATACGTCCGCCATGTACTGTGATGCGGCCATTATTTTCGTCAAGTCCTGATGGACTCTTACCTCCTCCGGGGGAATTCTAGCCTGTAATTGGCGGAGCCAGATAAGAGAGACCCTTGCGAAGAATGAGGCTGAAGTTGAAGCTCTTATTGACCAAGCCGAAGCTTGGTGTGTCCTGCAGAAAGAAGCCTCGGATTTCTTATCCTCGGGCTTCAACGCCTCCGCCATATCTCCAGGTACCCTGGAATCAGAATATAAAGGCATTAAAGACTCATCAACCTCCGGCACCTCCAGGGACTCATTCAGGACCGGCTCCGTGTCAAGCAACTTACGGTCGATTCCCCCAATAGAGGGAGGAGCACTTGGGGCCTCCCATTGTCCCCTAATGGATTTCAAAAACATGGGGGGGCAAGGGATTTGTTTGTGTAGCACCACCGGTTCTGAAAACAACGGGTCCGTGTCCTGGCCAAGAAGCTGTTCAGGCACCTGCTCATGTACCGATGGCTGAACCGGATGTATCTTACCGGTCGCACAGGCCTTGCGAAGCAGGGACGGAAATAGCAAGGGATTAAACAGTCCTATTAGAGCAGGAGGTTCCTGAGGAGGCTCCTCATCATCCGACCACTCTCCCTCCGCCTGACTATACTCCGCGTATTCCGAGCCCCCGCTGGCAAAGGAGTGAGGAGGTGAGTCAGAAATTGGGTACTGGAGGGCACCTGACCTCGAGGGGTCAGGTGATGGCATGGGGATCATGGGAGCGGGAGCCACTTGAGGACACCTCATGGGCGTCATGGCTTGAGCAACTGCCTGAGAAATCAATTCTTGCAGATGAGCTTTGAAGGATGGATCCTCCAGCTCACGAAGCCCCGCTGCTGTGGGGGTAAAGGTGGCAGTTGGAGCCTGGCCCGCGAGGGGCGATCTCTCAAGGGGTCGAAGCCCCACTGCAGTTGGAGTAAATGTGGCTTCTGGAGCCTTACGGTCCTGAAGCCCCTGTTCCTCTTCAAAGAGGGAAAGGAGTTCCTGATAAGGACCAGTTGAAGGGGCCCCCTCTGAATCCCGTTCTGGGGACCATGGGGCCTGGGGCTCAGGTTGAGGGCCACAAGGTAGTGTCACCGTAGTGGTAGGGGGCGGCTTAACCGTCTCCCCTACAGCCAGTCTTTGTGCACAGGAGAACTGTCTCTCCAGGGCACGGTGCCTACGGCTGGCCTGCTTGTCGGCCGCCTTGGAGGCTGCTTTCTTTGAGCCGGCCTTGGTCTTGGCCTTGATTTTTGCAGCTGCCTCCTGACTAGAGGACTTACGCTTTCCATGTCCACTGGAAGTGGAAGCCTGTGGCTCGGTGTTATCTGCCATTGTAAAGCGAGTTTTCAGTGGGGTGCTGAAGCGTCTCGGTCTGCAAGAGATGCGGCTGTTAACCACCGAGGTGGGACTGGCCTGAACGTGGATCAGTGGTCCGGCCCACCGGCAAGCACGGACTCACACTTAGCGACGGATGTCGCGGGTCACTAGCGATGATGAGACTGAGCGTGAGACCTACTTTGAGGCCAGTTCGCGTTTAGTGACGGGATCAACACATGTCTCACTTAGTGACGGCAAGCTCAGTATTGACTGTTCACTAGATGCAGACTATGGCAACAGGCTATGACTGGCAAGGCCCAATGAGTACTGTTTGCTAGAAGGCAACTAATAGATGGTCAATTTTATTTGGTTTGGAATGTACAAATATAGTGAGTCCCTGTATGCTGGAAAAAAGTGCCTCAACTGGCAGTAACCAAGACTTAAATAAAGGCAAAATCCCTTAACACGCCACAGAATGAAGATTCTGACAGGGGGGATACAGATATGTGCCTTTTGAATCACTCCCTGCTTTGCGGACTAAAATGGCGGCTGCCAGTAGTCCGAGTCAAGGGAAAGTGAAAGTGAAACAATCTGGCTTCTTTGCAGGAAGAAGCCGGACTTTGCAGCAGGGTATTTTTCTGGAACGCTGGTAAAATGAGAGGAGGAAGCTGCCTGGTCCCCCTTTCAACCCACTGAAGGAAAGTGAAACTGCGAAAAGAGAGTGTCCGATCGCCACGTGGAGCCCAAAATGGCGGCCGCGACGATCGGTTAGCTAACTTGAGGACCCCCGGCAGCCTACAGAATAGGGAGCACTCCCCGTAAGCCAACAGCTCCTCAGAAGAGAAACCAACACCTCACAGTTGAGAAAAAGGACGAGGAAGCCGATCGAGTAATCCAGAGGCCTGGAAAGGAGGGAACTCACCCCCTTCCCAAAGAAGCACCAAAGGCAAGTACAGAAGCTGAAAGCGACGAAAAACAACACAAGAGAGAACAAATAGAAATCCGATCATCCTGCGGAGCCTAAAGCGGCAGCCGCGATAATCAGCTGAAGGGGGAACAGAAAACCGATCCCTCTGAGGCCTTTGACAAAAGGCACTTACAAGAGAAGTTTTATCTATCTGGGAAACAGCGCTGATCCCAGCGCTGGCCAGATGATAAAAGCAACGGAAGAATCCACCAATGGAATAAATTTAAGAAAACCTGAATCTCAAATCGCTGGGAGCCAAAACTACCACGTCTGTCTGGGCTGAAGACCAAATCGAAACTGGGGGCGTGCCCTCAGCCAGACGGGCGTGGCAGCTTTGACTGATTTGGTCTACGTGGGCAGGAGGTCCAAGTTAACCCATTGGTGGATTCTCCATTCTTCACGCTGGAGAATGTCCTGTTTTACATTTGACTGAAGCCTTACAAAACAACATGCAATATCAATGATTGAAGTTTCTGAGGCAAACTGAAAGCTGGAACTATGTGTATGGGAATACCCAACTTTCTTCCACTGAAGAGACTTCTAGGACTATAACTATGGGTTGTATGAAACTAATGAAAGCAGGACAAAGAGGAATGCTAAATCCAGCAGACATAGGATATTGTCCTATAGTATTGGTCCTGGAAAAAGCAACATCTGGAGAAACCTGTCTTTCCTCACCTGTGTTTCCATGATAGACATGAGGTCCTGCCACTGCTGCTCCAGATCAAAGGGCAACTCTGCCTCTGTCAGAAGGGGAGACAGGAGCCCATCTGAAATGACAGAAGGGCCACTCTCATTTGGCTGAGAGTCAGTTAGGCTGGGAACATCTGCAGCTGGAAACTAAAACAAAACATATCAGGGTGAATTAATGGTGTCTAGGTGGCATGAAAACAGTAAGAAATCGTTTTTCTTTCCTTTCAATGTATGAACTTTAGAGGTTCTTAAGCTTTTGCCACATGCTGTGGCAGTCCATCCTCTTTCTCAAGGTTTATTATTTACTTAACTGTATTTCACACATTATAAATACATGAATAGATAACAAAATACTGTACATTATATTCCTTCACAGAAATCTTGTGGATGGGTTGGAATAAAAGGTAATGATGAGCCAAGAGGCTCCTAGAGAACCTCATGAAAGAGTGGGAATACGTGAGATTCACTCTGTATTCTATTAATCTCCCTGAATCTACACTAGAATAAGAGCAAAGGGGGGGGGGATTCAATTTGCAAGACATACAATACCAGCACTGTAAAACAGACAAGGCACTGGGCTTTGTGGGTAAGTAAATCCCTGGGTAATTCAGGACATTCCCTTCTTCTCGAAGCATAGCACAGTTGTCCATTTCTCAAGGTTGTTGCAAGGACATGAGATGGAGACTCAGTCTATTTATTTTAATTTTACTTTATTTGTAATTTGTATTTCTATTATAATTTCATTCTTTTACAAATAACTCAAGGCAGTGAACATATCCAACACAAATTTCCCCTCCTATTTTCCCTACAACAAGAACCCTGTGAGGTGAGTTGGGCTGAGAGAGACTGGCCCAAAGTCACCCAGCTGGCCTTCATGGCTACAGCGGGACTTGAACTCACAGTCTCCTGCTTTCTAGCCTGGTGCCTTAACCACTAGACCAAACTGGCTATTGCTAGACTGAAACTGTCTGTGGAACTGGCAAATAGAGTGAACACTAAGCTTGCTTGCTCCAAACTGATGCCCTCCAGATGTGTCGGACTCCAGCTACCACAATGCCAATTACTGGAGTTGCAGTCTAATATATCTGGAAGGCATAGCAGTGCAGTAGGGAACTAAACTGATCATCTCTATTTCCAAAGTGTGAAAACATATACCTCTGAATTTTCCCCAAAGGGAAATGTGGCCTCTAGCAGTCTAAGGCACTCCTCCAAAGACAAGGCTGTCTGATCCTCAACCCCAGGCACCTAGAAGGAAAAATAATGGTTGTTTTACTGCCACAGGGCCAGACCATGAACATAATATATTCCTGTGGTTTTCTAATATTCAATACTTATGTTCTTTTTCCTGTGCCCTACTTGTTCTTTTTTTCTGATCTCAGAAGAAGATTGCTATATGACCCATCTTAATATAACACACATATCCTAAAACAGGAATAGGGTGGCCCATGTTTTGGTAGCTAGGATCTGCCCTTTAACATGTTTTTTGGTATCAGGTGCTGCAATGGGTAGAGTGATGATACCAAATGAATACCAAAAAAAAAGGACTTTCTGCAGCTTTTGTTCTGGGGGAATTGTGGGGGTGGTGGTAAATGTGGTTTAACTTTGTTATGTCTCTTTTAGAGTTTACACTTATTAGGTCTTCTGTCTTAAAATGTTAGTGAACTATACAATCATTTTTTGTCATTTATTTATCAAATTTGGAGACCACCCATCTCATCCACAGAGCGACTATCTGCAATTATAGTCAGAAGGTGCTCTGGATGACAGAAAAAAAACAACCACGTGGGACCATGTGCAAAGCTTAAGGTGTTCCAACCCTGAGTCTAAAATAGTATCATGTGCTCAAAATCAGATATATTTGATCAAAAGGAACATTTGAAAATTAATCATTTGCAACAAATAGTAATTATTTAGTTTATATAATGGGAAGAATTTCAAGTGCCCTGTACAGTTTGTACTTCATGCTCAAGTACTTGTAATTCATTCACTATGACCTCATATCTCTCATAACCTATCCCAGAAAAAAAAGCAGCAAAACAAATTGTAGAGAAACTTAAGTGCTACAATTAAGTTATAACTTCCATTTACTTCTTGGTGTAATACTGGATGCAGCCTACAAACAGTGCAATGGAAAACTGTTCTGAGTGCCTGCTTCCCAAAGAACAGTGCTGCTGGGCCCTTAAGTATTGTTGAGAGAAAAATCTTCACCAGGGTCCAGTCCAAGCTGGGAATAATCAAAATGGAGACTGCTTTAGAAAGAAGGTTGTAGTTTATTGAAGAGGAGAGCCAGATAGAAAGATGGCTCTGGGAAAACTGACCACATGTAGTAGGGAGTGGTGGGTTTTTATATCTTCTTGGGCTTTTGTTTGGAGTTGTTCCTGTGGCATGAACTTTGACCTAAGTCTGAGTGTGCCTTTCTGGTATTCTGATGGTGGTGGGTTAATCCTATTATGTCCCAAAGGTCATATCCTGCTTCCCTGGGGCTGTGGCTGATGAGTGTTGGGTTTTTTTGGTGTGAGGGATTGTTGATTCTAGGGATCTTTATCTTTCTAATCCCAGCTTCCTGGCTCCAATCTTTCTGACAAGATTATCGCATCTGCATTTCTGCAGACCTGGTTTCTGTTTGGGGGAGAGAGACTTGGGGGGGGGAGGTTCTGCCTTTAAGATCCTTTCGGGAAATATAATATTCTGCCTTTTAATATTCCCAAAAATATTTCTTTCTCGGGGTGTGTGTGTGTGTGACTTCTCACAGTATCAATGGCCCAGAGCCTATTCTGCCCTCCTGAGGACTGCTCCCTGCCCTGCATGTGGATTCTAGCCGGAAGATATTGGACAGACTGAGCTTGACAGTCAGCAGACTAGCTATACAGATCACAAGAACCTGGGCAACAAACCCCATGTAGCCTGTATTCTCAAAGCCACTGAGGCCCAAGTAATGAGGTGCCATCTTTCTATTATCTTCCTAGCCTATTCCAAAAACTCAGTTTCTTAATACATAAGCACATAAAAACATATAATTCTACATATCAAGAAAACATAAAAATAGTAGCCAAAAGAAAAATATGGGAGACAGTCTACTTCTCAGAAAAGGGTCTGAACTACAGGTTCCAATCTCCTCTCCTGGGCAGTTATGAAAAACAATCTCAGAATGGTAGGAAAGAATTTTCCCCACCAGGGGTGTTTTTACCTGTGCAGGGATGCTCTCTCCTGTCTCGCCATCCACTACCACAGTTCTGTCAGTGATTCTGTCCCCTCTGTTTCTCCATCCATCCCCACATTCCTCCCCGTTATTTGGTTCTTTATCCACATTGTTTTTCTTCTCAGGGTGGCTGTAGTCAAAAATCTCACGCACAGCACCAAGGTCAATATCCTGTCTCCACAGGATATCAATTAAATCAATATCCTAAAAGAAAAAACAGGGAGAAAGAACCATAACTGTCTCTCTTCCTCAAAAGGACTTTCTCAGGATGACCTCTCCTACAAAACTTCCAGCAAAAATACCTCCAGCTTCTTTCCCCAAAACACCACCATAACTTCATCCATTCTGGGACGTAGGCCACACACCACCATTTGACCTCACTCACCTCTAAGTGCTGCCCTTCATTCTGAATGGGGTGTGGCCCCTTGTCCCCTGATCCTTTTCTCAGCCATCTCTGCTGCCTGGGTGCTCCAGACACCTTCACCCCACCGACAGCCATCATGCACAGGGAGCTTGCCAAGAGTGGCTCTGCAAAGGGGCTGCTCCAGGGCCCAAACCAGGGACTCCATGGACAGCAACTGAGCTGTCTCCTCCTCACTGCCCATGCTATGCAGCAATGTTCTCTCTGTCTAGGCAGAAGGGAGTCTGCAGTTTTAACTACTCAGACTGGGTGAGAAAGGGAGGGCCAATTGTCATTCCGGATTTGCTGCTCCATAGTGGGCTTGCATCAGCCTGTGGTGCCATTTCATTTGCATAAAGGGGTGGAGATTCTCTGCATTTTTAGCCACCTGATGTAACCTGAGAACTCAGCTTGCCATGCCTGCTATACCTTGCCAGCTCCCTCAGCTCCAGACAGCAGTATTTCAAACTGAAAACAATCACTCTGCTGAATGCACTCTAAAAGAAATTTGTGTGTTTAAATAAAAAGCAGTGACAGGGCCTCCTCTACAACAGACTTTAAACAAGGCTTTGCAAAGCTACCACACTTTAAACATTTCTCTTCCCTCCAATGCCTTCCAATATCCTACAAATACTTTCTCTGCAGGACAAACATTACCCAACGCTATATTTATTCACATATATTGCATCAGGATGTTCCTGTCTTTCAGGCCCAGATATGCTTTCCCATTCTGTGGGGTGCTTTTTAGTACCGTGTTTTCCTGAAAATAAGACCTATCCTAAAAATAAGCCATAGCTTGATTTTTACGTCTGTGCCTAATATAAGCCCTACCCCCCAAAAAAAGCCCTAGTTAAGACCCCGCCCACTCCATCCCACCGTCTGGTTGTTAGAAATGGGGCGAGGCGCACACGTAAAAATCAAGCTAGGGCAGGGGTGGGGGGTGGAGCTGCCCCATGCGCCCAGCACCCATTTACCTCAGGGCCCCCGCAGCCAAGCCTCCCACGCCCCGACACCTGCCTCGCGGCGGTGGAACCAACAGCAGCAGCCCCATCCACTTCTTCTGGTTGCTGGCGGTTGCTCGTGGCAGGAAGCCACGTGGCGTGGCGTGCCGGTGCCGCCACTCGTCAGGACGCCACGTGACGCATCGCGCTGGTGTGGCCGCTTGCGGCAGGATGCCATGTGGCACGTTGCACCAGTGCCGCCGCTTGTGGCAGGACACCACGTGACACATCGCACCGGTGCCGCCGCTTGCAGGATGCCACATGGCGCGTCGTGCCGGTGCTGCCATTTGCGGGCGCCACGGCATGACATGCCACATGGCCTCCTTCCGCAAGCGGCGGCACTGGTGTGATGCACCACGTGGCTTCCTGCCGCAAGCGGAGGCACTGGTGTGACACACCACGTGGCTTCCTGCCGCAAGCGGTGGCACTGGTGTGATGCACCACGTGGCTTCCTGCCGCAAGCGGCGGCACCGGCACGATACGCCATGTGTGCTGTTCTTGTGGAAGGTGTATTTAGATAACTTCACATGCAGCTGGGCTTTAAGCAACTTCTCAAGTACTGCTCTCACCAGCTTTACATGCTCTTCCATGGTCTTGGTATTCATTAGAATGTCTTCCAAGTACACTAGCACCCCTTTGTACAGGTGCTCATGCAGGTCCTCTTTTATTAACTGCATGAATACTGCTGGCGCTCCTTGCAACCCAAATGGCATCACTCGAAATTGGTAGCAACCCAGAGGGCAGTTAAATGCGGTTTTCCATTCATCTCCTTCTTTAATCCTCACTTGGTAATAGGCTTCCTTTAAGTCCTCGCGGGACATTCATTTTAAGTTATTTCTCCTTCCTTCAGACAGGAACATAACAGACTAAAGCACCCTTTATTTCAGAACATCAGGGAATACAAAATATAGCAGTGCTGCAATCTTTCTGATTTGCTCACCCAGTGTCAGAGCACTGTTTGTTCCATCTGTCCAAGGAACAATAATTCAGAATAAGCCTGTCTCCAATATCTCTAGCTTAAGAATTCTAGTGTCCACTCAAATCACTGGTCCCATATTTCAGAACTAAACTACAAAACAGCCTATTCTACAACTGCTAGCTCCTCTTTCCAACCTCAGTCTGCCCTAGACTTTCAGCATCTTTAGCTTCGAAAGACTCAATTGTTTTTCCAGGGCCTAACTGATCACAAACATGCACTTGGATCACATTTTCTTCCTCCTCTCCCTACCTGGCATTTATTCAAATTAATTTAAAACAGCCCCTCCCTAACTGCAAAGTACAAGCTTTCAGAAATTCCATGGAGCATTCAATACAAATAGATGTTTTGTTAAAAAGAACCTTGCCCTCTCCTTTAGCCCTCTCACCAACTACTTCTTCAAACTGAAGATTCTAATCCAAATGTATGCCTTTTCTAGTTATTTCCAGACTGAGTGTTTGGAAGTGATGGGGTGGTATGGGTGGAAAGACCTGACAATGGTCTCATTACGTACACCCTTTGCTCACCCCAACTTCCATAGTAAAGCAGGCCAGAACATCCACATGGATCATCCTTATTTTCAGACACTGCCATCTATTTCTCTTAACTGCCTGCTTCCTCTTACAAGTATTATCCTATTTTTGAATTCTGTCCATCTCCCTCCACCTTCTGTGAAAATCACTGGCACAAAATACATTTGTATACATACATCAACATAATTTTCTTTCCAAAACTAAAGCACCACTGAAAGATCCACATAAATTAAGGACTCAAGCCATCATTATACCCTGTTCTTCCAATATGTATGATTTCTTTTGTATTATTGATCAGAACAGCCAAGTTACATACGCTCCATTTCCCTCTTCTCTCCCAATCTATCCCTTGGTCAAACTTATGGCACATCCTTTCCTACTGCAAATCCTTCCAGTACACTGTATCTGATGGAGAGATCTGCCTTGAATCTACCATAAAAGCAAGCAGCAGACAGGCATGAGGGGTGAGAAAAGAGTGAAAAAGAAAGGATACCTTTCTCATGTCCCCAGCTGCCGCTCCCACAGCTGTCCACCCAGATCATGGTCTATGTAGAGCGCAGATTCCAGGCAGAGCTGGGTGATCTGAGCTGAGTGCCAGCAGTTGCTCTTTTTGGCAGGTTTGCTGGCTGTCCCAAAGTTGTTTGGAAGCCCCCCACCTCCTTTTCAGCATGTGACCCACAGGTGTTGTGCTATAGCCAGTCCTCCTCCCTCCCCTCCCTCCAGCATGAGATCCAATCCTCAGCTCTCCTCTGCTTGTCATTTAGAGAGAGGAGTTCTGTCAAATCCCCACCCCCTGATCAATGCCCAAGCTGCAGAGAAGGAATCTCCCCACCCCATGTGTTCTGCTGTGGCTGCAGTGAGACTGAGAACTCTCTCTCTCTCTCTCTCTCTCTCTAGGCTGCAGCCAGAAGCAGTCCCCTCCCCCAGGTCATGGAGGATGCAGAGGGAGCCAGGCCCTGCCCTGTGCTGGTTACCTAGGTTGCAGAAAGAACCAATCCCTTGCCTCTGGTCCCTGCTGAGGATGCAGGAGAAAGTGTTCCTCCTTGCATTCGTCACCTAAGATGCAAAGCACACAGCCAATTGCTTTTACAGCCTCCACCCCACCCAGGTCATCCTGTGAGCTGCAGCAGTGTTCATGTCTCTGTCTCCTTGAAAAGCTCCCATGCCTGGATGCTCCACCCAAACCAGGCAATGATGCTTGCGGATGGTGCAGGGGGAACAACATTAAAGAAGCCTTTCCAGATAGCACTGAATATTTCCTCCTCCTTTCTCCTCCTTGGAGATTACCCAGAGTTATCTCTTCCTCATCAACTGAGATTTCATTCACTCTCCAAAAGAAGCAGAAAAACGGCAGGTAACAAAGTAGAGTGTTTTATACAGGTAAGAGATGAAAATCAACTCACAAGGAAATTTTTGAAATCAGGATTAGAGCCTCCTTCCCCCCAAATCCCCCCCCCCCAATAATTATCCTGGGATTTCAGTTTCTGAAAACAGACATAAAATAATGGAGTAAGAAATGTAATCTCTCTTTGCCCAAATATTTTTCCCCCAATTCCACTACTACTGAATGAGACGTCACTGGAGTACAGGTGGGGAAGAAGTCACCAGATACAAGAAATGAATACTAGTATGAACACCATACATTAAATGAAATTCTGCATCAAAATTAAATATAATTGTATATAAACTTGCTTCTAGCTCCTTTTTTGGTCCAATTTATTTTCTTAATTTTAGGAAAAGGAAGAAAATCCTATTTAGAACAAAAGCATTCCACTACAGGTAGTCCTCAACTTACGACCACAATTGAGCCCCCCCCCAAAAAAAAAACACTTTGTAGGTACTAATATCAACACTGTATTTTTCAGTAAGGGAAACTAGATAATTAGGACATCTTCTAGCTTGTAAAAAACAAAGCAAAACTGTGTGTTGGAGCCAGCATAAGAAAGCCTCTTCTTTAACAGAAAGAGGTTTTGAAAGCCACAATGTCAGTTGCTGCTTTGATCCCTGCTTTCAAAGAGATCCTAGCAGAGGAAGATGAGGATATAGTATATCTTCAGCCTCTTATTTTATTTCATAATTGGTTGTTTTCATTTATATCTCTTTCCATAGTTACTTATCAAAATATCAATTCTGAGTCCCTGCCCTTTATACTTTAGCTTTTGCAACACATAAACAGGCTACATGAGTAAATACAGACGAATTAGTTGTTAAAAAGTATTTCTTCTGTATGATGGAAGCTATCCCTTTTCAACTCAAGTTTTATTCAGGCATTACTTTTTTAAAATATTGTTTCAAGAAACTTTCCAGGATTCTTGGACCTATATTCAACATAGCCTGTCCATATCCAGGGCAAGTCATACACTTTCCAACAACAGTGAAATAGAAAGTATTTATAGCCTACTCCAATTTCTTAGGGAAATCTGATCAGAGAAAAATGAATCTGTTCCCATAAGAAAAGATAGATTTAACAAAATAATCAGGAAAAAAAGCAAAAAACCCCAAACTCTCCCAAACTGAAATGGAGTTTTTTTCAGAATTAGTTCAACATTTTAACCAGTATCCTACATTTTATTCTGACAGCTTGCCAAAAACCTAGTTCAGCCTTTGGCTCCCTCAGAATTCAAACTCACAACCCACTTTTCAATCAGTATGCAACACGTGGCAATAACAAAGTGTTTCACAATTTAGCCTCATGTTACTGTACAATACATGACATTCTAGTGTAGAAACAGTAATAACATTTTAATAAAAAATGTGTCACAGTATCACACTCTTAGGGATATGGCAACATTTTTGTAAATATCATGTCCTTGCTTAACAACCCTAATTGGGAGTGGAATTTCCATCACTAAGCAAAGCAGTCATTAGGTGAAACAACACATGACCACACTGCTTAGCAAGAGCAGTTCCAGTAGTCTTGGTTGCAGTTGTTAGGTCAGGACTGTGTTTTTGTTAGGCAAGGACATCACACTTCTGCCCTGCCATGCTCACCTCTGCTTTAACTCCCCCACCCGCCTATCTACCCCCCATTTCTGCCCTTTCAGCCACCCTGCACTCTCCTGCCTACCCCTACCACTCTGTTGACCATCTGAGGTCCCATGAGGCTTGGAGAGGCTGCACGGAGGCCTTGCAAAGGGCCAGCAGCTGCCTCTGCCGGGCACACCTCAGCAGCAGCAGCAGGAGGAAAAAAATGGCAAAGGTCATCTGGGATAGCAGGGGTAGGAGGCAGAGTGCAGGGCAACCAAAAGGACAGAGACAGGAGGGAGATAAGCGCTTGTGTGGGGGGGGTGGGGGGGTGGGGTTGAAGTGCACACTGCCATGGGTGGGCTGCCAAGCAAATCAATATTAAACAAGTAACCATGGGGGTGCTACAAGGGCCGTAACTTCAAGGGCCAGTTGTAACTACAATTCATTCATGGATGAATGAACCTTTATTATCAAAGTATAACATGTATACAGTGAGATTGGCTGAGCCTCCCTCCGTGCCCCCCCCCACAACTCACAGTGACTACAAACCCCCAACTTATTACACCCTGTGAGCTAATTGCACAGCACGCCGGCCTCTCGGGTCTGTCATGCATAAAATTATTATTATTATGTCCCATTCAAGAGCCTGACAGCCCATGGATAAAAGCTGTTCTTCAGCCTGTTGGTACGGCTGGCTATGTTTCTGTATCTCCTACCCGATGGTAGGAGAGTAAAGAGGTACCGACCAGGGTGATTCAATTCATTCAGCACCATCGTAACTTTGAACAGTCACTGAATGAATGGTTGTTAAGTGAGGACTACCTGTATAGGCCATCTAGAGCTCCCGAGACATATTAAATGGAAATAATGTATTAAGAGAGACCTTGAATATTAAAATCAAATTCTCAGACAAAAGCAGAGGGAACCCAGCTGGATCAAAGCTGCACAAGAAGATCAGCAAAAAATCCTATTACTGTACTTCATACAGAAAGGAGACACAGTTGCCTCTACGTTTTGGAGGATGCTAAACAGCAAGGCACCTAGAGGACCTCCATGACTTCTTCATATTAAGAGTGCTGTTGCTGCAGGGACAGTTTCCAGGTTGCTTCTCTCTTTGGTCAGTTTCCAACCATTGTTTTTTGTCCTGCCCTCTGGTGCTTTGGAGAATAGTTTGATGCCCTCTTCTTTGTGGCAGCCCCTCAAATACTGGAATACTGCTATTATGTCACCCATTTCTTCTTTTCTTTAACTAGCCAAACCCAAGTCTTGCAGCCGTTCTTCATATGTTTTAGTCTCCAGGCCTTTGATCATCTTAGTTCAGGGGTGTCAAACTTGCAATGTCACGTGACGTGTCGCGACATATCGTGACTATTTTGCCATTGCCGGCAATGGGGTGGGCGCGGTTTCGCTATGATGCATCCGGCCCGCGGGCCGGCAGTTTGACACCCCTGTCATAGTTGCTCTTCTCTGAACTTTTTCCAAAGTCTCAACATCTTTTTTGTAGTATGGTGACCAAAATTGGTTGCAGTATTCCAGGTGTGGTCTTACTAGGGTTTTATAAAGCGGTACCAATACCTCGCGTGATCTTGATTCTATGTCTCTGTTTATACAACCCAGGATTTTATTAGCTTTTTTGGCGGCTGCTGCACACTGCTGGTTCATAGTCAAGTGATCGTCCACTAGGACTCCAAGGTCCTTCTCACAGTTACTGTTTTTAAGCCAGGTCTCGCCTAATCTGTACTTATACCTTTGATTTTTCCTGCCTAAATGTAAAACTTTGCTTTTCTCCACATTAAAATTCATTTTGTTGGATAGGGCCCATTGTTCAAGTTTGTCAAGAACTTTTTGGATCCTGAGCTTGTCTTCTGGGGTGTTGGCTATTCCTGCCAGTTTAGTGTCATCTGCAAATTTGATGAGTTCCCCTTCTATTCCCTCATCTAAGTCATTGATGAAGATATTGAAGAGTACTGGGCCTAAGACGGAGCCTTGTGGTACCCCACTGCTTACCTCTCTCCATGTGGATGTAGTACCATTGAGGACTACTCGCTGAGTACGGTTTGTCAGCCAGCTACAGATCCATCTGGTGGTGATGTTGTCTATCCCACCTTTTTCTAGCTTACTAAGCAGCAGGTTGTGGTCTACTTTGTCAAATGCCTTACTGAAATCTAAGTATACTATGTCCACAGCATTTCGCTGGTCTACTAATTTAGTCACTTTATCAAAGAATGAAATAAAATTGGTTTGGTATGATCTGTTTTTTTATTTTATTTTCCAGGATCTTCCCAGGTATTGATGTTAGACTGATTGGTCTGTAGTTTCCTGGGTCCGTTTTTTTCCCTTTCTTGAAGATGGGAACCACATCAGCCCTTTTCCAATCCTCAGGTACTTCCCCGGTGCTCCAGGATTTTTGAAAGATATGGTGCAATGGTTCTGAGATAACATCTGCCAGCTCCTTCAGAACTCTGGGATGTAATCTGTCGGGTCCCGGTGATTTATATTCGTCAAGGTCGGATAGGTGTTCTCTTACCATTTTCTTGCTTATTTTAATTTTTGTGTCTAATTTGTCTTTTGCAGTAGTTTTTTGGGTATGTTGTGCTATAGTTTCTTTTTGTGTGAAGACTGATGCAAAGAATGAGTTAAGCAGCTCTGCTTTCTCCCTGCTGTCTGTTACTTCCTTGCCATCTTCTCTCTTTAGTGGGCCTACAGTTTCCTTGACTTTTTTCTTGTTATTAATATATTGAAAGAAACTTTTTTTTATTGTCCTTGATTTCTGTTGCAAGTCTTTGTTCGTTCTGAGCCTTTGCTTTCCTGACTTCATCTTTGCATGTTCTGGCTGTCTGCTGATTATCAGCCTTAGTTATGTGTCCCTCTTTCCATTTTTTGTACTTGTCCTTTTTGTCTTTCAGTTTGCCAGAGAGATCTTTGTGCAGCCATGCTGGTTTCTTCTTGAATGTCTTGTTTTTCTTTTTCAGTGGTATTGTGCTGGACTGGGCCTTTATGATCATATTTTTCAGAGTTTCCCACGCTTCTTGAGTTGTTTTTACCTTTAGGATTTTCATCCATGGAATCTTTCTTAGGTTCTCTCTGAGTTTGTTAAAATCAGCTCTTTTGAAGTTTAAGACACTGGTTGGATTATTTTCTATTGCTTGTGTTTGCATTATATTAAATTCCAGTATGACGTGGTCACTTTCACCCAAGGTTCCGGCAACTTCAACTCCCTCTATCACTTCTTCTCTATTAGTAAGAATTAGGTCCAGTGTAGCTTTACTTCTAGTTCCCTCCTCCACCTTTTGGATGATAAACTTGTCGGCTAGGTTGGTTAAGAATCTGTTTGATCTCCCACTTGCTGCAGAGTTTGTCTCCCAGTTGATATCTGGATGGTTGAAGTCTCCCATTACTACTGTGGTATGCTTCCTACATACATTTGTTAACTGGTTGGCAAAGAGTCCATCTATTTCTTCTGATTGCTTGGGTGGCCTGTAATATACACCTATGGCAATGTCACTTTTTTCCTCTTTTATATTGACCCATATGCATTCTGGAGGGATTTTATCTTTGATCACATGCATTTCTGTAGATATGTAGTGTTCTTTTACATATAGTGCGACTCTCCCTTTTTGTAGATCTATTACTTTTGAACAATTTGTATCCATCCATCAGTACATTCCAGTCATGGGTTTCAGCCCACCAGGTTTCTGTAATGCCAACTATGTCATACCTTCCCTCTTGTACTATTGCTTCTAGTTCACCTTGTTTATTCCCCAAGCTCTGAGCATTTGTATATAAGCAAATTCCTGCATCTCCTGATTGTTGAGTTTTTCTTTTTTCTCATCACTCCCTACCTCATTGTTTGATTTGTTTTCTTGGGATTTATGACTGGTTTTGTGTTCTAGAGATTCTAAAGATTGGTCACCCTTCCCCCCACAATTTTAGTTTAAAGCCCTCCTGATGAGCTGGGCCAGTCTTTTTCTGAGTACATTTTTCCCTGTTTTCGTGAGTTGCAGCCCATCCCTTGCCAAGAGTCCTTCGCAAAGGAAATGCAGTCCATGATCCAGGAAACCAAAGTTTTCTTGGCGACACCAACCCTTTAGCCAGTGGTTTATTTCTAGAATTCTTTTTTCCCTCAATGGGGGTTGGCCTTTCGTTGGGAGTACTTATAAGAACACTACTTGTGCTCCTAGCTCCTTAACTTTATTGCCTAGTTGCTTATAATCTCTCAATATTGTACTCAGGTTCTTTGTTGTATCATTTGTCCCAATGTGAAGGAGGAGGAAAGGGTAGTAATCTCTGGGCCTAGTTATTTTGGTTAGGTTCTCAGCCATATCTTTGATTTTTGCTCCAGGGAGACAATATACATCCCTGGATTGTATGTCCGATCTGCAGATGGCTGATTCTGTTCCTTTGAGGATAGAATCTCCTATTACCAACACTTGCCTTCCTTTTTGGGGGGGTGCAGTCTGGGGTGCTTTTCTGTTTATCTCAGGTGTGTTTGTTGATGTGACTCTTTTAGGGATATTTGGTGTTGTTTCTTTGCTAGGTGTTTGCATGTTTTCTTTGAGGGGGAGGTTGTGGGTCTGCGTGTTTGCATCTAGGGGGAGAAATCGATTGCTCAGTTTTAATGGGGCTGCTTCTGGTTGGGCTAGATTGGGCAGTAGGGGTTTGTTAGATGTATGCTGATTCTTTCTTTGATTATTGTGTTTCCTTCTATGTGTGACATACCTCTATTTGTCTTCCTCCAAGGGTTTATCAGTAGGGTCAAATCCTCTGGGAGTTATTTGTTCATTATTTGGTTTGGTTTGGGTATAGCTTTCTTGTGTAGGTTGGAATTTGGCTAGAGTTGCCTCTAAGTCCTTTACTTTTTCCTCTAGTAGTTCACATAGTTTACATTTAATGCATGTATAATTTGGGTGTTCTTTGGGCATAAGCACATACATGGAACATGTATTGCATACCATGATAGTATGAGTTTGTTGTTTGAAAATCCCTCTTTTTGGTTGGTGGATGTGCTTTGCTGTTAGCCTTGTTTCTACCTTCTCTGTTCTAGGTAATTATGCCTATTTTTTTCCTATCCTTTTTTCTGCCTGTTTCTGCTCATTTTTCTACCTTGTTATTTATTTAACCTTCTTACTATTATGTTAGTTTTATTTATCCTTTTCTTCCCTCTATTTTTTAAAAGTTTTTGAGCTCCAATTCCTCCCTACCTTATTATTTAAGATTTGCCTTGTTAAGATTTGCCTCTTTATTAGTCTTATTCTTCCTTGATTTCTAATGTTCCACTCTTGTTCTTATTATTTGCCTATTTATTTATCTTTTATTTTCTGTCCTGTATTTATTTTTATTCTTTACTGGGGTCTTTCCTCCCTTCCTATTGGGACCTCAAACTTAATTGTCGCCTTCACTTCCGTTGCTTGCTGCTCTGGCCTCTTGTTGTTTTCTCTGCCAGCTCCGTTCTGTCTATAGGTAAGCTTGAAATGAGGAAGACTACTGCAAGACAATACAAACTCTAGCAATTCTCATCACATGTTGCTTGTGTTAGACATTTATTTTTATCCCTTGTTGTGGAAATATTACAAGGATAGTATAATCCAAATAACAAGTTTTCTCGAAGAACAAGCCACCTATAATATTCAGCCTACAAAAGTGCAAGGTAAAAAAATATTGAAGTACAAAAGACAAAGCTAGAAAAATATTGCAATGGTACCTTAGAGCAGGGCTTTTCAACCTTTTCACCCATTGTACCACTTTTAGGATAAGGCAATATCCGAGTACCACCAGTCGCCCAGCAAGGTGTCAAAAACTTGACACCCCCCCCCAAAAAAAGGAAAAAAATGATAAAGTACAGGTAGTCCTCGACTTACAACAATTCGCTTAGTGACTGTTCGAAGTTACGGCACTGGAAAAAGTGACTTATGACCATTTTTCACACTTATGACTGTTGCAGCATCCCCAGGGTCATGTGATTTACATTCAGATGCTTGGCAACTGATTCATACTTATGACGTTCAGTGTCCCAGGGTCATGTGATCAACTTTTGCAACTTTTTGACAAGCGAAGTCAATGGCTGGGGGGGCGTGGCCAGCTCATCACTCAGGTTGCGGGGTGCCTGTGGGGGGGGAAATCCGTGGGTCTCTGGTGGAGGGGGGTGGGACTGGGGTGGGTGCCTTCCTTCCCTCCCTCTCTCCCATTGTCCCTTCCTTTCTTCTTTCCTTCCTTTCTTCCTTCCTTCCCTCCCTCTTTGTCCCTTCCTACTTTCCATTGTCCCTCCCTCCCATTGTCCCTCCCTCCCTCCCTTCCCTCTTTGTCCCTTCCTTCCTTCCTTCCTTCCTTCCTTCCTTCCTTCCTTCCTTCCCTCCCTCCCTTCCCTCCCTCCCCTCCCTCCCATTGTCCTGCGCTACGCCGCCCAGACCCCAGCCTGGTTTTGGCAGGCAGCGGAGCATTCTCACCACACGGAGCGGCCGGGGGCGAGGTGAACTGGCAACATCACGGCCCTGCCTGTGCGCGCGCAGAGGCAGAGGAGAGCGCATGCTTGAAGGTGGCCGCGTGCGCGCCCCTTTGCCCGGGGTTGCCGCTTGACCCGCCGCAGCCGGGCGTGTCGCGTGGCTGGCAGCTTTGCACGGCGCTGCCAGGGCGGCGGGCAGGCAAGGGGGACTTCTCCCTCCGGGGGTGGGGAGAGAAAGACGCATTCTCCAACCGGCTCTTCCTTCCCCTTCTCTGGGCTGGGCTGCAATCTCACCCGCTGCTTCTGCGCCTCCTCCTTCCTCCTCCCCCCCTTGCAGAAAAAAAGGAGAAGGCAGGCCGTGGGGCAGGGGGTTTCCCCCATCCCGGATGCTCCGAGAAGGGGTTTCCCTTCCTTGCCCGCAGCCCCACCCTGGATTGCTGGCATCCTCCGCCGGAGAAATCCCTGTCTTTGCAAGAGAGGCAGAAGTGATCACCCTTTTGCAAGCAGGAAATCTTGCACGGGAATTGCAGCCGGGGATTTCCCCCCCACACACACACACACTCTTTCCCTGGCTTGCCCCGCATCTGGGGTTTCCTTCCTCGCGAGGAGACCCGCAAGATTTCCTGCTTGCAAAAGGGCGATCACTTCTGCCTCTCTTGCAAAGACAGGGATTTCTCCGGCGGAACAAAGCAGAGAGGCGAAGAATGTGGAAGTATGGTAGGAAGGCAGTTCCTTAGCTTCGGTAACCGTGCCTGAAGTCGAACACTTCCCACTTCCATTCCCAGCAGGGAAAAGCAGCCAGCTGCGTCTCCGCCTTCTCGCGAGGGGCGGGACTCTAGTCACTGTCAGCGCGGCCTGCGGGAGGCTGCGGGTATCCCCGGCGGCGCCTCTGCGGGCTGGCGCCGACCTCCTTGTTCTGGGCGGCCCTCTTGCCACGGTTGGAGGGAGAAGACGCTCGTGCCTGGCTCTCTGTGAGGCCTGATCTCTGGCTGTAAGCACAACCGGGAAAAGAGGGGCCCGTGTGTTGGGCTCAGATGCGAGAGCGAAGGGCTGTTTGGGCCACCTGCGCTTCGTTAGCAACCTTGGCTGAAGGACGGGGCACGTGGGGCGCTTGGAAGCCAGGTTCGGTGTGTGCAGCTACAGCTGAGCTGCGCTCAGAAGCCACCCATGCGGGGCGCTCGAAAGCCCCACGCAGGGGGCTCGGAATCTGTCCCGCTCGCGCGTGTGTTCGGCTTCCGTGCCACGCCACCGCTGCCCGCAATCTGCCCCGCCTCCCCTCCGGCCCCGGGCAACAGCTCTGCCTTGCGCGGCTGTCCCGCTCGCGCGTGCGATCGGCCTCCGCGCTGCCGCTGCTGCCGGTGCCCACAATCTGCCCGGCCTCCCCTCCGCCTGCTTTGCGCAGCTCCTCCTGGGCCCCCTATGCCCGCCGTTAACCTTCCCGCCACCATGCAGGCTAAGGTTGGTGTCCCCGCCCCCACCCAGATGCCCTCGCCTCCCCCAAGCATTTTTTTTACTAACCTGCTTTCAGCTGCATTCCATTTCACCGTTTGCTTCTCAGCCTTCGCCATGTGTTTGTGGGACTATCGGTAAAAAAGAAAAAAAAAGTTCCATGAGACTTTCTAACTTCTCACGAGATCTCGCGAGAAGTTAGAAAGTCTCATGGAACTTTTTTTTTTTGTCCCACAAACGCGTGGCGAAGGCTGAGAAGCGAATGGAGAAACGGAATGCAGCTGAAAGCAGGTTAGTAAAAAAACCGCTTGGGGGAGGCGAGGGCATCTGGACGGGGGCGGCAACCTTACCCTGCGCGGCTTCAGCAGGTGTTCGCCACCACGGACCCAGGCAATGCGTCACGCAGCTCCAGCTGAATCTCTACCCGAAGACTGCGTGAGGCTGCCTGCTACCCCCAAGGCTGTGTGCTTTTATCCTGGGCTCTCAGTAGGACCCAGGCAATGTGCAGTTCCAGCTGACTTTCCCAGAAGCCTGTGCGGCACTGCTGCCGCTTCACCTCATCCACTTTTACATTTTTTTTATAGTGCTGTTCAACCCGTCCTACGCGTACCACCAGCCAGGTGCTCGCATACCACTGGTTGAAAAGCCCTGCCTTAGAGGTACTAGCAGAATTAAAACTTTAGACTCACAAACATCCTTTAAGCTAATCTTATTCCCACCTAATAAATACAGAAAAAAGACACTTAATTGGTAGCTGCAACTTCCTAGTCTTTTGTCACTCAATGCCAGGGCACACAGAAACAAACCAGGATCTAAGAAAAGTATGAAGACTGGAGGAGGACTGACAAGTCCAGAAACAGTAAGACAGAAAAGCCAATTAGAGAGGCAACAAGTTCAAGATAATGAAAGTGTCTGAAGAGAAGTAGGAACACAGAATCCCATATAGGTACATTCCAGGGAACCATTGGGAGCAAAAGCAGGAATAATCTTGAAACATGATCTAATTTCTTTACTTAAAATCAGGGCTGATAGGAAAAATGAGTTAATAATAATTGGAGGTTCATAGGTTCGCAAATGTTTCCTTAGAAAGTTGTTTAACAGCACCCAAATATGTAGTAAGTATTTGCATACATTTTCTGCATTTGCAAAATTGCCTATCATAGCCATTTTTCTACTTACAGTATTTTCTAGAAATATTCAACCATTGTTGTGCTAATATAACATTAATAACAGTGGGCTTTGTTGCACCTGGGTGACTCTAGAATAGTGCTTCTCAAACTACCTGTGGTGAACGACCAGTTTTTTATTTCCAAACCATCACGGACTAAAACTTTTGCAAAATACAATATTAATGAAGTATTAGTAAAATAAATTTTAAAAGACATACAAAATACAATTGTTAATGTTAGATTTAACAAATATAAAGTTAAATTTCAATACATGCAATCAGAACAAACATCATAGGAAAGGGGCGTTGTCTTACCTGAACGCCTTTTCTCAGTGTGATGAATGGAGAATCCACCAATGGGTTAACTTGGACCTCCTGCCCATGTAGACCAAATCAATCAAAGCTGCCACGCCCGTCTGGCTGAGGGCACGCCCCCAGTTTCGAAAAGGGCGAAGCCAATGACTGTACGACGTGTTGGCTCCCAGATCCTAAACACTGGACCTGACTGCGCATAAGGGATGGGTGTGGATTCTCCATTCATCACGCTGAGAAAAGGCGTTCAGGTAAGACAACGCCCCTTCTCCAGCGTGAAGAATGGAGAATCCACCAAGACTGATTTCCGGGACCTTGCTGAAGCCAGACCTAGGGAGGTGACCGTCCGCCCCTTAGGTCCGATATTCGTCTGTTGGTGGGTCCTTTTGGGCCAAATGCCACCCTGGAGAGGTGGCCACTGAAGGGTGAATCTTTGAGGAACACGGGCCGGCGGTAGCCGGCTCGCAGAACTCAAAGCAGCCCCTGGAACCGACAGAAGAAAGGCGGACCGCATTTATGCGTTCAGCCATTAACAGCTGTTTTGCGGAGACGGAAAAACAGCGGAGTTTGACAGCAAGCAGCCGGTCCGGGTGTGACTTTGTTTTCTTCACTTTGGCAATGTGGACTTTGATCTTAAATGCCTTTTCAAAAGTCTGTCTTCAATTAAGCCAGGAAGCCTGAAGGGAGGAAGGAGGGGTTTTTTTTCCTTCCCCCCCCTCTCCCGTACAAGCGGCGGTTTAAGCTATTACAACAAAAAGAAGAACAAATTTGATTTACCTTAAACTCTTTAAAAGTCTAAAGTCGAGGAAATATATTTGCCTTTTAAAGGAAAAGTAATATTTTCATCGGGAAAGCCATTCTTGTTTTAATTTTGCTTGTTTTTTAGTATTCTTTTTTCATTTATTCTAAATAACTCTCTATTTTGTCCTTTTTTTTTTTTTCTTCCCTGGCCAAAGCCTGGGAAAGTTATTTGTTGCTAGTTTCTTTTTCCCTTTGTTCTCTGCAGCTGCGGTTTACTTAGAGTGAAAGTTTTGGCTGAATGCCCAGACATTCTTATCTCTTGCCACAAGTTATCTAAAGAGACTCTGGTCTTTTTTCTTTCTCTTTCCCTTTTGGTCTCTGGCTGTATAACGTGTATTTTAAGAAGAATTAAACATCAAGAATGGGACCAGTTGGATTATAAATTGGACAAATTTTACCACACTTTTTTTTTTTTTCTGGGTCAGGATTTCGTTGTGTTATTTTTAATTCTTGGGGTTTTTTGTGTGTTGGATTTTTTTGGGGGGTTCTCCATTATTTTTATCAATTTGGGATTGCTTTTTTACTTTTTATTTTTATTTTGTTTTGGTTTTTTGGGTCTTTTGGGTTTTGCCTTTGGGTAAATTTTTTATTTCTTTTTTTTTAAGATTAGGAGGGCTTCCTGTTATCCTGCATCTTTTTTTTTTTGATGCTTTGGAACTATTTTTTTTTCTTTTTCTTTTTCTTTTTCTTTGAAGTATGTTTGGCTTCCTCTACTAACAATAGGAGGATAAGGGATTACAATTGGCCATTGGGCCATCTGGTGGATTATAAAATAGCAGAATAACCCAAAGATGGCGACTTCAAATTTGGGGAAGGGGACTAAAAAGGCAACTTCTGCTCCTGCTTCATCATCGGCGAGCCCTGTCCCCCAAAAATCAATTACTACATTTTTACAACAAGAAAAGGTGGAACCCCAGTCTAAAGATATTCAAGCGATATTACAAGCAATCGCAGAGATGAAAATGGATATGAAAATGGAGTCAGATAAAAATAAAAAAGAGTCAGACAAAAATTTTGAGGATTTGAAAAATGATCTTGTTAAAATGGATTAAAAAATGGATAAAAAATTGGAAACCTTCCAACAGGCGATTATAGATAACCAACAAAGGATGCAAAAAATAGAAGATAAGTCGGTGGAAGTGGATCAGAAATTAGAATACCTCCAAGGAGAGAATCAGAGATTGGCGCAAGTAAATGCAGAATTGGAAGACAGCATTGCCGTGGCAGAGATGGAAAGGTCATCATATTTTTTAAGATTTCAAAATGTCATAGAAGAGAAAGATGAGAATTTGTTGGAGCTGATGAGTGAGCTATTGGCGGAGCTGCTCGGAACAGAAAAGGATCAAATGAAAAAAGAGATAGATCAGGCTTTTAGAGTTAATTCAAGCTATGCTAGAAAAAATAGAGTTCCTAGGGAAATTCATGTAAGATTTGTTAAAAGATCAGTAAGAGATGACATCCTGAGAGCAATAAGAGATCAACCGCTGAAATATAAAGAAAAAGAACTTGTAGTTCTTAAGCAAATTCCTAGAAGGATAAGAGAAGCCCGAAGAGAATATCAATTTTTAACAAAGAAATTGTTTAATAAAGGAATCAACTTCAGATGGTTGATTCCAGAAGGAGTGTTAATTTTTTGGGACACGAAAAGATATAGATTGAACACCCCACTTCAAGCGGAGGAATTTTTCAATAATCATAGAGATTTTTTGGAAAGAGGTGAAGCGGAGCCGAAGAAACAAGAGATGAATGTGGCTGGAACATCTAAACAGATGGAAGAGGATGAACCTAAAAAGACACAAACAGCGGAAGATGTAAGACCGAAAGATCAGAGACAGATAACCTCACCTAGAAGATTGAGGGCTAGAAATAATTGAAGTTATGGAGAAGATTGGAGTTTTTTCAATAAACATAAATGGTCTGAACTCTCCTTCAAAAAGGAGAAAAATATTTACTAGACTACAAAAACTAAAAAAGGATATAATTTGTATTCAAGAGACACATATTAAGAGACAACATTTTAGAATTTTAGAACAATCTAAATTGGGTAAACTTTATGCTTCTTTGGCAATTCAAAAGAAAAGAGGTATAGCTTTGTATATAAAAGAAAAGTTGAACCCAAAACAAATTTATGCTGATGAAGAGGGGAGACTATTAATAGTAGAAATTACATGGAATCAAAAACAAATATTGATGGTGGCAATATATGCACCCAATGAGAAGCAAGACCAGTTTTACCAACAATTACATGATAAACTAGTGGATTTAAATTACCAAAATCTTTGCTTATTAGGAGATTTTAATGTAGTAGCTGACGCAATACAAGATTATAAAAGTTCCAAACAAGGGAAAAAAGGAGGAAACGTTCTACCAAAGACTTTTTTAAAAATGAAAGAGGAATTGCTCTTACAAGATGTTTGGAGAGAGATGAATCCGGAAAAGTTACAATATACATTCTATTCGAACCGCCATAAATCATGGTCAAGAATTGATATGATATGGATGTCTCAAAATTTGAAGACTATAATACAAGAGGTCGAAATAGAACCTAATATTTGGGCAGATCACAATCCACTTAAAATGATTTGGAAAGGAACCAAGAAACAATTAAGGTGGTCATTAAATAAATCTATATTGAAAGAGAAAGAATTTTTACAATTAGCAACAAAAGAAATGGATTTTTTTTTTTAAAATAAATAAGAAAAAAGAAACCTCTCTTCAAAATGTATGGGATACGGCAAAAGCATATTTTAGAGGTTTGGCTATAACATATACTGCCAAAAAGAACAAAGATAAGAAGCAAGTACAGTTGAGGCTGAAAGAAGAAATTAAAAAAATGGAATTGGAATTACGAATTGACCCACAAAAGAAGGAACTAAAAGCACAAATGGAATTGATAAAACATAAATTACATTTATCCAAGATGGAGATGATGGCACAACAGATTAAACGATCCAAACAAAACTTTTTTGAAAATGCTAATAAACCGGGAAGATGGCTTTCATATAGATTGAAGAAAGAAAGAGAAAAGAGAATGATAAGTAAATTACAAGACTCAAAAGGCGAAATATATTGCCACAATGATACGATGGAAAAAATTGTTAAAGATTATTATGAGACATTGTATAAGGCAGAGGTGGTCTCTGAAGAAGCAATAAAAGATTATTTAGTTAGAGCTGATCTTCCAAAGGTGCCAGAGAATATGCGACATATTTTAAATGAGAAGATAACAATGATGGAGATCACAGAGGCAATAAAAAGACAAAAGAAGGATAAAACCCCGGGGCCTGATGGGCTCCCTGCAGAAGTTTATGTAGTTTTACAAGATACAGTAAGCCCGATTTTGAAAGAATTGTACAATGAAATCTTTTTAGAGACAAAAATACCAAATTCATGGACTGAAGCTAATATTACCTTGATACCTAAAAAAGATACTGATCTTACACAAATCAAAAATTATAGACCAATATCGCTATTAAATGTGGATTACAAAATTTTTACTTCAATAATGGCAGAAAGATTGAAGAAATTCCTGACTGAATTTATTCATACAGATCAAAATGGTTTTTTGCCTAAAAGACAGATAAAGAACAATTTAAGGATTATTTTAAATGTTTTAGAATATTATGAACATCAGCCAGGGAAACAGATGGCACTTATATTTCTTGACGCACAAAAAGCCTTTGATAATTTAAATTGGCAATTTATGTTTCAACAGTTGATGGAAATGGACTTTGGTAAAAACTTTAGAAATGCGATCCAAGCAATATATAATAAACAAACAGCAAAGATACTTTTAAATGGAAAATATACAGATGGCTTTGATATTAAAAAAGGCACAAGACAGGGATGTCCACTATCCCCCTTGTTATTTATTCTTACACTGGAGGTGTTGGCGAGAGACATTAGACAAGATACGGAAATTAAAGGATTGGAAATAAAAGAACAAAAATATAAATTACAGGCTTTCGCGGATGATTTAGTCTTTATTATAGAGGAACCATTGGAAACAGTTACTATACTTCTGCAGAAAATAGAGGAATTTGGAGATGTAGCAGGCTTGAAGATAAATAAAGAAAAGACTAAAGTATTAACAAAAAACCTAACAGACAAACAGAGATCTCAACTTGCAGAAAGATCAAATCTTCAAATGGCTAAAAAAGTTAAATATTTAGGAATCTATTTAACATCAAAATATACAACAATAAAAGAAGATAATTATGAAAAACTAATGAAACAAATAAAAG